>JAYRCH010000710.1:0-629254 GCA_037179445.1 Phengaris alcon alcon
ATGGTAACCGTCATCGGGCCGAAACAGTCGAGACCACAGTATGAGAATGGTCTCTGGAACGCCCCCAGGCGTTCGGCTAGCAGGCCTCCAGTTGGCGGGGTCCTCGGGTGCGCCCGTCGTAACCGATAGAACGCACATTTGTTCGTGATAGTACGCACCGTCGGCCGCAGCTTCAGTATTCAAATCTTCTGCCTGAGGTCGTTCACGACCCTCTCGCGGCTCCCGTGTCCCGCTCTGGCGTGCTCCCTTGCCACCAGTAACCTTGTAAAATGATGTCTTCCATCCATGATGATTGGGTTTTTCATCTCTAGCGGCACCTGAGCAGCTTTGATCCTTCCGTCTAGTACGAGCAGCCCGTACTTGTATACTGGGTTGATCCGGTACAAGGAGCTCCATTTAGGCACCGTCTTGCCACTTGCCATCTTCTCGATTTCTTGTGCGAAGCTGTCTCGTTGTGATTTTTGATACCACAACTACTCGGGCCTCTCCAGGTGTCGTACATCGAGGTTGGCCCGACGATCTCGGCACCTCTCGATGAATAGCAAAACCATCGCCGTGCATCTTATGAGGCGCTCGTAGTTTGAAAAGCGCGTCACATCTGGTAGACAGCTCAGCACGCTTGAGCAGGACTCTCCGCGGGCCACTCGTTCATAGGCCTGCGCAGGAAGTCCGGCCCCTGGAACCAAGGGTCCTCGTGGCTCTTCGGAACATAGCCAGTTCTGGTGGCTAAGTCAGCGACGCTGCTTTTCGTGTTCACTCATCTCCACTGGTGAACAGACGTCAGCTCGGCGATTTCCCCTAGCCGATGTGCAACGTATGGCGTGTATTTTCGGCTGCCGTTCTGTATCCAAGACAGAACTACTTGTGCGTCGATCCAGTAGAAAACCGTGTCCGTTTTCCACCTGTACTCTGCTACGACGGCGTTTCCCAGCCTCGCTCCGACCAAGGCAGCCTGTAGCTCCAACCTTGATATTGTTTGTGCCTTCAGCGGCGCCACCTTGGCCTTGGCGGCGGCTAACACGACTCGTATTTCCCCATCTTCTTGTTCCAGCCTCTAATAGACAGCTGCGGCGTATGCGTCCTTGCTCGCGTCGCAGAATACGTGTAGCTGCCGGCTTCTCGTCGCGCTCGTAGGGTCTTCTGCTCGTCTTTGGTGACATGTTGTGTCGTGTTCTCGGCCAGGCGGTCTTCAGGCCGTCCCTCTAGCACCCTCCGGTCGTTGCTCGTCCAGCCTCTTAAGTGGAAGCCACCTTTTCTATGTACTTGGTCCACTTGTTCCACGATCTGCATGGCATTTTGGTGGTCTGGATAGCTGTCTACGTAGTCATCTATGTAATGGGCTTCAGTGATAGCGCGATGGGCTTCGGGATGCGATTCGGCGAATTCTTCCGCATTTCGATTCCGGGCTGAGTGTGCCAGAAAAGGTGAACACGATGCTCCGAAGATCATTACCACCATCTTGTATGCGGACGGCGGCTCGTCTTTATCTTCTCTCCACAGGAACATCTGGGCCGGTTGGTCTTCTTTTCTGACCTTGACGCGAAGGAACATCTCCTCTATATCGGCCTTCACAGCGATGGCTTCTTATCTGAACCGGAACAATATCTTCGGTAGAGAGGTCAGAAGGTCAGGCCCTTCGTTAGAAGTTCAGTAAAAAATTCTATCTTGAATCTTCAAGAAATTTTCTATGTTCAAACAGCCGATGAAAATTTTCCAAGTCCGGTCTTCAGTAAAAATTTCTATCTTGAATCTTCGGAAATTTGTGAAAAAACTTAGTAAATGTCCACAACAGCTGTTCAAATTTTTCTAAGTGTCGTCTTCGTTATTTTCAACCCGATATGGACTTCGAATATTTCTTCAATCTTCCAATTCGTCTCGCCGAAGGACCACGCACTACTGTATGGGACTGTACTATACCACAGGCTTTCAACCGCCGGCTCAGATTAGAGTCGAAGATAACAAGGTTACACCGAATTGGACAGAGCCGGGGCAATAATAAAACACTTATTTTGAGGTGAACATTTATCACAAATTTCGCTTTGCTTACCTGGCTCATGGCAATGCCGTATAGAGAGCCGCGCCAGTACGCCTCTTTCGGGCCGATTCGCCGTATCGTTTTTACCTCTCGGCGGGATCTAACGAAGATATGATCTATACAAGTTTTAGATACATAGTTTTTAGTATTTTCTACTCTAGTAAAATCTGTGATTCCGCATATTAGACCGTGCCCGTGTATGACATCCAAGTATGATTTTTGAATAGGTGACTCGTTTTTTAGATTTATATTTATATCTCCTAGCATTATACAGTCAAATTGAGTGACCATATTTAAGGTGTTATCCAGTTCTCTTACAAACGACTTACAATTACTATTGGGCGGTTGGTAAATTGCACAGAGATAATTTGAATATTTGGATTGGACATATATATATATATATATATATATATTATTTTACCAACAATACATTCAAAGTGCTCAGTAGTGTTTTTTAAAGTAATAAATGTGTGATAGTTTTTAATATAGGTACATAATAAGTCCAAAAATTTTTGAGTAATGAACGAATATTAACATGGAATATTGTAAAGTTAGTAGTGTGTTTAGGCAATTTTGATTCAAAACTAAGGTAGTCTATACAATTAAAAATTTATTTAACCTTATGAGCCATAGATAGTTTTATGATAGTAAATGTTGTATGATAAAAATATATTACTTAAAAGATTTATGTACTTTAAATTAATTTAGACTATTACAAATTAGGTTTAGTTTTTTACAACTTTTTCAATATCGTTTTTAGATTTAATTTTTTGTACCTTAGTATTTTCGTTTTTATGAGCTAGTAAACAACTGTCCTTAAACCATACAAACTTGAACTTGTCTCTGAGGTCCTGTTTCGCTTGCCAAAGTAGATGCTTGTAGTAAGGAGTCAAGGCTTCGTGGATGATGATTTTGTCATTCGCCGTAGGTCCGATAAGATTTGACATCATAGTTTTAGCTTGTAACACCTCCTTGCGGGCTGCTGAGTTCAACAGGTTTCGTGACGTTTCGGTTCGCATCTTCACAAGTACAGGTCCGGTTCCGTTAGTCTTTCCGTAGGTTCTCTTTACAGATATAACCTCCTCTGTCGGAACGTTTAACTTTTTGGCGATATCAGTTACCAGCCTTGGAAGTTCGAGATCCTTTGTGTCCGGTATACCAGCGACTTCAGCGTGACATGACAGCAGCCGATGATCCGATTCGTGTACACGCTGTTCAAGTGCTTGGGTTTTTAGCTCAAGATTTTTATAATTATTTTCAAGCTGTATCTGCTTTCTTTCTATGTTTTTCAGCTTTGATGTGAAAGTTAAGTAGTATAGTTATATAGTTATAGTTATAGATAAGTATAGTATATAATATTATAATATTATATATATATATATATATATATATATATGTATATATATAAAACATTGTTATATATATTATATATCTCTATAGTTTCTGTCAAATCGTCTAGTTTTCCACTACAGAATTGAATTGCTTTTGTTACAGATTGTATTTCTTCAGATACAATCTTATTTACCTCTTTCTTTATGTCACTAAGAATCTTTTTTACATCTAGCGGAGACGCATCTTCATGGTCGTCGCTTGGAGTCGAGTCAAAAGTGATGAAAGATTTTCTACGTGACGAATTTTGGCTACAATCGTTGCACGTCTAATTGAGATTTTCGGATGCCTTCAACGCAGCTAGTTGCTTATTATTAAGACCTGTGCATGTATTCGAGGCATGGACAGTTTTCTGGCAGCGACTGCACTCCAATATTGTACTTTTCTTGGTAAAAAGTTTATCACAGCAGTAACATTTTGCCATTTTGAGGGTAGTAAGACAGAACACTTAAAGAAAACGAAAATTTTGACGAGATGTTAGCTCTATGACAGTTGAGATTTCTGACTTTTTTAGACTTTCAATGACTTATTAATGAATCGTCTAGTAGTTTAGAAAAATTAAAACGTGTTTGAAGTTAATTTGACGTTTACGAGAATACAATTTTGGTGGTTTAACTTAATCAAGACTGCTTCGAAACTGTATTATTGTAAATTTTATAAGCAGAATCGACCTACAGCCTTCAGATATTAAACACTGCCTTAATCCTTCAAAGAACATCAACTAGCTCACACAATCTAATGAGCTACCAGTTGATAATACGTCAGGCAATTAACCCAGTTAGATAAACCCAACTGATGCAATCTGTTCTGACTTATCGTTATCAAAACTAGCTGCACGAATATGATAGTAGTTCTGACGTTAATACATCTCAAATATGTTTAGGTATTATCAGGGAATCTAATTCATAAGCAGGTTGACCGTTGCCATAATTTGTTCGTATTATGATATTAATATGAAATAAAACTGGCATGTCATTAACAAAAGGCTAGACAACTGAATTTTTTATTGCATAATAGAATAGTACTTTTAAATATGAGTTACCTCTCAGAAGGAACAGTTTAATCAATATTCATAGGTACATCGATTTGTTTACAAAATTTCGCAAGTCTCGTAAAAACGCTCTATGCAATAGTCGTACCTAACTGTGACGTCACTATTAGGAAAAGTGCGTGAAATATAAGGCTGCAGGAACATAAATTTTTGTAAATATCTCCGAAATTTGAGCGTATCAGTCCATACTTACCAACATGAATATTTTTATATAATGATGTAGGTTAATTTTAATTATTTAGCAAAAAAATTTTAAAACTTTTTTCTATATTATAGATGTATCTAATTACTAAAGTGGTCATAAAATTATATGTATTTTTACGTTTATTATGTAGTAATACCTCAATATTTCTGAGTATATAAATTGAACTAAATATCTTACCTACATATAGTCGTTTCCGCAATTGTATTCTGACTGCATGCTGTCATCATAATACAAATATATAATAAGAACACTCTATCTGCTTATGAATAAGATTCCCCGATAGTACATTGTTAAACAACACCAAGCTAACAATATATTTTGAATGTTCAATTAGAAGTTTGATTCA
This sequence comes from Phengaris alcon alcon, assembly GCA_037179445.1. NCBI lineage: Eukaryota > Metazoa > Arthropoda > Insecta > Lepidoptera > Lycaenidae > Phengaris > Phengaris alcon. The sequence continues at coordinate 5,027 of JAYRCH010000710.1, forward strand.
AAATCAATATAGCAATGAGCATCTGTAAATGAAATGTATAGTAAGGTTAGTTGGGATAAAAGAGCTCCGTGGCCTAGTGGGTAGACCGTTTGATTCGCACTCGAGAGAGTGCAGGTTCGATTCCCAGGTTGTGGCGTGTACCAATGAGACTTTTTCAGATCTCAAGTACATTATGGAAGCTTCAACGGTGAAGGAAAACATCGTGAGGAAACCCGCACATGGTTGGCGCCAGACGTATTGACCAGTCATTCCTCTGGACTAGGCGGCTGACTATGTTGTGAGAATACCGTATGTGCTTGGGCAACCATACGACATTTAAAAACCAACTGTCCCAGGCACTACAGTATTTCAAGAGTAGTTACGTCGCTAGGAGAATACTGTATAAATCATCCATTAACGGATGAAAAGGCCTAAGTTTTTTTAGTTGGGATAAAAGAGGCATACATACATTATTTTTCTTTCCAACTTAATGGGAATATTATACTTTTTGTATGGCACCCACAAACAATCTTACTCCCCATGACAACAATAATTATGAGGAATATGCATAGTTCTTTTTTTATTGGCTTTTCAAAAAAATAAGCCAAGAAATATCGTCCTTGCAATGGAATATCTACGATCAACCGTTGACGAAATACAGTCATCACAAAAGTGAAATCGTTGGAGAGCATTAAAAACGCTCTATTCAAAAACTGATGCACGACTGACGTCACAGCAGTTGAAAATGGATGAAGATAAATGCGTAATTGATTTTAATAACTTAAATACTGCTTTTATGTATATCGCATTATTTTAACAATAAATGTAACAACATAAGGATTTGAACAGTAATTTTCGTTTTTCAATCATAGAGAAAATATCGTCGTTTATTTAACCGACGAAAAAACCGGAGGAGGTTCTCAAGTCAACGCGTATAATTTTATTTTAGTCGTTTTTAGCCCTGTAAGATTTTAATTTAGCAACTGATTTGACATTTTGCATATATATTTGTTTCGGTTCATATATATTTGTTGCCTTTTGGAAAATACAAGAATTTTGCTGATTTAAAACATTTGGATGTTCCCTATTGTTGTAAACTTCTACACATATAAGTATTATTTAATGCCCAAAGTAATCACAAGTTCATTCAGGACGGATGAACACATCACGTTTCTCCCTACAATGTCACGTTTTGGTTTCCGTGCCCTGTTGGCTTTCACGTGAACCGCTATTGTTATGTGTTTCCTTGGAAACCTACGCAACAAAGGTACTTTAACCAACTATAACGAAGGCCAACAAATCTTGTTAGTACCTACACCCGGGAGGTTAGCAGGAACAATTGAAAGCAACGTTTTCGTAACGTTATCGAATGAGAATTGTATGAAAATCATTACAGAAAATCATTACAACATTATCATTACCCATACAAAATTCATTCGATAACGTTACGGATACGCTGTTGATGTCATTTGTTTTTGCTAAGCAACCAGATCTAAGTAGGTACACATAAAAAAGTGAAGAGTTTTGCCGGGAATTCAATGATTGACGTTGTAGTTTTTGTAATTCTTCATAAATTTGTGTTATTTCGGTTCCTAATGTGTAATATTGGTAGAATATTAACCAATTAATATTCGTTAACGTGCACAAGTGTGGGAAAGTGGTACAACTTCTAAAAACGTGCTATTTTGTGTTTCCCTCCAAAACATCCTAGGAACTTTCAGTAAAGCTTCTACCACTTTACTGAATCGACTGACATGACTTATTGACTGCACTTACTATTTATTTGGACTTTGACTAGACTTTAGACTTGACGATTTAGGAATACGGTGTTGAAAATTGAAACGATACTTCTATTTCCCGCCTTTTTAACTTGACACTGGCAAATGGTTATAAGCCGATGCTATATTAAAAAAAAAACACATTTCAATTTATTTCAACAAAATGGTACATGAGACCGCAATGGTACAAGTCGAAAAACGTAAAAGATTTCCAGGAATATTTCTTTCACGTTTTATCCTGCATTGCCAATTATAATTAATTAAAATACATTTTTAAAAGTAAGCTGCTATCATAGGGGTATTATTTTAACCTTTTTTAATGCTTTCTAATTAGGCAAAGGTAATTTGAAAAAGATTGTAGCAAAAACTGCGAAGCTATTTTCAATTGAGAAATCTTTTCAGCGAGAAAACGTGTATTTTCCTGTAATCAGTGCGAGGTAAGTAGTAATAGCTGGATTAGTCGAGATGAAATTATCTGAAGGTAGCGGAGCGTCCAGCCTCGGCCGGGGATTGAATTTTTTATTAAAATGTAAAATGCAATTTCCAGCCCGTCGAATACATTTTGTTTGTTCATTTTTTATCAACTTTAAATAGTTTTTTCCTTCTTCGGTAAGCATTTTTTCATTTACTTTCTTTACCTGTTGTGTACGTGATTAATTATTTTGTAACATTATATGTGTGTTTTGGCAGAAAATTTTAGTTGTCGTTCCATACTTATCACAATAATCTAAATCAAAATGTATTTCTTCCAGATATTTCTAGTAAATAAATTTAGTAAATAAATATTTCAAGTATTTTGGATGGTCGACAGTTACATTTCGATGAAGTGATAATAAGCGGGTGAATTTTTGTTCCACTTCGGGAAAAACAGGGTATAATAGGTACACGAAATAGAGTAGTAAGTTTACTATTTTACTAAACTTATTTCTAACTTGATGAAAATGTGTATTACACTATCGCACTACTAATTTAAAATCATGATTTATACATTTAAAAATGTATTACAGAAAAAAAATAACACATGTTTGACACCCTGTTGACACCTGTTAACCTCATGACGTTGCGCGTGATTGGATTCGCGCTCAACGCTTGAGGCGGGGGCGCCCTATCACAGGGGCGACACTCTCTACAAATGACAGCTCGAACACCGGCGAATGTCAACCATGATAACGTAAGCCTAAGGTTAACAGCGAAGTAATTTTTAACGTCGGGTCAGACAAATTCAGAATAAATATTACGGAATTATATAGTCAATAATGTCAAAGCACGAAACGACCAGCGGCCAGCCCCGTGAACGAAAGTCCAAGCTGAAAAAAACTCACGCCCCGCTCGCCGCACGCACCCCCGGCATACGTCTAGCCACGGACACATAGCTGCGAGCTATCAATGGTGTAAGACTATCGAATGATGATTCTTTACGTTATTACCTTTGCCCACAGTAGGGTGACCTAAATTCATGATCTTTCTAAGATTGTCCAACATTCAAATATTTGAACGTTGACACGAATGCTTTCGTATACAATATATAAAATTTTCATATTACAAAACATTTGTTTCTCTCGAAACGGAATAAAAATCACCCAGTACGATTTTCCAAGTATGTTCTCGTGGGGAATCCTCTTATTTCATTTGTCACTGGGGAACGGCGTCCGTTGAGCTGACAATACACAATCTGTCAGCTCGGGAACACACAGGCGCGAACAGATCAAGACTGATGGTGACCGCTTGCTTACGCTGCCTTTTTCCAGCTTTGCCAGTCACGTTAGATCCTTTAAGCTTCATACCCTCAATAAACCATATTGATTGACATTTCAAGAGCAGTCTAGTTATCTATAACTATATGTACTTTTCATACAAATATATAAATTGAAGTGTATGTTTGTAATTTCAAATAACAGTTTGGACTAAATGCAGGTACCTACACCAATAATTCAAATTAAATACTTTTTTTGTTTGTCTGTCCGTCTGTCTGTTTCGGCGGACAGTGGACGAAACGGCCAGACCAATTTTGACTAGACTTTCACTGATAGATAGCTGATAGCTGATAGGAGTAACAAAGCCTACTGTATCTTAGGGTTCGTTTAAATAAATACCAGACATTATAATAATAATACATTATCTATAGATAGTTAGATACTAATATTATAATGAAGAGGAAAGATTTGTTTCTTAGTATTTTTGTCTGTCTGCATGGAATAGGCTCTGAAACTACTGGACCGATTTCAATGTAATTTGGCACATATTATACACGGGGAAGGAGGCCACTTTCTATCGCGGAATAGAACTGATTGCTACGTGGCAAAAACTATATTTTAAATTTAAAAATCCTAAATGAGATGATTTTAAATTTTCAACATTGTAAGCGACCTACTATTGCCCATTTTGATAAATTAAAGGTAAGATAAAGGAACTGTAATTATATATCAGCAATGTGGCAATTAGCTGCTACATTAAGGTGGGCTGACTTGGTGTATAATTTTGGAGTAATTAGGATATACGACGATATAGTGAATGAAATTAATTATTTACATATTGGTACACACTCGTACCGATTTATTATGAGCATTGATTTCATTAGGTTCAATATTATCTTGGGGGGTCCAGCCGAATCTCACCAAATCTCACTTGGGGGAGGAGTCTCAGCAAATATTTTTTATCAGGAAAAAATAGTCTGAAAACGCAAGAAATATAGGTTAAATTTCTTGGAAAAGAGTTTGGAAAATCCAATTGTTCAGGTCTCACATGCTTGTTAGAATAATCTCAAATACTAGTCTTTACTAGTCTTAATAAAAGTAATAAATTAAATTGTAAACTTTTTTAAACAAATCAACATATTATTCCAAAAGGGGGGGGTTTTATAGATAAAAATAAACCTAATACTTAATACATATAACTTAGCGAATTCGCACTGTCATCATACTTTAGCAGTCGTCCAATGAAATATCTTTTATGAGCAATAGTGCGGAGCCCCCGAAGCGAAGGGCAGCAGGTCGAAAATGGTCACATTAAGTAAATCATTTATTGAAACATCAACTGTTGAAATGGAATAGATGATGTTTCATAATACCAGTCGGTTTATGCGGCCGTTTTAGACATGCAGCAGGTGCAGCGAGCCCGTGAAACTTAAAATGGCAATGGCAATTAAGGGCTGTCAAAGTGCCCGATTACGCGATATCGTGTCTTTTAATAATCATACTGTTATTTTTATTGTATTATGGTATTGTGACAACCCTCACTCTAATCGCGTTTAGGTCTGCATTTCCGCAAATATCAAACGCGTCGGCTTACTGTGGTTTTTACACTGTGTCGTCGCAGCACGGTACACAGTGAACGACAATCACTCCTGAGTTCTGAGTCCTGAATCTAATCGCGACTGTAGTAGAATCAATCCCAAACATCTCTGTCCTAACTTTCCGTGTTAGAAACTTTGGTTATCTGTATTATCGCGCACCAATAAGTAACAGACCACTATAAATTCTCTGAATCTCTTCAAAGTTCAACTTACCAAAGTATTTAGTCTATTATTAATCTCATCGCTGCGATTTCTATTAGTCGGATTTAGACTAGACACTTGATTGATTGATGTAGCACTATTATATTATTAAGTATATTGATTATTGTGATTTGTCTATGTAGTCAAGTCACAATAATTATGTAATTAACTAAATATTCTAAGTAGTAAATCAACTACTATAGTTATTATTAATATTACCTACTTGATATGTTAATACAATAATTATATGGACGGATGGACGTTTTCACTCCAGGTCAATGATGTCCCGTGCTAAGTTCTCAAAGAACTTGTGTTACGGGTAGGTACCAGACAATGGGAATATAATATTTAATACTTTTATACTATAGATTAAGAGCTTATAATATAATTCATATATTTAATACACAGCCATGACCTAGCACATAAACCTTTTTTTAGTCCTTGGTGGGATTTGAACCTGCGACCTTTGGCTTGAGCGCCAACGCGGTAACCAATGAGTCACAGAGGTCGTCAAATATCATATTATTACAATTAAACTCTCTTATAGTGGTCGTATATAATCTCGTCGAATCATTGTTTGATTTTTTAAATGAAAATGTAAACCGACTTCCAAATTCAAAACAATAATCTTAAGAATGCACTAAAAATTTGAAATAATTCTTATTCTCGAAAAAGTTCCACTTTTCTATTTAGCTAAAATTTAACATTTCTGTACTCAATCTTCATAATTTTGATGTCAGTACCAGCCAGCTTCAACGTGAATTCTATAAAATACTAGCTGGCCCGGCAAACGTTTTGCCATTGTATGTATTTTTTAATGCCACTGCATATAAAAATAAAATAAAAATGTCGAAAAGAAAAATAATTTACAGTTGGGTCACCGTTATCTTTTAGGTGGAAAAATAGATAACGACCGATACTCAGACCTACCGAATATACAAAAAAAAATTCATAAGAATCGGTCAAGCCGTTTCGGAGGCGTGTGTCCCCAACACTATGACACGAGAATTTTAAATATTAGTTTTTTAATTGCATTAGGATAAAGTAAGTTTAATTAAAGGGATACTTCAACAATCGGGACCCATCATAAGGAAGCCGGATTATTGAAGTGTCCCGACTATTAAAATCGTTATAATATAATTTTCATTTTAAATGTATCGATCATAAACCTATTTCAATGGTAGGTATAGTTATTCAATAATATTCGATAACATAAGTTTCAATTACTGGACTTCTTCTTCTTGTTTTTATTTCTTTTCAGTTTTAACGCAGTCGGGTTTTTAAATTTTTTTTTTATCCATTTTTTTTAAATTTATACTTTCAAGTTCTTGTTAGTCTTTCTTTTACCTTAAGATCATGCCTGCATCAATGACCTGCAGTCAGCAGCACCGTATCTGTCTAAAAGCCTACAAGTGGGAATTTTTACTAACCAACTTTAAATCATTATAGATCCTAAACGGTAATTCTGATTGAAAAATGATGTCAGAATCTTAAAAATGATACTAATGAAACATTTATTAAACGATGACACAGTTCGTCGATTTTAATTTTATTCTTTTTCACAGTATGACATCCAAAATCGGCTATTTTGATTTTTCCAAATTTTTATGCTTTCTATGACATTTGCGCCGTCATGACAAACCAAACGACGTATAATTCATTAAAATCGGCCCACGCGTTTGGTCTAAATAGTGCCACAAAGGTACAAACATACATACACAGGCTGATAAACACACGACTACTTCTTTGCGTCGCGCAGTCGGGTAAATAATATATGCACAGCCGAACAAATTACAACGCCTTCTTTTTGGAAATCGGTTAAAATAGAATATAAGTATACAATATATATAACTGCTTCATTCCCACACTAAATATTTTAATTTTTAATCAAGTTGTAGGAGATAACATAGAAGGATATTTCAGATATAGCGCTTAAAAGTCGAAGTTGTGAGTGCCTTTGCGTGTAGTGGTGTAGGGGTGTAGGGGTGTAGTGGTGTAGTAGTAGGCGCGGTCACGACTAGCTCCACAAAGTTCTTATATCAGACATGTATCCATTACACTTAAGACTTATCTCAGCCAGCTTTAAGTAATTTCAATTGTTATAATATTTTATATGGAAGTTTTTTTTTTTAATTCATGAAAAAAAAGCTTTTTTTCTCTTGTTTTAAGTATCAAGATTCTTGTAGAAAAAAAACGCACAGTATTAATGTTATAGCGTAATGCTACAGGGATTTAAAATTCAACTTTATTTACTATATATAAGAAGATACACGTTTAATTGCAATAATTCTAATTTCAAGCTGCACTGTCGCTCATGCAATGAAACGTTTATCCTCTTGAGTAGTGAATATTATACAGTTCAATTGTGAATCGCTATCATAAAAATGCAGCGCGTCGCGTCTCAGTTTGTGCTGACCATAGTATATACGCGTCGACAATAAACAAAATAGGTAAGGTGTTTGAAGCTACGTGTAGCTTCATACAACTCCATACAAACTTCATACAAATAAACTACGAAGCTATGTGTATGTTGTTTCATAGAACGCGGTAAGCTCTACGAAGCTACGTGTCTTATGTTTCGTAGAACGCGGTAAGCTCTACGAAGATACGTGTCTTATGTTTCGTAGAACGCGGTAAGCTCTACGAAGGTACGTGGATTATATTACATAGAACGCGGTAAGCTCTACGAAGCTTCATGGATAATATTACGTAGAACGCGGTTAGCTCTACGAAGCTACGTGTCTTATGTTTCGTAGCACGCGGTAAGCTCTACGAAGCTACGTGTCTTATATTTCGTAGAACGCGGTAAGCTCTATGAAGCTACGTGTCTTATGTTTCGTAGAACGCGGTAAGCTCTACGAAGCTACGTGGATTATATTACGTAGAACGCGGTAAGCTCTACGAAGCTACATGGATTATATTACGTAGAACGCCGTAAGCTCTACGAAGCTACGCGTCTTATGTTTCGTAGAACGCGGTATGCTCTACGAAGCTACGTGGATTATATTACATAGAACGCGGTAAGCTCTACGAAGCTACATGGATGATATTATGTAGAACGCGGTAAGCTCTACGACGCTACGCAAAATTTTAACTACTAAGGACAATTTTTCACACATTTAGTATTTACTCCGAGCACATCCTTGTGTAAAGTATATATAGGGCGAAGTAGATACTAGATGCATTAGCATAATCCTAGTTCAGCAAAAACTAATAGAGTAAGTTATTCGCTTTGTATGTTTAACGGTGACTTGCGAATACTAACAGCGTAATATATGATTTTAGTTTCAGAATAGTAAGCAATTAAGAATCCATTACCGAAAGCCGATACTTTGGTTAGTAACCACCTGTTATACGGTTTGAGTAAGCATTCGTATGATGTGGTATGGTGTTCTATATTTTCAGGAGTATTTCTTACGGAACATTCTTGGAAAAAAAAATACAGTTCCATCTTTATGGATTTTGCTCGAATGTAAAATATGGGAAAGGCCCGTATATGGCTAGATTAGCCACAAGTAAAAGCTTGTTTACAAGAAAGTAATTTTTTTTAATCATAGCAAGGCAAAAATTTTTCTTTATAAAAACATTTTTGTGAGTATAAAATCTTGCAGCAAATTTTAAAGATAATACCCATCTGCCCCCCGGGCGCTGACTTGAATGAACTTTAATGCCTCCTAAGCTACCTCTCAACTAAATAAGTAGCTATTTCCCTAAAATTATGATTTGTCGACCCCCGTAGAATAAAGCTAAATAAATTTTATTAAATCCGGGAACAGTTTACGACCAGACACGTCAGCGAGTCCCATCTATTGAGCTTAGGGTTGCCAAAAATGATACATTGCGTATTCTTTGAAAAATAACATATTTTGTAAGGGAGTTGGGAATTTTATGGACTGGGAACGCAACTTGTGACTTCTCTGGTGTTACGAGTATCCATGTTTAGCGGTAATCGCTTACCATCATGCGATCCGTCTGCTCATTTCCTGGCTCTATTAAAAATAGTTTGTAAAAGATTCCATGTAATTCAGTAGTTTATAACTTTAACAGAGTGTCTTTTTAAAATGTATTTAATGTGTTATTCTTCATTTATAATTTATACTTGAACCAATAAATGCAGCCATATAAATTCATAGTCAACAAGAAATTATTTAGATGTAACAAAGCCAACCCTATTTACTCTAAGACGGGGTTCTTAATATAATAACTGTTTCTGCTGACTGCGCTTCTTTGAAGAATATTGGTGTGCTTAACTGTTTCGAAAGATAAATGTTTGTAATTTGAGATTTCATCGAGCAAAGGTAAAATATAGTTCAGGTATTTTCACAGTACATTTCAACGTCCGATTGCACAATTGCCGAGGACAATAATTTATACCGATTGTCATACGAATGCTGATTTTTTATTTCAAGCATTATTTATGAGAAACAGATCAACATTTTTCTATTTAGGTTTAAAAAATAAACTTACTTTAAGCCCCCGAGTAAAACTGTGAATATCCACGCTCATTTCAATAATCAATATTGAAAATATCATATCCAATCACGCAATATCACTATATATGGCCTACGATAATTATAGACGTTATGGCACTTAAATTTAAATGGTATATAAAAGTATGAAATTGAATGCGTTACATATGGCGTTCATCTCTTAATGCGATAAATTGCAAATATAATAGACCGGCATTTAATATAATTACGTTCGTTCAGGCAAATTATTGAACGGGCCGGCGCGGGCCTGGCGAATATTCCTTTAATTCCGCTACAAATTTTGTAACATTACTTTTGAATTACCAACAGCCGCTTGATGACGATTTTATTTCCCACCATCGTCGGGGAATGAGGCGGGCGGGATTGTACGGGACATTTTGCGGTTTCATTTTTTCGTTTAATTTTCATGCGAACGCTTTAAAAGTTACTTTCGTAGAATTTTTTATATGTTCTCTGTTGGTCTTCGAGTGCAACAGTTGTTTCGTACAAATATATTATTTACACAATTAATAAAACATTTTAACGTAGGTATATTAGTAGGTATCTAATAATAAAACGGAGTTTCTCCCAAACGTGTTGGTCCAAGTAGTAGTTAGTCTCAAGTGTGCATGTGTCACTAGACGTAATTAAATGAATAAATCTTTATTTTAGACTAGTTTTTCCCAGAGCTTTGTTAGTAACAATTGTCTTAAGCCTATGTTAGTAAACGTATTTAAATTTTATTTTATTCGTCCAATGCCTAATCTCCACAATACAATACAATACAAAAACATTTTATTGCACACCAAAAACTACAAAATTAAACAATTTTTACCGCAAATTTTACATAAAATGATGTACAAAAGGCGAACTTATTGCTAATAAGCAATCTCTACCAGCCAACCTTTTGTTTATGAGATCGGTCATAGAAAATGAAAAGATAGTGTAGGTGATATATAATATACACTAACGACAGAAACAAATTTAGAACTTATTAAGAAAGCACTGTTTTAATTTATTTTTAAAAATATAAATTGAATCAGCGTGACGAATTTTCAAAGGCACTGAGTTCCAAAGTATTGCAGCGCGAACAGTAAAGGATTTGGGATATAGGAAAGTGGAGTGTGAGTGATCTCCAGAGCCAGATTGCTGAAGGAGCGTAATGTTAATTGGTGGGTGTTACGTAAAAAGTTAAAGCAATTTTTGAGATAGAGAGGAGCAGAAGGATGGAACAGGATGGTGTAAAGAAGTGTGAGGATGTGAGTATCACGTCGGGACCGAATAGGAAGCCAGCAAAGTTTTTTCCGGAATTCTGAAACATGGTCATATTTGCGTAGGCCAAAAATGAATCTGATGCAAACGTTTTGGAGTTTTTCAAGTTTATCTAGTACTTCACCCAATGCCTTTGAATGGGGCAGTCCACTCTAGAGGCAATTACCTTCAGAATGCTTTGTCACTGTCTCGTAGTCTCTGCAGTAGTGATGCTGCTTTTTGTGCGTATATTTGCATGAAAACCGTCAACGCGAGATTCGGCAAACATTTAAGACGCGCTGCAGTGCTACAGTAGTCCCAGCAGCATTCTGAAGACATTGTAATATTGGACGCGTAGGACGTTTTGGTACTTCTAGAGAAGCTGCGTGTCATCATACTGCCCCTCACTGCCAGCGCTTGCGCTCCCTCTCAATATCCTCATCGTCTCTGAAGTCACTAGTTATAATGTGCACTAGGTATTTAAGCCTACTGACCATATTAAGCGGATTGTCCGTGAGACATATTAGAGGCCCACAGCAAGCGATCTGTTTTGACGTTTGAAAAATTACAATTTGGTTTTTTTTTGGTGTTATAGATAAGGCCGTGTGCATCCGCATATGCCTTACATATATTTACTAGCTTTCTTAGCCCGGCTACCGAGGGACTGAGCAGCACGATTTCATCTGCAAAGCTTATACTATTTACACTTATGCTGTTAATGTAGCAGCTGACATGCGTACTACTCAGTCTCTCGATTAGCTCATTATTATATAAATTAAATAGCAGAGGCGATGTTACTTCGAAAACTTACCACGGGACCAAATTGACAAATTGGTATAAATCAAATTTTTGCCGAACTTAAAAGGATTCCCCTTTTTTAAAAAGAAAAAATTATTAATTAAATCCTATTTTCTAAATACACAAAAAATTATTAATTAAATCCTATTTTCTAAATAGGATTTAATTAATAATTTTTTGTGTATTTTTACTGTGGAAGTCGGTGTGTTTAATTTTTTTAACAGTTAAATAGTGTAAATAAAAAATAAAATAAAAAGAGAATCATTAAAGTAAGGAACATTTTTTTTATGACATGAAAACACAAGACTTACTCTTGGAAGAAAACTTTAAGAAAATAACTTTCAGCTTGAGTGCTTTAGACATATACTACATAATTAACTAGTAATACGTAATTGTGTTATCAATATTTTAAAGAAAAATGTAATAGTTACATATTGCTGAAAAGTTTTATTTACCACTTTTATTACCTAGTTATCACAATAATCTGTCTAGGACAATCTAGTAATAATCAAATTAATAATCAATCTTATCATTAATCATTAAATTTTCAGTCTCAGTCTGAACATAGATGTATTATTGATTTCTTAAGTTTACGCGAATATTGTTCTTTATTTTAAACACTTACGGATTGTGTCGCAGTACACTTTTTTTCCGACGTTTCGGCTACTTTCCAGCAGCCGTGATCACGGGAGGACTGAGGTGTCAATTGTCCTATTTGTTAAAGTTGTTCAAACTTCCCGAAGATTCTTCAATTACTTTTTGTGTTCCGATCCACGCAAAATTGTTAGTATGTTTTGTTCACTTCACATTGTGCACTTTTATTTGTCGTTTAGAAATAAAACTCAACAAAATAATGTTGAATAACAATAACTTAAGATAATTTAATGAAAATAAAACGAAGTATTAATTAAAACAAAAATATCCCACCAAAAACATTTTCATTTAAAGTGATGCCAAGACAATACCATATGACTCGCACTGTCAAAAAGCTGTCTGGCTCTACCAAACTTCGAACTCTACCAAGCCTAAGTACATAAAATCTACACCTTAGTCAAAATATGTGGCCTGGCCATTTCGCTATATTCGCTTGGACGTAAGGTGAAAATTTTACGGACTGTTTTGTTATACTATTCTTCTAGGAACGAAACGGCCAACACACATAACTTGACTAAGATGTAGAGTTTGTGAAGTTTGGCTTGTAGAGTTAAGGCGTGTACAGTTAGAAGTGTGCCAGAAGCTTGGTTTTAGATGAGATCTTATAGCTTTGTAACAGTGCGAGTCATGTGGCATCGTCATGGCATACACACTTTACATGAAAATGTTTTTGGTGGTATACCACTTCTTTTTTAAAGTTGTTATGACAATATTTTATATTATGTTTTTGTTTTATTGTTACTATTTATAACACGGATCTCTACAACAATTTTCAGACCTCTTAGAGTAAAAATTTGCGTAGGTAAGTCTCTTACAAATTTTCATCCCCTAGTATAAGGGGTTGGAGGATAAAAGTTCCAAGTTTGTCAACTTTTATGTTGTTTGTGTGCTTATACTAGCTTTCATACCAAATTTCAGCTTTCTAGGACATCTGGAACTGCCCTATAGTTTTGTTGACCATCAGTGAGTCAGTGACGAATTCAGTCGTTTTTGGAGATCAATAAAATCTAAAGTATAAGACCTATGCAATCCAAAAATTTACTTGTTTTATAAGTCTGCTACTGGGAAAATTTCGTTTATCTGATATAATCCAAACCCAAGTTATGAGGGTTAAAAATCGACAAAACGCTTTGAGAAAAGGTGGTCTGGTAGTGCCCTTGTGCTTCGCTCAGCTCGTCTTGGCGGGAGCACTGCCGTGTCCCCAGATACATAACAAATCACTCAATTCCAAAACATAACCTTAACTCACGATTAAATGGACGGCGGCGAACTGAGCCGGGGCCGCGCCGGCGAGCAGGCACGAGTTAGCTTATAAAACCATACTTTTGCAATATTCTTAAGACAAATCTTTCAGTTTTATATTATTTAATTATTACAGATATCAGAAGAAGGTAAAAACAATGCCACAAACTGAAGATCAAAAGTAAGAGAAAACTAACCTAACCAAGAGCATTAAAGTTCCATCATACATATTTATTGTGATAGTGATAATCTAATCAGTAATCAAGACTGAACTAATACTGATTTATAACCTGAAATTGCCTTATTTACCTTTTGCAATTTACAAAGTTTATAAGCTAAGTCAATACTAGATCTGACTGACTAGGTAGATAACTGATTTTTAGAGAAATTAAACGGAATTCATTGAAAGCAGATTATTGTTGTTATGAGAACATTATTATATTTTAATTAAAACTGATTTATATTTACATAAAGTTTTTAATTATTGTTCTTCTCATCATTAGCCTGTATGACATTCTCATTAGCCTGGCTACAAAATATTTGGACGTCGATATTTTGAAATCTACTCTATAAAAGCGAGTCCCTCATGCAAAAACATATGGTTTTTGGTGTATCTATTTTCATTTAAACATTTGTTAGAGACCTAAAAGTAAAATTAAAAGCTAAAAATAAAATGGTTTAAGATTATTTTATTATTAAGGAGTATTGTACTATTGAAGGACCTCTTTGTATACAACATTAACTATATTGCCGTGCGGAGCAAGGCTGACTGCTAGCCGAACTTACTCTAGAACACGCAACATAGAACTGTCCGTGTGAGAAACTCTCTTAGGTCTATCCCAGCCACATTCAATGACTGCCCCAGATCAAAAAGCATACTTTTAGGGGAAACTCTAGTCTTTTAAATACAAATGGATACTTTTATGGGATCAATGGTATTTTAAGTATGAATATTTCCTCTTGAGCACATCTAGTGAGTACAGTAGCCTCGACAATGTTGCGATGGAGAACTTTTATCTGGAGTCTGGTTCCATTGCACAATTTTAGAGGCTTAATATTTCTTAATAACATAAGTTGTGCTCCAATATTCAAACGGAGATTATGAGGTGGAAGACCTATTGGGTTTAGAGTATTGAGGAACTCCGCGGGATGGTTTACTGCAACATCAGTTTGTAGTACTGAATCCACTGACTTTTATTGTATTTCATCTGCTATACTTTACCTCATCCGCTCGTGTGACCCTAGGTACTACGGGTATCAAAATAGAGCTTGAAGAGAATATTCCAAAAACATAAAACAAATATAGTAAAATGGTCAAGCATGAGCCTGCCTGACTCTGAAAAAAATACATCATACAACTACCCTGTTCACCAATTTGAATATCTAAAAATTGTGAAATGCGTGTTTACTTATTTTCTTTTAGGACAAAAAAAACATTTACAAAGTTCCAAGCCGAAATGCTTATTCAATATTTTTTACCCATACAAAGTTTAATGCCCCTTTTTACCAATTAATCGATCTAATTTTATAAAATATTGAATCAGACATTTAGTAGATCATGTCAAAGAGCAATATCACGAAATTTTAAACAGATCTGACCACAAACAAAAAATTACATACAAAAGTTGATATCCCTTTTTACCCCTTTAGTTTAAACTCACCCCGAGATGCGCAAAACTCCTTCTTAGTGGACCTATACGTCACAAATACTACGGTACGGTCCAAATATTAAGTTTCTAGCTTCTGTAGTTCTGCCTCGGCGTTGATGAATCAGTCAGTCAGGACATGTTTAATTTAATTTGAAAGGCAAATAACTTGATTCCTGCTCATTGTTGCATATTAAAGCAGTAATTTATGAAGTCAAACTATCAATGTCATATTGACAGATGTCACAAGCACAGCCTATCTAGTTAGTTTATTTCAGTTAGCCAAAAGGTATAAAGGTAAAATATAGTGTAGACGTATCTGTGTTAAGCATCTCTCATATGTAATACGTATCTGTGTTAAGCATCTCTCTCATATGTACCAATAAAGGAGAATATAACAATTGTTGCTGTATCACCACTCAAGCGTAAAAAGGATCTGTAAGAACCAAGACGTCGTAGTCCGCAACACCATGTTCGTTATTAGTTTTCTAATAACGTACATGGTTCTGAAATCGGCCCGCTGTTAAATGAATAGGCACCCCAACGCTTTCTATTAATATTAAAATGTTCTTCTTGTATATCCCAATTGTATATCCCATTAATGTGTCCTCAAGATCGTTTTTGTGAACGAAATTACGCTTAATATCGTCTATAGATTTTTCAAAAAGCAATAATCTTTTAACAGATTTGATACATCAATATGGTCAAATGTAACCGGAGGCAGCTTTTCAAGATCTTTTGCCACAAACACTCAAACATAAACTTTAATTCCTTTTGCGACTTGCTGACTCGCTTACGTGTTGTTATCTTTTTACTTAGAGATTCAAAAAGTAACGATTTAGCCACTTCGATTTCACTGTCACTAAAAGCACATTCACAGGTCCGTAATAGACTTACAGCGTCTATTACATCCATTTTTTCTGTATGAAAGACTACATTACAATATTTCGAAATAAACTAGATTACAACTCGAGCATTTCAATCGTAGCGAATTACCTAAACATTTTCGTAACGCGCGGTCATTGACGCACACGCACCCTGTAACGCAGCTGCGCGCTGACAATGGATATCAAATGCCTAAACTTTTGACGTGATAACGTCTTATAAATCGATGGAGCCGGCTGCACGCACGAAAAAACATGACTCATTCGTTACCTGTTACCCGTTATCGTTACCAAGTTCCGTTACCAAGTACCAGCGTAACCTCGCATTGCCTTTACATCATTATTATTATTATTGTTGTTGCTGTTGTTGTTGTTGTTGTCGTTGTTGACATTGTCACGTTCAACTATCGTCAGTAAACCGACTTTACAGACAACCGTGTTTTTAATTGAGTTTATATATACATATATATTACACAACAGATATACAACACGTAAATATTGCAGCTCGGAATGTTTTCATCATTAAATTTCAATTACTTATGGTTCGGCGATTTTTATTCTGAAACTTTAGAACTTGCTGACCATACTTTCTTCAAGCCAACATAATTGACAGCGAAACTTGAGTGTCACGGAGTGGATCGTCTATAAGTTTACAAACTCCAGGTCGTTATAGTATTTTTGCTCGACTCTTGCGATTTATTTCATAACTTCGATAGTTTCACCTGCTTCAAAAACTTTGTTATATTAATAGCTAACACAAATTTTAAGTGAAGTAAATTTAATTTTATTGGCTAATAAGGTTTTGCTTTGAGTATTGAATTATATTAATTAATACTCTCTCGTGCGTAAGGGTAAATTCAAACCGAAACGGAACGATACGCGACATGGTGCTGCGTTTTTGAGAAAGCTATTCAAAATTGAACTGTATTCATTACAAAAATTCACACTGAATAGGCTACGAAACTACTGGAGAAATTTTGATGAAATTCAACACAGGTATAGTAAGTAAACTACGGGGACGGACATAGGCTACTTTTGTCGCCGCAAAATGATAGGTTTTCGCGGGAATTCCTTTCTGGCGAACGAAGTCACGGGCAACATCTAGTCATTGAAAAATTAAAATTCTTAAGTGAAAAGAAATCTCATTTTTCCATTTATTACGTTCCTTGCAGTATTGAAACCATTATAATATTAGAGTAAGTATAGTAGTAGTAAGTAACTCCCAATTGCTAGTGCGCATTCAGTTAGATATTTGGGGTTAGGCGCTAATCTTATAGTTACTTAGTTATAACTTACGTGCACGCAAAGGGAGGGATTTCCCATATATCCCAGAAACTGTACTTTTTGCCACGTGACAGTCCTTCCCCGTAGTCTACTATGTCTGTTCCAATTTTCATCAAAATCGGTCCAGTACTTTCGGGCCCTTATCCAATGCAATTTAAAAGAAAGACAAATCTAATCACTTTACTATAATTATTAGTGTAGATTAAATTTGCCTGTTTTTAATTTGAGTAGCGTAGTATCTCAGGATGGGAGACACTTGAAGCGCAATTTCGACTGAAAAATAGACGCCTATAAAAATCCTAAAACAATAAATTATACTTCGAAATGTCACTCGGGCTTAAAAGGAATATGGTTATAAAAGTGCGTACTACCTTTTTTCAACTGAACAGAAAACTGTTTTTTTTTTAATCTTAAAAAAAATATAGCTGTACCAAAACTGTACATGTACGACTGTAGGTACACCCCGAAATCACTTAACCTCATAAAGTTAAACATTTGCAAATAGTTCTGTATTTATTAACTCGGATATTAAATTTCATGGAAATCGGTACAGATATTAAATATTTTTCATACAAACTTTCAACTCTTATTTTGCACTCTCAGAGGGTGAAGGACGTCAAAAATTTCAAATTTGAATCGATTTATTTATTTATTTATTTAAGGACCAAAAAAAATATAAAAGGATCGTCATATGAAAGCTGTTCCCCTGTACGCAGATGAGTGTATATATTTTCTACTCTGTGCCATCGCATAGAACTTATGTACTCGCAGGTTGCTCGATTTATGGACTACACATAAAATATTTTTCAAATAAATCCAGTAAGTTCCTGAGATTAGCGCATTAAATCAAACAAACATTAAAATCTATCTAACTTAATTAAAAATCCGTAGTATAGAAGAATTATATTAATAGTAGCTTTTGCCCGATGCTTCGCCCGCGTTAATACAGGTTCCCACGGGTACAATGTACTTATTCGGGAAAAAAGTAGCCTATGTGTTAATCCAGAGCATAAACTACTAGCATACCAAATTTAATCGAAATATTTGTTACTTTCAGTAGCTTTTGCGTGTGAAGTAACGAACATACATCCATCCATCCATCTATCCATCCTCACAAACTTTCACATGTATAATAGTAGTAGAATTAGCTACATTCACGTTATATAATTAAAAAGTAAATATACGTTATGTTATTAAAACATATTTTATCACCAGAAGGCAGAAGGAAAAACATCCTAATTAAACAATAATTCAAGCGCCCTCATAAATGTGCCCCACTAAGTATTTTTCGGATAAAAATACGCAAAAACCACGTGATTTATAGTCCGGTCTCATTCTCTTTGATTTACGATTTCGGCGTGCGAATATTAAAGATTCGTATTGATATATTATTCCTTTATCCCGCCATTCTCCCTTTGCCTATTTACGAGAGTTTTCCCCCGCTCTCATAACTTTCTTCCTTTTACAGGGTCTTATAAATTGGCATAGATTCTTTGCAATGTGGGTTATTCTTGCAATTCAATATTTGTTAGACGATCGTTTGTTGCTTGAATACAGAGATAAAATTGTTGCGAATATGACAATCAAAGGATAATTAATACGAGGGCTCCGGTCCGCCAAGACTTCGAGCAAGGGAATGAATTGTTGAAACTTAAAATTATCCTTTTTTCACCTTCTAATTTATTGCCTAACTGTGTATTTCGATTTTTATAGTAGATATTTATTGATTATAAATATCTACTATAAAAATCGAAATACACAGTTAGGCAAGTGACCGAATATACAGAATGTCCCAAAAGTCGACGTCAAGCTGATACCGGGTGATATTCAAAGTCATAATAGTTATCCGAAAAATAAAAATTAAGTCATGTATTTTTAAAATAATTTTCTTTTTTTTTTTAGTCCAGAAAATGTACAACCTGTGACAGTATTTTCATCCTGTTCCTGCAAATGTTTACTTTTATCTAATTTTGACGTGATGGAGCCGGCTTGCACGCACGAAAAAACATGACTCATGCGTTACCTGTTACCCGTTATCGTTACCAAGTACCGTTACCAAGTACCAAGTACCAGCGTTACCTCGCATTGCCTTTAACTCATTATTATTATTATTGTTGTTGTTGTTGACGTTGTCACGTTCAACTATCGTCAGTAAACCGACTTTACAGACAACCGGTATTTTTTTTTCTTATGTTGTCCTGAATAGTGCTTCTGTCACCTGTATTCTTAAATTAATAACTTGAAAGTGGATGTCATTTTTTGCCGAATCACGTATTCAAAAATTATTTTTCACGCTACTTTATCCGGCTGTACTGAAAAAAAGAACCACGCCGGTTTGGCAAGTAACTTTAAAAGTTAGCCCATTTAGTAAAGATTCTAAAGTGGTATAACACTTACCACATTATTGTTACATTCGTCCCAAGAAAATATTTTTCCAAAAAACAGTTTTGATTACCGATTATGGTTTGAATAAGACTGAATGAGTAATTTTAAAATTTCTATACTATCTTACCTCTTTCTCTACTATTTAATGTTTATTAAAATGTGACAATGTAGAAAAGAAAAAATAAAAATAAAGCCCTTTATTCTGTGATTAAAAATGGGATACAAATTTACAACGTTTTTTATATATTTGGATTTTGGATTTACTATGACTAAAGGTCACCCTGTGGTCGAAATTCGACCATCTCAACATCTCCCACAAGACCACCTGCATACAAAATTTTATGAAATACTACTAAGTTTCCGTGATTCTGATTATCTATATACAAGAACTAATCGTTTAAAGTATAAGATTCATTTAGTATATATACTTTTATTTATAATGCAAAATAATGGGTACGCTGATAAGACTACTCTTTGCGTGTCAATACATCATAGGCATATTTTTTTTAATTTGACAGTCACGACTTGTGGTCGGGCGCGAAAACGTCTTATTAATTTTTTTAAGCGCCTTTGTACTATAAATAGCAATGTTTTCTCGAAAAGAAACCGCAACTACTGGGGCCAGCTGATCTATCTTCTATATAATTACATAAAAGGCAAAGCTGATTGACTGATGAATCAACGCACAGGCCAAACCCTTAAGGCTCAAAATTTGAAAATTGCACACATATTTCACATATCCACTAAGGAAAAATTTTTCAAAATTTCTAGCCCCTGTTTGGAACCCCAAAGGGCAAAATAGGGGATAAAAGTTTGTATGAAACTTTTTATTCCTTGGATATATTTGCATGATATTTCGTATGAAATTAGTACGGTAAAAATAATGAATTGCTTATTTCAGCGTTTTCTAAAATTCAGCACCTAGGTGGGTATGAAAGTTTAAAACCTTCAAATTCCAAAATTAAAAAAAAAAAAATCAATCGTTGTTTTTAGTATTTTTTTAGCAATATTTTCAATGTCTCTCACCGTTTAAACCTTCCCTAAGCTTCCACAAGTATTTCAAGACCAAAAGTAGCCAAATCGGTTCAGCCGTTCTCGAGTTTTAGCGAGACATTTTGGAATTGCAATTGATTTTTATATGTAAAAAGAATGAAAGAAATACATCGAGACGTAAATAGAAAATAGTATGTAAAAGTACAAAGCTGAAGGTGTGTTTGTTTCCGCGTAAATTTTACCTCAACAGTGCGTAGATGGTGCAATAGGGTTGAGATTGCTTCGCTCGCCCTTGATCAATTTTATTTTTCCATTCAAGAAAAAAGGTATTATATCCAATAAAAAGACGGTAAATCTTAACGTAAACAAAAGACGAAACGACCAAATTCACTTTGCATTGTATTCCTTTATTGCACGGTAAATAAGTGACGATTTAAATTGGTAGCATTATAGTATCAGAAAAGTGAAAAAGTATCATTAAATTGAGTAGGTAGGTACATTTGAAAAGATTTTATTTATATCAAAAAGAAAACCTACTAATGCGTTAAGACATTCGATAATTTAGCTTTAGAGTTTTTTATAGGAAAAACAAAGCCCTTTAACAAGTTTAAGAAAGGATTACAGTTTATAAAGACTTCGCTCTTAGCTTCGTTACTTCGACGGGGTCTTATTCCTCGACAACATCGAGATTGATTTCGCAAGAGCTCCAACGCCGAAGATACAAAATGAAATGAACTCTACATCTTAAGGTAAACTATAAACTGAGTCATGCAAACTTTTTACCCGACCACGGCTAAGTCAAAAGGAAGGGTGATGATTTTGGCAGTCTATGTATGTATGTATGTATTAATTTTCCATTGTAGCGCCTAAGCTACTGATCCAATTTTAAGAATGAGTTGTCAATAGCTTCGTAAAGATGGCCCGAGTAACATTGGCTATATAATTTGCGTAGTCGGGTTATAGTTTTTAACTTTTGATGATAATGAAAAGTATCATTCATTCAAAAGACGATAGTCTTGTAGCAACACAAAACACTATTGTTGGTAATTTTGCAGGAACCACTCTTGCGTTTTAACCACTTTTGCGTCTTAATGAAGCATTAGACAAGAGTGATTAAAAAGCGTTACGAGTACCTTGGGCGTTTCTTTACACGTACTGAGTATGTAATTTGTCTTGACGGTATTGAAATTTACAAGCTACAGTAATAACGAGCAAATATTAATTTAGTAATAGTAAAATTGTTCAACGAAAAATGAAGCAAATTAAAATGCTATCTCAACCACATATTAATAAATAGTTACTACGTAACCCAAACCGTTCCTTTTATCGGCTTCAGACAATAATTAATTAGGTTGTTGTCGAAGAAAACGTAAAATCTAGACACAATGAGTACCTAAGCATTCTTACCCGCAGACCGCAGATCAATCTTCTTAAAATATTATGTCTACGTCGCTCATTCGATTTACCTGGCGACGCGCGCCGTGAAACTGAATGAATAAAAGTCGCATTCCCATTGTATCTCAACTTTTATTTTTTAACTTTTCCCTACTTGATAAGACACATCTCCAAGTTTACCTTATTTACATATTGAGGGCATTCATCGCGGGGAAAGCGAAATAGATTTTGTGTTTGTTGAACTTCTTCATTACAATGCATAGTACATATTTCTCTATAGGTATATACACTTAACAAAACTTTATAGGGCACAAATGTGCGTTTTGCCTGCAATTGAAGACACGGAATAGCAATACTTAGGTAGGTACCATATCATAAACTTTAAACGAGACAATCTTGTTTAATATATTATATAATCGGCTTCTTGGAAACTCCTGCAAATATTACCATGAAATTTAGTATGCAGGGAGTTTTTTTAAGCTATATATGTTTTTTCTTTCGTTGTGCAACAATATATCAATAATTTCGACTCTTTCATGTCGATCCGATATTGGCAGTTTGTTTATGCCCTGTGTATAATTTTTGATTTGTTCGAAAATTTGGAATGCGGTGGGTTTGAATCTCGGTCAGATTATTATTTGTATGATTCTTTTAACTTTTTTAAATTTATCAGAACTCCGAGCAAAGCTATGCTACCCAGGTACTAATATATATATTATGACACCGGCAAATTAGCATAGTTTGGCCAAATTAAGTTGCAGCGCTGCTCCACCTGGGATATAGTGCATTTAATATTAACCAAC
Organism: Phengaris alcon alcon; assembly: GCA_037179445.1. Lineage (NCBI taxonomy): Eukaryota > Metazoa > Arthropoda > Insecta > Lepidoptera > Lycaenidae > Phengaris > Phengaris alcon. The sequence continues at coordinate 28,081 of JAYRCH010000710.1, forward strand.
TTTTGCAACATGCATTTCTCCCTAATACTGCGCTAAACTTTCAAACAAATATTATGCAGAGAATTTTGGATATACTTTGAGTTATATTATAATATCCTACTTTAGAAGGAGGTACAGGGTAATGAATGCTTAATAAATTGCTTAAAGTTTAAGCGTCCTCACAATATTGTGTTCGTTTTATAATGATATATAATCATCACCACCTACAGGTTGGGTATTTTAAAAGTAACATATGGAATTTAGAATTATAATCAAGCGCTGACGATATTTAAAAATTCATGTTTATTAATTGCCCGATCCATAATATTATTTACTTGAGAATATGGTATACATTAAGTAATCCAATTCACTATTTTTTTCTTGGGTCTCTTTATCGATATTCAGAAAAATAAGTAGACATTGCTAAGGTTTCCCTATATTATAATAGTTGAAAGTATTGATAATAGGTATATAATAAAATGAGCAATAAAACCAACCTGAATATAGCTCAATAAATCCCAACTGTTATTCGCATTATAATGTAAGGAGTTCCTTTATATTGGGACTTTTATGAGTTTTTTATATTTATTCACCCATAAACACAAATCACACAAACATCGGTACAAATGTGAACATTGTCGATAATGTGCTGAGTTGCTGACAATGTCACTTTTTAACAGAAGAAATTGCGGCCTTCAATCAGCTTGTTTACTGTAGAAAAAATATTGTTCTCATTAACAATTTAACAAAACATAATGAGATTGTATTTCAGTAGGAAAATTACACTCAAATATAAAGTGACTTGCGCAATAAATTAAAATGTGATTTATTTGAGTTTATATTATATTATTTTACCACATATTATCAGTTTTACTATTATACATACAACTTAATATAGAACCTTAAAAAATATTATAAGCACTGTAACGACAAAAATCTCAAAAAGATCTTTTGAAAACTTTAATTTTCAAATTACAGCTCATTATTAGATTAAAATAAAAAAAAACACTACTTTTGGGTGTTTTACCTACACGGTGAAAAATATCATCTCTTTCTCGTTTTAAATACACCATAATTATTCATTAATTTGTTTATGAATAGGTATATATGAAACCTAATTTTATATAGGCGTAGTATTTCTAAGTCGATATTAGATTTATTTGTCAGTATAATCAAATAAATCTAATATCCACTTACAAATTCTACGCCTGAGCTGCTAGAAAAGCGTGGATGCTACCAATATTTAGGGTTACTAATATGAATATGAGGTTGTTCAAAATGAATTACGGATATTTTGGCCAGATATTCTACTGATTATGTATCAACGTCAAGGCAGAAAAAAATTTAAAAAATTAAACTAAAAAAATTCACATTGCGCTCTCTAAGACTTGAATTATTAACCTCACAGAAACAGCTGATTTAAAGGGGAATCAAAGACTTTGCCAAAATAGCATCAATACAATCAGATGAGTGAGTTCAATGACCTTAACAGTATCGTAAATAGCGTACTGTAATTTTATTGTCTTTTTTATTTTTATTTTGTAAATAACTATTCCGCCTAAAACGTGTTGACGCCGTAGATCATAATTATGCTCAAAATATCCGTATTTGATTTTGAATAACCTATAAATTAAGACTGAATTTTCAATCGTCACATAACTTTTACCTGAGAAATAAATATGTGAGTTATCAAAGTCACATTTTTATTTATTTAGATACATGGCGTCGGCTTAAAACCATTTGTCAGTTTTAAGTTAAAAGACGGGAATTAAAATTTTCGCGCATTTTTTCAACACCGTATTACTAAATCGTCAAGTCCAAAGTCTAGTCAAAGTCCAATTAAATAGTCAGTGCATCAATGAGTCAGTCAGTCGATTCAGTAAAGTGGTAGAAGCTTTACTGAAACTTCCTAGGGAGTTTTGAAGGGACACAAAATAACACGTTTTTGAAGTTGTACCACTTGCCCACACTTGTGCACATCAACGAATATCTAATGGTTAATATTCTACCAATATTACACATTAAAAACCAAAATGACACAAATTTTGATAGAAATACAAATGCAACAACGTCGCTGATGACTTTGCCGGCAAAATTATCCAGATAAAAGTTATCTGACGATTGAAAAATCAACCCATAGATAAAATACATGCCACGTCTAACAGGCTTATGTCTATATCGGGTATTCATTGGTCCTATAACACAGACATAGTTCCATGGTCCCCTAGAGAAAAGCACATTTATAAATTGAAACGGAATAATAGAAAGTTTTAGGTACAACACTGTTACTTTATCAACAAAATCCGATAGCTAAACTATTCAAATAATATGGATATTCAGGTAACTACTTATTTGACTGTTCGATTAAAAAACATTATTTTAATTATTTTAAACGACAAAATATTTTACAAGACGTGCTCAAATAGTTTTCGCTGCAATTAATATTGAACACCGAAAATTTTAAAACTAAAGATAGGCTATGACGTATATTTGACAGAACAAATCTTCATTCATGAAAAAGTTACGCCATCTTGTTTTCACCATACCTCAAACGTAGCCATCTTGATTTCACCACACCTCAAATGTAAAAAAGGCCCCAATAACTTCAAAAGTAGGGCCAAATACTTGTTCTACTAGTGTACTTGTACTAGTGGGGACAGTTTTTGCCTCAACATGCTTCGTCTTTAATGTCTATGTGTAATTTCTGTTCGTCTATGTTGAACACAAATTACACATCGTATTAGTGATCTGCGCTTCGGGGCAAAGTTTAGGGGGGATACTGGAATTACGGCCATCGACTCTTACTTTCTGAATATTTTGTGGCGAGTCATACTTTTAGATACAGGATTTATTAATATAATATTTAATGGAGTAGGTATAAAATAATTCCAATTTTCAAATCTTTTGTACTATAATACACCATAATACAATAAATTATAAATGAAAATCCGCCAGTTATAAGCTGGCAAAGAATTTAATAAACGTACGACTATTTTATCCCAAATATTCGCCTGGAACACAAAAATAAATATTGAAAAATAAAACAATCTTCAACATGATTTTTACAAAATTCATGTTCTCCTTTTTTAGGGTATCCGTTTCTTTGTACAGGTGTCCCGTTCTGGCCGGAGCTGTCCAATATGAGCAAAAATCAATTTGGTCTGTTCGCGCCTGAACGCACCTTTTGTGCGACATTGAAAGGTTATCGTTGTTCGTTTTCACGGCCCACTAAAGAGGGTGGGCTGGCGAGTCACGTGGGGGGCTTCGACCTAACAAGCCCGGTCACACGCGCTTCGCCTGTGATTGAAGTTACACAAGCAATGTTTTTGTAAAACTCAATCATTGTCTACTTCGATAGACTTTGTGATACCTATGTGAAAAATGCTTAGTGTATAATAGCAAGAAAAGTGAAATCTTGATATTCCAAGTAATCAGATTGAGTGTGAATCTAGAAGCGTGAGATAATGGGAGCCTACTAAGGAAAAAGTTCGTTAATATATAAATGTATAGTGTCTATAGGATTTTTTGAATTAAAACTAGATCCTTACTTATCTGGATATCATATAACGAAATCACGAGAAAAACTCGTAAATCGAGGAGGCTCTCTGTACCTCTCTTAACCAGAAGAGAGGACAAGATATGCCGAGGTGAAGGAGAACAGATATCATCGCGTTGGTATGGGGAGATTTAAGAATCTTGAAGAATCTCGCCGTGTAAGTGAGTTGGATGTCTGGGCGTCATGGATGCTGGCAAGCTGGAAGGCGAAGATCCATCCAACTTTTGCAGCTATTATTATTATTAACTAATAGCTGCAAAAGCTGGATGGATAAATTACGTGGTCCTCGTTCGTCAGTAGTAGTGTTAACTCTTCAGCCAGGTGCGTAGGAGAGGGGCATTGCCTATGCTAAATCAATTACTGCCGCCAAGTGCCGATTTAAGCTTGAAGAACTTGGTATATCTTCATTACGGTGTAGACGAGGTGTCACAGGAGCTCGTATTCTTGAAATTCCCGGTAACTCTAGTGATGATAAGGCACATGCTCTTGCTCGTAAGTTAAGAGAATCTTTTGCCAATGAAGATGTTTTTATATCGAGACTAACAAAATGCGCGGAGATTCGTATCTCGGGTCTCGACGACTCTGTTACTATTGAGGACGTTAGAGAAGCTGTGGTGTGTGGGTTGGAGGGTGTACCACCGAATCGGTAAGAATAGGATAAATCCGAAAATCTGCATCAGGCCTCGGAACTGTCTGGGTAAAATGTCCAGTAGTGTCTGCAAAGAATATATTAGCGGAAAAACGTCTTCTAGTAGGATGGGCGGCTGCAAATGTGAAGTTTCTGGAACGTAGACCTCTACGATGCTTTTAGTGTATGGAGCTGGGCCACCTGAGAATAAATTGTACTTCTGAGATGGATCACAGTGACCATTGCTTCCGTTGTGGCGCTGTCGGACACAAATCTAATGTGTGTGAGAGCACTCCCCATTGCATTCTGTGTGCTATTAAAAACCTTCCTACAGATCACCTTTTAGGAAGTAGCCTATGCAATAGCTCTAAATACGTGAAAAAAACGACGGATATAGGATCTACTTCTCCTACACCGTCTAGTCGCCCATATCCTCTTATAGAGATAATGGAAGAGGGGGTGCCGAATCTTAGTCAATTATAAAGGACATCCGCGTTCTGCAGGCAAATATTAACTACTGTGCAAGTGCTCAAGATTTATTTTTACAAAGTATGGCACAGTGGTCAATAAAAGTTGCGGTTGTCAATGAACCTTATTTTGTGCCGGATAGGTGTAATTGGATTGGGGACAATAATTGTACAGTCGCCTTAGTAACTCAGTGGAATGAATTAACACTGGAAATGAAATAGTTAGAGGTCCTGGATATATTGCGGCTTTGGTAGAAGGAATCACAATTATCGGTATATATTTTTGTCCAAACAGGGTCCTGTCTGAATTTGAAAGGTTTCTGGTTGATGTAGGAGAAATAATTGGTAGAAGTCATCCTAATCCAGTCCTATTGTTGGGTGATTTTAATGCCGAAAATGTGTTATGTGGTTCCACAGCCACTGATGCACGGGGTGCGGTTTTGGATCAGTGGGCTTTGACTAGTGGATTATGTTTCCTTAATAGAGGATCAGTGTTAACATGTGTAAGAAATTCTGGAGGTTCAATTGTTGACTTGTCGTTTGCTAGTCCAGGTTTGTCGTCCCGAGTTTATGATTGGCATGTTGACGAGCATACAGAAACTTTTTCTGATCACCGCTATATTAGGTTTACAATATCTTCGCAACCGATGCTGTCTAATGTAATGCCTAATGAAGCAAGGCGAGCCAATTTAATGAGGCAACCTAAGCGATTAGCACTTAAGCGCCTGGATAAAGAGTTGTTAGAAGAGGCTTCCATTATTGAATCTTGGATCGCAAAACCTGTGTACTTGCGGATCAAGAGGCGGAGGAGTTTCGTGAGTCGGTGACCAGACTATGTAAATTGTAACGCTTCTATGCCGAAGTTGGGGCAGCATTCTCCTAAAAGACTTGTTTATTGGTGGAGTCAATCAATAGCTGAATTGCGCGTTAACTGTATAATATTGATCCCTGGGGACGGCCTTACCGAATGGTCACCGGTAGACTTCGTCCTTGGAGTCCGCCTTTAACTCAAAGTCATCAGCCTGAGTTGGTAAAACGGATCGTGGAGAATTTATTACCCCATATAGAGGAATATTCTTCGCCTTCAATGGCGTTTATGGACAACGAAGAGGTACTTAGTGAATCGCCTAATATATGTAATGAGGAGATTGAAGTAGCGGTATCCAAGATGAACTCCAAAAATTCGGCTCCTGGTCCAGACGGTATCCCTGGGAAAACTTTAGGTTTAATTCTAAAAGTACTCGGTGATAGATTCGTGCAGATGTTTAATTGTTGTGTACAGCAGGAGCGATTTCCAAATGTATGGAAAGTTGGTCATCTCGTACTCCTGAGAAAGAATGGTCGCCCAAAGGACTCTCCGACGGGATATCTGACTATTGGATGACATTGGAAAGATGTTTGAATGTGCAATAGCCACGCGTATAATCCAGCAGCTCTTTAATCATGGTCCCGACTTATTAAATGATCCATTTGGGTTTCGTAGAGGCAGGTCGATTATTTAATTGACGCAATACTAAAAGTAAAGGCTACTGTCGAAGCCGCAATAAAAAGACGTGAAAGTGTAGTGGCAGTGTCTCTAAACATTGCTAATGCATTTAACACCTTACCTTGGAGCTGTATTAAAGAGGCGCTTAAACATCATCGGGTACCATCATATTTGCGTAATATAGTAGCTTCTTACTTGTACCTCATCAAAGATAAATGGCATAGACATAAGATGTTGTGCGGTGTTCTACAGGGATCGGTTTTAGGGCCGCTTCTGTGGAACGTCACTTACGACTGGGTCTTACGTTCATTCTTTTGCGAGGCATTGCCACGATACACGCTACTATATTATTGCCAAGACAATTTTAGGATACCGTTGGTTTTGCCGCGGTTCTGTTCAGCATCGGGTATGTTTGCTAACGAGAATACTGATGATTTTTATGATATCATGAGATAAAACCGGCCAAGTGCAAGTCGGAATCGCGCATGATGGGTTCCGAACCACTAACTATACAACTATTAGTACTCATATCGAGAAAAAAACAGCGAAAAACCTCAAGTTAACTGCGCCAAACATACTTCTCCGTTCGCACAATTCTCGTAAATCTGTGCTTAAAATTTTTGCTTCATACATTAAAATATTATGATGATGATTTGGAATCGACAAATTGTGATATTTCTAAACGGGTACTAAATGCTATATAGATTTCATTGCGTATTCATAGTTACATGTTAGGTACTTGGCATACGACTTAAGTCGACACGTGCTTGACAAGTTATGACAGCTTCAATTTATACTAAAAGCTGACTGAACCTGCTAAATGTGTAACTAAGTAGTAAGTGCTCATTCATGTATTCAGTTATTATTAACTCGCGTATTTAGGTATGTAATAAAATAAGGAGGACGTTAGCTCATAAAAATGTTATGACATTTAATATGTAGGTAACTACTAGTTTAAGTTTAACCTTTATAAAGGTACCTTCGCCTCACGGTAGAAAAGTAAAGAAAAATATGTAAATGTTTTGACAGATTGACAAACGTCAACGTGTAAAATAAAAATTGTATTTATCAAACGCACGGTAGTGTGTGTTAATAATCTGAGGTAGTGCGTAGTTTGTGTATTTTTATTAATTTTATGTATATCTAAAAAAAACTTTTATGCTGAGGAAGGTAGGTGTGCAGAAAGTATTTGTGCAGAAACTTTAATTTACCGGCCAAAATTCCATACTCCACCCGTTGCACAACTCTCGTAAAGCTCTACTAAAAAAAAATCTTCACGTATTTGTATTAAAATTGCTTATTGCTACGAGGCTAATAGGTAGGTACGATTGAACAAGTTGCCACTCGACCAGGCGTAAGATGAAAATCGCATCACAGTCTACTGTCGTTCCTTCCTTTGTTTTAAAATATTTTAAAGCGTGTGAACTTTGTCGATATTGTATCTACATAGAATTTAATTTTAATTTTTTTCTAATTAAAAAATTTTCTAATTTCTAGTTTAAAAATTAACGGAACCTAATATAAATCCACTAAGGTACTTATTTTTAAGTAAATATACTTATCTAATTATAGATAGACGTATTTTCATTTTACACGTATATGTGTAAGTGCTTGTAGTTTTACAAAAACAACCTCCAGACCTTAATTTTTCACATTTAACGATAGACGTTCCCAACTAAATCCTGACCTTTTTGTTTGATTCCGTTCAAAGAGAAGTAATGCCCTTAGCGGACCCTCTAAACCTTTAGAATGGGAGACACATGTGCTCTACTTGAAGAGTTATTATCCTGCATTATGACAATCTGACGATCGTAAAATTCTTGAAATCGGAAACTATGATCATAACGACACATTTTTAGAATTTATTATATCTTTCCTTTTTTCATAATTTGCGAAGTCAGGGCGAGCTTACTCTCAAAAGTGGCACCCTTATTTTTATTTAAGCAATTATCGTGTGTATATTACATTAATTCGTGTATTAATACATCGTGTATATTACATCGTGTGTATATTACATTAATTCGCTTTATAATAATATTATAATTTGCTAGAGCGGAAGACGCTTTGGGCTGTGTCATAGTGTGCTATTGAATTATTGCTTACGTAGCTGTAGTAAAAACCCCAATTCCCGTATTTAAATTTGACTTTCAACCCTTTATCTTATTGATACCGTAAGCTGATTTTTGGAGTTTGAACCAATTAAAGCGCGTTAAACGTTTGACAATTATGAGAATACCATTTTGCTGTTTTAACATATCGAGACTACATCGTGTGTACTGTATTATTCGAGACAATCGGTATCTCGACAACGGCTACAAGTATTACCATGAAATTAAGTATGCAGGGAGTTTTGAGGGAGTAAAATCGATAGCTAGGTCTTGTCCCTTAGAAACTGCGGATTTTTAAGCAATATATGTTTTTTTATTTAGTCGTGCAAAAATATATCAATAATTTCGACTCTCTTACGTCAGTCTGATTGGCAGCTAGTTTATTGTTCTACTTAAACACCGCGAAGCTCGGTCTACCAGGTACAAATTGGTTAAGGAGTAATGTAATCATATACCTAATAATAATAAATAATTTCTACTAAAATGGTAAGGTACTTACTATTACTACTAATGTAGTTTAGACAGCAGACGACCTGTAAATTGAGCTTGAAATGAGAAATTCCCGCGAGAAATCCAGCCAAGCTCACGGCTGCCTGTTAGAGCGGTAAAGAGGTTAGTCCTAAGCAAATTGCATTCTACACCGTGGAATAACACGCCAAATTTTTTCCCTCAATTTATTTCGAAATTACACAGCAGTTGGTAAAAGAAAAAAAAATTTAATACCTGAGGATAAAATATGAAAATGACCTTTCTAAAGCCGTAAATATTTTTTGTGCAAGCGAAAAGCCAGCCAAGCCACTAGAGCATTTTAATCAAAGCTGTAATATCGCAATTTTATTCCTGTCTTATAGAGAGTTTAATAAGGCCGCCCTCTTTGAGCGATAGTAACAAAGCACATGCCTTTCTCTTAGTTAAAATTAAACGACGGTAGAAAATATATGACAGTGCTCGGCGTTTCGAACATATGCATTTTTGTGCAATATGTATGTTAATAAAGTGTGTAGGTGCTTTTCTACATAGTTTAAAATGTTATAATATTGCATTTTCTACGACTTTTTACTAGATATTTTTTGATTTTATCTATTTCCCAGAAATACATCTCCTATTTAATGCGGTTACAATCATAAGATGTTTCCCACGAATCAATGATTAAATCAAAGTAATATTATGAGCTACATTTTGCCTATAGCTTCATCTGTGGCAAATGCGGTTTCCAGTATCATATATGCACATATTGAAGTGTATAAACCATTCTCGGAAATCACTGTCTATAGAAATAAAAAAAATTAAAAAATTATCTAGCCCCCGAAATGTCAATCAAAACTGAGCGAGCTGATGATGATGAAGTGTAGCTAAGAACACTCTCGATCGTGTCAGATTCAGCCACGTACAGTCATACACACACACACGCAATTCTGCAGGCAGGCAGGCACACACACAGAGACAGACAGTCATGTCAAACTTATGACATGACACCCCTCCGTTTTCGTCGGGTGTTTAAAATATTAAAATCCATTGCGTAGTTTGTAACACAGCAGTTTGCAGGTATAAATGTAATAACTGATAACTGAAACCCACTCGGCAAAAATAACTTGAAAATACTAAAAGTCACTGAATTATATGCGAGTAAGATAACTATACTAAGCCAGTTAAGTTAATTAACGAAGGTAATAATAATAGGTAATATTAACTAATTAGTAAGACACATAGGTATTATTATTAGTCTATTTTTACCGTTCTGAACTGATTAAGAATAAGCTTTTAAATAGCTTAACATCAATTCAATTGGGTCTTGAGACAATAGAATTAGAAAATCGTTCTATGGACTATTTCTAACACTTTAAAATATATTATTCAACAAAAGCACCCGTGGTCCGCTGCCAATGTTACAATTTATTTAAGTCGCTTTTAACATTTAGAATTACTTAATAATACTAAAAGTTATTGATTCGGGGGTGTTTTAAATTCAGCTCCCGTGGGAATTTTCAATTTATCACAATATTATTTAGTCCAGGAGCTCTGTGAATAATAGTGTGCTTTCTGTGACGTCGGACGTGGGTTCTCACAGTGAATTTCCTGTGAATGGACTATTGTCCGTTGATCTCGTCTTAGCACTTGAGCGTCTTCACCCATCTAGTGCTCTCTGTATCGAATATTCAAGAACACCTTCATTACCGGTGAACTAATTTTCGAATTATAAATACAGAAATGGCAGTAATGTATAAACCAAAACTTAATTTTGCACTAGCACGATTTTGTTTGTTTGAGTGAAAAACTATGTCGAATGAAAAATATTTAAACCGGCCAAGTGCGAGTCGCACTCCGCGCGGACACAGAGAGACAGACAGACGGACAGCGGAGAAACCCTAAAAAATAACCCTTAACCTCCTGTGGCTGTGCCTAAGTAGGTTGTTTAGGATTTATTATTAATAATAACATACAATCAAAACTTTACAGAGCCTCTTCTATAATTCGCTCTAAAAATACAATATTTCAATCTTAGTTAAGTTATAATCATTTTTTTCAAAGGAGCTATAAAATGTTAAATAATAATTAAGATACCCAAATTAATTTAATTTTATCGAACAACAACAATTTAGTTGACTTTGCAGTAAATTGAGACTTAATAAACAGTAAACACGCACTCGTGGGGCGTGGTACGGTGATGGAGTGGTGGTGACTGGTATGCACTAGGTGGGGAGCTCAAGCACCCACTACCATTCCTATACCGACCGCCGAGCAAGCTGTTACACAGCAGATAAGAAGCCTGTTACCCACTCCAATCCTACAGACTTCCGTTAGCCTTTATAAAGTTGATTAACTAAGTAGCTACTCATTTTTAAAACAAAGAACAACTGCATAAGAATGCAGTTGTACATAAGTACAACTGCTTGTACTAGTAAATATACGAACCAGATTTACGCACGCATCTCAAATTAAACGACCAATGTAACATTTTGGTTGGGCCCATTCAATCGAATTTACCCTCAATACCATACATTCTCGGTCCGTTGCACCTTTTGGAGTGCAATAAAAATAATCTTCTTTGTTCAGTGGTCCGTTTGAAAACAGAACGAGCGTATGATAACAAAAGCGGCTTCAGCATAGCATACCATGTTATTTCAATCCGAGCTTGATACAATTGAAACCGGCCAAGTGCGAGTCGAACTTGCGCACGATGGGTTCCGTTTAAAATGATCGCCTTTGTAGTATGGGAGCTCCACTTAAATACTTACTTTATTCTGTTTTATATTTTTTGTAGTAGTGGCACCAGAAATACATCAGCTGGCTAGCTATCACGGTTCATGAGATACAGCCTGGTGACGGACAGACGGACAGTTGGACGGACGAACAGTAGAGTTTTAGTTATAATAGGATTACCTTTGGGTACGGGACCTTAAAAATAATCCAATTACTTTTGTGTAACTTATAGTGGATGGCAATGAGCTTGATTCAAAATAAGTTAACGTTTGGTAGGTATTAATAATATTATGTATTTCAGCATTCACAAAAACACGAATTAATACCTGGCTTCTGAGGTTTTTTGTCAGTAGTCTATCTATTCAATAGCACTTTTGATTGGTTAAGCGCCATCTAATCAAATGCGCTATTTAATATATAAACTACCGACGAAAAAACCGTAGAAAGCGGGCAAAAGTCAAGATAATATTATCGTTACGGCAGAGACAGTTAATATTAAAGCGCTTAAAAATCATTCGTAACACAGTTTTTCCATCGGTCACTTGTGTACAACTAAAACAATTGTTAACTAAAGCAAGTGAACAATGATCACGCTTTTGTTGAATAGAACAGTAACATTTTACAGTGTCAACAAACAAATGCAATAACGAAAGCTCTCCATTGCTTTTTATTATGCAAATGTTTGTTCTAGAAGAATCTATGGCATTATTCAGGCCATTAGTGCTTGTGGGCTGCAAGCAACTCGCTGCGGCAGACGGTAATTTAATAACATTGCGATAAAACTCAAAGAAATATTCAGTGTATTTGAGGACTTAAAAGCAACAATAGCTATGATTTCTTGTACTTAGTTTAGATAAATGTTTAAGAATATTACTAGTCATTATCTGAACTCCATCCCACGTATTTAACTTAGACTTTCAATGAATTATAAACAAATCGTCTTGATATTATAAACTGATTTTTTGAGTTTGGACTTAGGACTTACAGTAACTTATTACAATTCTCTTAATTAATAACCAAGCAATTGTTGCTACGCATTTCTATTGAACACTGTCAAAATAGAATTGCTGCAAGTTACTGTAAGAGCAATTTCTTCAAAAGTTGATGTTTCATAGTACGATTCACTTAATGTAGCCCTTTTTACACCTTGTTTGCCTCTTGTTCCTTAGAAAAAAAAACTGCCATATAATTTAACGATGATCGTTCATTATTCAGTTAGCAATGCAAACGAACAAAACTTATAAGAGTTACAAGAGTCAATACAAAATTTATCTCTAAATGAAGCTGTTTTACCACAAAGGCTGTTCTAAATTCAAATAAACTCAAACAGAATAAACAAATAACCTCCCCCCAGTTATTAAGAAAATTAAACTGCCGATAACAATACTTGGAAGATAATAATATAAAGGGTTGAGTGAGTTATGACAAATTTGAATTGAAAATTAGGTAATGTTATATCATAACTTGTGATAAAATATTAAGTTAAAAAACTATAACCCGACTACTTAAAAAAGGGGTCTAAAAAGGCCGAAACAAGAAAATAATTCAGACGGAAACCCAGAAATGGATAGGTATAAAAATGGTCAAGTAAAAGCCATGGAGCCATCGCACCCACTAATTGCATCTAAGCGTCAGTTCACACCGAGATGCGCCGCTTCTAGGTGTAAGCTGACCCGAAGGCCTAGAGAAGTTTCTAAAAAATGCGTATATTCGTCATACACATGCGTACTCCTATAGATAGATATGGACGGCTGCCCTGATTATTTGACATTGATTTGATTGACTGATTCAACCACGATGTCATCGGCAAATCGAAGGTGAGTGAGTTCGCCATTGACATTAATCCCAAGTCCATGCCAGTCCAATAGTTTGAACGTATCCTCCAATGCAGCGGAAAATAGTTTCGGAGAGATGACGCGATCTTACACCGCGCTCCATTGGGATCGCCTTTGTGCTATGCTCCTGTACTCGGACTTTTGTCGCCGCAGGAGCTGTGGCGTTTCTCTATAAAAATCCTACTAGTGCAGCGGCGTTGTCGCCGGAGCTTTCATGTCCTTTGCTAATTACCTTTGGCTTCTAACCGACTTCTCGGTACCAACTACCAACACAGCTTTCAATGCAGTCAATTTTGTCATTTTCGCTGACGACTCACTGCAAACTTAACGCGAATAGACTAAAGTTACTGCTTAAAATAATTTTTTTGAATAAATATTGTATACAAAATAATATTTTGTGAATTGGTAAATGAGAAAATAAAGTTTTTAAATAAATATTATAATTATTATAAATATTGGTAAAGTACCTTAGTTAGTTAATTAGTATTATTTTATTTAAAACAGATGGACTGTTTTAAATGAAATGCCGTATTAACTCTTTATCCATTCGTGCAAATAATATGCAGTTAAAGAAAAAAAAATGTTGTAAACACTTGAGAATATAAATTCACTTATTTTGATAAGAATTCATAATTATTGATAATATTTACCAATAAACATGACCTAACGATTTAAAATTATTTTTTTAATATAAGAAACAATTTTTTAGACTTATATATTATAAAAGTTAGACATATTATGCTGTCGCTGACTTTTTTGTACGCATTATCAAGCTCTACAACTCTTCTCTAGGACTTAATCATATTATATCTCCCATCGGTAAGACAGCGTTTGTGAGAAACGTTTTCGTTCGACCGTTTTTTCTATCGGCTATCACTGTGTCCGGCTATCACGAAAATTTATTTCATTTTTCGGGTTAATATAGCCATAGCCTATGTTACTCACAAATAACATAGCCTTCTATTAGTAAAATAATTTTCAGAATCTTTTCAGTAGATCCAGAGATTACCACCTACAGCCTCACAAACTCACAAACTTTACCAGTTTATAATATTATATATTATAGATTTAGCCTTTTGAAACTCCAATTGAAATTGTGAAATGGACTTTCATTCTATCATTGAATACTGAATACGTCTCCGACTTGGTATCGATAATAATATACCAGGCGCAGGGACGCCAGACGACTAGGAATAAAGATTTATAGCATTGAAAAGTCTTCTTTATAGCTTGACAATAGATTCAGACATTTCAATGAACTAAATGCGTTTTGTTTGTGTTTTATTAGCAACGAATGTCCCGAGTTGGATATAGGGAACTTGTCCTACTTTTATAGTTCCTTTTTATTATCTAAAGCGTCTTATTTGTCTCGACTACTATTGCTCTAATCAAAGTTTTTTATTGGCTAGGTGCTTTTATTAGATATTTGTTTACTTAAGTTTTGTCTTTGCCATTTGAACTAAGAAATTTTCAGAGCAATCACGTTCCACGAATTATACGGTTTCACGTTATTCTAGGAACCTTCAATAAACAACGAACTCATCAATATTTTTCGACAAACGACGTTGGCGGATGCAATATTTCAAAAAGTTTCTGACCATTTTGTTATTCTACATGAGAGTGCTTAACTCTCCAACTAAAATATAAAAGTAAGGTTCAACTACGCGCATAATATTATTAACTAATAATGAGAAGCACTTATAACTCACTAGGTGTTGCCCGCGGCTCCGCCCGCGTAAATACAGTATCCCACGGGAACGATGTACATTTTCGGGATAAAAAGTAGCCTATGTATTTAATCTAGAGCTCAAGCTACTAGCATACCAAATTACATCAAAATCTGTTCGGTAGTTTTTGCGTGAAAAAGTAACAAACATCCTCACAAACTTTCATTTTTATGATATTAGTAGGATTAGTTGAATCGAAATATCAAACGAAATAGCAATGTCGATGCAAAACGTTTTGCTATATACAATATAAGTAGATGCCTACACATGTCTAAATCTATTCATCAGAGTAATTGGTGCAGTAGCAATTCACATTTAGCATTATTTTGCATTCATTGTTCCTCGGTGAGGATTGACTACTAAATACTCAAGACAAAGGCTGTTTATTAAATACATAATATTTAATAAACATTTTTTATGATTTTACTTACGCTTACTATAAATATTATGCACTTTGAAAAAAATAATTATTTATTGATAAAAATAATATGCATAAACGAAGCCTAACATACAGGCCGGGATTAATTAAAGTAAGACATACCTACCAAAGTAACAAATACGGTTTATAAGATCCTATTCTAATGTAAATGTTATAATTATAAAGCATACCAATGATAATTCATAATTAATAACTCTAGCAAAAACTATTCGCGTTTAGGTATACAACTTGCTTGGCAAATACAGACACAATTGAAATTAAATAAAAACTGATATAAATCACGTCATAATTATAATATTGACAACCTCTGTGGCTCAGTGGTCGCGGGTACGAATCCCGCCGAAGGAACAAAAAGTTTTTCTGTGTTCCTAGGTCATGGATGTGTATTAAATATGTGTATAATATAATAAAAATCTTAAATTTATGTATAGTATAAAAGTATTAAAAATATTTCCTTTTTCTGGTACCTGTAACACAAGTTCTTCGGATACTTAGCACGGGGCCAGATTGACGTGGTGTGAAGCGTCCATAGGTATTATTATATTATTATTATTATTATTAATGTGCAGCGTCACTCCTTGTGAACATTTACTGGCCAAGTGGAAACGATTGTAAGTCGAAAATCTTAATAAATACAGACTGATGTATTCAATACTTACAACGACATTGGAATATTATGCTTTTACCTCGTCTAGCTTTGATGAAGCCGGGTATGAGATGAGGTCAGCTTTTGCAACTATTTAAAGGGATGATTTCGTACGCTTCACATCTCACTGGTGGTTTGTAAGGCCAAATTCGCGAAAATCCAAAGAGAATTGATTATTTCCACCAAAGATTAAGAGAAAGAGAACTTTTACAAGCTACATCATATTAAGACCCAATTTCACCGAAATTCTTAAAACGCGCTTAAGCTAAGCCCGAATTCGATATCTGTCTCTCTCTTTCATTCAATGTTAGAAAAGGACAAACAGAACAAAAACCGTTGCTTAACGTTGAATGTAATTTTAATACATTGGTGAAATTGGCATTAAGCCGTTTTTACTGCATTCCTCCGACGCACCTATTCCTAAATCTCAAAAATTATTTCAACCCCGGATCGTCCTGTCTCTCGTGCGTGCTAGTGCGTTCCCGCTCACTCCGCGTTTTCGTGCCGTCCCGTTCTATCCGCGTCGTAGTGACTCGCTCACTCCGCGGTAGTGCCGTCTCGCTCAAAACGTGTCGAGTGTCGCGCTCACTCCACGCTCGTGCGACCCGCCCCTAAGTGCAGTGCCGATATACCCCATAGCGATCGTCAATCTTCTCGTTATTCGTCAGAATAACGAGCGGATTGCCGCCTTGCTGAAGGGTTGCACTGCCTTTGGCCTCCCGTTGGAAACTTGTTTCCAACGTCGGGTCACGGAGAGCCAGCCTTTCTTTTTAACCGTGCAAGTACGTACACTTTTGTGACTGCTTTGACACTGAATACGTGTTTTGTGTTTAGTGTTACCTGTGTTGTGTGAAGACCTTTTGTGTTACTGTGAGTACTTTATAATTAATCTCTCCCTGTATACATGTACATTTATGTCTAGTGTTTGTGACATTGTGACATTATAAACATGTCTCCTATTTACGGTGGACGCTAAACTAGTGCCCCGTCACCATGGCCGATCGTGGCTCGCGGCCACATAGCCGCGACCGCCCCAGCCACTCCCGCGCCAGCTCTGGTGCGTCGCGTAGCGCCACCTCATCGAGGTCGAGCTCGCGCACGTCCGAGCGCGCATACCTCTCCGCCACCGAGCCCAGCTTGAGCGGCAAGGATACCGCTCGCCCCGGGCCGTCCTCGGCATTCTCGCGGGGGTGTACTGACACCCCCCCGCCCCAATGCCTTCCGACGGCGACCCGCCGCGGGTCTGGGCCCCCGCACCGCTCAACCGATAAGGGTTCGGCCTCTCTGCCGCGCCCTATACGCCGCACCGAGGAGGTGAGCGCCCCGCGCCCACCGCCTACACCATCTACTGCGAGCCCACAGCTCACCCTCCCCTCGCCGGCCTCCCCGCCGGAAGAGGACCAAAGAGGGGTAAGTGTTCCTGCTCCGAGGGCCCCCGTACCGGCTCCCTCTTCGAGCACCATGCCCCCGCCCCCTGCCCCGCCCGTGCAGGTAACCAAAAGGGAGCGACAGGAGGTATCATCCGATGTCTCGCCGCCTGCCAAACTCGCCGGATCCTGGCTAGGAAGGACCGCCCCGGCTGCTCGTACTTCGTGCTGCTGAAGCGTACCCCGGACCTGCTGCCCGGGATCTACCAATTGACGGAGCTGCTAAACATGCCAGGTATTAGGGTGGAAGCCTGGCGTGGTAAGGACGGCCCCGCCCAATGCCACCGCTGCCAGCAGTTCCGGCACTCTAGCCGGAACTGCCATCGTAGGCTGGCGTGCGTCAGGTGCGGCGAAGAGCACCGCGCAGCTGACTGCCCCCGCCCACACACCGAACAGCCCACCTGCGTCAATTGCAAGGGGGCCCACCCGGCCAACAGCAAACTCTGCCCGGTTTTTAAACGGGAGTCATGTTCGCGTGAGCGGATGCCTCGCGCCTGGTCGAGCTGACCGACCTGGCGCCGTGGCACGCCCGCCCGCCCGACCGCTACATCCTGCCGAGGGACGCTGTCCCCCCGGCAGACCCATCGGAGCCCCGCCATCCCCGAAGAGGAGGAGCTCAGGCGCAATGATGCGCCCCCCCCCCCACCCCCGAAGAGGAGGAGTCTAGGCGCAACGGCGCGCCCGACCACCGCCCTCGAAGAAGAGGAGCCCTGGCGCACTGATTTGCGCCACACCGAGGCGCCTGTATAGGCGCTCTACCACTGCGGGATCTCAGTAACCCCCGACCCTCCCCTACACCGGTAGAAAACCAAAACCTACCGGTGCTACCTTCAACTAATCGTCTGGGGCCTGTCGGAGTGGCAGCCCTCTTGCCACCCCGTCGCCTCCTTGACGTACCTTCCCCCCCGACACATAAAGTCGGGGCCCGGAAGTTTTTCCCCTTCTACTTCCCCCCTTTCCCCAGGTCGTTAGCGTCCGCGGTCCGGTAAACGCGGCGCGTGAGGGAGTGGAACCACACACGTTTCCCGGCCCCCGGGTCGGGACCTCCACGCGCCGCTTGAAGCCGACCGCCGGTTTCGGTTGGGCCAGGATTGGCATAGCGTCATTCCCTTGACATCGTGTTGCCCCCCCACGGGTTTCCCCCGCGTTCTGCCGCGGGGGGTCTTCCCAAAAAATTAACTCTTTGCGCCCAGTACTCGTACTGGGCGCGTCATCCCAATTAGAGGGGCTATGCCCCTGATGTTGGTATTCCGCCGTAAAGCCCTTTTCAGGGGCCCGGCGTCGTGCGAGAAGAGTCTCCTTCTCTCAAAAATTTCAACCCCTATGATAATATTGGTATTATAAAAAGATTAGATATTTTTCTACTGATCATTTCCTTATACGATAGCCAGAAGGTGCGATCCAGTCCCGATATGTTAAAACAGCAAAATGGTATTCTCGGAAACGTCAAATCAACGTCAAACACGTTTTGAATGGTTCAAACTCCGAAAATTATTTTAAGACATCATAACGATTAATTTATTATTCAATAAAATTATAAGTTAATTACGAGAATATGGGTTCAGATTGCATGTTTGTCCTTGTTAAATAGAACCTTAAAGTCCCTAACGCTTTCATGTGGCGAAACTAATGTCTATCTGTTTTATCGACAGATTGCGTGAACGATCCACTTATTCTATAACACTGCGTAATAGAATGCTCGATATTCTATTTGCGTTAAAGGGTTTATCGCTGCAAGGAAATTCGATGTGTTCATGTTTTGTGGGCTTATTCTCGAATACACGTGTAAAGTGTTAAAGCAGGCACGTGAATAAAGGAAATGGGGAATATCAGATGGGATACAGGAGGTATTATGTCGTTATCTTAAAATTCTGCGTACAAAAATGACGCTCGAATATTTTTCAATTCATATTGAAATCAGTTTTTATAATGTCTATTTTTTTAAAATATTGAGTGAGGACCAGATGTTGGAGGGGTCTTCGTTCGCGCGAAAGTAAATCCCGTGGGATCCACATATTTTGCAGCGATAAAATATGTCCTTTCACGTGGCCTACTCTATGTATGTGCCACATTTTATCCAAATCGGTCCACTACTTTCAGAGCCAATTCAATGTAAACAAACAAACAAATCTTTCCTATATTAATAGTATATAAAACGGTAGATATTGAAGAAAACGGTAGACCACGTAATAATCCTTTGAGGACCACCACCAGGATTGACCGGTACTATAATATGGTACTATTTTGGGATATTCTGTATAGCGTCCACAATAGGCATGCTGCCTAAAATTTCTATTCGATGTTAGACAACATGTTATTAAACAATCTAAGAACCCATTTTCATATATA
This sequence comes from Phengaris alcon alcon, assembly GCA_037179445.1. Classification (NCBI taxonomy): domain Eukaryota; kingdom Metazoa; phylum Arthropoda; class Insecta; order Lepidoptera; family Lycaenidae; genus Phengaris; species Phengaris alcon. The sequence continues at coordinate 47,929 of JAYRCH010000710.1, forward strand.
ATATCTTAAAAGATAACGAACATACAAACAATTTAAATGTACAATAAGAAAACGTTGCGGCTACACCGCAACGGGGCGCGCGGCGCCTGCGCATGCGCCTTATTCACCAGCGCACACTGCGCGGCAATAACTATACTTTACTTTCAACATTCTAATATTGTCAACGTAGGCGACCAGACTTACACATATCTTTATAATACAGTCCACTATATAAATACCAAGTCGTTTTATTTCACATCTGGGAGCCTACAGAAAGAGAGCGATATGTCGGCCTGTGACGTCACGAGTTGCAACCGGCATACATTTGTCATTACAAAATGTATGGCGGTAGCAACTTGTGACGTAACAAATCGTTTTGCTAGAGAGAGATGGGCAATATTTTTTATTTGCTTATAATTTTTAATCACGTCAATCTAAATACCTATTTCTTTTAGATTTATGTAGCTTTAATCAACGATTTTAAAATTTAATTTATAAAAATGTGATATTCCACACTTCCACACTAGGCAACATCCCTATTGCTAGTCATTAAATTATGGATAGCTGCACAGCCGAGCCTTGATTGACATTCGAATTAGATGCAGACCAATAATGAGTAATCCGCTAGGTAAGCCAATTTAATCAATTATGTTGCCGTCTGCGATTTGGTTCTCAGGAACACGACTACTGGTGCCGGGGCTAAAACTTAATTTAAGTGCAATTCACTCGAATTAAACCACAAATTATAATTGCACTACTAATTTTAGGTTATCAATCTTAAGAGTTAGGCCACACTAAGAAGAAAGTGCTTCGTTTTAAAGTATTGTGGTAGACGGAATAAATGTTTATTTTCAACCCACACCTCTGCCATTGTGTTAATTGAATTGATGTTGAAGAATTTTCATATTCAATCCTTACGCCTTAATTGGTTACGGTCTATGTTTTGGGACTTAGGGTTTTGTATAAAAACCTAAAATATGAATCGTCAGTAATGTTTGAAAATTGTCGCGATCGCCGGTTTCCTGTTTGTGCGGTGCCTTAGGGTTACTTCGAGAGGGTTACGCCTTAGCAGTTTACTTCGACAAGATACGCGATGCTATGCGGTACTGCATTTTTAAGTTAGCTCTTCAAAATTGAATTTTATTCACTACAAAAAAAGATACACGTTTCATAAGACATCAGTGATACACTGCACAATGCACATGCACTTTGCAGCGCGGTGCAACCTGGCATTCGAACTCTTACAATGAATCCGTGTATCTTTGTGTGTAATGAGTAAAATTCAATTTTGAATAGCTATCATAAAAATACAGCGCTATGTCGCCATTTTGTTTTGGTGTGATTTGACCGTTACTCTAGCCCATGCGTAACTTATTTCCACGTAGTCGGGTAAAAATAACAGCATGTCATCATAAATCGTCGATAAATAAAATTCCTACTACGCTGCAAGCAGACAGGCGTCGTCGCTCTACTCGAGAAAAATCCCTAATACATAAGTGTGTGCGACCCGTTTGCGGCTCAACTTAAAGTATTTGTTGATTTATATGCCACTTATTATCAAATTGGGAATCCCAAAGTATCCCTTTCACACGTTTGAAATTTTTCCGTGGATGATTTTATCTTATTTATTCTTTCTTAAAGATAACTACTGTATTTGTTGTTTTTTATTGTAACAATTTAAAAATAAATAACCCGAGTACGTAAATTATATAGCCTATGTTACTCGGGCTATTATAGAATTTATTGAAACCTCATTTATTAAAATCTGACCAGTAGTGTAGGCGCGCAGTGTTTATCCTATCGTTTGAATGTCTGGTATTATTTTTTAACAAAAAATTAAACCGACCTCCAAAGTAAAAATGCACAAAAAAGTATGAAATAAAAATTATTTTCTAAATGATTCCCCTTTTAAATTTGGCTGAAACTTTAACTATTTCTCTACTCAATCTTCATAATTTTAAAATCGGTACCAGCCCGAACAACATCCTAATAAAAGTATATTCAAAAATATAACTCACGTTCAAGTTGGCTGGTACCGACTTCAAATTCTGAGTATATAAATGAAACTAAATATTTTACATGTAGTCGTCTTCACAGTTAAAACTTAATTCTCAATTATCCCGTGTTCTTATTTGGAAAAGCATAAAAAAGTATCTAGGTACTAAATATATATATGTCGAATAATAAATTAACTTGCTTACATAATATGTCTGATTACAGTAAAAGATGAGGCTACGTTTCTAATTTCGTGTATTCTACCATGTTAGATTTACGTCGCAGAATTCCAGTCTCGGGCGAGTATTTACCTTACGTAATAATTGTACGAATATTTTCGTGTAAAATCTTTGTTTATTTCCGTAATTTGTTTGTAAGTTATAAGGTCATAAATTTTCGGAAGCTACACGTCTTTGCAGATTATGCACAAAACATGTTTATCTCAGGTATGTTTTTTTATTAAAATAGATGAAGCAAAATTTCGCAATTTTGATCGTGGAAAAGTTTTCTTCTCAGAAATGAATTGATTAAATAACTCTCCGGATGATCAGCATGCAGTAGGTCTTAAATGGCCACATTAAGTAAATCGTACAAACATGAAACATCAACTTTTGAAGAAGTTGCTCTTTCAGTAACTTCTAACAATTTTATTTTAACGTTACGACAAAAAAGGGAGACTAATGAAACGTCGAGACCGGAATAACGTCACGGCCTCAAAGAAAACCTGTCCATGGGCGGCGGTTACCATCAGGCGATCCGTATGCTCATTTCTCGATTCATTCAGAAATTATTATTTTTAAAGAAAAAATTAAACCGACTTCTAAAGTAAAAATGCCCAAAAAATTATGAAATTCATCTTATTTTCTAAATAATTCCCCTTTTAAATTCGGCTAAAATTTTAACTATTTCAGTACTCAATCTTCATAATTTTGAAGTTGGTAACAGCCCCAACAATATACTGATAAAACAATATTTTATAGAACTTACATTTAAGTTGGCTGGTACCGACTTCAAAATTATGAAGATTTAGTAGTTCTATACTTCAAATTCTAGCCGAATTTAAAAGAAGAATTATTTAGAAAATAAGATTTATTTCATACTATTTTGTGCATTTTTACTTTGGAAGTATGTTTAATGTTTTCCTTAAAAGTATTATTTTTTCCCCATTTTAGTCATATTTATTATATTAACACATTTTAAGAAAGTTTAAAAGATGCGTTCGAATGTATAATTGAATACGCGCCAAGCTTCCATTAGGTATTGTATAATATAAGACGACGATGATGATTACTGTAAGTAACATAATGGTATATGCTTGCAGTTCTTAAACAAACCTAAAATTTCCAAACGTGTATTTTTAAAGACTGAGGAGTTCAGTGCTTTTGCACAAATTTTTACTTTTTAGTAGCAAATGTCTCCCCTACAGATGTCGCTATAAATTTTGAGTTTCCTCGATTCCTCATGGATACCATCATAAGATCTCCACTTTGGTGACTAAAGGACTAATTTCGATACAATTAATTACAACAACCATTGAATTTTCCAAATGGATCCACAAACGGCAGAGTAATATTCAAGGATATATGTCTATGAAATGTAAAATGTATGAATGTATGTAAAAGACTATGAAAAGTACTTATTATCACATTATGATGATACCTCGGTGCAAAATCTTACTTATTGGTAGTATATTATGCTTGGGTTTCTTCAGAAAAAGTCGAAATCACTACATGTGTCCATATAAATTCCGAGGAGTTCCTTCGATTCCTGATGGATTCCATCACCACCTTGGTATCAAAAGGACCACATTAGGATTATACCCATAGAGAGCAGAGTGATCATTGAACATACAAAAAAATATATATATACAGCCGAACAACTAACCGCCTCCCTTCTTGGAAGTCGGTTAAAATGTGTCTTGAATGATGTACTTAGAGATGATCAATGTCAATGTGATGTTGATCAACAACAGGAGAAAGAAGCGACGGTGAATGAAGCAAGCGTCTGAAAATTTATATCGGTATATTCTTCTGTTAGGTAAAACCCTGAAAAGATAAATAAACGAATTAAAAGCTTATGTGTATTTAATAGTGTTACGGGTAATTTAAATGAAACGAGGAATTACCAACGTGACAAATATATTCAAAAAAAGGGGACGTGGGCAGAAAGCCAAAAGATCTGGTTTAGCCTCTTGGTGTCTGTGGGATTCGGAGGGGCTTCAACCACGCGGGCACTTAGCTGGGTCCAGGAGTGTAGTCAGCACGTGGCGCGAGCGAGTTGGGCTCCAACTTCCGGTAGCGTCTCTCTGTCGTTCAAGCCAGTATGTTCACCGTGACGTAGATCGTCCAAGGGGCGGTGCAGACTGGGTCCAAAGCCAGTCAGTTCAGTCCGGAATAACTAGCGGCACTCAAAAATCCGGATGTGTGGAAACCAGCCATAAGTCCATGAAAAACGGTGCCTTGAACTCGGAGTATAGGTCCCTAGAAAATCCATACAAAAAAACGTGGAGTAGGAGCCCCAAAGCCGCCATGATCTTAACCCCAAACGATCAAAATCACGGGCTGTGTGACTATCACAAAATAAAGGGTAAGGAAAATAAAAGATGATATAAAGAACAATTAAAGTATGGATACAAACATCCTAATATTATATCAATGCAAAAACGGAAAGAATGAGCACGTGGTTTGGCCAATCAAATTTTGACAACTAATTTTACAAGGTATAACAAGACAATAATTTACATGAAAAAATAATGTGTTTCATTACAAGCGCGATTTACCAAATAATACTTCACAACACAGATATAAAAAAACTCATCGTAAAAACGGGATTAAGAAATATAACGACTACATCTTGAGTCTATAGAAAATTTTATTCTAAAAGAGAAACGTCATTCGACGAAGTGCGTTATATACCCTTCTCCGTCTTTTTTATTTTAAACATTTGACAACTAAAAAACTAAAGCGTAAAGAGAAAAAATCCACAAATCAAAATAAAAAGATATTATAATAATAATCAATATATTATGTTATATAATTATTATACAAATCTACTGTATTTTAATCATTATTCAAAATTAAATTATTATTTTTTAAGATTTAAGACAGAAGTAAAATCGATCTATGAACCAAATATTAAAGCAAGGCTAACGCCGTTTTAGTAAGGACGTGCGCCGATAGGTGGCGCTAAAGCCTATGAATGACTAAAATAATTATGTATACAAATCATAAATGACGCGAGTAACGCCGAAATAATTGATTTTACAGAGAGGAAATGTAACTACTATAATTACAATAGGCTATTCTACATTTTTTTCAATGCATGCATTTTATATTTAAAATATTCGTATCGATTCGATAGTCAACTAGTATTTTTATTTCCTGGAAATTATATCTCTTTTTGCAAATAAAAAATGATTAAAATTTAAACACTAAAAGTTAGCACCTTGTTTATTCGTATTTATTATGTTCTTATGACGTTACTTAATAGAAAATATGGCGGCTCGTGTTTTCGGTCCCATGACATACAGTTAATAAAAGTACAGTTTTATTTTCGAAATTAATAAATCACGTATTTATATAAAAAAATTGTGTTGTATTCGTATTTCCTATGATAGAAGGTATATAATTATAACAAATTTATATCATTCGATTTTGATCTAAGAAACTAGCCTATTTACACGTTAAAGAAAATTCAGTAACAACAATCAGAGTATATTTACATCTGAATATTATATGGATAATTCTGATGTTTTTCATTCAAAACGATAGGTTGGAGGATGTATAAACAATTATTGTAACAAACCCTACAATATATGCGTGGCACGTATCCCTGTGTCTGACAACTGCATACCGAGTTCAATCTTACTTTGCCAATCAGCGTTTCCCTTTGTAAAATGTTTGTTTTGTGCGTGTTTTTATTAGTACTGACAATTCGCAAATTACCAACTGTGAACATGGAATTTTACAAAGTAAAATATGTAGCCAATTTCGCGCAGGCCTCGCGTAGTTTTCTAGTTTTTCATGTTTTGTTAATATAATTTTCAAAGTAGTTTTTTTTTAAATGCACGAAGGGTAAGAATGGTGAAAAACACGATTGTTGAATGGGAGCCCCACTTAACTGTATCCTGTTTTTAGTATTTGCTGTTATAACGGCAACAGAAATACATCATCTGTGAAATGTTCAACTGCCTACATAGAAAGACGGGCAGATCGATGGAGAGTGGAGTCTTAGTAATAGGGTCCATATTTTACCCTTTGGGTACGGAGCACGGACCCTAAAAAAGAAAAACAAATAAAAAAAGAGCCTTGTACGTGGCTCGTGGACGCTAAAACAAAAGCTTCATTGCTTAAAGGACACCCCTGATAGAGATGTTATGTTAACGTGCAAGATTCTGACATACGATAGCAAATGAATAAAGAAAATAGATTTTGTATATGTTGTACTAGGCTCAGCTCACACCGAGACTTGACGCGGCGCGCACTTTTTAAGATAACGATTCAATATTGAACTTTATTCACTACACGTTACATTGCAAGAGCGGTGTAGCTCGCAATTCTAACTCGTGCAATGAAACGTGATCTTAAATCTTGTTGAGTAGTAAGTAAAGTTCATCTTTAAAAGTACGCGCCGCGTCGCGTTTTCATGTGAACTGAAGTTAACTGTTCTCAATCTTCCTTGACTTTAATAAAATTGTTACTGTGTATTCCATTTCTCTTTTATTTTATGTGGTGTATATTACTTTAATGATAGCACTGAATGTAGAAGGGAATTTCATATTTTAAATACCTTACCCATAAAAATATTTCGAACCGTTTTTTGAACGCGATATAACATGGAAAATAATGAACATTTTATCTTCCAACAACGCTATATTGTAGTGAAAATAATCAATTCAATGATGATGGGGTATCCATTAATTATTACATTAATTATATTCGATATAATCATTCAATCATATTACAACTTAATTGAAAGTTACATTAAACAAATATTATAATGTAGCGTTCATGGCATGGTTATTGTTTATGTCAAATATTTATTCAATAAAATATAAGGTTCGGTAAAACCAATCACGGATATTTTGGGCATATGACTAAGCTTATGTATTACGTTTAGGCAGAAAATACCTTATATTTAATAAGCTAAAATATCCAAAACTTACATATTATAAGGTTTGAATATTTTAGGTAGCAAATAAAATTTCTTTGAAAGTAGATGTTATACCAATAATAAATATTTACACTAACTAGCTTTTTCCCGCGACTCCGCGTTAATATAGTGTCGGGTATCCCACGGGAATACTGTACTTTTTCGGAATAAAAAGTAGCCCATGTTTTAATCCAGAGCCTAAACTACTACCGTACCAAATTTAATCGAAATCCGTTCAGTAGTTTTTGCGTGAAAGAGTAACAAACATCAGTCCATCCATCCATCCTCACAAACTTTCACATATATAATAGTAGTAGGATATTATAGAGAGGAAAGATTTGTTTGTTTGTTCGTTTGAATTGAATAGGCTCCGAAACTACTGGACCGATTTTGATAAAGGTAATTTCTTTTGCGCGCACGAAGTCGCGGGGAGCATCTAGTAATCATTAATAATATAATTGATAGGTATGTTTCCTTATGTAATGTATTAAATTATGTAATATGTATGCATTATTTTAGAACCGTGATAAAATTTTCACAGATGAATTATAAATTTGTGTTGTTGAATAAAAAATAACAACCGCAATGCTAGAAACAGAATAAAATAAATATTTAAGTGCGGCTCCAATACAACAAACGTGATTTATTTGCCGTTTTGGCTCGATAATAATAACGAAAACAGCCAGATGCTTGAAATATTCACAAGCTAAATATTAGTTGTATAATATTCACATCAAAAATAATTGACACGGAACCCGTCGTGCGTCCAACACGCAATTGGCCGGTTTTTTTAAGAGCCCTATTACAAATCTGCACTCTGCTAGGTTAAGTATTTGAAGCGTTCCCGACATTTCGCATTTTGTAGTAATTTTGCAGTTGTATTTATCGTTTTTATTAAAATAGGTTAATAAATTCATGCTTTAAAATTATAAAATCTTTATTCCTCATAGTCCTCAAGTAACAATTGTTCTGGTATAAATTTTGCTTAATAATATTATCTTAGATATGAGTAATTCACAGTTAACTTAAAGCTGTTTTAAAATTTTTTTTGGCTTAGAATAAGATTTTTTTCTATATTCAATCAAAGATATTTCAAAATTCTAATGCCGCTATAAACTATACGACTCATTCATCATCATTAACAGCCATAGGACGTCCACTGCTGGACATAGGCCTCCCCCAAAGATTTCCACAACGAACGGTCCTGGGCCACCCGCAACCAACGGCGGCCCGCGACCTTCATAAGGTCATCGGTCCACCTAGAGGGAGGCCGTCCAACGCTGCGCTTTCCAGTTCGTGGTCTCCACTCTAGAACCTTTACTCCCTTTACGACTATATAAGAGATAACATTCTCATTTTATTATTTCATTTGCTTAGAACAGTAATTCAAGCCAGGAGCTCAAAAAAGTACCTTTCACGCATTTTATGAAAATCTTTCTCTGCAGTTTTGGGTTTAATTAAAAAGTTAAGCAAAATTTACAAAAAGCGAGGGCGCTACAAACTAGTCTAATAGCTATTCTGTACTTATGCTATTCAATATGTCAAAATTGTTAATGTATCTTTGTTTCTGAGATCAAGAACGCCATAATTGGCCATTTTACACAAAAATCATAGTCGAAATGTAATATGCCTCTTAATAATTCTCTTTCCTATGATTTATATTAATAAGCTGCAGCTATATATCTCTTTGCCAGATTGAATTTAATCGCTACATGTGGGCACCGTGCCCGTTGTCCAAACAACACAATATAATTTGTTGCTTATGACAATGCATTCAGCAACAAAGTTATCCTTTAAAACCCTATTTTTTAAATTTACAATAAAATTGGATTATTCTACACCTAAATAGGTAAGTACATAGATGAGCAGTTTAAATTATAATATAAATTTCTATGAAATATTATGTAAAAATATATATTTAAACGATTGCATTTAATGTGTATACTTGCATTAAATGTGCTAGCATTAAATTTAAAATTCAAACATTACCGGTCATAGATTTATTCACAGTATATTTTGTTAAGATATTATTCTTAGGAATCGTGCAAGCCCTATATATATATAACACTATTAAAGTGATCAGATATCACACGTTTTTCAGCTCACGGAAAGAGGATAGGCTTGAACAACAGACAGCTTGTTGCGAAACTTGTGTTACCGAAAACAGCGATTTAGGTACGTACCAATTAGTATTCTGTAGCCAAAAACTCCTGACTCCCTTGCCCACATGGAAAAATCTATAATAAATAATGACTTAGGGTCAATTCACACCGAAACGAAACGATTCGCAACATGGCGCTGTATTTTTAAGATAGCTATTCAAAATTGAACTTTATTCTTAATTAAGGTATGACTGATGTCATATGAAACGTCAATCTGTAAAGAAAGTTCAATTTACAATAGCTATCTCAAAAATGAAGCGCCGCGGTGCGTCGCGTGTCGTCTCGGTTTGAACTGATCCTATTGTCGCAACTTGTGACAATCTGAATAAAGTAGGCAGGGTCTTATCAGAATAGAGACCGACGAACAACACCTCTGTAGCTCATAGGTTCAGCGGGTTGGTGCTCAAGCCGGGGGTCGCGGGTTCGAATCCCGCCGTAGGAACAAAAAGTTTTCTGTGTTCCTGGGTCATGGATGTGTATTAAATATGTGTATAATACAATAAAAATCTTAAATGTATGTATAGTATAAAAGTATTAAATATACTTCCCGTTTTCTGGTACCTGTAACACAAGCTCTTCGGATACTTAGCACGGACCCAGATTGACGTGGTGTGAAGCGTCCACAGATAGTATAGTATAGTATAGAGACTAATTTTACTAAAAATTAAAAAAAAAGAATAATATAAATAATTTATTTTAATCAATCAAAAGTAAAATATTAACGGATAACAACCTACATTTTTACCTAAGCTGTTTCTTATTCCTGTGTTGGTGGCAACTTAAAATGTATCGAAATTGTGTAGCGGTAGCGCCGAGTCGCGGTTATAGGTTACCAGTTAGCACAAAGCCATGGGTAACTATATTGTCCAGAAATTACTATCCGCCGCGATTTTTACACGCACAGGTTGTAGGTTGCGCGAGCTTTGCGGCCTAAATAATAGACCGCGTAAAATTCTTCGCATAATTCGATAGGAAACATGAACTTCCTTCAAAATTCATGTATACACAGTAAACACACGTATTTCGATGCGACTTAAGAGCGTATTTCAAAGTCGCTATTTTAGTGGCCACGCATAATTTTCAAGCGTGATCACGAATCCTTTGCTTTTAGTTGCAACACCGTATTATCCATTGTCATGACGCTTGTTTTAGCTCACGAAATTATGGAAAATATCGCAAAACGTGCAAATTAATTATATATTAAAGACAATAGATAGGTACATAGGTAACATTTTAATGCCTTATTTTTAGGCTGCGATAACAATTTTTCGAATGATCAATTAAAATGAAAAATAATAATATAAATGTCATGATTAATTTAAATGGTAAAGATCAACAAAATTACAGAACGGAACTAAACAATATATTGTGTCGTTTAAAGTAGCATTCAGACTACGCTATAATATAATAACATATAGTATATAGCTCATAGCACAACAACATCGCGCACCATACAATGTTATGGACACGTTCACACTGTACTGTACTATATATTATTGGCTTACTATACGCTATAAAATGATGCGATATGCCGAGTTCTTGCTGTGCTATATCGCGCGCCGCCCTCTTCCTCCTCCCTCACCCCCGGCCGTCCCGCAAGCGAAACGAGCGACACAACCATACTGAGCTTGCTATATACTATAAATGCTTGCGATAATATCGTGTAATGTGAACGCCATGCTATATAGTATAGCATTAGTTCCTTCTTTGCTATACTATATAGCACAATAGTATAGCGTAGTCTGAAATGTGCTTAATGGCCGGTTGCAATAACCTATCAACCATTAACTATTCGTTAAAAACGTCGTCATTCAATAATTTGCCAGTTTTTTGTGATACAAATTTGACGTTTTCTAACAAATAGTTATTGGTAGATAGGTTATTGAAACGGGCCGTAAGTCGGTAAATTGATATGTGCATCAGTTTTTGTAGTAGATAGTAAAAAGTTATTACCTAAGGGCCAATTCACACCGAAACGAAACGATACGCGATATGGCGCTGCATTTTTAAGATAACTGTAGACATTGACGATACTTACAAGAGTAATAAATTGGCTCGTTGTACCGCCAGTGGTCTCATCAGACACGTCTACCTCCTAGTCCGTCTCTATGGTAACTGACGGTGACTGACTCTGTGTCTGACGTCCCCCACCATGATATCGAGACAACAGCTGTCAGCTGTCATCTACTGATTTCAGTTACACAAATAGTACAATAGCTATTTAAAATTGAACTTTATTCGTTACACAAGAAGATACACGTTTCATTGTAAAAGCGGGAATGTCAGGTCGCACCGCGCTGCACAGCGCATGTATAATATTGTATGACTGATGTCATATGAAGCGTATCGTAACGTATCTTTTCGTGTAGTGAATAAAGATCAATTTCGAGTAGCTGTCTTAAAAATGCAGTGCCGCGTAGCGTCGCGTATAGTCACGGGACAATTCCCGATAAGTCGATAAGACGATAAGTCAATACTTAATCTTGAAATTTCTGATGTGTGTTTAGTGTTAACTGCTGAGCTGAACGGATTTATTATGACTCAAGGGCACCATAATCATTTACTATAAAATTTTCTATACGCCGCTTAATATTAGACTTTTTGATAAATAGGTTTATTCATTTTTCGATTCATCTACATAGCGGTCTAATTTCATAAATTGAAATCAGAAATTCACAATCTAAAATCATATCGCGCCATGATCTCGAATATGTCAAAAGCAAGCGCAGATATGATCAGTCGTGACTGAGTGTTTTGTTCAAATTCTAATTACAACAAAGCTTTTAAGAGTTCATTAATTAGACTTCATGTTAATTTTTCCGCACTAAAATACTTCCTTAATTTAATTAAGCGATTCCTGTTCGCTGTCACTTCGCTGACTATAAACGTGACTTCGTGTGAAAGGACACAGCTTTTTTAGAGTTACATATTAGGTACTCCAAGGATTTTTTAAAAATAATTTCGCTCCGTCGTCCGTTTGTCTGTCTGTCCGCTCTTCTAGGTTCTGTTATAATTAGTATTATAAAAGAATGAAATTTGGTACAGTAATAGATCATAAAATAGAGATTATGAATCTTAAGGGTGGCTCTCCAATCTCCATATAATATTATGTGAAGTGGGGATGATTTTTTTTCATACTATTTCTTTTTAAATAAAGCCAAAACTTCATACATGACTTTTTTATAAAGTGAACGATTTTCGAATAATCGGCCTACAAAGTGTCCCGCCGCGCCGGCCTACTTCACTTTTCATGCTAAATACTCTTTAGGATAATTATTTTGATCGAAATCGAACAATTAATTTGAAAAAAACCTATTGCACGTTGATACAGAACCGTTGCAGAACCGTCCTTAGACATGTCCTGGCATATTATGCTCTTGGTTAAGTTTTTTATAGCATAATATTTTTTCTAAATCACTTGAGATCACGAGAACATGCGAGTCGATGGAATTTTTTCATTCCATTTTGGAAATTTGATCCCTGGCCAACCTTTGACGCAATTCACATATCTACTTAGTCTGGCCATATATACTGTTACAATTAAAAATGAATAAAATATTACATTTGAATTTGGAATCTGTCATTTTTATATGATTGTTAATTGATTTTTCTCATTTTGGCGCCAATACATTCTACAATATTTTGCGATATTAAAATGGAATGGGGTGATAAAGAGAACCGAATCGCTGTGATTGCATTACACAAAGTAGGTATGGAGCCAAATGCAATTTTTAAAACTCTCCATACACTCGGTATTAGTAAAATGTTTGTGTACCGGGCTATTAATAGGTACAATGAGACCTGCTCTGCTTGTGACAGAAAAAGATCTGGCCGTCCACGTAGTGTTTGTACGAAAAAGGTGGTCAAAGCAGTAAGGGAAACAATTCGAAGAAATCCTGTCCGAAAGCAAGAGATTTTATCTCGGGAGATGAAGATAACACCTAGAACCATGTCGCGTATTTTCAAAGATGACTTAGGACTTGCAGCCTATAAGAGACGTACTGGTCATTTCTTCACTGATAATTTAAAAAGAATAGGGTGGTAAAATCGAAACAACTACTGAAACGGTACGCAAAGGGAGGTCACAGAAAAATTTTGTTTACGGATGAGATTTTTTTTACAATTGAGCAATATTATAACAAACAAAATGACCGTATTTATGCTCAAAGCTCTAAGAAAGCTTCCCAATTAGTCGACAGAGTGCAACGTGGACACTATCCGACTTCAATGATGGTTTGGTGGGGTATTAGCTATGAAGGAGTGACTGAACCATACTTTTGTGAAAAAGGTATCAAAACATCGGCACAAGTGTACCAAGTGTACCAAGATACCATTCTTGAGAAGGTAGTGAAGCCCCTTCACAACACCATGTTCAATAACCAAGAATGGTCCTTCCAGCAAGACTCGGCGCCGGGTCATAAAGCTCGGTCTACGCAGTCTTGGTTGGAAACGAACGTTTCGGACTTCATCAGAGCTGAAGACTTGCCGTCGTCTAGCCCCGATTTTAAGCCGCTGGATTATGATTTATGCTCACTCTAAACGCCATGATAATTTGGAGTCCCTAAAACAATCCGTACGATTGGCAGTGAAGAATTTTCCCATGGAAAGAGTGCGTGCTTCTATTGAAAACTGGCCTCAACGTACTGTATTGCAGCTAATGGAGGCTATTTCGAATAAGCTTTTTATATTTATAATTGTTTTATATTTAAGTATTAAACTAACACACTGTAAAAGTAATAAATGTTATTTGCAATAGATTTCTTTTTCATTGTCTCAGTATTTATGGCAAGACTAGGTACAATAGTTAGCCTGAAGGTTTGTCAAACTCGTTGAAGTAGCATAAAAGACGTCAATTAGCAATGGGTTTATGAAAATAAAATTTATCAAAAGCTTCGAAATCGTGGGTCTCAAAAAACGCCTCTGAATTCGAAAAAACTCACTTTTAAAATCCAAAAAAATGTAAAAACATAATTCCGTACAAACAAATCTCAGTTCCCAAAGGATCAAATATGGAAATGCTTAGCTTAACCTAAATCCATTATTGAAGTAGGTAATCCGAAATCCGAAACGAATTCTGCTACGTGTTTTTAAAAACCGTGCGTTACAACTAAGTCTGATTGGTAACAAAAACCGTTTTGTGTATCCAAAAAAAATTCAATAGTGAATTTTGTATTTGTGCAGCACTAGTTATCTGGATTTTGTAACTCTAACACCGTGGTACTAGTTGAATATTATAAAAATAACTGGTCTTCAGAATACGAGTATGTTTGGTCTACCATTTATTTATTTATTTATTTATTTATTTATTTACCATTGTAACAGCTTTAGGTATACTACTCAAGGATGACCGCAAGGCAATAGATTTAAATAACCTAACCAAGAACATGTCGGGCCATGTCTAAGGAGGGTTCCGTAACTATCAACGCGCAATAGATTTTCTTTGAATTACTTTAAAAGTTATTGTCCGATTTCGCTCAAAATAATTTTCCTAAAGAGTTTTTAGTATAACCATGGAAACCTACAAGTTTCTCCTATACTTTAGAAATGCTGGGGGGGGGGGGGGGGGGGCAACTTATAAACTACTTTGGCCGATTACTCGAAAATGGTTATTTTGTATCATTTATGAAACCTTGCCTTTATTTTAAAAGACCTATTCAAGATGGAGTAGAACAAAAAAATATTTTTCATCCCCACTTCACATGTATGAGACCTACACCTAAAATGTAAAATTATTATTATTTTATATTGCCGGAACCTAGGTTTTCAAAAAGATTGTGTATAGGTCTATACCTATACACAATCTTTAACTTTACCTAAATTTCATCAATTTATATTCATAATTACAGAAGCTAACAGCGCGGACACACATACAGACAGACGGACGGACAGAGCCAAACTATAAGGGTTCCTTGATTATTATGGAACCCTAAAAACTATAATTTAAAATGTACTCAAAACACGTTTACCAAGAAATGCATCGTTTCTTCATGAAAACATTTAAGCAATGCTTGTATTAAGGTTTTCGGTTTTTAAAGAGCCAGTAAACCACGAGAGAACGACTAGCGTTTAGTTTTAGTGTTTCAGTTTAGAGAGTCATTTGAAACGTTTACTCCCTGGCAAACAACTTAAGAGTTTAATTGGAAAAGAAAAAATCGCGAAGTTTGCCTATATCTTTTAGGTTGAGAGCTGAGAAAGCTGAGCTGAGAAACATTTAAGTTCACAAATATTTTGTAAACCTCTTCATTAGATTTCACAATTGAATCGTCCTCAGGGTGCACAATTGCACATGCAGGAAAATTTCCTGTACAAACCTGCTTGACTAAGGAAACCAACAATCTTAGAAGGTGGTGGAATCTTAGGAAGGCTAGGGTGGCCTAACTTTTCCCTCGCCAATTAGAGACATTAGGTCTCGCCATGTTGATAATAATAATAATATTACGTGTGAAGACTTAATAATAGGTACATATTGTT
The DNA here is from genome assembly GCA_037179445.1 of Phengaris alcon alcon. Lineage (NCBI taxonomy): Eukaryota > Metazoa > Arthropoda > Insecta > Lepidoptera > Lycaenidae > Phengaris > Phengaris alcon. The sequence goes on from JAYRCH010000710.1 coordinate 63,687, forward strand.
ATTTGGTCCGGCTGTCGCGTTACCTTAATGCCAATCTCTAGGTAGGTAAGTAAATTAAGAAAAATTATTACCCACAGGTAACATGAAGCGTAAACATTATGTTACGTTAAGTAAGGTTAGTTTTGTGGTCATCGTTCAGGAAGAAATTTTGTATTTTTATGTGTTGATATAAGTCATTATCATATAAATTATTTATGACCTCTAGTTTTTATTAGCATTCAGTATGCGGAACCCTTATAGTTTCGCTCTGTCCGTGTGTCTGTCTCTCCGCCTTCCAACTTTTGTAATAATTAATAATACCTAAAAAGTAAGATAAAGATTATATTGTATAGATTTTAACTTTGGGATCATTAAATAATAATAATTTTATATTTTAGGGGTGGCTCTCCCACACGTGGATGATTTTTTTTTCACTGTAGTTACCCCATCGTGCTGGGATGTCCCGTATCGTTGAATAGGTATTTTTAAATAAAGACGAGATTTCATACATAACTTTTTTAGGGTTCCGTAATACTCAAGGAACCCATAAAGTTTCCTTGTTCGCCTTGTCCGTCCGTCCGTCTGTCTGTATGTCAAATTATAAATGTGAAAATTTGTGAGGCTGGATAAATGGATGTTTGTTAATCTTTCACGCAAAAACCGCTAAACGGATTTTGATAAAATTTGGTATGGTAGTAACTTAGGCTCGGGAATAAAACATAGGCTACGTTTTATGCCGAAAAAGTAGTGTTCCCGTGAGATACTGTATTTACGCGGGCGGAGCCGCGGGCAACAGCTAGTTATGAATATAAATGGAAGAAATAGCTTAATAATAATTTTACATCTTAAGGGTGGCTCTCCATATATGTGAAGTGGGGATGATTTTTTTTTTCACCCCATCGTGTGGGTATCGTTAAAAAGGTCTCTAAAATAAAGGCGAGGTTTTTTTTATACACGATTTTTTGTACAAAGTCAACCATTTTCGAGTAATTGGCCTCCAAAATGGTTTATAAGTTGGTCCTCTACTCTATAGGAAATTTATTTTGCACGAAATCAGACCATGCCTTGGAAGTCAATAAAAAAAACCTATTACGCGTTGATACTTACGGAACCCTTCCATAAACCGCTTATAGACATGTCCTGACATGCTTTCGTATTTAGTTGATATGCCGGAAACTGCACAGGTTCAATATTGCATTTTTCATCGTGGATAAAAAATTGGCAGCCGAATTATCTGAGCAATATTGATCGATGACATATAAAAACGATTGACAAAGATAAGATATTTCAATATCACTTAGATATTGAACATTTTATACGAACAGCGAGGAAATGAATTGTTTCGCAGTTTGACATAGGGACCTACATACGAGGGTGGCACTAAAAATTTCGGGAATCAAGGAAGTGACACAACATTACTATTTAAAAATGTATTTATTGCTTTTCGAAGTATTCTCCGCGAAATTTGACACATTTTTCCATACGATGGAACCAATCATTGAAGCAACCATTCCATTCGGAAGTTGGGGTCTCCAAAATGGCCGTTTTGTAGGCGCCCACAGCTTCTTCAGGTGATGAAAATCTCTGACCACGCAATTTATTCTTTATTTTAGGGAAAGTATAGAAATCATTAGGGCTTAGGTCGGGGCTGTACGGCGGATGGTCTAATAATTCTATGATTTCTTGCTCTAAAAGCTCTTTTGTTCTGTGCGCGGTGTGAGAACTCGCATTGTCGTGATGGAGGATGATGCGGCGGTTGCAGTTCTCTTTACGGAGTTCAGAAACGACCTGTGGCAAACAAATGTTAGCATACCATTCTGCATTAACCGTTCTTTGTCCCTCAAGAGGAATAGTCGCAACATGGCCGGTTTTGGAGACAAACGTGGCCACCATTTTTTATGCAACACTCCGTGAATGAACAATTTTTGTTGGCTTTAACTCATTTTCGAACACCCAAACTCGTAACTGGTTTTTTTTTCGGGTTCGTACGCGTATATCCAGGATTCGTCACCTGATACGATGTTGTATAATCGTGGAATCTTTCGAGAGTTCTGACGCACCAAGTAACGCGAGCCGCTTTTTGCTCTTCACAGAGCAAATGCGGTATCCATCGGGAAAACAACTTTTTTACACCTAATTGTTCATGCAAGATTATTTGTATTTGACTCATGCCAATGTCTAAAGTTGCCTGAATTTGGCGGTATATCACATGTCGATCTTCCTCAATCAGCTTACGCACAGCATCAACGTTTTCTTGGGTGACTGCAGTTTTTGAACGACCTTGACGGGGATCATCACTGAGCTTGATACGTCCACGTTGAAATTCAGCAAACCAGCGATAAATTGTGGTTTCGGATGGGGCTTCATCACCAAATGCAGAAATCATCCGGTCAACACACTGTTTTTGTGTTAAACCACTTCGAAAGTCATAATAAATCATTGCTCTAGAATTTTCTCGAGTCAATTCCATTTTCTCAACGACTAAACAAGTTTGACAAGACCTTGTGACAAGACCGAGAATCTTTTTTTAAATAAATAAACGGTATTCGATTTTTAAAACCAAGGAGTTTTAAATTAAAAAGATTTTAATATGACAGGAGCAGTGGAAATATTTCATTCCCGATACTTTTAGTGCAGCCCTCGTATACCTACGCTTTAATTTGAACAAAATTATCAACCAATAACTTTTTATTAGGCAGTGTACCAGTCGAAGGTAACTTAGCAAATTAATATGCAGGTATTTTAGTATCAAGGAACTCAGATGTTGATATTAGGCTTCAAGCTAAATGCGGCGAAGTGTGCATGCAAACGTCAATCCAATAATGTCATAATTTGCTGCCTCATTGGATTACAGTACATTGCATGCATTAAGTCAAGTGGTCACTACTTTGTGTTATGGTTATAATTGAATCTCGAGGCCTAATAATGCACTTACAAAGTGTTATCCCATAATGGTTGGTTGACACGATACTAGGTTTCACGCACGATTCACGAACGAAATTCCGCATTGTCGGCAACTCGAGTACGTACACTATGTTTGGGCATGCATAAATAAAATAAATAAACGAATATCTATGGACGCTTCACATCACGTCAATCTGGCCCCGTGCTAAGTATCCGAAGAACTTGCGTTACAGGTACCAGAAGACGAGAAGTATATTTAATACATTTATACCATACAGATATTTAATACACATCCATGACCCAGGAACACGGAAAAACTTTTTGTTCCTTTGGTGGGATTCGAACCCGCGACCCCGGCTTGAGCGCCAACCCGCTGAACCACTGAGCCACAGAGGTCGTCATGGGTGCTTTCGACAATAGTCTACATCTTAGGTACACGATACGTGCATGTGTTCTACAAAAAAAAGCGTTTTTTTAACCTTCTACAGACAAAGTAAACCACTTGAATCGTTCTATATTTTCATACTGAGAAAATAGATAATGATTATCTAGGAAATGTGGCAATAGCATTCTATAAAATATTATTACCTACACCTAAATGTATTTCAACTATAATAATACGTTGTAACGTACAACGAACACAAAACGAACCAAATTAAATTGCACGAACAACCGTTTCTTCCGTTATAATTATAAGTAAAAACAGACCTTGTAAATACATGTTATTCTGTTTTATGAGCTGAAAGTTCTTTACTAACTTTATACTAATTGGTAACTTGACCAATAATTTTGAAGTGCGTACTCGTATTACGTATAAGAGATCCAGCGGCGCACATGAATTTTGTTATAGCGATGCATTTAGTGAAGTCTACACACGAAACTTCAACTGTTCATAATATTATCTGGACTACAACATTCTCAGTCACTATCCGCAGTTTCTATAGTATATGCGATAATATATATTTATTTCGATTTTCGACATTAACTTTTTTAAACTCGAAAATCGAAATAAAAAGTTTAGTGTTCAGTAACGTACTTAGTAAACAATGTGTTTGCTCTCACGGTGATTATGTATGGTAATTCTGTCCATTTACGTTGTAATGAGATAAACGGTTAATCAGCGCGGTAAGGTATTTTAAATATATCCTCGCCTAATTACACATAGAACAGCTTCAGTGTGAATCACGGCCTTCGATCGACATGACCATTGACCATATATAGCGAACTCACCTGAATAGTTCTAAGGGTTTATTGCTTCAATGTCAGCTTCTACATAAGGCTCATTAGGCGAAAATTTTAATATTATTATATTATTAATAGGTACGCTAAGCAAAAACTTTCAGTACAGTTTTACGAGACTAGTGCAACTGGAGGAGTATGAAATTTGGCCGGTAAATTAAAGTTTCTGTGGAGCATGGTCTGCTAATACTAATATTTTTAAATAATGCTTACAATTACGTAAAATTATAAAAATATCAACAACACACACTACATCAGATAACTAACACACATTACGAACGGCACGGCGCTATGTACATACATACATATATGATTTATTCGTTGTTGGCAAATTGGTGTCTTGGGTTCCAAATCAGTTCACATGAATATTTTCATAATTTAAATTTACAAACAGACACTTCAATTTTATTTATTTGTATAGAAGATGTATAGATAACTCAATCATGAATACCAACAATTCGAGTAAATTGAATGTTTAGCAGTTTGGCATTCGAAGGGTCTCTGAAGGGCGGGCGGCAGTCGGCTAGAAGTACCTACTCATATTATAAACGTGAAAGTCTGTAAGGATGGATGGATGGATGGATAGATGTTTGTTACTCTTTCACGCAAAAACTACTGAACGGATTTCGATATAATTTGGTATGGTAGTAGTTTAGGTTCTGGATTAAAACATATGCTCCTTTTTATCCTAAAAAAGTATAGTGTTCCTTGTGTATTTACACGGACGGACCCGCGATCAACAGCTAGTTTTGAATATGAATTCATGAATTTATCAGAGTTGTTTCTCCAAATTTATGAATGCAATCCCGCTAGAAGTATTATTCATTGAATTTTCGCTTCTGAATTTATGAGTATTAATAAACTTACTGAAGTTATTTTTTTATAATCTATCAAGTCAGTATGCAGTGCTTATTTTAACAATATTGTTATGTGATAAGAATCACAATACCAATGGTATGCGTTTGGTATGCATTTTGACCGTGCTAGGAATAATATTATGTATATTGTTGTCTGTTTATGTTTTTGTTCTATTACATGCTGTGGCTTATTGTTATCATGGATTACCCCAATTACATATCTTATGTATTAGTTCCCAGCTCAGATTGCTCTGTGACTGGAAAATCTTATGTGTAATGTGTATCGTACTATGTCTTCTAATCTCTATTAATTCACTGTATTTGTGTGAAGCCCCAAAGGAAGATGTCCGGCCGAGCGAGATGGTATGCTCAGTCAGGCCGAAGCCTACATGAATGCTTTTCAGATGCTTTATATATATATATATAAAGAGCATCTGAAATGCATTATATATATAAACACACCGGCATATTTAGCGGAACACAAAAAAAAGGTTCATAATTAAAAAATATGGTTTTATTTTAAAATCTACTTACTACACTTCTTTTGTTTTTTAAAGTTTCATTTGTTTTACTTAAAATGAGATCACATTAAGAATAGATTTTGCTAGGCTATTTGTGAAAAAATGGTACATTTTTGGAACTTTTCATGTAACCGGGAAAAGTGAAAATTAATATTAAAATAATTAATTAAATTAGAAAAATGGTGATTAATATCGTGTATTTCCTCCACGTGCTCTTATTAAAGTGTTCCTTGTGTATTTACACGGACGGACCCGCGATCAACAGCTAGTTTTTAATAAGAATTCACGAATTTATGAGAGTTATTTCTCCAAATTTGTGAATGCAATCCCGCTAGAAGTATTATTCATTGAATTTTCTTTTTTCTTCAAAAGAACAACCGAAACCCGTTTTTTCTACCCGTCTAGGCATACTGAGAATGATGTTATCGATGGTCTCCTGGGATAGAGTCCGCCATTCCTCAACTACGGCGATTCGCAGTTCACCCACGTTGGCAGGAGCTGGAATTCTGGACTTAACTTTTCTTTTCAGCAAGTCCCAAACGTGCTCTATTGGGTTCATATCCGGTGATCTCGCCGGCCACTCCATAACAGTGATATTCATATCATTAAGGTAAGCTTAACTCAAGCTTACCTTAATGATATGAATTAAGCGGCGGTTTAATTAACTCGGAATTAGCCCGAGCGGTATGCGGCCGAGCATTATCCTGCATTAAAACAAAATCGTCACCGATATATGGGGCAAACGGTACGACATTTTCATCTACAACTTCTCTGATATAGCGGTCTGCAGTCAGACTCCCTATGTCAATCACTACCAAGTCTGTGCGAGCTCCCAAACAAATGCCCGCCCAAACCATTATTGATCCACCACCGTATGCAACTATAGTTTCAAAATTTGTCTGAATGTATCGTTCTCCTTTGCGTCTGTATATTCTATGCCTGCCGTCAATTTGATTTAAGAGAATTCTGCACTCATCACTAAACAATACCTTACTCCATTGGTCCGCGTTCCAAAGTCGATGTTCCTGAGCAAAAGTTAAACTGTTTCTACGATGATTTACCTCGAGCCTTGGAGCCTTGGCGGGCACAAATGAACCCAAACCAGCTTCTTCGAATCTTCTTCGTACCGTACGCTCACTTACGGTTACACCCCGCACTGCTTCTAACTCATGTCGGGCTTGGACGGCCGTCAAACGGGGGTTCCTACGTACACGAAGCCGAATGAAACGATCATCCCTACTCGAAGTGCGTCATTTTCTGCCTTGTCCTGCTCTTCTCACATAAGTACCGGTCTCCCTGAACCGTTGGATACTGCGATGGATCGTTAAAACTCGACCAGTTTCTCTGGAAGATCTCTGGATATCACTCTGTAGGTTTGACCATTTCTTCGCATTTCGAGTGCCCTGGAAATCTCCGTTGGGGCTAAGTCAGGCATAATTCAGTCCTCAACTCCAAAAAGATACGCGATTAAAAAAAACTAACAAAAAACAGTATTTCAATGAAATTTTAAATCAAACTCAGAAGGAAGAAATACTCGAAGTTCGCTCCAGATATGGTGTATTTGAATAAAATTAAAAAAATTGCATAACATATTTCTTTTTAAATTAAATGACGTATAAACCAGCCAGCAACCTTATATGATACTGATATCAAACCTTTATTTTATGTTTCGCTAAATATGCCGGTGTGTCTATATATATATATCAGAAGTTGTGAAAACTTCGATAGCGCGATTCAGGACCGTGGCACTAATTGGTCCGCCACAACACTCACCCCCGAAGATTGTGCTGCTGCTGCACCGCCCGAGCACCCGATGAAGCCGATCAGGGTTCGACCAGGCCGCGGTGCGTTAAGGCAAGTTAGAGCAAGTTAAGGTGGTCGAGGTACCCGATGAGGCTGAAAGCTGGCTGCCGTGTGGTGCGGAGTGTGGGGAGTGATGATGATGATGTCCAGAAGGAAGCGTATTCTTGTCGATGGTCACCAATGTGGAAATATATAACCACATATTTAATTGACCACATATTTCCAAAGCGCCTGACAAACCGACGACCCTTATATTAACTAACACAACTCATAATATTTTTGTTTTTCAAATAGTCCTATCAGAGAGTAAACAATATATGTCCTAGCTCGGTTTTGCTATTCAATAAGTTCCGGGAACAGTGTTCCCTTTATTTCAATGTTCATATAACTCAGGTGAAATTTCTTATATGCACCTTCCTCAAAGTTATTTAATGTTGCCATGTTAAAATTAATTACCACGAAAGTGGGGAGATTGTTGGCGGCGTTCCCTGCACTTGGCAGCTATCTTGAATATCAATCAGGTTTTATTGCCGTATGTAGAGACGTCTCTAGTTTGGCCCGACGTTTCGTCTGAGCGTTTGCTTGTCGATTCATTGTTAGATAATATTGATGGCAAGCATGAGTACGGTTTTTTAAGTAGAATACGTTTATATGCTAGTTTCTCTGTATATACATAAGGTTTTTTAATCATAAATATTAAAGAAAAACATTTGAGTTTGAGAATTAAAACGCTTTACTAATAAAATGTGAAACAACTTACAGTTAACTATTTCTTAAATAGAAATGTTCAAAATCAATTTCGGATATTTTTGGAGTATTACCTACTGCTTCTGTCAAGACGTTTGGACAGAAAAATAATTAAAAATTTCGAAAAAAAAATATACTAAATAAAATCACATTTAACGCTCTTTATGGCCATTGACCTCACTAAGTTTGATTATGCATTGATGTTATTTAGGCGAATTCTTTGCTTCCCTCTTTAAATCACTTGGTTCTATGAGGTTAATGACCTCAGCGCCTTAGAGAGTGCAATTTAATTTTATTTAGTATTTTGTTTCGACAGTTTTAATTATTTATTAAACGTCTCTACATAATATATTATATATATTACATATATCTATCATCAAGTTACATCAAAATATTCGTAATTGATTCTAAATATCCTTTGCATTAGGCACACCTCATTGAAAAACTAAAAATTACTTCTGTAAATTTACTGATATATATACAATGCATTATTTTCGTAATTTACTAAAAAATCTAGTATCAATCGATAAACTACATCCCATATCTAAAATGGATGCCCAAAAAGAGAGTTTGGAAACACTCCGGTCAATATAGACAAGGAAATTGAATTGATGCTATTTTATTTATTTTCGAAACAATATGGTCTTCATTTTTTGTTTACAGTTTTTGTTTACATGGATATCCAATATCCATCCAATTGCATTACGGCTATCTAGTCGGATTTCTAACTAGCAACCGAATGGACTCATACTAAAGTTAGTTTGAAATTATTGAATTGCTTCTACATTTGCTACATTGTTCCTTCTTCGTTTACATTCTTTTCATTCTTAAAATAACCTAAACAAGTACATGTCAGGACAATATGTCTAAGGGGTGATGCGGAACTATCAATGCGTAGTGGGCTTTTTCAAATTACTTCAAAAGTTACTATTCCATTTCGGTTAAAATAATTTTCCTAATAATCCATCATCATGGAAAATATATCTCATAGTTCAGAAATGCCATGGGAGACCATGCCAACTTGAAAACCACTTTGGAGGTAGATTACATTATAAAAAATGGATAAAATGGCTTACATTATAAAAAAGTCATCTATGAATCCTTGTGTTTATTTATACCTATTCGACGATACCCCACACGATGGGGTAAAATGAAAAAATATTTTACATCTCCACTTCACATGTATGGAGAATTACTCCTAAAATATAAAATTATAATTATTCTATAATACAAAATTCTTAACTATACAAAAGTTAGATGAGACAGACGGACGGACAGAGTGAAACTATTAGGGTTCCTTCAGTACCACGGAACCCTAATAAAAGATTGCGGACCCCTGACATGTCATTATGATTGCGCCACCGTGAGTGATATTGTACTACCGGCAGCCGTTTATGACCGGTATGTGGAAACATTGGCGCAAATTTCGTGAATGTTTATTGCTTTAATAACATGTTTTGGCTTTGAATGAAAACGATAAATTGCTGTTTGCTATTCGCTACTCTCCTCGGTGTCAAATATAAAACAAATTACAACTTTTCATTTAGGAGACAATTATTCCTGTTCACTAATTGTTTTACATGGATGATGAGTTGTTTTAGTTTAATCGCAATACAATATTAATAATACGAGGGCTGCACTAAAAGTATCGGGAATGGAATATTTCCACTGTTCCTGTCATATTAAAATCTTTATAATTTAAAACTCCTTGGTTTTAAAAATCGAATACCGTTTATTTATTTAAAAAAAGATTCTCGGTCTTGTCACAAGGTCTTGTCAAACTTGTTTAGTCGTTGAGAAAATGGAATTGACTCGAGAAAATTCTAGAGCGATGATTTATTATGACTTTCGAAGTGGTTTAACACAAAAACAGTGTGTTGACCGGATGATTTCTGCATTTGAATGATGAAGCCCCATCCAAAACCACAATTTGTCGCTGGTTTGCTGAATTTCAACGTGGACGTGTCAAGCTCAGTGATGATCCCCGTCAAGGTCGTCCAAAAACTGCAGTCACCCAAGAAAACGTTGATGCTGTGCGTAAGCTGATTGAGGAAGATCGACATGTGACATACCGCGAAATTCAGGCAACTTTAGACATTGGCATGAGTCTAATACAAATAATCTTGCATGAACAATTAGGTGTAAAAAAGTTGTTTTCCCGATGGATACCGCATTTGCTCTGTGAAGAGCAAAAAGCGGCTCGCGTTACTTGGTGCGTCAGAACTCTCGAAAGATTCCACGCAGGATCCTCAAAGGCTGTATACAACATCGTATCAGGTGACGAATCCTGGATATACGCGTACGAACCCGAAAAAAAAACCAGTCACGAGTTTGGGTGTTCGAAAATGAGTTAAAGCCAACAAAAATTGTTCGTTCACGGAGTGTTGCAAAAAAAATGGTGGCCACGTTTGTCTCCAAAATCGGTCATGTTGCGACTATTCCTCTTGAGGGACAAAGAACGGTTAATGCAGAATGGTATGCTAACATTTGTTTGCCACAGGTCGTTTCTGAACTCCGTAAAGAGAACTGCAACCGCCGCATCATCCTCCATCACGACAATGCGAGTTCTCGCACCGCGCACAGAACAAAAGAGTTTTTAGAGCAAGAAATCATAGAATTATTAGACCATCCGCCGTACAGCCCCGGCATAAGCCCTAATAATTTCTATACTTTCCCTAAAATAAAGAATAAATTGCGTGGTCAGAGATTTTCATCACCTGAAGAAGCTGTGGGCGCCTACAAAACGGCCATTTTGGAGACCCCAACTTCCGAATGGAATGGTTGCTTCAATGATTGGTTCCATCGTATGGAAAAATGTGTCAAATTTCGCGGAGAATACTTCGAAAAGCAATAAATACATTTTTAAATAGTAATGTTGTGTCACTTCCTTGATTCCCGAAGTTTTCAGTGCCGCCCTCGTAATATATAATTTCTCTCAATATAATAGAAAACAAAACATAACTGAGAATCCATGTAGACGTCACATTATAAGTGTATCTTACTTTCTAGCAACAGTGTCAGATTTAAGATCACTGAGTTGTAATGAAGGCACCAGACATAGCACGATGACATTGATATTGATTATTATTAGATGCTTACAGCACAATTCTGATTCAGACCACAAATTCTCATTTACCGTTCACATACGTACAATATATCAAATATAATATGGATGTAGTGTTTAGACGGAGTGCGGCAGACGTCGAGTGTTTAATATGTGCATGGATGCAATATACGTCGACGTTACTCACCAATAAATTGTATAAACACTGAACTAACTCGAAGTGAGGAAGGTTCCGTGATATTATTACACTAGATGTTGCCCGCGACTTCGTGCGCGCAAAAGGAAATCACGGGGGCACCGTACATTTTGCCGCAATAAAAAGTAGCCTCTGCCCTTCCCCGCGGTCTATTCTATATCTGTGCCGAATTTCTTTGAAATCGGTCTGGTAGTTTTGGAGCCTATTCAATGCAAACAAACAAACAAACCTTTCCTCTTCAATAAATTATAGTATATACAAGCTAGCTTTATTAGCTAGCTTGCTAAGTTGTTTTTATTCAATCAAATTTAAAACAATAAGGAAATAATTTTAAATACGTCAATATTACCTTAAGCCCATATGTCCCGTGTGGCAGCCCTGATGACGTCATTATATCTTTCTCTAATTGCTAACGGCGGATAATTACGTACAGCACTCGCTCGCATACATCACGGAAGCGGTTGTAGGAAACGGGCAGGAGTGCCCAACCTTTTGTTCTATTGTTATAAAATAACATGCAAGTGACACAAAATACCCCACGACCGATGTGTCAATCATATTCAATAACAAAAACTTATGACGTGTCATGACATATTAATACGAATGATTAACATGTTTTATTGATAAAGTCATAACACGAATTTATTTTGTGTTTCTATTACAATATTATTAAAAGCTTTGCAAAATACGTACGCAAGTTACAAGTTTTTTTCGGGCCTTCGAAAAGAATATTGAATAGACAAAAATTAAATTGTTTTATTTCGATGTAAAACATGTACAAAGTTATTTATGAACTGTCATACAAAAATCTACCACAGGTTCTACCCTATCCCGCCGAAAAGAGCCGGCGAAACAAAATCGGTGAAACTCGGTAGAGTAAGTAAGTTTCACAATCGGCTAATAAGTGACGAATAGCTTATCCGGAAGTTTAGTCGCTGCTTACTTTATACTGAGCGACAGAGACAAAACTTCCGGATAAGCTTTTCGTCACTTATTAGCCGATTGTGAAACAGGCCCTAAGAACTGTATCTTACAATTAGGTTGTTGTTGAATGTGTTCATTATTTGCGTAGCGGAGTGGATAATATTATACACAATAATTCAATTAAGCTACATGTGCATGAAGCATAATTAAGACACATCGCTGGATATAATATTACGCAAGTGCTGCATCGCTAATCTTTAAGGCCTTCGATGTAAAACTAGATACACGGTAAATATTCGCAGTAATTTACTCGGTATGTAAAAACACCAGCGATTTACTTAAGTATGATTAAAAGTAATTAGTATCACTATTACTTGTAATGTGGTAATATCGCAATTTTTAAACAGCTTATGAAAATTGCTCTTAATTAGGTACCAAGAAAACAGCTAAACTAAAGTTTAGTTAGAAGATTCGTTAGTGTACATACATTCTCGGTAATTGGAAGCAATTTCAGAAGGCGGTTTGTTATAATTGTTATATTTAGTAAATTGTAGATACTTAAGTTTAAAATCGAGGTGGTCGGGTAAGAATCGAGGTGATTCTTACCCGACCACGGCGAAGCCAAAAGGAAGAATTTTAGCAGGCTATGTATGTATGTTTGTTGCGTCGTAGCGCTTAAACCACTAATCCGATTTTAATGAATGAGTTGTCAATTACAACAATGCCCCGGATAACGTAGGTTATATAATTTGCGTAGGCGGGTTATAGTTTTTAAAGTTTTTATTGGAATCATAATTTTGTAAAATTTTATTTCCATGGCCTAGTCAAATTAATAGCGCAAATTAAAGTTTTTGATGAGTTTCACAATTGTTTTAATCACAATGTGAAGATAATCTTCGAGTTGCATATTGAGGACAATGCCAATTTACTTAGTTATTATTACTTATGTGGATAAAATAATGACTGCATAATATTACCTATTATGGAACCACTCATGTCATGGTCATCGGTTCAAGGAAACAGTATCAAGAGCCGAGAAAACAAACTTTCAAACATCGATAATACGTAGCTTTAAATATATAGCATTTTTAAATAACTAAATATCTATTTGCTGACTAAATATCTAACAAAATATTCATTATATTTAATGCAGGTGGGAGAACCATGCTGAGGCACGATTGGGTTGGATTAAACGGTTCTATAAAACTATATACATTTTTTTATAGAAAACTGACAAGAATTAACACGTGTGTTGTGTTTTGCCCTGTCAATGGGTGTGGGGAAAGGTGTCTAGAATTATAGCGGCTTATAACCCAGCAATATACTTCTAACACTGGTGTGGCGAGTGTTAATGGGCGGCGTTAGTCGCTTCATATTAATAATTAGGCGATCTGTCTGCTCGTTTGGCGTTCAAACGTTTGAGGCATTAGTACATAATGAATTAGGAATCAGGAAATAGTATAGGTATGGTAATTGAGTAGGTAGTTCCTAGTATAAGATTGCTCCCCTGTTAGGGTTCCGTACACTAAGGGTAAAAACGGCATCATATTACTTCGCTGTCCGTCCGTCTATCTATCTGTCTGCCACCAGGCTGTATTTCTGTTGCTGCTATTACAAAAAATACTAAAAACCAAATTAAGTAAATATTTATGTATTAAGGAACAATAAAATAAACATGTATTTTGTCGTTTTTGTCCGGTTTTTTCAATATACCTTAGCGAAACAAAGGTTTAACTTCCGTTCAATGGATGGTGTAACGGACTTTATATTTAGGGAATGATTAAGGGCATACCTGTCGCTTGTTTTATCGGCATAATTTGCAAAGCACGTAGATTACATATGTAATGTGTAAGGTATGAGCTTATAATGAATGGCATGCGTTTAATTTAATAAATTAAAATATTCAGCTACTGAATCATGTGGCGATAATATCTATATTTTATATGTATACAAGATAGCATTCATAAATCTCTAATTAACTTGTGATTATTTAAATCCAATGATAAATAAAAAATATTCCTAAATATCATAGTGAAAATAAAGAGAGTACAGTAGATCTTCGGATTTATCTGCGATTATTAGTTTACAGTTCAATTTGTAAAAATTATTCAACTTTTTTCCTAAGCCATACGTCGTAGGTAGGGTATAACATTTTAGGGTTCCGTAATACACAAGGAACCCTTATAGTTTTGCTCTGTCCATCCGTCTGTCTGTCTGTCTGTCTGTCTGTCTGTCTGTCTGTCTGTCCGTGATTCTAGCTTCTGTAATTATGAATATAAATGAATGAAATTTGGTACTGTTATAGATTGTGTCTAGATCTCGGTTTTGGCATATAAAATTATAATAATTTTATATTTTAGGGGTGGCTCTCCGTAAAGTGGGGATGAAAAATATTTTTTCATTTTTTCATGTCGTTGAATATGTCTTTTAAAATAAAGGCAAAGTTTCACACATTACTTTTTTATAAAGTCGACCATTCGAGTAATCGGCCTCCAAAGTGGTTTGTAACTTGGTCCTGGCATTTCTAAACTATAGAAGATAGAAACTTGTAGTTTACCATCTTGATAGATCATGCTAGAAACTCTTTAAGAAAATTATTTCTATCAAAATCGGACAATAACTTTTGTAGTAATTCAAAGAAAACCTATTCCGCGTTGATAGTTACGGAACCCACCTTAGACATGTCCTGAAATGCTCTTGCTTAGGTTATTACCTAAATATTATTGTCTTTTTTTGTACTGTACCTACGGATTTAGAATACCTCATTTTTTTAAATAGGAATTTCTTAAATTCTAGGGCTGATTTAAGAACTCTTACAAGATTAATAAAAAGAAGAAATTATAATTCGTGTGCGCAAAAATAAATGGCACCGTTCATTATGTGGCAATATACAGTAGCATATTATATATTATTTGTCATTCCCTGTGTCCTACTCTAGCTTTCGGGGCCTATTCAATGCAATAAAACAAACAAATTTCCTCTTTATTATATCAGTGGGGATTGTTAAGAAAACAATCGATAACATACCAAATTGTATGCTTGTTTTCGTCAAACACAAGTTTACCAAAGCCGCTGTTACAGAGCTACACGATTCGGTTGCCTGCGGCTCATTTAATACGAAACTTAATTTACAGCTGATTTAGATTTATTACACTTGGGTACTTCGCGACAAACAACAGAACATTAATCCTAATACGAAAGTATCAAAAGTTGTGTGTTGTTTTGAGTTTGTTCACCGTCGTTAACTATGAGTAATGAATGGAACAGGAGAGACTTGAAAAACCGTTCAAGTGACAGATTACAATTTTCAGTTTGTCTATTTGTAATTTGTAACGTGCAATTTTTGTTTATAAAGTCTTCTTTAGTATTTTAAAAACAGATACCTAACCTATGTTTTTATTGCGTTTACCTCTCCTGTGCTGCAGGGTTGCCTAGAAGAGATAGCTTATAGCGATAAGGCCGCCCTTGACCACATTATGGCCGAGAGTATATTGTCCAAAAATATAACTCTGCGCTGATGCAATAGAGCGTAAAATCAAACACACGAGTGTCGAGCTATTGTAAATACAAAGTAAAATTTTCAGTGCTCTGAATTTTCCCGGGACCGCCGGATTCCGGATCATATAGTCCCAGCTTTAGGTTATAATAAGTTTATTTTCAAACAAAATGATTGTACCCACTTTAATATGAGCAATAAAGTATCTATCTTGTCTGAATCTAACAATAAACAACCTGTAAGACCCATATTTTCGGTAGTTATTAGGATAATTCTTTTCAAATTAGATTATATAGCTTCCAATTTATTATATTCCTTGATATAACTACCAGTTTATTGTAAAGATAACAACAATAAATTTCTATTTCTACAAGACTTACATTGGGTCTTGTTACATTTTTATTGCTCCCACCCAAGGATTTAATAATCTTGTTGTTTGTATGAAATTGAAAAGTTGAAGAAGTTTTGTAATCTGTCAGTACGAATACCTACACGCCTGTACAAATTTCCCCATCCAAACTTCACCTACCTAAGTGCTTATACGAAATTAATTTTATACAAAATCAAACAAGATAATTAAGAAAGGTTTCCATTGAGAAAATTCGTACACGAGGGTTATTTGTTAAAACATTAATTAACGTTTAAACAGTTATCGACAGCCATCTTGTAAAAGGAAAATAGAGTCAAGTGTGAATACAACAACATAATATGAAAATAGTGTTTACCGTTATTTGAACGTCATAACCGACATCCAAAAAAGGAGGCGGTTATACGTTCGGCTGTATATATGTATATACATTTTTTGTATGTTCAATATATATTTTTTGTTATTTTTTTATCATTTTATTTAAGTTTGGAGAGAAATATTTTTGAGGGTTGGAACACTGCACAAAAATCGGAATGCACTGCAAGTAGTACTTTGTTCTAATACAATAGAGCTGAAAATCATACACACGAGTGTCGTGCTGTCATAATAGTCCGCTCCAGACCAAATCGGTACGTTGCTGTAAGGTTCGACACAGACGGGCCACAAGCGGCCGCGACGAGACGCTACAAACTGTAGACACGCATTTATAATATTATACTTTTCATATACACATTATTATGGACAATATAACAAGCTAAAGCGAAGGCAAAATATACAGACACATTCTCAAGCCATTATATCTCCCAAAAGACGCGCGCAGAATGTGTCTCTGAATCGATAAGATATGAACATATCTTTAGATCATAGTGAACTATACTTATTATCACTATTTTAGTTCAGTAGTTCAGTTAGTCCAGTTTTAGTCCAGAGCGGAGATAAAAGTATTATCATATTGTACTTTCTATAAGGCATTCCCTTATTTTAGTGGTTAAAATATTTATTTGGCAACACTGACAGTTATGTCATATTGCTTATTTGCTATGGGCTTATTCCATTCGCTGTTAACGGCGTCACAGACGGCGAACAATATTTTAAGCTATAATATTTTATTTTAAGATGCCTGGGATATATTTCATATTAATGTACGTAATATGACAATATCTTAGCCGTCTGTGATAGTTCATACAAACTTTAAAGCAAGCGATATTTTATCTAAACATAAAATCCTATTATATTATCTTCGTCTAGACGACGAATTAATGTTTTCCAAAATGATATGATAATTTTTAAACAATTTAATTCAAGTGAAACAACTGACAAGGAACCTGGAATGTGAACGACAATAATGAAAATTTCCTTCATGAAATCCGTCTGAAACGTTAAAAACTATAACCCCACTACACAAACAATAATATAGCCTATGTTGTCCGGGGTATTATTACGAATCTACTGACACCTCATTCATTTAAATCTGATCAATAGTTTAGTCGCTACGATGGAACAAACATACATACATACATAGACTGCTAAAATCATTACACTTCCTTTTGGTTTCATCGTAGTCGGGTAAATAGCTCATTGATTAAAAAGAACTTGATTTATTAGAAAAAATGTTTTTTTTAAATAACTAATAGATACTTTAGAAGATTATAATAGAACAGTTTTTCAATATTAGGTATCATGCCTATTACATAGAAAAGTTCGTACCTAATTCTTAGAAACCGTCCAAGTGCGAGTCGGACTCGCGCACGAAGGTTTCCGTGCAAAACGGCAAGAATACACGTTTGTTTTATGGGAGCCCGACTTAAATATTTAAGTATTTTATTCTGTTTTTAGTATTTGTTGTTATTTCGGCAACAGAAATACATAAGCTGTGATGAAATGTCTACTGTTTAGCTATCACGGCTCACAAGATTTAGCCTGGTGACACACATACGGATAGACGGACAGACCGACACAGACAGTCTGTATAAGAAAGTAATAGAGTATCGTTTTTACCTTGGCTACGGAACCTTAAAAAGCAGCTTAATAGGAAGTATCATATAATTTAATTATGTTCTCAACATCTTCCTACGTGTCGATCCGAATAGAACGATCTGTCAGCGTCGCTTTGTTGCTTCATTGTGCTATTAATATAAAGCAGTTTCGAGCCGGCTCTGGGCGGAGCCTGCATTGTAACATCACAAACGCTGCTTTCCGGGATGCCATCTGACAATTAGCAAGAGATATTTCAGTATCGGCTTCGAGGTAATATTTGTGAATTATTCATATCACATCCGGAATGAAAGTTATTCAAGTATGATATAATAAGGCGTTTATTCTGGGTATGAACATATTTAATATTTTCAAGTATGTGTGCAGTGATCTCAATCACTGTATCAACACAAGTTAGTTGAAAACTTATGTGTCCACAATTAATAGTAATACGTCATTAAAATTTTCGTCCATTTCACAAATATAAATCACATGCCAAAATTACCTATGGATAATTTGATGAGTCGACAGCCTTTATTGTTGCATTCAATGCCAAAGCTTGACCTTTTGTGAACAAAAGGTTTTGTTCGCATTGTCCGAGCTTCGATCCGCTATATTTGAATAATCCAATTGTAATCTTAGCGTTTTCATAGTTACCTTTAGAAACAGTAGCTTTAGAAAATATTTTCATAGGCTGCTTAAGTAGGCGTCATGGATATTAAAATATTTACATACTATATAAGTTTTGCATCATATCTAACAGGTAAAAACATAACATTTTCGAAATTTAGTTTCACGATTTTGGGTAGCATTAACACGCAATATTACACAATCTGCGTAAATTTCTGCTATTGCAAGTGCTAGTCCTGGACTTTTACACTTGGCAGCTTTCTCAATATATGGTATGGTATGGTAATAATATTAGGTATGTTTATTTCATAAATATAAACTTAGTAAATAAGTCCTTTTTCGGCCGTTATTGGATGATTTATACACTATTCTCCAAGCGACGTAACCACTCTTGAAATACTGTAGTACCTGGGACAGTCGGTTTTTAAATGTCGTATGGTTGACCAAGCACATACGGCATTCTCACAACACACTTAGCCTAGTCCAGAGGAATGACTGGTCAATACGTCTGGGGCCAACCATGTGCGGATTTCCTCACAATGTTTTCCTTCACCGTTAGAGCGTCAGTATAATGTACTTGAGGTCGGAAAAAGTCTCATGGGTACACGCCACAACTTGGGAATCGAACCTGCACTCTCTCGAGTGCGAATCAAACGGTCTACCCACTAGGCGACGGAGCTCTTTCATAAATACACATCCCTAATATTATATTGAGAATACCAGAAAATTTTTGAAAGATAGATTTTAATTTTACTATGTACCTATTAGGTTGTTGCTCTGTTTACTCGTTATCGAGTATGAATGTTCTGACTCACTCGAAAAAACGCAAGCGTTATTTCACGCCGTTTATCTGTTAAGCCATGGTGCCTCTTTTATTCAATTAATAACATTATTTGGTTTCAATGAATGAATTAAGAAATATTGATTTTCATTTTAATGTCATCAATTAGTATTTATAAAGCTTAATTATATTGAGGGATACCTTCTAACCTTCTTTCCTCATGCTAAATTTCAAACTCATAAACGTCAGTTTTCTATGACATTAGCGTCGGTTATGATCCATGAAATTGGTCGGCGTCTGAAGGCTCCACCGGTAACTATCACGCTAATAACCCTCAAATAACAGGCTCAGGATGACGTGTAATTGCCATGATAATTCACCGTAATGGTTGGCTTTATGTTCCAGTTTAATTTACGTTTTAATTGTCCTGGTTTCTGTGTTATGGGATTTTATTGGACACTTCGATTCGAAACCCCCAAATTGTAGAGATTTAGAACCTTATTTCTGTTGTGTAAACGGCAATATAAAAGAGCGTTTTGTTGTACCTACTGTGAGAATTATAAAAAATGTTATGAATGTGATCAAACAGATCAAAATGTTATAGGTGCTCCTATAATAATTAGCTCATCAATGACATTAATATCGTAATATTGTTTTTCACCACAGTAGTTTTATCAACATGATGCTACTGCCTACTAACCGGGCAGCTTGGTTTGCTCGTTTGAACATTACCAAATTCTACACAGATAATTCGGTTTGATTAATTTTGACATTGTTATCTGTTTAACAGCGGAAATGACACAAAGGCACTTATGAGTATTGATTTAAATATGTAGTTCTAAAATAATCGTTTATTACAATGTAACGACATGAAGTGGGCAGGGGCGAGCCTTGAGCTTGACTCGTGACCAGGGCTGTCACAAAAACATTTTTCTTAATAACAAATAATAAAATATTATATCATGAGTTTTAGTACGAAACTTTATTTGTGTATTTAAAATCTCGTGAACAGTGTTATAATACATGTCTACACAATTACTTTAAAAAACTCTGAAACTACAAAGTCGACATAAGTTACACTATAATTTGTTTTAACATAAAAGCTAGGATTATAGGTATTCTATAGTGTAATTTCCGCGGGATAGCGAGTTAACGAAATAGCGGGAAACAACGTTGGTAACGTTAAAATGGCTAGTCCAATGTAAATAGAAAATATATTGATAACGTTTAATACTGCCTCGGTTCAGGGTATTTATAGTAATAAAGATATTGAAAACTAGCATTAATTGCCTGCGGCTTCACTCGCGTGACATTTGGTTTTAAATTTTCATCCCCTATTTTACCCACCTAGGGGGTGAATTTTAGAAAATGCTGAAATAGATAACTCCTTATGTTTTTGTACTCAGTTCATACCAAATACTATGCAAATATGTCCAAGGAATAAAATGTGTCATACAAACTTTTATCACCTATTTCACCCCCTTGGGAGTTGAATTTTGAAAATTCCTTCCTTAGTGGATGCCTACTTCATATGAGAAATATGTGTGTAAAATTTCAAATTTCTACCCTTACGGGTTTGGTTGATACATCGTTGATACATCTGTCAATCAGCTTTGCCTTTTATATAATACTAGCTGGTTCCTGCGGCTCCGCCCGCGTAAATATACTATCGAGTATCCCGCGGGAACACTGTACTTTTTCGGGATAAAAAGTAGTCTATGTTTTAATCCAGAGTCTATACCACTACCATACCAAATTTCATCAAAATCCGTTCAGTAGTTTTTGCGTGAAAGCGTAACAAACAAACTTACATTCGCATTTATAATATTAGTAGGGATATAGATTAAAAATTGAACAAAAAATCGGTTGTCTGTAAAGTCGGTTTACTGACGATAGTTGAACGTGACAACGTCATAAGAAAATACTGATGGATCGCTCACTCAAGTAGGAGAGAGACAGATTCCGCGCTCTCGCTTGCAATTCAAGCCTTAAACGCCTCAGAGCGAGGTAACGCCGCATGAGTCATGTTTTTTCGTGCGTGTAGCCGGCTCCGTCGAATTACGTATAAGACGTTATCACGTCAAAAAATCATGTTGACGTTGTTGTGTAACTTTTTCTAAAACAATACTTAATTTAAATTATAAGGTTTCGTTATAATTTGAATAAAGGATTGTTTATATAATATATTTTTAAGAAGTGGCCCTAATCACATATCAGGTATGACACAAACACTTACGACTATCAATGGTTTTGAGAAGAATATAATAATTAATTATTATTGTTGAAGACATAACTTTTATGACATAAAAATATAATAAGAATATTTATAAAAAGCCTCCAAAAAGTCTAAAAAGAATATTTAGAAATCTAGTACACTTGAATGAAATTTACTGACATTCAGATAACCAAATAAAACATTACCTGCTTAATTCATAAGTTAAAATTAGCCAGTCATTATAACGATTGTTATCTACAAAAATATTTTTATTAATTTTTTCACATTCCTTTATCTAGAACTAGCTGTTGCCTGCGGCTCCGCCCGCATAAATACAATATCCCAAAAGAACAGGATTTTCGGGATATAAAGTAGCCTATATTTTAATACAGAGCCTAAACTACTACTATACCAAATTTCATCGAAATCCGTACAGTAGTTTGTGCGTGAAAGAGTAATAAACATCCATCCATCAGATAATATTAGTATATTATAAATGTAAAAGTTTGTGAGGATTCGAGGTATTTTACCTCACTGTGGCTACAAGCTTACTTATGGTTTATTAATTTTCAACAATTCTTCGCTGTCTTAATTTTATTTCAAATTAGATTGTAATGACTCTTATTTTGTTTCTTTAAAAGATTAATGATTTTTAATTTTGAGTTAGGTATAGACTAATATAATGTACCTATGTAATTTTTTCTGCACTCCTGTGCCTACGCTAACACGAGCCCAGAATCGCAGCGCATTGCATGTACTATCACGGAATCTAATTCATAAGCAAGTTGGCTGCTGTCATAATTTGTTGTTATTATGTTATGTTGATATCATATTAATAAAATATGATATCAAACTGACATTTCTTTGACAGTTGTATTGCGACTGCATGTCGTCATTATAATACAAATAAATTTTGAGAACACTCTACCTGCTCATGAATTAGATTCCCTGATAGTTAATCCAACGTTCTGCGGTACAAGAGCTCGGTTATTTTTTGGGCTCTGACGTGAACGGAACGTGGGTTTAATTAAAATATAATAAAGTAAATTCTCAGGATATTACGATGTATGATATACAATAAAAATAAGTATATTTGAAGTGTCTGTTTGTAATTTCAAATCATCAGCTTTGCACTAAATGCATATTATAATAGTAAATGATGTACCTGCATCAAAAAATCCAATATATAATTTTTTGTTTGTCTCTCTGTTTGTTGCGGCTAATATTCGAAACGGCTGGACCGATTTTGACCGGAATTTTACTGGCAGATAGCTGATTTCATAAGAAGAAACTTAGTTCTGTTTATGTAAAATAGGTTTCCGTTTCAATTAGTATCCCGCAAACGAAGTTGCGGGCACCAGCTAGTAAACAATAAATTGTTTCAAAGCCTAAGTACGTAAGCGCTTAAGGGTGTCACAGACGGCGAAGATAGTATAATATTTTATTTTAAGATGCCTGAATATATTTCATATTACAGTACCTACGTTATATGAAAATATTATAGTATCTCCGCCGTCTGTGATGTCCCTAATTCTCCTCAATTTACCGTACATAAGTTTAATGTAATTCAATTTAATTAACATTCCATTTATAAGCTATGCGGTCAATAAAAAAATTTCATCATAAGTTATTTACATTTTCTTTTATTCACATATATTATTACAAATGACAGAAATTATATTTGACAGTCCATGTTTTCACATTGAGTTTAAAATTTTGTGACGAGTAATGTTATAATTTAATGTTGCCTTTAATAATAGTGGATACTGCTTACGTAGTAACTGTTTACTAATCTGTGATAATGCTGAATGTCCGAACAGGGGGCTTAGAAGGAACAAGTGACTACGTATTCGTAACGTGTACGGTAAGCGACGCCACATTCAACATTGATCTTTACTATAAAAAAGATACACGTTTCATATGACATCACTCATACATACAAGTGCACTGCGTGCAACTACACATTCGAAACTCTTATAATTAAACGTGTCTTCTTGTGTAACAAAAGTTCAATTTTGAATAACTATCATAAAAATGCAGCGCCATGTCGCGTATCGTTTCGTTTAAATCAAATTGACTTACGTTTGAGAGTTCTTAATACTTATACCACAGAGTAAAAATATACCAACGTATTGCTTACCTTTCATAGATCGATCGAAATTTTGTCATGGTTGTCACAGATGGGGGTACATTAAACTTAGCTAGCGGCAGTATAAGGTTATGGATAAATTTAATTGGTACACACCACAACCCGGGATCGAACCTGCACGATCACGCGTGTGACTCAAGGGGTCTATTCACTAGGTCATGGACGCTCTTATAATAAAGCAAGACATCTCCTAGAAAATGAAATATTTAATTACCTATTATTGTCCTTAGGATAGGTAAGTTAGGTAACTAAGATATATTTTTATTTATTTTGGTGTTGTTCATACACACAGTAGGTACAGTACATAACAACATTTTGTTTGATATTATTTGTAATTAATCTATATAATATATAAAGAAAGTCGTGTTAGTTACACTATTTATAACTCAAGAACGGCAGAACCGATTGGACTGAAAATTGGTGGAGAGGTAGCTTAACTAGGAGAGTTAGCTAACCAGGAGATGGACATAGGATACTTTTTATCCCGTTCCCGTGGGACGTGTCACGTGACATAAAACATGGTATAACAAAACGCAACTGACAGCTAAACGTAATGTTGTCTATGGTTAAGTATGGTTGAAAATTTGACAACTAGAAATTTTGATGTTCACCGGTTGATGTGTTTGTTTCGAGTTTCTATTAACTTATTGTGGCGATACTATTAGGTTGTAGGTGTAGTTGTTGGTGTAGTTATTTATTTATTGCAGTTCATAGTTGAGACAGAACAACGTGTGTCGGGACAGCTAGTATTCCAAAATTGTAAAGTTTTAGCATTCATTGGCCACAAATTAATTAAAAAAAAAATTGTCGTCATGACATTCAACAACACAATATCACAATTTTAACCTCACATGACATTAAACTCAAACACGAAATTTGAAAATTTAGACGTCCTTTCGACGGCGCACAATCTTTACCGAATTTTTGACACTATTGCTGTGTACGCGATAGGAGAATTGTGCACACGTCGTATGCTTGTAGTAGTGCAATCTAATCGACAGTTTACTATGTAGGTGTTTATCTGGTCCTATGTCTTTAATCTGTGCTTATATTAAGAACTCTCAAACGTAAGTCAATTTGGTATTCAAATTCAAATTCAAATTTCTTTATTTCAGACTACCATGGTCCATGTGTTAGTATTACATACTTAAAACTTAAATAACTTTAGGGTTAGTAATATTAAAGTAAAATACATAAAAAATAAATATATATTCTTAAACTTAAACTTAAAATATATAAAATTTTAGCAGAACAGAATAGCAAATTTTTAGACAATTTTAAAGAATTAAAATCAGAATCAAGAAGAATAATATGAAGATCAAAAAACACCAAAAAGAAATCACCTAGATAGTAAAGTTAGAAATATAAATACTCTTTGGCGAGCAAACGAATCACGGAAATTTTACCAGGAGCTGAGATCCTTTAAGAGGGCTACCAACCTAGCTCTCAAATGCTCTAGATGACAGTGGCAATCTTATAACAGATAACACGGACATCAAAAATGCTTGGAGCAACTATTTTAAACATCTGCTGAATTGTCCTCCACCTCATATTGTATTACCACGCACAACCAGTGACAACCACGCCGAATTAGAGCCTTTATCTTTTAGGGAAGTCCGACAAGCAATTATGAAGCTCAAAAACAACAAGGCTCCCGGGATAGACGGCATACCATCCGAAATACGGAAGTATGGGGGAGAGACCATACAACTAAGATTATTACACATCTTATGTAAGATCTGGCAAGATGGAAAACAACCAGAAGAGTGGAACACAGGCGTTATATGTCCGATCCATAAAAAGGGATGTAAGAAGAGGTGCACAAATTATCGTGGAATAGCGCTTTTACCAACGGCTTACAAGGTCTTATCATATGTGCTGCTTAAAAGGCTAGAACCTCATGCGGAACGAATCATCAGCGATTATCAGTGTGGATTTCGGCAAAACCGCAGCACAATCGATCAGATCTTCCTTCTGAAACAACTAATGAAAAAACGCTGGGAATACGCCCAAAGCATACACGCGCTATTTGTCGATTTTAAAAAAGCCTATGACAGCATTGACCGTAATTCATTATACACGATCTTAAGGAACTTCAACATCCCAAAAAAACTAGTTGATATGATAATGGTTGCCACTAAGGAAAGCAAAATGAGAGTGAGGGTTGCTAAAGAGCTTACGGACGAGTTCGCAGTGGTCACAGGACTTAAACAAGGAGATGCTCTGTCACCTGTGCTTTTCAATTTAGTTCTGGAATATGTCCTCAAAGAAGTGATTGCACTAGACGTAGGACTTCAACTGAATGGGAAGCATAGGTTGATAGGGTATGCCGACGACCTGGCATTACTAGGTGAAACTCCAGAAGAAGTGGCCAGCGCTGCCGAAGTCTTAGAGAATGAAGCGCTTAAGGTAGGCCTAAGTATAAACCGCGAGAAAACAGAATACCTCCACATTAAACGCTATAAAAACACGCGCACAAAACGAGAAGACCTGAATGTGAGAGGGACTTCTTAACGTAATATCTTCTTAAAGGGACGGACAAATTTAAATACTTAGGCTGCACCATTACCGACACCAACACGAGACAGGAGGAAATAAACATCCGCATCCAAAACACCTTACGATGCAGCGCGGCACTTCATGGAGTATTAGCGTCCAATCTCATAAGTAGAAAAAGTAAGATCGCCATTTACAAGTCTGTAATAAGGCCAATACTAATGTACGGATGCGAGACCTGGACGCTTACACTCGACGAAGAGAATAAACTACTGGTGGCCGAAAGAAAAATCCTCCGCAAGATCTTGGGCCCGGTGAAGACAGGAAACGGAGGAACTAGAATCTGAACCAACGCCGAAGTTGAAGACCTCATGGCTGAGCCCAATATTATCATTAGACTCCGATGGCTCGGTCATGTTGCAAGAATGGGAGAGGATCATGCCACTAAAAAGGCGTTCCTTGGACGTCCGATCGGGCGATGACCTGTCGGCCGTCCACGGTACCGATGGCTAGATGTCTTGGAGTCGGACCTGCACGATCTTCAAGTCACAGAGTGGCAAGAAACTGCACAAGACCGCGAAAAGTGGTGCAAACTCGTGTCGGAGGCCAAGATCCACTTTGGGTCGCTGAGCTATCGTAGTATGTAGTAAGTAAGTAAACTTAAACTTATTCCTCTCTATTGTCATGCACCTAAAATAGAACCACGCGCGGGCAAAATCTAGAGGAGGTACTGCTCTCATATTCGTTCACTACCCGCACGTAGTTCCTCAGTATAGGTGCATGCAAATCATCTGCCACAATCCTCAGGATGCTGTTGTCGCTCTCCCGCACGCGGTTTATTAGTGACGCTACTTTTTTGCGTATAAGTGCCCGAAATCCATCCGTTATGCCTGCGCAAACATCTCAGATGCACTGCAGAAACGGGGAAGTTTCAACAACATCCTGAAGATATTATTATATTGGATGCGCAGGACGCTTAACGATCCTTTGGTATATCTGATCCACATGCTGATACACAGTATTGTGTAAACGTAAGCAATTGAGTATATTAGTAAACTATTAGTGAAAATCTGGCTAGAAACTAGTGTATTACAGAAAAAAAAAAACTTGAACTTTTTTTTTTCAAATCCAATTTAATCTGAACAAACAATAATGCTACCATTTTAAATGTCACTTGAACGTGCAATAAATAAATACTGTGAAGCATTAATTTGATCGATTTTAATGTATACACGTAGCTTAGATTAAAATCTATCCGAATATATTAGTAGCTAGATTGCTTAGTAGCATAGCTTAGTGTATTTTATTAAGAGAGAATTTTAAAATAACTTTTTATGCATTTGTAATTTACACGCTAAAGTAATGGAGGGAAGCGTGTTGTGTTGAGGTCAACTACGTACTTCAGAACATCCCGCAGTGAAGCTTCCACACCAGCCTCTTGCTGACGCGACCGTTTCGCGAAATTTAATTTCGAGTGTAATACATAATTATAGAAAGCATATTTATGCTTTCTATAAAAAATTAAGTTAATAAATATTATGCCTGTTTCACTTTACCTACCTAATTTATGTTATGATGGCGCTTTTTCCAAAATCGTGTCGTGACGTGACGCGACCTAAAATTTTTACTCTTAACGCAGCTTAAGTAGTTTCACGTATTTACACCCTAATAGATATATTATTGTGTAATTTAGAAACCAGTATATCAACGAAATCCGCTATAAATATAAAAATTCTAATTTCAACAGATATTTTAGGTATGATTTTTCTCATTAATTCAACAAATTTAGGAATATTCCACGTTATTCAGGTCCCAAACTCTCCGTGAATAAGCTTCTGGTACGTGACAATGACTTAAGCCTCTAAATGAATTTCCCCAAAAACAGTGCAAACACGATTCAAGCGAACGACAGTGTACACTAACGAAACTCCCAATTCCCATGTATCTCAAGATACATCCAGATTCTAGGTACTAGATAGGTAATATTTGTTCCTAGCTGCGCTGATGTGTTTTGATTACATAAATTATTCCATTTTATTACCGTTTGATAGTTACCTAACTCGACTAGTCCAGATGAACCGATTTTGATACATTTGTTTAGTTTGAAAGCTGACATAATCGAGTGTTCTAAGCTATAATTCATTACAATTCGGGGGTTGCTTAAATTTTTTTATTTTATTTATATTCTTTTTTATTCATTTCATGATACAACAAGTGCCACGGGAAAAGCAAGTATTTATAATCCGAACGCCGAAACAATAATAATTTATGATCCGCGTGATATTCTGGGGCGTCGAAAATGTCAATAACCCTAAAGCCGCCCCCAGTCCCAGCCCACCAGCCTTCACGGGGCTTAAAGGTCCCCTTTGTTAATTAAGTTATATAATCTCGACATATTTAATACATAACCTCTTACAAGAAATAAGTTCTTATGTACAAAAACTCTTTGTTTCAACTTTATTTTATTTTTACATATGTCACGTACTTTGGCGTGGCATCGTAAGACTTTGCCAAGGTACGCCAACAGGATTAATCCATCGGATCAAATGCTTTAGATTAAAATTGTATGAAAAAAAATATTGTTTTGGAATCAAATACGATAATTATATTAATATTTGTACAAAATGTTATTCTACTAGGATTCCGGACATATCTGCCGGTATTGGAATAGCTATCAAAACAATTTCTTATATTGAACGACGTCATTACGGTCGGGGTACGAACAAGCGCTTGTCCCGGATATGGCCTGCGGAAGGCACCAGCAGCGTGCCAATAGACTTGTATGTGTAGAGAAATGGTTACTTTCTTACATTACTTCGTAATGGTTGTTCATTTACGACCATTGAAATCACAAATAAAATAATATTACATTTGAAGAATTAACACTTACTAATTTATTAACTACTAGCTTTTGCCCGCGGCTTCGCGTGAAATTGGGTTTTAATAATAAATAATGACCCGCCCAAAATACAATTGATAAATTATGGTGTTAATCTAATCTTATTTAACCTAATGTATTAACTATAAGTGAGGTTTAAAAATTAACCTTCTTAAACTTCACTTATAGTAACTACATTACTTAAAAATCGTTACGTCATACTTACTTAATAAACACCGACGATTATATTAAGTATGATTTAACGATTTAAATATTTTTTTTAATATAAAAAACTACTTTTAGACTTATTTATAAAAGTTAGACATATGCTGTGACTTTTTTGTAGGCATTATCAAGATCAACAGACAGACAACATTTCTCTGGGACTTTATCATATATATCCCATCATAAGGCAGCGTTCGTAAGAAACGTTTTCGTACGACCGTTTTTCCTCCGACTTACTTTGCATATCCGGCTACCACGAAAAAGTCTTTTTATTTTTCGGGTAAATATATAGCATATGTCACTCACAAATAACGTAGCCTCTTGGTAAAATAATTTTCAAAATCGGTACAGTAGATCCAGAGATTACCCCCCCAGAGATTAATAAATGCGAAAATAAGTATTTGCTGTTCTTTCACGTGAATACCACTGAACGTATTTCAATTAAAATTGACTACGGATAGTCTGTTGAGTGTGTGACCTGAAGTGAGAAATTGGCTACGTTTAATCTCAGAAAAAAATCCTAAAAAATTCCTAAACGATCAAGGGTACGGGAAAGGAGAAGGGTCAAAAGTTGTCACTATATACGAGGCGCAAGGTTTGTGCTACGAAATACTGTATAACATCAAACAGAAACATCGGCGAACAAAACTGCATGACACCGCATCCCATGCTGTGGTCGCCCTAGCCCGTCCAGAATGCTCGTACTACACAGAAGACGTGACGACGAGCTAGGCAAATTTATGACGGGAAGAATAAATGCAAACATCAAAGAAATCCTACATTCCAACCTAAAGATGGCCATAAAGAACCCAGATCGAGTCACCGTAGAGAAGATGACGGGGAAAAGGCCAGGGTAAAAGCCATATCAATGGAACGGCATTCAAGGCGGAATTAAGTAAAGAATGACATAGGGAAGAATCAAATGATGAAATAAAATAAATTGAAAATATTTGGCCCGACGGCTAAGGCTCCTCGCCCACTGCGACTTTTAGTAGCGATGCAGTCGCGCGTTTATGAAGCGCACGACTGCATCACTACTAACGCGCGTTAGTCGCATTTACAACGCGATACAGTAGTAATGCTGACGCGCTGCTACATTGCGACTGCATCCATGCAAACGCGCGACCGTGTCGGACGAAAACTTATAGCATTTTAGGCATTATCATGAAATAGATTAGATTATTTCAAATTTTTGAATCTTGCCACGGTACAGAACCTTCACCGGTGTAATAATGAGTATAAATGTTTCGGATAGCAGTACCACTCAGTTCTGATCTTCGTCTTCCAATTAAATGTAAATTATCACTGGCAGGTGGATCTTGGAACCCAACTATACTCAAAGTGTGATCAAACTTGTACCCGTCTCGCTTACGTATGAAATTGTGCAATACGCAACACGCTTTAACAATATTCGTAGCGAAATCATTATTAAAGTTTATGGGCCGGTTGAAGATTTTAAATTTTTTACTGAATATACCAAACGTACATTCAATATAACGCCTTGCGCGCGTATTTCGTGATAAATGTTGACCAGCGTATGGTCTCTGCAAGTGTTGTGTTAAGGCCAATCCTTCATCACCAATAAACGAAAACGGTATAGGTATTTCATTGTTAGATATAGGTCTTGGTTGAGGTATATTACAATTTCCTTGTCGTATCTTTTTTACCCATTCGCTGCTGTCATGTATTGTTGAATCTGAGCTCTTTCCGTAGCATCTGACATCTATATCTATGAAATTGTAATTAGCGTCTCATATTGCTAGCAACACTATGGAAAAAAATGTTTATAATTGTAATATTCTGAGCCGGTATGACTAGGTTTTATAATTCGTATATGTTTTCTATCTATTGCTCCAATTACATTAGGAAAATTAGCATGTTTCATAAAACCTTCAGCAGTTTATAAATGTGATTCTTCTGTAGGTTCTGGCATGCAGATGTCCTTTAACTTATTCCATATTACTTCCACAGCTTCCTTGACAATCCTACGTGCAGTAGTATGTCCACATTTAAAATCCAAATGAAGATCTGTGAAACTACGTCCAGTTGCTAAGTATCTGTAAAAAATAAACGGAAAAACATAAGATAAAAATACATTATAAATAACCAAACGCGAACTTTCAACAAACGGGATTGAATCTACGACCTTGTTATTCAATTAGGAACAATGTATACTCAGCCACATAACTAGGCTTTAAGATTTTCAAAAATTGTGAGTGGACGTCGCTTGGAGAAAATACGCTTTGCAGTTTGTTAGCGCTTCTTCTCCACTCCGCTTAAGTAAATTACTGACGTCAACGGTTGTTGTAAAATCAAATATGACAATCAATAAGTGTTCAAAGAAACCTATATTAATTAAAAAGTACTATACTTTTTGTTAACCTATATGATAAAATCAAACATAATCAAAATCAAATTTTATTTCATGGATTCCAAATCGGCACGGATTATAATTCGTGCCGATTTGAAACCCGACGAAAGTCAAATTGGCGGCTGGGTAGTAATTCAGACAAACAGTATATTAATAAAAATAACTTATTTGTACTATTTAGCATATTATGTCTAGTCTGAATGACTATCGACGAATTAGAGACACCCGCCATCATGATGTAAATATGGCGGGTGTATAATGAACATATTACTTTACTATGAGAGGTTTTTTCAAACATAGGCAAGTCCTAATAGTACAATTTAGGTATTTTATTTGATATATTATTTGTTTGGATTCATTACGGTACACCCCCCATTTTGACTCTCATAAAATCCGAGCAAGACGGGATGCCATGGTCGTAATGTTCCAACTCCGCTTGTATTCATTTTTCAATTGCATAAAAAAATATAAACTTGTATCTCTTTTTTCAGCTGTTGAACTCCAGAAAAAATGGAAAGGTTTAAAAGATTGCTATAACAGAGAACGGCTAAAGGAAAAAACTGTCCCAGTGGGTCCGGGGCTAAACCAAGAAAACAATATGTTTACTTTAAACTACTGTCATTCTTACACCCTTTGGGCGAAATCAGACCGCCAAGTCGATCTACAGACACTGAGGACAACGACACCGAGGGCAGTTTGGAATCTTTTGCTATTCCTAAATCAAAGAAGCTTAAAAAAAGTGATAATAATGATGATGCACAAAACAAATTATACGAAGTTGTAACTGAGAAATTAAATAAAGTTACGCCTACCATTCAACGTCCAGATCAACATTTTTTACTTTCGATTTTTCCACATTTTAATTCTATAAAGGAAGAATATAAACTCGATGCAAAAGCTGAAATCATAAATTTGCTTCGCAAAAGTATGGCACAAACGTCTGCATATGCCAGTCACTATGGATGTCTGGATGCCAAAGTTACAACTCAACACCTGCTGGTACAAGTACTGAAAGTAGCGTGTCGCAACTATTAAATAGCTACCATACACCGCCTACACCTGCTGGTGCCAATTGCAATACTGCAGGTAGTTCATCGCAACAAAATAATAATGAATATGATTTTTGTAATAATGATTCTACACAAGATTCAGATATTATCACCGGCCTTTATTCGCCGTAATATAAAAACTAAGATACAAATACGACAGTGATTAGTAATTGTCTATGATTATTTTTGAATTAATCCTGCCGATTATAATTTAAATTAAAATTAAGTATTTTTTATGTGCCTAGTTGTGATTATAATACTTACCTACCGATTATCATATTATCAATTTGTTGTTCAATCGATCGGGGTCAGTACCACTATGTAAAAACTATTAAAAAATAATTAACATAAATATTTTGGTTTTTCTTACCTTAAAGTTAGTGTTAGTCGTTCTTCAGCTGATATACATTGTCTCAGCACTGTATTTCTGCGTGTCAACTCTGGTTTTACGATGGAAAGCAATTCACAAAACGTCGAATATGACATTCTATAACAACTTCTTAATTTATACTGATAGTTTTTTAGTATTTTAAACGTTGTAACATTAATGTCCACCAAGTAATCTCTCTTTGTTAAATGGGTGCATCCAATATTGACGGTGCTTCCGTTGCCCACGCTTCGACTGTCTGCTCTTCGGTTGCCTACGTAAAAGCAGCACCAAAGACCACGTGACTAATGTTGCCTCAATGGAGTCCATCTTGCAACTGTGACGATCGCAAGTATTTTTATGCCGTTAGTGAATCGCGTTTGCATCGCGATAGAAGCGCGACAGTATTGCGTAAGCATCGCGAATGCATCTTGTTCATGTGGGCGAGGACACACAGCTAGCGACGGCATCGCGACTGTATCAATGCAAATACGCGACAGTATCGCGACTGCATCGCTACACAAAGTCGCAATGGGCGCGCGCCCTTAATTTTTAACGAAAATAAAAAAGAAAAATCACAAATCTAAAAATGGCACGGACCAATCCACTGCGTGCAGATGAAATAGAAAAAAAAAACATATTATTTTATATATGTCAACGTTTTCAAGCTTAACTTACTTATTTTATTTTACAGTCAGGCAAGAATTAAATAAATCGTACTGAGTACATATAATTCACTGTAAATTTGAATAAAGTTCAATTTATATGCACGGTGATTGGGCTATCGAGTATCGATGTTATATGAACTTAGAGCGTTATATTGAGTATGCATTTGTCAGATAAATATATTTCAAATGCATTTATTGTGAAATATGTTTGATATATTTTATATCGCATATTGATTTATGTAGTTTATAATTTTTGGATTCTCACTCTCTTAAATGTTATTTCACACCTAGTGTATGATCCCGTCCATGGTTTGAAAGTTATTTTTTCCTAATGTTTTCCCATATGAACTATGATAAAAATTATCGTCACTTAATTATTACAAAATAAAGTGAAAGCCAGAAATTTCAAGACAGTAGCCTGTATTCGATTCAACGAACAACACGTTGAACACTTCCAAAAATAATCTAAATTACACCGAAACAAATAATATACAAAGGGATAATTAAACAGAATCTTGTAAAACAAACGTTTGTACGAGACAAACATCTCACAGGTCAAATCAGCATTGTTACTTTCCTTCATTAAACGCCGTGTCTCCGGGCTACAGGCGCGGAATTAGCTGTAATTCGCAAGTCGCGACAATCGCACGGGCAGAGTGTGACAATCGCACGGGTGGAGAGTGACAATCTCATGTCATTTCATTACGCCTATAAACAGGGGAGACAATTTTCTCCCTTATATTTAATCTTGTTCTTTCACAGGTTTTGTTTCAGTTATGTTATAATTATGGAAGCTATACAATTTCAATCACGTACAAGCGAAAAATTCAGACAATATTGTAAATCGAGTGGATTTCATACCATTAATCCTACACTGCTTGCAATACACGTCTACCTCCCCTTAAAACTTATAAAACGCTATATTTCTAAGAAAAAATTTGAGCTGTTTTTAAATTTAGTATATTTGAGTAACAAATTACAATAAATAGGTCTCAGTTATTATCGATAAAAGACCAGTAATAAGATCTGTTTATTTGACAGAATTGTCTGAATTGTTTCACGTGTTGGATTTCTGAGAGAATTTAATGATGTTTTTCAAGAATGTCGTAGCGTCCTGCTGTTATTTAATCTGTAAAAGTATATTTATAAGTGATTTTTTTTAAATATATCTTAAAAGTTGGTATAAATATTATTATGTCGGAGCTCAAAAATATGATAAACATCGATGACAATGACGGTCGCGTTACGTCATGACACGGTTTTGGATATAACACCACCTGTCAGAAGCTACTTATACTTTTCATGTAACAACTTAACTTTCTAAAGTACAGCCCAATACACAGATGGCGCTAGGTCGAGAAATTCAAATTTTAATTTTCTTTTTTGAAGTATTGTTTTTAGGCACGATGATAGTATTTTTGGATTTAGCAAGATGAATGCAGTTTCACTTCTGCCACGTGTACTACTCTGTAAGTTTATGTTTTTTGTTTTGAATATAAAATCAAATCAAATATTTATTTATTTAGAAAGAAAGAAAGAAAGAACACCAGCAGCGCATGTATTGTACATTCAAGTTACAAATTAATTTATACAATATTCCTGATACATGCGCCTTTTTAGGTGACACAACATTGACAAAAGTACAAGTAAATCATAATGTTAACTTATTGATTATATAGCAATAAATAGATAGTTGATGATTTAAAATAAAATATAGTTAGATAAATCACATGTCATTGGGAGCAATTAATTTACGTTGAATCAATTACTATGCATATTGATTAGAGCCACAGTAAAATTATACAAATAAGTGGTATAATAATGATAGAATCAAAGTAAGTTAAACTTAAACTAATTTTAAATACTTAGTTACTTAACCTAATTATAAAATTATATGAAATAAATTAGTGATAATTATTGTTCATTTAAAATACCTAGTTGATTTTTGTGTCATGCAATACAAATAAAATTGAATTGAACATAATAGCAAAGAAGTGAAGATACATAATAGGATTTTTTATTTTTATTATTGGTCATCGGCTTTCGAGGTAAATTGTATGGAACAGTCAAGGGGAAAAGATTTAGCAGATCACAACGTTAGGTATAAAGGTAAGGCCGTCGACTATTTTATGTAATAGGAGCAGGTCGTGTATTGTTGGCCTTGTCCTTAAGATGGACATCCTAAAGAAGTCCAGCTGTAGCTCGTATGGACACCTGTGCGAAATTCCAGAACAGCTGTATGTGAGGCATCTGGTGAAGGACCTTTGGATACATTAGTTCCTTTGTGAATGAACGGCATATGTTGGGTTCCATATCGAGCTGGCGTATTGTAGGTAGCTGCGTACCAGCTAATTAAATAAGAGGATTTTCGTGCTGTGATGGGAGCCCGATGAGTAAGCTTAAGTATGGAGTTTTCCAGGGTGTAATAAGAAGGAAATGGTCATTTTTTCTTGGTAAATTTATTGTGATAGCATTTTTTTTTACATTGAATAGCATCTTATTAATCAAGCACCACTCATTCAGGCTGTTAAGATCTTCTTGCAAAAGTAAAGTATCTAGGTGTGATCGTACTGTCATAAATAGTTTAAGGTCATCAGCGAACAATGAGTATCGGCAGTGCTTGATAGAGCGAGAGATGTCATTTATAAAATGAGAGAATAGAATAGGACCCAGGTGGTTACCTTGGGTTACACCAAACTCTGCCTCGTCGTAACCGCCGACACAGACAAGCTGCGTCCTTCTCTCAAGGTATGAGGAGAATTATTTGAGCAAAGAGCCACTAATTCCGCTCGCCTCAAGCTTTTACAGTAAACGAGCGTGAGAGACCTGTCGAAGGCATTAGTGAAGTCAGTATAGACTACGTCCACCTAAAGCCCCTTATCTACATCATGTGACAAGTGTGATGTAAAGTGTGCAAGCAAAAAGCAAGTGTCTGGTTTGTTTCGGTAGATCGCCCCTTTCGAAACCCGTGTTCGAAGTCACTCAAGTTGGGGTCTATATGTAGCGTGATATATGGACATACGACTGATTCGAAGATCTTGGAAAAACACGAAAGGATAGATATTGGTCTGTAATTAGTAACGCTACTTTCGTCGCCTTTTTTGTGTATGGTTGTAACCCGGGCTCTTTTCTAGGTTGTCGGAAATTTTCTAGTTGACAGGGAGCGGTGGAAAATCATGGAGAGAGGAAGGTTTTCGAAGCATTTTTTAATTAGTAGCGGTGGGATTCCGTCTGGACCGGCAGATTTGTTAACATCCAGACGTTTGATCTTTGTACGGCCCTCAGAGTATGAGATATGTATATTGGCCAGAAAATTGGTAGCGTTCGGCGGTAGGTGACTTGTGGCATAAGAGTTTTCTTTAGTATACACGGATGAAAAATGAGTAGCGGAGAGATTTGCGATATCTGATCTGGTAGCGCTTACCTGATCGAGAAACATTTGAGATAGTATGGGTGAACGGCCTTTCCTCTTATCCTTTATAAAATGCCAGAAAGATTTGGGGTTAGTGTGTATGTTGCATTCCAGCTTGTTTTTATAATTGTTATAGGATTTTTTGTATAATTTCTGAAAGCGGTCTCTGACAACCTGATACTCTAGCTTATCTCGAAGATTCTTATATTTTGCATAGTTTTTTCTTAGTTTGTCTTGCTCTGACTTGAGCCTTATCAAAACTTTGTTAAACCAGGGCGGTTGACGGGTCTTTACTGATCTATATTTGGGCACACAAGCATCAATCGCCGATAGTAGAGTGCTGTTGAGAGTGTCGACCATATCATCGACATCAACAATGTGAGACAGTTTCTCTGGCAAGGAGCTCAGGTAAAGTTCGTGGTTGAATTTTTTGTAATCGGCTTTATAAAACTTGCGAACATTTTTTCTGGACTTAGGTTGTAACGCTAGTTTTTTATATATAAGCTAGTTCTTTTGCTTTCTTGCGCGTAGCTGCGTCGAGTGACTTGTTTGATGGAGATAGATGCTCTGCTACAAACACAGGGGTGTTGGGTCGGTCGAATCAAAGATGGGAGGTGCATAATTTATTCTTCGGGTTCTTTTTGTTATGGGTAACGACGGCAGCTAAGATGGCGTCTCTGTGGCGGGAGCTTTGAAGCTTTATGATAACGTTGCGGGGTCTTGTACTGTCACGATTAAGTTTGGCGACTCGTCTGATGTTCATGAGGTCATTGTCTCTCAGCGGGAAGTTAGTAGTTTTAGCTAGGTGGGAGAAGATATTTATAAGGTTTTCTGATTTGCTTTCTGGTATTCCATTAGTTTCGATGTTGCTCTTACGCATATTTTATTCTAGGGCACATACTCTATCCGATAAGTTATTCACCGTTGATACCAATTTAGCATTATCGGATTAAAGCGATTTAATAATAACCGTTTTCTGTTCCAGGTATTTTTAATGCCTTCAAAACATTCATTGAAAAACGTTAGGGAATTGTGGAGTAATCATTTGTTGACTGATATTGGCTACTTCCTTTGTTACTAAATTTTTAATTGTAGATTGCAACGATTTGGCAAATTCTTGTCTTAAGACGTCCCGCAGACGTCCTTCAGTGACGTACGGTGAGGTAGCAGTAGTCGATGGTTTGACAAGTATTGTTATGTTGTTCAAATAATCATCATCGCTCCCTGATTTCTCTCACTGATTTGAGTGGTCAAATCAGTCGAATTGGTGTTGACCTGACGTATAGGAGTATTCGAGTTGTCGCCGCATTTAGGCTGTGTTGTAATACATTTTGGACATTTCCAATTCCTCCGGTGTTCGGCCGTCATGGTGCGATATGCGATATATTTAATTGGTATGTTTTCACACTAAATCGTATGCTTGTTCGCATTTGCGCATTTTAAATACTCCCGACTTTTTATGTCGAGGAGGCAGCCCGAACATTTCTTGACAGACATAATATTTTTGTCTAGTAGATGTGGCGTGAATTTAAAATTGAAAAAAAAGTCAGAACGTATGCAGGATTTGAACCCTCGATCGCACGGTCACAGCTGCAGTCCGCCACTAAGAAGCCAACCATACGATGAAACCATACGGTGAAATAGGTGTATGGTTGCTTTTATTTTATCGCTTTTATGCCAGGATCGTTAGACGTTACATCGGGCCATAGACTTCCGATTTTAAAAAGGATTCTTTTTATACTCTAACTTCAATGATTTTGTTAGATAAACGACATTTTTCAGTTGCGGTTTTGGACACTGAATCACTAACTTATTTACTTGATAACGTTATGATACATTATTTATACACTAAATATTCAGTTCATTAATAGTCTAACTTGTAACTGTGACAGCTGACAGTCTGTCTCAAATAAATTGGACATTTAATAATGTAATTAAAACAACATTATGCGTAATAAACTATTTTAAAAGTAATAATATTGATATTATTAACCGAAACGACACATTGGTATAAAAATAAATGACCGTAAAATTAGTTTCACCGCACAAAAATCTAAAATTGTTATAGAAAATATGATATTAACGTTCTCCGCTTTAGTAGATGTTTATGTCAAATGCAAGAAATTGTGGTCCAGCGATAAGACCGCAACCGCGGGGCCCCGGTACGTCAGATACACGGTTCATTCGATACTGCTTTCAATTCGTGTATTCCAACATAATCATCACATACTACGATAACCAACGTAACCATTGCTAACAGTACAAATGTTGTTTTTTAAATGTGGTTAGGACAATGATCACCTGATTGTCTGACAAGAAAGATCGGTCCTGCGCCTGATCTCTCGCCAGTCGTGTCGGTTACCCGTCCCGCTGGATTACGAGAGTAAATAAAAGAATAGAGAGTGCTCTTGTGTATTGAGCACACTCTTGGGGACTACAAAAATAACTCTTGTGTAGATCTGGTTTTAATGAAATCGGCTACTATCACCGAATACGGTGTGGGAGCTATTATTAATCTCCTCTATTATTATAAACCTCAATGTGGGGCTGTAGTATCCTATGGTAGCCGACTAACTTAAAAAATAAACCTTCGTTCTTAATTTTCTTAATTGAAATCAGAAGCCTAATTCTCGTAACTCTATTCTAGTAGATTTTTCCCACGGCACCGGCCGCGTAAATACAGTATATATACATATATACTACATATATACGTACATGAAACATATCCAACGGAATACTCATTTTTTGGGATAAAATGTAGCCTATGTTTTAATCCAGAGCCTAAACTACTACCATGTGAACAACATCAATTCAGAAGATTTTCGTGAAAGAGTCACAAACATACACCTATCCATCCATCTAAACATCACAAATTGTCGCATTTAAAAATAGTATTAGGATATAATTTCGTTTCGGTTAACAACTTTACGATAACGGCGGGACATGTAAATCCATGGAAGATTTGACCGATAAAAACTATGCAGTCCCGGGGAAATTCTCGATTACCCCCGGGACTGCATAGTTCTTATCCACACCAATCATTATCTTTTAATACTAGAAATATGATCGAATAAATAAAAATCGGCCAAGTGCGAGTCAGACTCGCGCACGTAGGGCTCCGTACCATTATACCAATTTTGATCATGTTTACTTATTATTTCGTTATTTTATACACAGTTTTCCAAGTGAGCGCATTTTACGAGTTAAGTCTCTGTAACTCCTGAACTAATAAAGTTATCTAAGCTGTTATAGTTTTCCTACGCCCCATTTTAACAAAAATGCGCTTTGAAGTTGAATATATCTTATACGAATACCTAAATACAAAAATCG
Source organism: Phengaris alcon alcon (assembly GCA_037179445.1). NCBI lineage: Eukaryota > Metazoa > Arthropoda > Insecta > Lepidoptera > Lycaenidae > Phengaris > Phengaris alcon. The sequence goes on from JAYRCH010000710.1 coordinate 104,329, forward strand.
TCTTAGCAACCTCCCAATGTTTTTAAAATATCTATGTAGTGATACTCCACTATGGAGTAGACGCGACAAAAAAAAATCATCCCCACTTTACCATAAGGATTCCGAGACGTGAACTACGGAACCATAAAAAGCAATATGAAAGAAAAACTCTAGTCTACTCGTCTATACACAGTTATATTATGCCATAAAACCGTTACAGCTAAGAATATGCAAATAGGATTATACTTCATGTGAGTTGCATGCGAAGACGTTTTATGATCTGTATTTGAATTGCACTTAATCCCAGAGGACTTTATGCAAAGCGAAATGAAAAAAAAAACAACTTTATTACCGTCAGGAGGTATAAATACATAGAAGGCATGAAATACGCACATGTACAAGTCAACTAAAAAGTTACACATTTCGACCCCTACATTATGTACAAGTAGATTTATTTTAATAAGATATTCGATTTTATTGTGCACTATCAATGCCAAAATAAATGCAGGCAAATAAGCACTAAAAGAGTCCGAAAAATGCACAAAAGCACAGTTAAAATACTGTTTATTACTTGAATACATGTTTATTTTCACAATATTTAAATATTATTGTTATTATATTTTTTCTAGAGTAAATTTTTGTAGCAAATGAGATGCCAATTTTAAATTTAGAGAATTTGATTTCAGATATAATGTTATAATAAAATGTCATCTAAAATTATCAAATCGGTAATTGACATTATAGCTTCTTACCTATCTATAATATATAACAATTAATGTAAAAAGGGTCGTATGTTTTCTGACTTGATGAACGTAAGGTAAGGTTAAAAAATAGAAATTAGTCTGACCGTTATCCGTAACCGTAGGATTACCTACGGTTACGGATAACGGATCTATAATTATATAGACCGTTATCGATACTACAGTCTTAATAAAATATTTGAAATTAATGAAAATTTTAATAAATTAACAGTACACTTAAATACAAATAATTTATTACATACTACACAATTCGGCCTTAATAAAGGCAGCTTTACTGCATATGAAGGTATCGGACTTCTTTGTAGTATATTCGAGGCTTTAGAGGAGGCGTAAAATGCATAGGGGTCTTTTGCGACTTATCCAAAGCGTTTGATTGTGTTGACCATGCTACACTAGTCAGAAAATTATACCACTATGGCATAAGGGACTAATCTTTTAAGTTCTTACCTTAACAATAGGAGCCAAAGAGTTAATAGTGAAAGGTCCACTAGAACCAAAATAGAATAAGGTGTCCAACAGGGATATATATTTTAGGTCTATTTCTTTTTACCCGACTACGGCAAAGCGAAAAGGAAGGGTAATGATTTTATTTTGGTAGTCTATGTTTGTATGTATGTATATTTGTTCCATCGTAGCGCCTAAACCACTGCTCCGGTTTTAATAAATGAGGTGTCAATAGATTTGTTATAATAGCCCGGGAAACATAGGCTATATAATTTACGTAGTCGGGTTATAGTTTTTTTTATAAAAATTGTGGTTATTCTCATCTACATAAATGACTTGCCTAATCTAGTTTAAGATATAGTACTCATTGCCTATGATACTTCACTAAATACTCATATTTAAAGTGAACCGACCACAATCAAATTACGATGAGGTAAACAGTACTCTCTCAAATACTGTAAACTGGTTTAGTGATAATAATTTACTTTTAAATGAAAATCAAACAAAATGTTTAAAGCTTAGCTTATATAATGGGTTCCCAGAAAACGTGCAATACAAAATCTTCCTTATGTTGCATTATAAGGAATATAATAATATTTTTATATAATATTATGTGCCATTGATATTTGCTATAGATACTAGATAGATTAAGATTACTTTATAAAACATATATTATTTCTTTTACGAGAACAATTTTTACATCTTTGTGCTAAAAGTTTCTTCTCGGCGGTTTTTTTGACATTCCGAAAAAAACTTTTTTTTTGGAAATAAAATGTTTGATATTGATAATAATAATTTGTAGGCTGAATATGACCTCTCCACGTCCACTAACGTTACCATCTTTATTTCTTCAAGACACAAGACATTTTTATAAAGAAAATTGCATTTAATTTGCCACGTAACTTTATAGGGTTCCGTAATTCGATACTGAACTGAGAAAGGAAACTTTTCAATATTTTGAAGCCCTTCTCTCTCTCCCTATTCTGGTTTTTCTTTTGAGTCGGGTTTTATATAATAACTGTATTTTTTATATTTAATTAAATAAAAAATTTCCTCGAAATGCATGTCACATTTATCTGTTAGAATAAGCACTATCAAACATAAAATGTACTAAAATGTGTATTAGACTGTAAGGAAAACACTCGCATTTGGAGCTGTAGATGCTGATTATTGCATATTATAGAATTTCATTCGAATTTCTATTCGTGCACTGAAATTGTAGGCGTATTTTTATCTACACTTACATACGCCTATAATGTACGGAGGTACGATTTCTTGCGAAAGTTTCGCAAATGCGCAGGCGAATATGAATCTATACCTACATCTACCTACCTGCAGCAGCAACATTCTCTTACAGTTTCTACGCCAACAAACGCATCTACACCTGCATCTCCATCTATTAAGATTTTGAACTTTATTCTTGCTACATACTTCTATAACACCCGGCGTGTTTCAGAGTTGCCCTTTTGGTGACGTCAAATACGATATAAAATGAACGCATTGGCAACCATTTCAATGCTGAGCACTCTGGGTTTTTTGTATAGCCATTTTTGGCCATGTCCTTTCTATTGCATTAACTAGAAATCCACTGTCGAAGCGAATGGAAAAACAACTCGCCTTTGATTAAAGTAAAACAAAGTCTATTCTAATCTACGTTAGGTGTATTTATGTAAGGGGAGGTCAATCTGTATCCATTAGGGAGTCGCAATAACGCGGCGGTGGGCAGGGATCCATCAATATGGCTGCACTGATTCCCAAATACGTAGACTTAATACCATTCGGATTATTTTTCCAAGCGTGATTTCGATAAATACGTTTCAAAGATTTTGAAGTGGAAGAATACAAAACGTTTCGGAGAAACTTTATGAATAGATACAACTTCATAAATTGTAATTTCATAAATTGCAGGTTGGTTTTCGTCAGGTTCTGTAGTATGGCAATATATTCACGGCTCTAACTATGTCGTCTGAGAGTAATTAAAGACAATTGAGCGGCTAACGAAATTCGTATCCGCATACACTGACCTGCAAAAAAAGTACAAAACTTTTATAATGGCTATTTTTTTCAAAACTATTTGCTATAAATCGTTTTTAATTTGAAGTCTCTTACTTCAAATTAAAAACGATTTATAGCAAATAGTTTAATAGTTTAGTAGCAAATGTTATCAACTTTCTGAAACAAGTATATACCCAATTTGTTATAAAACGTTTAGAAGCAAATGTTATCAACTTTCTGAAACAAGTATATACCCAATTTGTTATAAAACGTTTAGTAGCAAATGTTATCAACTTTCTGAAACAAGTATATACCCAATTTGTTATAAAACGTTTAGAAGCAAATGTTATCAACTTTCTGAAACAAGTATATACCCAATTTGTTATAAAACGTTTAGTAGCAAATGTTATCAACTTTCTGAAACAAGTATATACCCAATTTGTTATAAAACGTTTAGTAGCAAATGTTATCAACTTTCTGAAACAAGTATATACCCATTTTTTTATAAAACGTTTAGTAGCAAATGTTATCAACTTTCTGAAACAAGTATATATATCCAATTTGTTATAAAACGTTTAGTAGCAAATGTTATCAAATTTCTGAAACAAGTATATACCCAATTTGTAATAAAACGTTTTTTATTTTAAATCTCTCACTTTTATAGATTTGAAAAAATTTTTAATTAAAAGTGTAGTTTTTTCATATGCAGGCCATTTCATATTATTGCTTGTCATCTAGATAAGATAGTAATTGTTTTTAGCTACATTGTGAGTTATCCTTTTATACGACTATGTTATTTTTTATTACCAAGCCAGAATGTTATATGAAAGGTGTAATTTTATGACCACATATTTGGAAGAAAGTATTTTGCTCTAGCGAGCTGGCTCGATCGAATTGATACCATGATCTCACAGCAAAGTGGCGTAAATACCTAATATTGGCATTGTTTTGGACCAAAGTGGTCTTAACATGCCGGCAAATAACTTTCATTTTATTATATAAATCAAGCCAAGGGATTACCTGATGGAAAGCTATTACCATCGCCCATGGACGCAACAACACTTGAGTCACAAGTGTATTGCCTGCCTTCTAAAAGAGAATGCGCTCTTTTCTTGAGGGTTTGAAGGTCGTAGACCGGAAATGCTGCTGGCGACAATTTATTCCCGAGTTTATTTATTAAAACTCCGTAAAAAGCACACGGTGGAAGTCTAGCACTCATATTATTAGATAATCTGATGAGGATGGAAATTTTGTCACGGGGTACGGTGGCAAATAATTGCAGTAGGTATAATTCTGTACAATTCCTCGGAGCGCTCTCCAATACAAAGCCGATAGCATACAGCCTTGTGGGTCACCGGAATTAACAGACATACGGCCCGTTTCAATAAACTATCTATCGTCGTCATTCAATAATTTGACGGTTTTTTGCGATACAAATTTGACGTTTCTAACAAATAGCTATTGGTAGATAGGTTATTGAAACGGGCCATTAGTCTCAAAGCATTCACCGTCGACTACTCGTATGACCCTTAATATGCTTCTGTCTACTAAGAAACTAGTTAAGCATTTTCATGATTTTTCGGGAAGCCCATATGAAGGAAGTTTCGAAAAAAGCGCTTTGTGCCACGTACAACCAAAAGTTTACCCTTACAGAATGCATAAATTGCTTTTCAGCTAAACAGTTTCTGAGTCTCTAAGTACCTAACGGATGCCATTATATTTGAGAAAAGGGAGATAGTGATCAAGTGTGCTCAAGCTGTCTTCCATAATTTCGTGACTACGCCATACGACTTACGAGTTAATGAGCCGAAAAAGTCGCATTAAGACCGGTGCCAACTCTGAATCACACAGCTTAAACGATTGTTTAAAATATGTGTGCAGCGATTTTTTAAATATCTATGCACGCTTTACATAACTTCAATCTGGCCCCGTGCTTGAAAAACTTTTGTTACGGGGACCAGACAACGGTAAGTATATTTAATACTTTTATTTTATATTATACATATATTTATTATTTTTATTCTATTATACACATCCATGACCCAGGAGTACAGAAAAACGTTTTGTTCCTTTGGCGGGATAAAAACCGCGACTCCCGGCTTGAGCATCAAGGCGGCAACCACTGAGCCGTAGAGGTCGTCAATTTGTCTGGCGTAACAAAATGTTGTACCTATATAAAATTTTGATTTTGAAGGAAGGTTAAAATAATGTCTTAACACATGGACGATTTTACTTATCGTCATTAAAAAGTTCAGGGATAGTTTTTAAGAGTGTAAAAGCTATAAGTGTAGTAAATTCTTATAGTTAATTAATGTAAAACGAATACGTAATAATATATTATGTAGATGTGGCAAAGCCAACCCTTTTATCCATATCCAATTTGGGCAGATTATGTAAAACAATCCAAATTGTTTGTTTGTGATATAGCGGGAACTATATGGTAATAATGTCGTAAAATTCCGTCACACAGCCGGGACCTGGATTCATAAAATTCCACCTTTTACTTATAAAATATAAAACTATAAGTAAAAGGTTCTTTTATAAAATGTGAGCTTAATTTTATATTTATGTCGGCGTAATCGCGTAATAAACATACAAAAAAACGTACACACAAGTTGAGACCCTCCTCCTGTGTTTTGGAAGTCGGTTGAAAAAAGAAGGGTTCCGTACAAAACGGCAAAAAATTCACGTTTGCTGTATGGAGCCACACTTAAATAATATTATTTTTTTTGTTCAGTTTACAGCAACAGAAATACATTATCTGTGAAAATTTCAACCGTCCAGTTATCACGGCTTATGATATACAGCCTGATGACAGACAGACAGCGTTGAGTGTAGTCTTAAGCTGGATCCAGATATGTTCCTTTGTACATAACATGTCAGGACCCAGCTTTAGTTACGGGGTCCCGTTGTTACGCGTGCGGGTACGAAACCCTTAAAACGGCTTGTGTTGCATTACCCAGTGGTCGTAATTACAATGTCTTGCTTTCCTCGAAGGAATACCTAAGTCTATATCATCGTATTATATAGTATATAATTATATATCATTTATTTCATATGCAGCATCGGACTGGGACGGTACTACAACGCAAAGGAGTCACAATAGATCCGCTTTAGTCGCGGTGACGTCAGGGCACGATTATGATCGGAAAGCCTCAATCTATATTGTATGAATGTACAATCTCTAAAGCAGATCAGTTAATGTAAATGAAATTCATTACGAACATTCCCTTGAATTATGCTTATGTTAACGCTTACGGTATCTAATCAAAATAACTGAAGGTAAGAAAAGAAATTATTGAAGTCGATTTGGAATTTCTCCGTTTAACCATGTGTGTCACGTGCGGGATTATAAAAGCTTTTTCCAATTCCACTGGAGCCAGGGTCCTCACGACAGCCACGTAGGCTATATCTTACCGCCGCTTTTATTTTAACAAAATTTAGCTCCGTTGTCGCTGCCGATTATTTTCCATTGCCTTAGAGAAAGGGAACATTGGGAATTGCGCGATAAACGATATCTTTATTCACGATTCAGCTTTTGTTTTTATTCATTTGTGTGGTGTTAATGGAATGTGCAAAAGTAAAGCTTTACATTGAAGGTTATTGTTACATGGGTCTGCAATTTTCAATGATAGTTAGATTTCAGCTGTAGGTATTCTTTACTTAGGCTATTTACACTCTAGCTCTGTGTCAGAAGGAACAGGCTATAAAATACTCAAGCTCAATATAAGGATGAATAGGCTATAATATACTCTAGCTCAATGTAAGGTGGAATAGGCTATAATATACTCTAGCTCAATGTAGGGAGGAATAGGCTATAATATACTCTAGCTCAATGTAAGGAGGAATATGCTATAATATACTCTAGATTAATGTAAAGAGAAATAGGCTATACTATACTCTAATGTAATGGTTCAGCACGCTGGTGCTCAAACCGGGGGTCGCGGGTTCGAATCCAGCCGAAGGAACAAAAAGTTTTTCTGTATTCCTGGGTCATGAATGTGTATTAAATATGTGTTTAATATAATAAAAATCTTAAATATGTGTACCTATTGTATAAAAGTATTAAATATACTTTCCATTTTATGGAACTTCTTATTGTAACGGATGTGTATCAGTTGTTTTTGTAACTATATACTACAGTCCTCACTTAGCGTATTGATTTTTTTAGATAGCTAGTGAATTGTGAAAAATGTATCCCCTGATCATGTTACCATTTGTCACTGAGGAAATGGTAGTAATTTAAAAGGCGGTAAAATTATATTCTCTCGCAATACACGTGTAATAACGACGAAAGCGAGAAACAAAAAATACACTTGATATTTTCGGCGCCAGGGCTCACAATGGGTCGAGTTATTTGTTGTCCCTATTCATACTAATCCGGAAAAAATAAAACAGATATTACGGGCGGACAATCTCTGACTGCCTCTCGTTTTTAGTGCGTCCGAATAACATTTTTATTCAAATATTTCCTGTAGGTAATTTATTTTGTTTTTTTATTGCTGGGTGAGATTTTCCTAGGCAATTATATTTTATACTTATCAAAGTATTATTGGAGGTACAGTAATATATTTAATAAAATAATTTACAAAGTATTTATAACTTTTATGAGAATTTATTTATCTAAATAGTTTTTCAATAGGGACGCTCCAATTTTGACTGCGCATAGCCGCTATCTTGATAAAGCTAAGGGTATAAAATTAGGCAAGGCAAACGTTCCATGCGTTGTACCTCGGTTGCGACTTGCGTCCAATTTATGGCGTTTTAAAAAAGAAATTGTGGCCTAAGATAGATGGTATAGATTTCACAAACATGTGGTTTCAACTGGATGGTGATGCCTGCCATACAGCACGCGAAAAATTATATTTATCGAATGAGATGTTCAGGGGCTTAGTCCAAGCCGTGTGATTTAACACGGCTCGATCACTTACCGCTGGTCTACGCAGATAAACCACAGTAAATTATTGCTACTTAATAAAAGCAAACATAACTCGGGTTCTTCGTGAATTTATGCGAATACTAGCACCACCCGCGGCTCCGCCCGGGTAAATACAGTAGCCAATGTTTTAAATCAGAGCTCAAGCTACTACCATACCAAATTTAATCAAAATCCATTCAGTAATTTTTGCGTGAAAGAGTAACAAACGAGTAACAAACATCCATCCACCCATACATCCATCCATCCTCACAAACTTTTATAATATTAGTAGGATGTCATCAAGAATTGGTCTACAGCGGAGTCGCAGCATGTAGGTATTTGGCAAAAATGTTTACCATACATATTTTGTCATCGAATATCCTTTAAAATGTTACGTATAAAATGTGGTTGTATCACTTAAACCGGTTTTTTAAATTTCATTTCAAAGTTCGTGTGCTCTTAATGAAAAACCCTTTATTTCATTAGTTTCTACCAAAGACATGAATATCTAAGGCTGGGACTATATTCTGTATGGCCGGGGAAAATCCAGAGCCAGTGTTCTTGAAATAGAACTTTGTGCTATTACAATAAATCTGAAAACACGAGTGTCATGTCAAATGTCAATGTCAAATCTGACAACTCGACAGTCATGTGTTCAATTTTTAACTATATTGAATAAGTCAAAGAAAAAAAAAATTAAAAGTATAATAAAAAGTTATTTTGAATATTTAATACTTAATACTAGTAAAAACCTAAGATAAAAAGTACTTTTTTATTGTACTTAATAATGATCTTAGTCTAAAATAATGTATTTAGTATGTAATAGTTAGTTTTAAGTTGTATTTGGTAATCATTTACTAAATGCTTGTTTAGATATGGAACGTTGTTACCTGATACAGGCTATTTGCCTACTAGGTGACTTCGATTTCTCTTTCTTACTTTTGTAACTATTTTTTAAGGAAATAAAGATCTAATTCATTCATTCATTCAAGTCCAGGGTAATTTTTTTAGTGCTCTGAATTTCTCCGGCCTTACAGATTCCGGACAATATGGTCCCGGCCTAATCGGTCCATTTACTTTTGTTTCCTTGTTAAGTCCTAGTAATATGGTAATGGTTGTTTTTCCACTTCCCGGCCCGACACTGGCGCCGTTGCCGGGCCGGTAAGTGAAAAAAAAAAACATGCCATATTATAATATTATATTTATACATTTTTGATCCCCCAGAAGCCGGCCGGTTGCTGGTGCCTTGCGTCCGATTGAGCATAGACGCGCTTAACCACTGATCCACAGGGGTCGTCGAACGTTACTGACGATGGCGTATTTCCACGTTCTTACGCATTGATTTCTTATCTAAACTACGCGAATATTGACCATTTTAAATTAAAACACGAATTTTATCGCGGTTCACTTTTATTTCTCCTGACGTTTCGGTTATTCAAACTACCCGCAGATTCTTCAATATCGCTATTTGTATTCCGATCAACTTACAACAAATAGGACACCTGTCACTTCAGTCGTCACTCCTCCCGCGACCACGGTTGCAGTAAAGTAGCCGAAACGGGATAAATGTAGGTGAAGCATAATAAAATACGCAAATGTTTAAAATTATAATATTTTTATGCGTTGATTTTGTATGAGTTAATTATATTTTTTTCCGTAAATCTACGGCGTGAATCCACATGCATAGATAGTGTAGAGTCGCCATTACGATAGATAGATGTTGTCCGTGACCTCGTGCGTGCAAAAGGAAATACCGCGGAGACCGTAAATTTTGCTGCAATAAAAAGTAGCTTTTGTCATTTCCCCTAGTCTACTAAATCTTTTCCAAAATTCATCAAAATCGGTCCAGTGGTTTCGGAGCCTATTCAATGCAAACAACCCTTTCCTCTAAAGATACCTTTAGAGGAAATTATTAACTAAAGATCTAGAAATAGCATTTACATTATTAAACGAGATTTCTTTATTATATATTAAAATTAAATGGATTCTCTTATGATATTCCAGTTATTTTATTGTGATGATAATGGAGGATAATTTAGAAAGACATCAAACTGATCAAAGGATTAGACAGCGCGAGTGATTATATCTTAGATGTTAAATATTTTTTCTGAAAAGACATAATCGTATCCAATCAATAATGGTTTTAAATGATATAACAGGTTATTCAATCGAATTTGTCATGCCATTGCATAACGAAATACCAAGGATATTACGATATTGTTTTCTGTTGATTTATCTTTTTTGTATTGAATAGTGCAAGGTTTTAACAGTATACTGTTAAATATTTTTCAATGATCTTACACGAATAAAGCATGACATCATAAAATTGCAAATGTTCTTAAAGTTAGAGACATACCTAAATTTTTGTTTACTTAAATTACTTTCGACAAAATAAATCCGATATTCCATGTTTCGTATATGCATGTCTCGTATCTAATATTGCTCTAGGTAAATTAAGAAGTGATAAAACTTCTGAGTAAGCTATCCGACTAATGTGAATATCTAAGGATCAAAAAATCGGTAAATATCGCTTATAAATATTAATATCTTATAATTTATATAATAGAAACACAGACTTATTTCACGATCACTTAAAAACTTACTTTTATGTAGGTAATGAATTTCTTAACAAATGTCAAAATTAAACAAAGTATTAAAGTTATTTTCGGTAAATGAATTTAAACTAGATCCTTAAACCTGCGCTGTTTGTAGATAGGTAATTAAAATTAAGAGAAGTATTAACTAAATAGGAAAGAATTACTGTTCTGTGGGGCAAGCACGAACAATTGACAGCAACGTATACGTAAATCGTAACGTTATTGAATAAGAATTTTCATTCGATAACGTTACGAATACGTACACTGCACTGCACACTGAAACTACTATAATTCGACAGACGTAGGCTCGCTGCCAAAAAAACTTATTTCTTACATAAAAACTTATACGCAATAAAAATGCACAAAAAAGTTTAAAATTTAAAAAAAAGAAATTAACAAAAAAAGTCATAAATTCGGCTAAAATTTTAACTATTTCTTTACTCAATATCCATATTTTTGAAGTCCAATTTAAAAGGGGAATTATTTAGGAAATAAGTTTTATTTCACACTTTTTTGTACATTTTTACTTTGGAAGTCGGTTTAATTTTTGTTTAAAAATAATATTTTTTTCTCTTTTTTGGTTATATTTCTGACTAGAATTATTTTCCTGCGGCTTCACTCTCGTGAAATTAGTTTTTAAGCTTTCATCCCCTATTTTACCCACATAAGGGCTGAATAGCTAGCCTTAAGAGTTTGGCCTGTGCGTTGATACATCACTCAATCAGCTTTGCCTTCTATATATAATGTGTTAATAATAATATAGAGATATTATTATTAACACATTTTAAGAAAGTTATAAATACAATAACCTAACCAAGAGCATGTCACAACGTGTCACTATCAACGCATATTAGCATAATCTATCAGCATGGAAACTTAAGTTTCTATGTCCTATAGTTTAGAAATGCCACGGAAAGGCGGATCAACTTACAAACCACTTTGGAGGCCGAATACTTACCTTGCTTTTATTTTAAAATATCTATTCAACGATACCCCATACGATCGGGTAGAATGAAAAAAAATTTTTCATCCCCACTTCACACGTATGGAGAGCCACCCCTAAAATGTAAAATTATTATTATTTTATGACAGCAAAACCGAGATCTATACACAGTCAAGTATTACGGAACCCTAAAAAAAAGCCTCCGCTATTTTCACTCGTTTTAACTTTTTCCGACAAAACAAACTCAAGGGTTATTTTATGACAGTTTTGTTGAGAGGCAGTGGTGTTTCCCCAAATGAGCATTACCAATCTGTGGACCTAATAAACAATCACCAGTGATGATAATAACTAGATGATTATTATAAAATAATTATTAATATCTCTTGTTTATTGACAAAAATGTAGCAGTAAGCATTAAATATATTATAGTGACGATGATGATCACGAATATAATTTTGGCAATAGCAACATTTCAAAAATATTAATATCGGTGCACAAAACTCTTATGTGTATTGAGTAGTGAGTACCTATGTCATCATAATATGTTGGTGTTTCGTGTGATCCCTAAACATATTGTATCTATAAGGACTCAGGAGTTTAGTTCAGTACTTTTGGATACAGGGTATCCTTAGGCCTTGGTACAAAAGCTTACTTTTTGATAGCATAATACTGTACTGTATTATGCTATCAAAAAGTAATATAAATAAATAATGATAGCTGTAATAAATACATTTTATTTTATTATTAAATATTTATAATATGTTTGGACTACTTCAGAAAAAGTCAAAATCGCTATATGTGCCCATATAAGTTTCGAGGAGTTCCCTCGATTCATCATGGATCCCATCGTCAGGTGACCACTTTGATGACTAATAGACAAATTTCGAATTATTATATCCTTTACAACAACAAAAGAATTTTGCAAATATGTTCACAAACGGCAAAGTAATGTTCGTGTCGGTGTAAAATACTATACTATTATATCATCATAATATGATGATGGTGGTGATGATGATGATTACTATAATTGACATAGTGGTATATGCTTGCAGTTCTTTAAATAACACCGAAATCCCCAAACATGTATCTATAAGGAGTCAGGAGTTCTGTTCGGTACTTTTGTGTCCAGGGTATACCATACGTAGCATATGCTTAGACTACTTCAGAAAAAGTTAAAATTCACCATATGTGTGCATATAAATTTCGAGGAGTTCCCTCGATTCCTCATGGATCCCATCATCAGGTCACCATTTTGATGTTAAAAGGACCAATTTGGGATTATACCCTTTATATCAAAAACAGAATTTTGAAAATCGGTTTACAGACGGCGGAGTAATCGTTGAACATACAAAAAAGTATAAAAGTAGGTGATCGCCAAATGTTCACGTGTCAAGTACATTGGTGTTCTCGGTCGTCTCTGGAACACTCACAAAATACAATACAAACATTATTTCACGCTGTGTCGGTTTCCTGTTTCACGCCGCGCCGGTTTCCGGCTTACGCCGTTCCGATTTCCGGTCGAACCGGCCCATTCGCGCCCAAGCACGGCTCTTCCACGATGAAAAACAACTTTTTCACGCTCCCCAGTCTTAATTATGTAAAGTATAATGCTCAAACCAAAGGAAATAAAAACTGTTTTTTTTTTCGGTTTTTGGCATCAACACAAAAAACCCCACTAGCTACAACTTTATGCCGATACAAAGAAATAAATTATAAAAAGAGACTTGTCTAATAATATACTTTCTTATGTGTTTGTAGCAGGATGACCAGAATGCCCATCCTCCTTTATTAATTCGCATATTATGTTATAAAAATTATTGTGAAGTCATCAACATATAAGCCCCTGTAGCGCTTCTGATGATGACTACAAACCAAAAAAATAATTTTGTTGTCTTAGAATTTAGATAATAAATAATAAATAACAAATGAGCGATCGCGACGTGGGCGTGTATTACGTAGGCGACTCGATCGAGTACATACTATTATCTACGTAGATATCTAATAAGTTTAAAATTATCTAACAAGTGCAGACTGTCGTAATCTATTTTCTTTACTATGTGCCCGATGTCTGCCAAAAGGTTGCCCAGTTGTAGATAAATAGCCAGCTCTATAACTTGAAACAGTATATTTATGTTCACAACGTAAATTATAAGAGGATTGCTTGCCTAGCTTTTAGTGTGCATGCCTCTATATAATAATCCAAGAAAAAATTCGTTTCATCGCGATCTATTGACAGTCGGACGAGTATGAAATTATTTCACACTAACCGCTCTATGTTAAGTTTATTAACGGAAAATATTCTGTGAACGTACATCGGATTCTCTTGGTAGTGCGGAGTGGTTGCGTTCCTTCCGCGCGCCTCGTCACCACATCTATATCAGAATGTACACGGAATTATTGGATTTTCATTCGTTTATTCAACGTCCTACCGCAACTTCCAATGATTATAAATTCCGATCTTTTTATTGTTTTCCCATCAGGGTTTTTATACACGCGCTAGCTTTGTGTGTGAAAAATAAAATGTTCGTTGGTATTATGCATTTCTCTTTTTCATTTTCTTTGGTCTTGTTTTGTTTAGTTTCATGCTATGTAAATAATAAATACTATTATTTAGTAAAATTAGTTTCCTTTGGGATGCGTTCTAATTATACTATCTATGAAAGTGCCGAAACAAATATTTTCTAATTTGGCTAGTAAAAGTTGAGTAATATTCAAATACATTCAAATGTATAAGGTATACATAGCTGTCATAAAATATTAGGTACTCATAAATAAAATTCGAAGAACAAGTAGTCTCGCAGTACGAAATAGAAAAACTAAATTGAAACTGATGTATATTATGGATTCCTCCAGAGGTTTGACGAAGTATGGTCCTGAAAATATGACTGGATTTTCAACGAGTCATTCCGCGCGCGCCGCCGGGATGTCCCGTCAGGTCTGAGTGTATTGACAGTGACGTAGCACGAAACCCACAAAGATGTACATTGATATAAAATATACACTTACGTTTTACTTCATATATCGCGACGAGAGAATTCATATACCTAGTATAATTTTTCCTATAACATCAATTAAGACATAAATAAATCGATTTTTCGGTACGAGTTACTGCGAATATATTTTGAGCTGTAAACTTCTTGAAATCTCTGTTAATAACAGAAACTATTAAACACTTCCCCTTGAATAGTTATTAATATTGTGTAGTTCTGATCGTTAGAAGGTACCTACCTACATTATATAACTAGTTCTCAAGTATCAGGCATAGGTACGTACAAATAAGGTTGTATAATTAATATTTCTAGTAATGTACATATAAAATTTGTGTCTACCGGTTCCAGTTACAGTACTCCTCCGAAACGGCTTAACCGATTTTTATGAAATTTTGCAGGTGAGCCACCCTAAAAATTTATTATACATTTTTTATCATTTTTTTATTCCTGTATGATTTGGTAATACAAAATACATATACTCCTAAAATTTCACACTTCTCACACAAACCCCCATTGTTTAATAGCGATATTAGTACCTTAATAATCTTGTACCCTCAGTGTTCGATAACTCTTGTACGTTGTAGGCGTAGGTAGTATGTATAGATGTAGGTGCAGGTAGGCGGTAGTAGGTGTAGGTTGGTGTAGGTAGATATACTAATATGTAGTTTAAAGGTATCTAGTACGAGTAGGGTGTAGGTAGTAGGTATAGTTGTCAGTGTAGGTAGTTGAAGATGTAGGAGCAGGTAGTATGTGTAGATGTAGGTCAAGGTCTTTTTGCTGATGAAACTTCACTAATTTTTAATGTGAAGCGACGTCAATCTAACAATGACGAGGTAAATAGTGCTCTCTCAAAAATAGTACATTGGTTTAATGCTAATAATTTACTGTTGAATTCTAATAAAACAAAATGTTTAAAGTTCAGCTTGCCAAATGTTACGCAGGCACAAACCAATATACTATTAAATAATGAGAAAATGAAATTAGTAGACACCACTGTATTTCTAGGTATAACATTAGATAGTAAGTTACAGTGGGGACCACATATTGCTAAATTGGCAGATAAGCTGAGTTCTGCAGCATACGCTGTTAAAAAAATTAGAGAAATTACCGACATAGAGACCGCGCGATTAGTTTACTTTAGCTATTTTCATAGCATAATGTCGTACGGCATCCTCTTGTGGGGAAACGCTGCGGACATTAATACAATATTTGTGCTGCAGAAACGTGCTATACGTTCTATTTATAAGATGTCGACTTTTGAATCTCTAAGGGAAAAGTTTAAAGAAATAAAAGTTCTGACCGTCGCATCTCAATACATTTTGGAAAATGTGTTATATGTAAGAAAGAATCTAAACAACTTCAAAAAGAAATGTGATAATCATTGTGTAAACACTAGAAATAAGAACAAGTTAGATGTGCCAGTGTTCAGACTAGGCAAAGTTAGTAAATCCTTTAAAGGCCAATGTATACGCTTATACAATATAATCCCAGAAAAGGTTCAAAACCAATTAATGACTTCATTCAAGATGGCACACCTTGGGAATAAGGTGGCTCCTTATCTTATCTTATTATTTGTTACATAGACATAAGTAAACATTGTAATAATTTTGATTTTAAAAGAATAATTTTCCATCTTTTTGGTAAAAGATGGCCCCAGACGAGTTTCTTGCCGGCTCTTCTCGCTGGGTTAGTTCCCGAACCGGTGGTAGGCATCACGTAGTATCGACGTTCAAAAAGAGTATTTAAAAATACCAATTTTGAATAAAAAAATTTTTTATTTTGATTTTGATTTAGGTAGACAGTAGTAGGTGTATATCGGTGTAGGTAGATATACTAATATGTAGTTTAAAGGTGTCTAGTACGAGTAGGGTGTAGGTAGTAGGTATAGTTGTTAGTGCAGGTAGTTGAAGATGTAGGAGTAGGTAGTATGTGTAGATGTAGGTCTAGTTAGACGGTAGCTGTAGGTGTAGATCGATGTAGGTAGATATACTAATATGTAGTTTAAAGGTCTCTAGTACGAGTAGGGTGTAGGTAGTAGATATAGTTGTTAGTGTAGGTAGTTGAAGATGTAGGAGTAGGTAGTATGTGTAGATGTAGGTCTAGGTAGACGGTAGTAGGTGTAGATCGGTGTAGGTAGATATACTAATATGTAGTTTAAAGGTGTCTAGTACGAGTAGGCTGTAGGTAGTAGTTATAGTTGTCAGTGTAGGTAGTTGAAGATGTAGGAGTAGGTAGTAGGTGTAGGTTGTAGGTGCAGTTGTAATTGGTGTAGAAACTGTAGGTATATAATGATCAGGAGTTCTTATGGTTAAGAGCTCCGTGGCCTAGTGGGTAGACCGTTTGATTCACACTCGAGAGAGTGCAGGTTCGATTCCCAGGTTGTGGCGTGTATCAATGAGACTTTTTCAGATCTCAAGTACATTATATGGAAGCTTCAACGGTGAAGGAAAACATCGCGAGGAAACCCACACATGGTTAGCCCCAGACGTATTTACCTGTCATTCCTCTGGACTACGTTGACTGTTTTGTGAGAATGCCTTCTATTTTATATTTTTATTAATATAATTTCCACACTAATCACTTCCAATTTCCATCTTTACGCAGACGACTTGCAACTTTATCGCCATTCACACATCGACGACATACATTCTGCAGTTTCTGGTATAAACTCGGATCTGCAGCGCATAGCGGTCTGGGCTAGATCTTTTGGTCTGCTGGTAAACCCGAAAAAATCACAGGCTATGATCATAGGCAGTAAATATATGACCCAACGTCTATATAATGTGCCTAAGATTATATATGATGGTACCATTATTGATTACTCAGAATCGGCTAAAAATGTAGGATTAATTTTAGATAGCAATCTTTGTTGGAATCCTCAGGTTAATGAAGTGAGCAAAAAGATACACCATTCGTTGCACATGTTGAAGAGGCTCCAAAACTTTTTGCCTTTGCACACCAAAATTTTCCTTGTCCAAACACTTATTTTCCCTATCCTCGACTATGCTGACTCCTGCTACAAAACAAAACTAGAACGCTTGCAGAATCTCTGTATCCGTTTTGTTTTTGGTTTAAGAAAATTCGACCACATATTGGCTTTTCGACTAAAACTCAAGTGGCTCCCTATTCGTTTCCGTCGCAACTCCCATATCCTTTTTTTATTATATAATATCTTGTATAATCCCCTGTCTCCTTCCTATCTTCTCGAACGATTTAACTTTTCTCGACCCCTCGATACCCCTTGTAGGTCCAATGTAAGAACTAATCTATCCCTTCCATCCCATCGCTCCAACTTCTACTCCTACTCCTTCACCGTTCAGATTGTGGAACTCGCTCCCCCACACCGTACGAGACAGTCCCACTGTTACTATTTTTAAAAGACGTTTGAAAGAGCACTACCTCGAATCTCTATCCATATAAATACTGTTATTATATATACATATAGTATTTATATATTATAGGTATATTAATACGAGTATATTACTTATAGTATTTAGGTATTGTATTTTATATTAATTATTTTGATAGTGTATATATTATTACATATTATAATATTTTATTTATGTTTTAGTATAGACATATATGTAAATGTATTTGTAATTGTGCACGTTCTATCTGCTTTCTTTTATCCCTTTTCTCTCCGTAGGGCTGCTGGAAGAAATTTCTTTTTAGAAATAAGCAGAACCTTTGTGTCATTTTTCCATGTAAAGTGTAATGTTTTAAATGTTTCTTGTGTACAATAAATACACAATCGGTAACTTCCCTCGCGTCATACTTCCAGCCAAAACAGCTCGGTTTTGCCTGCAAAGGAGGTTGTGAGGCCGCCGTTCACTCTTTCAGGACAGCTATCCACAATCAAGGCGATGATGTGTTTCTGAAGGTCGATATCAAAAACGCTTTCAACTCAGTTGACCGAGGCGCCTTGTTGGCCCAAATTAAATCTAAAGCACCTGCCATTTTACCATTTATGCTCCAGTGTTACAACGACCCCACCAAACTCATTTACAAAGACCACCTCATCTCATCCGAAGTGGGCTGCCAACAGGGCGACCCTCTAGGTCCAGCAATCTTCAGCCTTGCTATACACCCGGTCATCGAGCTTCTAGATTCAAAATTTAATGTTTGGTATTTGGATGATGGGACCCTTGGAAGCGATGCACCCACTGTACTATTAGACTTCCGCACTCTGATCTGCGAGTTCCAAAAAATAGGTCTGCAGCTGAACCTAGGTAAGTGCGAACTTTTTGTGCCAGACAGTTGTGGGGATAGAAACGCGATTATATCCAGCTTTAAAGAAATAGCTCCACAACTGTCTGTCATTGACAAGGATTCGCTCTTCCTTTTGGGCTCACCTATTTTAGACGAATCTCTCCCGGACTTCTTAGATAACAAATTACAAAATTTTAATGAAACTTTAGACCGCCTCCTCCAAATTAACTGTCACATGGCCTTTACCCTAATCCGTTTTTGCATTTTCGTACCTAAATTGACATATGTCTTACGGTGTTGTCAACTGTGGAAGTTCCCTCAACTTCTCAAACAGTTGGATGATACCATAAGACAAACGCTCTCCACTATTTTGAATACAAATTTCGATGACCGCGCATGGACTCAGGCAACGCTTCCAGTTAGGTTCGGTGGCCTGGGTGTTCGAAAGCCCTCTGACATATCGCTTCCGGCCTTCTTGTCCTCAGTCCACGCGAACCATAGTCTTATCTCCAAAATACTACATCACCCATCCTACTCCAATACAGTTACCTTTCTGGACGAGGCCAAGGACGCCTGGAGCGTAACTAGTGCTTGTAGCGAATTGCCTGACAATACTTTTTCCCAAAGGCTCTGGGACGAGCCACTCTGCAGACTGGTACGGAATAATCTTCTTAATACGTCCTCCAGTCCTGTGGAGCAGGCTCGCCTCTTAGCTGCGGAGAAGTGGGAGTCGGGCCTTTGGCTACAAGCATTACCGTCACCCAATACGGGCACATTGCTGGATCGAACAGCTTTCCAGTTAGCTACTTCCCTGCGTCTTGGCACCCCCCACGTCGTCCCCCATCGCTGTGTTTGTGGTGCAAATGTGGACAGCCTCGGACACCACGGGCTGTCCTGTCAACGAAGCGCCGGCCGCATCTCCCGACATCACTGTCTGAACGATCTCATCCGTCGGGCTCTTGTCACCGCCGGAGTGCCAGCTGTGCTGGAACCCTCTGGTTTGGCGCGCGACGATGGCAAGAGACCAGACGGTATGACCTTGGTCCCTTGGAGAGTGGGACGGGCTCTTGTATGGGACGCTACTTGCGTCGATACACTTGCTCCGTCCCATGTCCAGGGCACCTCGAGTTCTGCAGGTGCGGCCGCCAATCAGGCGGAAAACCTCAAGCGGCGCAAATATGAGAACCTTAGTGGGGATCTCATATTTGAACCGTTTGGGGTTGAAACCTTAGGTACATGGGGTCTGGGTGCGCACAAACTTTTCGGAGAAATCTCCAAAAAACTCATTGAGGCCACCCGAGACCCCAGAGCCGGCACCTACCTGGCCCAGAGAATAAGTATCGCAATCCAGCGAGGAAACTCTTTGAGCCTTCTAGGTACTCTGCCTGGTGGGGATGACCTGGGAGATTTCTTTTTTTTTTTTGTAGCATTTTAAGTTTTGGAGTAGTTATTATTTTTTTAGTACTTACCTACTTTTATAGTACAATTGATTTTGTTATCATAACTGATAAAATGTATATCATATTGTAGTATTAGTGAGTTTAATAAAAGTAGAGCCTCTAATGTAAAAAAAAAAAAAAAACAAAAAAAAAAATACATATAGATATGAAAAATATAACAATAAATTGTTAAATAAATAAATAAATGCCGTATGTGCTTGGGCAACCATATGACCTACATACATTTAAAAACCGATTGTCCCAGACGTAGGTGCAGGTAGATTATGTACATTACCTACAGTATTTCAAGAGTGGTTTTCAAATTGTCACCCTTCTAACACCAACCCCCATTGATAATAAGCGATATTATTACTGTCTAATGTCTAATAGTCTTCAACACTCAGTGGTCCATAACTCTTTCACACACCTAAACCTTTAAACCTACAGGTGTAGTATGTAGGTATGGGTACTAGGTGTAGATTGTTTGTGTAAGTAGTAGGCGTAGGTGTTGTAGATAGTAGGTGTAGGTTGTATGTTGTAGGTGTTGCTAGTGGTAGTAGGTTCTAGGTGTAGGAATAAGTAGTAGGTGTTTGTACGTAGTATGTAGGTATTTTTATATAACAAAAATCGTACTGTCACTTTAAACTTGGTCCTGGGGCTTATAATATATAGCTTATACAAAATCCTACTGTGGGCTTCAATATGCGGGTGTGTCTAACTTTTCTATTTTAACATACAATACACTGTATATTTTGTAATTGCTTTGTTTTTTAATATTGGATCTTATTGAATTTTGAATATTGGATATCAGTTTTCTGACGATATTTATGTGTCAATTAGCATACCGGTGAAATGAAATATTGCTCAAATTAATTACTTATATAATAAAAAATATATATACACAGTATAAGTATAATATTACCGATAATTATATATATATATATATATATATATATATATATATATATATATATATATATATATATATATATATATATATATATATATATATATATATATATATTACACAGTAATATATATATAATTATCTAAGGACGCTTTCACACCACGTCAATCTGGTCCCGTGGTAAGTTCTCTAAGAACTTATGTTATGGATACCAGACAATAAAAATACCTATATATAATACTTCTGTACTATACTTATATTTCAGATTTTTGTTATATAATACACATGACCTTGGAACACAGAAAACTTTTTGTTCCCTGGCGGGATTCGAACCCGCGACCTCCGGCATGAGCGCCAACGCGCCTACCACTGAACCGCAGAGGTCGTCACAGTAAACGACAATAAGCTTTTATTAATTGTGTTAAGAAAAAAACACAAATTAATGGTTATTGAAATAATTATTTCGCGGAGTGAAAAAGAATATACGGAAAAACAGAAATACAACAGCTGCACATCAACAAGTAGGTACAACTCTTAAGAACTTCAAAAGCAATGAAACATCTATTTGCTTCTTTGCTCTACATTGTTTTGAAAATTGACTTCGATGAGATTTAAACTTGTTAAAAAACAATGGGACTATCCTTTATAAAATGTCAGCGGCAAGACAATAGAATTTTAACGTTTGCTAAGTGTTGCAGAAAAGCCACGGAGAGACGTCGCAAACAAAAGCCGTAACTTCCGACCGCTAGGTCTTGTCTTTACGTAGCGCCGGGGACGTGCTCTGTACTCAAGTGATGGCATTAAAACGAATAATACCAACCCCTAACGTGTGGAAATGTTGCTTTTTTAGTTAAAATAAGGAATATTTTTTCAGCGAATCATTGTTAGCGTAGGCAGTAGGCACATGTGTTTTTTCTATAAAGCGAAATGTTGTTATTATTCAAATATGAAATACGTTTTAAAAAACGAAACATGCGCGAGAAAAATATTTTGAATTCAAAGATTTATTTGCAAGCAGTACAATATTCTTTCTCACTAAAAATGTTTATATAGTAGAGAAAAGAGAAATAAATAATATTAATCAGATAAGGCAGTGGTTAGAAAGTTACTATGCATTTCAGACACCGGCATTCAATCCTTGTGATATAGATAAATCTTTAAAAGTGGGAGATCCATGCATTGGCACGAATGGGCTGGCTCAACCGGATAAACACCACGGCCTCACAGAAAACCAGCGTTAAATTACGTTTGCGTTCTGTTTCGCCGAGTGAGTTAAGTCATTGGATGCCCAATAGGTTTTGATGATTTTAAGAACCAGGAATGCAAGTGCGCGACACCTGTGGGTCAATTTTGCTAAATAAGCCTGCAATAATACAATTACAATCATGTCCCGGTTACGCTAAAACTGCCAAACGGTATTCTCGTAAACGTTAAGCCTACGTGAATCGCGTTCCGATTGATCCAAACTTCACAAAATTTGTTTGTGATAACATTTCACTTTACTTATATTACAATCAAATTAAAATGAAAGTCGACTTTAAATACGAGAACTGAGGTTCAGGCAATCTCATAAATAAAAATCTAAACCTAATTTATTAGGATATTTACCTACATTAATATTATTTATACCAAAACTAAATCTTAATCCTAGAGAGAACCTCTTAAGTTTTCTTAGGGTCTAGCTGCAAAATAAATATTCAAAGCTTAAAGCTAACATAAATTTAGTAGTTATTAAAACCTTTATTCTTAGCTATGGCCAGCTTCAGTATATCAGTGTCATGGAAAGGTGTCTTTAACGAATGAGAACTGCATTTTCTAGCTTAAGGCTGCATATTTCCACTCGCTTTCGCAAAATACTGTTACAGAAGTAAATATATATTGCAAGCGCCTAATCTGGGGGCAATTTACATAATTTTATTTGTTTAATCCGCTCATTTGCATGCTATCGCTCTCGTGCATACTCAATTTGACGCGTGTGCGAGTGCAACAGCATGCGAAGACACACTGCGAATTGAACAGTAATAATTGGGTTTCTGTATTATTACAACTTTATTACATCCCTTTACTTTATTGGTTCTATTTACGTGCGAGCGCGCATCACAGACTTACAGTGCTTGCAGTGAGCTATCAGTTTAAATGTCAAATTGACCAAAGACGCTTTCAATGACGTGTTCACACAAATAATGTAACCATTTTGACATTTGCACTGATGACTCATTGCAAACTTAAAGACTATCGTGATCAGTGAGTGACGTAGGGAGAAGTGTTTTACTGTAACGTCTATAATTTTAATTTCCTATTTTTGCATAATAATAGCTCCCACACCGATTTAAATGACGGTGGGCGGTTTCATTGGAACCAGGCCAGCTACGCAGGAGTTATTTTATAGTACCTAAGTGTGTGCGCAGTACACAAGAGCACTCTCTCTTCCTTTACTCTCCAAACCCGGTGGGACGGACAGACCGACACGACTGGCGAGAGATCAAGCGCAGGTCTGACTTTTTACATGCCCAACGACGCATGGATCATCTTTCTCACCTGATTGTCCTGCATTGTCCTAACCAAACTTGGAAACAACATTTTTTATTGTTCCAATGCGGGGATCGAACTCACGACAACCGAGTCGAGAGCCAAGCTCTAAACCACTGGACCACGGAGGCTGTTCATTTTTACATAACTTTACCTACTAAACAATAGGGATGTTGCCTAGTGTGGAATATTATATTTTTACAAATTAAATTTTAAAATTGTTGAATGGAGGTATATAAATCTAAAAGAAATAGATATTACGGTTGATGCGAATAAAAATTATAACAAAAAAAAAATTGCCCATCTCTTTCTCACAAAACGATTTGTTATGTCACAGGCTGCTACGGCCATACGTTTTTAAATGACAAATGTATGGCGGCAGCAACTCGTGACGTCACAGTCCGATATATCGCTCCGTTTCTTATTGTTAATTTAAATCTTCGTTATTTATGTAAATTCACAAAAATGGGTTTTAGATTGTTTATTAACATGGTGTCTAAAATCGAATAGACGAAAAAAAATTTTTGGGCAACATGGCTACTATTAAAATCCTGTAAACTTTACGAGTTGGCTTGGTATTTTAGAATGACTGTCAGTCAATCAGTAAATTGTTAATGGTGGATACTAAAAAACCGGCCAAGTGCAACTTATATTACAAAGGTTTGGTACCAAACGGCAAAAAGTCACGTTTGTTGTATGGGAGGTTAAAGTGTGTGTAAACGTGTTAATTAATAATACATTGAAGTACTAATATAATAGCAAGGAGTGTGTGTTTGTTTATTTGTTTTCATTGAATACGCTGTAAAGCTACTAGACCGATTTTGATGATATTCGGCAAATATAGCTCAAGTAGAAGGATAGGCTACGTTTATCGCAACAAAATGTACGGTGCCTTCGGGACTTCTATGCGCGCATAAAGTCACGGGCAATATCTTGTATAATATAAATAAAATTATGTTTTTAAGTATCTTATTTATTTTTTTAAATTACAAATGGTTTTGAGGATTATATGAGGATAGTGTTTGTTGCTTTTTATTTTCGTGAAAATGCTGTATCACAGTGAAAGGATTTGAATGAAATTTGGCACACATAAAAATTATTATTTGCAGCCTGAACTGGGGTCTGGGATATTCCGAGCGAATACCACACAATGCATGTGTTGAATGAATACCACACAATGTAATGTGGTTATCGTTTGAATCATTCCACTGAATCAACACATTGGCTACCTACTTTTTATCCTGAAAAAAATCGAAAAAATCGCGCTAACTTTTTTTCTTTGCACTTCAAGTCACGCTCGATTGCCTCTAGTAGGTAGTAAATTGTTGTAAGGAAAAGTGACTGTTTAAACTACAACAAGCCATCTCATAGTTGCTGGACATAAATTATTCCCTTAAACTTCAATATAGTATTTCCTTATAACTGGAACTGTGGTCGAAATTCACCCATAATAATTCATATAATTTTATAGTTTGAACTTTATAAGGGTTACCCTTCTCATAGATAGAAAAAATATAAAAAAATTAAAATGTTGTGACTAATTGACAAACGTCAATGTGTAACAAAACCGTATCTATGAAACGCACGGCAGTGTGAGTTTGCAAATCTGAGGTAGTGCGTATTAAACAAAACAGCCTCCTACACATAGACTTAAAAATCATACTTCACCGTTCGCACAGTTCTCGTGAAACTGTTGGGTACTGAAAGTTTTTGCTTCACGCACCTATTCATATATTTTATGATGATATTATAATATAATTGTTTTAGACAATACAGTGGATAAACTGACACGTATAATAGTATTAGCTCGAGAAACAGGCCAACAATGTTATATAGCCACAAGCAGAACTATTGAACGCAATTTGAATATGAAACTTGATAATGGAAAGGTAGGGTCGATATACGAAAATTACGATAATTTTATGTCGGTCATGTCAACTGTAATTGTGCGAGTCAAGGCTAGAACGTTTTGACTGTCCTATTTTAAGGTGCCTTTCTGAAGGCGCGACGAACAGTCCGATATCTTTATAACAATCCCTTTATAATATAATATCCCTGGACGCTTTTACACCACGTCAATCTGGTCCCGTGGTAAGATCTCGAAGAACTTGTGTTACGTGTACTAGACAACGGAAATATATTTAATACTTTTATACTATACATATTATAATTAAGATTTTTATTATATATTACACGTCATATTTAATACACATCCATCCAGGCACACAGAAAGCTTTTTGTTCCCTAAGCGGGATTCGAACCCGCGAACTCCGGCTTGAGCGCCAACGCGCTAACCACTAAGCCACAGAGGGCGTCAATTTGATTCAAACTTAAATTTTCCACTTTATGGTTTCATAACCACTTCAATATTATTTTGGTTTAGATAATGACCGCGATTAGATTTCGCGAAAAACTTTGTAGCAGTGCTTCTGCGAACTCAATGTGTTCTTTCTAGAACTATTCACCGCGGCACCGAAGAAGTTTGATCTTTTGGCCACATGCGGTTATTTATTTCCAAGAAACCTTAAAGTTCGCAATGTATCAACTTTGTTTATCTTAAAATTGTATGAACACGACCGATAAAACGTGTTACAGTTTTGTGTAGTTCGCGCCCTCAGAAATGGTCCTTATAACAAGTCTCAAATTGTTATCACTAAGCAAATATTAAACATAATTTGATTAAGTAGTTATGTTAAGGTCAATTAACAATTCCACTGATATCTTTATCTTATAAATATTGGAAAGGCTGCACGCACGCCTACAACAGATTTATTAGTCTACCAACTAAAAATATAATATTGGATTTAATCTGAACGAAAATTAGTACCTAGAATGAATTTAGAGTTAAAATACAGACACAGATTGAAAGATAATTTAAAAATCTTGCTTGACGAAAGATGCTACGGCCTACGAGTGCAGCCTGCACGCACGCCTACAACAGATTTATTAGTCTACGAACTAAAAATATAATATTGGATTTAATCTGAACGAAAATTAGTACCTAGAATGAATTTAGAGTTAAAATACAGACACAGATTGAAAGATAATTTAAAAATCTTGCTTGACGAAAGATGCTACGGCCTACGAGTAATTCGCGCTACGAGTAACCACTATCCAGACTTCACAGGCTCACTTTTCTGTTACCTGAGTAGTGAACCAAATTCATTATTGTATCATATTCTATGATAATAATTAATAAGAAAAGGCTTTTATTACTACTTTTGTACCGACTTACAAAAAAAGGAGGTGGTTATGCATTCGGCTGTATATATATATATATATATATATATATAGAATTTTGTATGTTCAACGATAATTCCGCCGTCCTAGGACAGATTTTCAAAATTATTTTTTTTTGATGTAAAGGGTATATACCCTTTACATTCCTAGTTGGTTCCGTTTTCACCAAAGTTCACGTTCACGTTCGAGGGAACTCTTCGAAATTTATATGGGCACATATTATGGTGATTTTTACTTTTTCTGAAGAAGTCTAAGCATATGCTACCAAAAAGTAAGTTTTTGCACCAAGGTATACATTGGATCCGAAAGTACTTAACAGAACTCCTGACTCCTTAGATTAATGTTTGGGGATTTCGGCGTTGTTTAAAGAACTGCAAGCATATGCCACTATGTCAATTACGGTAATCATCATCATCAACACCATCATCACACCATACATCATCACATTATGATGATATAATAGATACTTCTCATAGTATTTGGTCCTTACATTTGAAATTGGCGTTTTGTCGTACTGGCCACTTTGATCTCAAATATATCTTCTTTGGTTAGGAATTCCAATTTTAAATTTATACCGCTATTTACTCATGCATTTGTGTTTCGAAAACCAGCAATCATTTGTTTTTTCCTCTTTTGGTTTTTTCTTTGCGTCACTCTGTTTACAAAATGGAAAACTTGAAATATCGTATTATTTTCGAGTACGAGTTCCACCGTGGCACCAGTGCTGCAGAAACGGCTCGAAGGATTAATGATGTGTATGGCGGCGGTGTCGCAAAAGAAAACACAGTGCGTTTTTGGTTCCAACGTTTTCGTTCTGGAAATTTCGACCTGCAGAACAAGCCCCGTGGACGGCCGGAGACCAAAGTTGATAATGAAGAATTTATGCCCATTGTGGAAGCGTATCCATCGCAAACCACGTCCAAGTTATCTGCAGGCTGCAGTGTTAGTGATAAAACCGTTTTAATCCACTTGAAGTAAATAGGGAAGGAAAAAAAGCTTGAAAGGTGGGTACCTCATGAATTGAATGCAGCAAAACGATAAACGCGCGTCGTCTGCTGCGTTACATTACTCAACCGGCACAATAATGAAGGGATTTTAAATCGAATTGTATTTCGAAATCGAATTCGAAAAAACCTGTGATTAAAAGTGGATCCTGTACGATAATCAGAAACGCTCATCGCAATGGCTGAGCCCGGGCGAACTAGCCAAAACCTGCCCCAAGCGAAAATTGACTCAAAAATTGACTTGTGAGCGTTTCACGGTGGACTAGTGCCGGTGTCGTTCACTACAGCTTTCTTAAATCTGGCTAGACGATTACGGCAGATGTTTCTTGCCAGCAACTGCAAATGATGGAAAAGCTAGCTACTAAACAACCAAGGTTTGTCATTCGCTCTAGGCTACTGCTGTTTCAGGACAACGCTAGACCACACACTGCAGAACAGACGGCTATCAAATTAGAGGAGCTTCAATTGGAATGTCTAAGACATCCACCGTACTCCCCGGACCTTGCTCCAACAGATTTTTTTCGAAATTTGGATAATTTCTTGCAAGGTAAAAAATTCAACCCCGATGGGGCAAAGCGCCTTCAAAGATTTTATTGATTCCTGTCCGAATGGTTTTTTTAGTAAAGGAATCAATGAACCTATGAAATGACTAAAGTGCATGGGGTGTAATGGGGGGTAGTAATGGTATATACTTTGATTAAATAAATATATTATGATTAAAAAAATCGACTTTATGACTTTATATTTATTTTATCCTTTACAAAACGCCAATTTCATATGTAATGACCTAATATTTCACACCTACACGGATATCTTTAAACATTAGTCAATTACCTTGCCGTATGTGAACCTATTTTCTAAATTGTTTTGTTATTGTAAAGACTATAATTCAAAATTTGTCCTTTAATCACCAAAGTGTAGACCTGATGAAGGGATCCGTGATAAATCGAGGGAACTCTTCGAAATTTATATGGACACATAGTGATATTGATTTCTTATGTTTACGCGAATATTGTTCATTATTTTAAACACTTACGGATTGTACTGAACAGAACTCCCGAGTCCTTATAGATTGTTCCTTATAGATCCATGTTTGGGGATTCCGACGTTGTTTAAAGAACTGCAAGCTTCATAATTTTGAAGTCGGTACCAGCCAACTTGAACGTTAGTTCCATAAAATATTGTCGGATGTTGTTCGGGCTGGTACCGACTTCAAAATTATGAAGATTCAGTAGGTAGAGAAATGGTTAAAATTTTAGCCGACTTTAAAATGGGAATTATTTAGGAAATAAGTTGTATTTCATACTTTTTTGTGCATTTGGATTTTTTTTCAAAATTTATTGAAAATTCTTTGTGCAGTTTCTCAGGGATAAAACCTAGTTAGACAGTTCCCCAAAACTCCCCCAAAACTACCTGCATTATTTTTTCAATCTTTCATGTTGCAGCCGTTGCCGAGATTACGATTATATATATACAAGATTGTCTCGTTTAAAGTATAAGAGAATGCATTTATTTTATGTTTATGCAACACCAGTAGGTGCAATCAGAATCAGTTCGTGCGGCGTTTGTATGCATATCGCGGCATCGTGAAGTCATAGTCATGACCATGAGCATGCATCGAGAAGAGACAATCACTGCATTGCTCGACGCACCTAGGTGTAACAGTGTGAGTTATGGCGGGTAGCCGCTGAGAAGGTCGACTCGTCACGCCGTGGGTTAAGGACAGTAGGGTCGATTAAAAGATTATAACATGCATACATTAACTAGCATTTATCTCCGACTGCGTTCTCGAACAAATCTATTTTCCCCGCTTGTGATTGTGATGATTCTTGAATGAGTCACTGTTATCACAGATTAAAGAAAGTGAAACATTTAAACAGCTACATAGCTATCGATTTGATTGCACTACCACAAGCATATGAAGTGTCCACGATTGTGTGTAAAATTGTAGACCGTTGAAGGGGACGACAAAATTTTCAAATTTAGATAGTTCTATGAAAGCTGTTTCTATGTACGTAAGCATATTATATACCTAATATATTCTACTCTTTGCTGTTGTGGCCAGTATTAGTTGACTTACTAGGCTTACTAATTTACTATCAGTTCTAGATACATTATAGAAATCCATACTGTGATAGTCCCTGAAGACAAATTCTCGTAGCTATTTGTGATCATGGTTACGATTACAGACACTGGATTCTGTTACGGTCCGTGCACTGTCTCACTCGCTCACGACTTGGGCATCTGAATTTAAGTCTAAACGAAAATTAATCTAATGAACCACTGGATGTATAGGTCATGCGCAGTAGCAAAGAATATAATAAAGAAGTCAATGTATAGGACATTGGGACAAACACAAACATTTCAATTATTAATTTTAGTCATGTGATCTTGAATTAGGAATTGACTATCAATGCGTATAAGCCATGAGCATACAAATTAATCCTACTTCTATTATATTTATGAAAGTTTGTGAGAATGGGTGGATGGATGGATGTTTTTTAATCTTTCACAAAAAAACTACTGAACGGATCTCGAAACTCTAGATTAACATATAGGCTATTTTTTATCACGAAAAAATACATTTTTCCCGTGGGATACTGCATTCAAGCGGGCGGAGCCGCAGGCAAAAGCTATTTACTTTGATAAACATAAAGTTAAAAATATTTCCGTTATAATTTTCAAACAATGTTACAACTTACATAATATTATTATCTATTACAAAAAACTTATCATTTAACCTAACTAAATTAATTAAAATTGCATGGAATAAACTATGTAGTGCGAATTAACATGTTATGTGTAATTTGCCATATACGAACATAAACTTTGGTCTTGCGTCTTGCGTCAGAATAACTGACCACATGGCCAAGGCTCTATGCTAAAGTGAGTAATGCCTTATGTAATACAACCGATTTCAATGTTATGGTACGGATAACTATCTTTCACTGCACTCTGCGCTGGCAACTTAGACCACATTTAACTGTTTACTAAAAAAAAAATTATGTTGTTTTTTCCCATCATTACGTTCAAAATTCTGGAGTACTATTATTATAACACTTCTTTTCATGTAATATTAACGTGGAGTCTACACGAAGTATTAATAATATAATATTTTCGAATATGATTCCCTACTATTAACACATGACGTGTAGGTAACACGTGGCTGTAGTGACACT
Source organism: Phengaris alcon alcon (assembly GCA_037179445.1). NCBI lineage: Eukaryota > Metazoa > Arthropoda > Insecta > Lepidoptera > Lycaenidae > Phengaris > Phengaris alcon. The sequence goes on from JAYRCH010000710.1 coordinate 135,463, forward strand.
TCATTCATAACTTTAAATCCAAAGACACGCCCAACACGCCTACAAAGTTTCATAATTTCAAAAAAGAACATAAAATACTACAATTTTAACAGAGGGTGTATTTTTATTCAAATGAAATATTTAACTCAACATTAGGCTATAAATAACATGGTTAAAATAATATCGTGACAACTCTCACTACGCATGGACACCATTGTACGTCGTGTCGCGCCGGCTTAGAAGATCACGGGCTCGCTGCGCAGTATCAGCCGCGCGGTTATTTTAAAGGACAATCTGGTCAAAATTTAAGGTCACATCTTATATAATATATTTATGGAACGAGAATCGAACACAGATTGCGCTCCTTGGGTATCTATTTTTGTTTCGAAGACATCTTGTTGGTATAATATATTATATAATATTACATTTTCGAACATATTAAAAAGCGTTGAATTTTAAATACGTCAGTAAATATTATGCGACGATGAAATATTCACTTCAGAGGCTCAGAGCGCGTTCGTTAAGATGTCGAGGGTCTACTGACTCGGAAAATGCCCAGTAATTCGTCGCATGCCTTTCAACTAGTTCCGCAAATAAATGAGGTATATTCAATTTGAGTATATTTCAGCTATATCCGTACTGACGGATACTACAGTATGTAGTAACTACTTATATAACTAACACCATAGAGATGTATTATATTAAATATTTTAAACAAAAAATTAAAACCGACTTCCAAAGTAAAAATGCACAAAAAGTATGAAATAAAACTTAGTATCTAAATAATTCCCCTTTCAAATTCGGCTAAAATTTTAATTATTTCTCCACTCAATATTTATAATTTCAATTCGGTACCAGCGAATTTGAACGTGAATATTTTATAGAAATAAAATATTGTTTTTTCAGGATGTTGTTCGGGCTGTTGCTGTGTATGTTTAATATTTTCTTAGTAATAATAATAATTTATTGTTGCAAAAAGCAGATTGTAGTTCGTACAAAATTTACTTACAACTAAGCACAATTTTTAGATACAATGCAGTCACTGTGGGTGAAGTCCTGTTACCCTTGATAGGTTGATAAACTTGTAGTAAGGGCTAACAGTCCCTTTCCCTCTGGATATTACATAGAAATTATACTGAAGATACAGTAATTTACAGGGGATCTGCATGATCAGTAATAAATTGAGAATTGTTATAAGGGGCATTTCTGTGGGCGCGAACTACAAAAAAACTATAACACGTTTTATCCGTCGTGTATACATCAATAAAATAATTTTAAAAATCCATAAAAGGTCCATAGACGGCGGAATTATCGTTGAACATACAAAAAAATATATATATCTAACCGAATGTATAACCGCCTCCTTTTTTGGAAGTCGGTTAAAAAGAGCACTAATTATAAGAGCACACATAATTATATACCCATTACGTGAGTAATCATTAAACATTCTTACGCTACAGGGAACTCTAAGGACAAGAAAGGTTTTTGCCTACTTGCCGAGTATGTATATTGTATATCTATATTATATATCTATCTATTTAAAATATATAAACGCAGATGTCCCCACTAACTGACTCACGTATAGACGCTCCCACAGCGTAACCGCTAATTGTAGGAAAGTAGTAGTTCCAAAAACAATTAAATTACGTGCGAAAAATATATGTTGGTCTCTTTTTAATGTATTTAATATTTAATCTAATGAAAAGGATGACGAATCTAATATATACACATTTATAATCCTAACAAATAACAAAAGCGATAGTCATAGTTTTGCTATTACGAACATGTTTTTTATAATTTAGTTGCGTCCATATACCGACTCAAATAATAACCGTTACAAAAACAGTTTTGTATTCTGTAAGTATTGTATTATGTATAGTGTAAGCTATGAATATTTCTGGTAATATTTAACTTTTAATAATAGAAAATATTATTAACAATTGTTTTACTATATTGAAAGAACTAGTTAGTGTTATAAACAAATCAGAAAATAAAAATATTAAGACGATGTTTGCTATTACAGTGGAGTCATTTTAATAGATAACATTTGACGTCTGTCAGTTTTATCTTCATAGTAAGGTGACATGCTTGAAAACATCGATTAAAGTGAATGAATCGATACGGACTTGAAACATATGTGAATTTTAAAAATCATCAGGTGAATCCCTGTCCCATTATTATTTTTTCTTTCGTAAATTTAAGGAACAAAATAAGCTAAGTACATAATTTAACAAAAAAAATGCATTTATTCAGTTGAACTATCAGAACTGTTATTAGTATTGTCATATTCATCACTGCTGTCAGCACTCGGAGATATTATTAATTCAATTTCAATAATATTGTCTATTCTCACATCTCGTTCAAAATCTTGTAAAATTATTTTCTTTGTTTTCTCTACGACTTTTCTCCAGTCTTCTGTAGTGACTTCTGCATACGCAGTTTGTAGCAGAGTCATCATTTTAGCAGTACTGAAGGGTGGTTCAGAATTGTTCCTCATGCACTGCATGCACTGCATGACCCTTTATTTGTGCCCAAATAAGCTCGATGGCGTTATACTGGCTATGGTAGGGAGGGAATCGAATAACTTCGTGTCCATGCTCTAGGGCTAGTTCATCGATTACATATCGGAGCTTGGACGGCTTAGTTGCTTTTACTAGATTTAAAAACTCAACTTTTAATAAAGTTGGACTTGCATCCACACCGTTTCTTACCAGCCACGAGATAATTTCTTGCTTTTTATTTGCTTGAGTTAGTGGTTTATCAACTTGCACAGAATGATACGGTGCATTGTCAATTATAATTTTCTATGGTTTTTCTAAGCTGACTAGCAGCTTCGCAAACCACTCTTTAAAAACCTCAAAGTTCATTTCCTCATGGTAATCACTTGTAGTTTTAGAGGCGAATGCGAGGAGGCATTCTGGAATAAAACCTTGAGAAGCCGATCCCGCGTGACATATAATAAGTCGGACTCCTTTTCCCGATGGAACTTTTGAGGTGGAGGCCGCTGTATCATCGGTCCATGTCCGCGAAACTGTATGTTGTTGTTTGTTGTGTGTCTATGTTTTTGTCAATAAATACGACATTGTCCCTATCCGTAATTTTATTTACTTGACGTAAGAATGTTACTCTCTTCAAAATAATATCGTAGCGTTCTAGCAGGGTTTTCCGCTTGTCAGATTTTTTAAATCTAAAGCCAACCGATTTCAAAACCTTTGATAGAAACGATTTACCGCCAAAAAATAATCCTGTGTCTTTTAACGATCTCATTAGCTTTTCCCGTGTAGGATATTCTATTGTCGAGTAATATCCATAAATGTGGTTGCGAATTGCAGCAGCATCAAAATTATCAATGCCAACAATTTTCTTGTCCCTCTTTCTTTTTTCGGTGTGCGTTTAAAGTAGTATCTTCGGAGCCTGATGGTCCGTATTTCTCTTTCAGAATTTGAGTTACTGCCCACTTTACGATTCTCAATTCTTCGCTAACGCGTTCTCTCGGTTGTGTCAGTGGTAAAGAGGCCCATCGTTAACTGATTTACGTTTAAAATAATTGTATAATTTCACCACTAGTTCACGAGATTGACTGTTTAGCGTTTTCCCCCCGTTTTGACATGGTAAGACTGTAATGTTATTCTTGTTTACTAATCGTTTAGCAATCGGAGTCCAATTTATAGCCAGGTAAACGTAGTCAGTAAGATCAGTCAAATAAAAAAGCCGGGTTAGAAGAAAATAACAGAGAGCACACCAAAAACGCACAGGCACTTCGCACAACGACAAAAGACTGCGTCATGTAATGGCGACATGACATGGCGTCATCGACAGGCACTGGTGTTGCCAGCAACATCCCACCTGAATTGTACCTAACATCAATGATTTTTCTATTTAGTTATTTTTTGTATTTTTATAGTTACCTACTTTTAAGAATAATAAATATAATTATGTTTTATTATAATCACAACGTGGTTAATAATTTATGGTGATATTTCTTCACAAGTAATAATCGCATTCGATTATACTTATCAGCTTTCGATTTTTAGAGTAACATCCCTAGTGTTTAAAAAGAATAAGGGTTAACTGACGCAACATTGTAACGACGTTCAGTTCTTTAGATCAGAAATTGTTTATTATGTTTAGAATGATTTATTAGTGAAAGCAAATCGTAAAATTACTCGTATCGGTCATTATCACAATAAATATGTAATCGTAATTGAAAAAAGTTAAGCAATTGTACAGTTGTAACAAAACGAAAAAATATATTATTTTATGCCCGCCGTTTCTAGGTTACGTTGTTGAATTTTGATGAATTGTCAAATGCTACCTATTAAAATGACTCCACTTTAACCGTCGTACGGCGTCGGGACGCCAGGCATTTTCAAAACAAAATGGCGGCGAAAATTAAAATTACTTATATATGAGCATAGACTCGTAGAGTTGCCTAAAAGTCGGTTTTATTTACTACATACAACCCACTTTTTTATTTTCGTATAAAAACATAAACACTGTATGATAGATATAACTGTAAATAAATAAAATATATACTTTTTATTTAAAATCTATAATCCAACGTACTAATATTACAACTATTACTTACGTACTACTTATTACTTACGTACTAATATTACAACGTACTAATTTTTATGTAAAATAGTCAATTGAATTTATTTTTATGCCTAACAAAAACATTTAAAAAAATTGACTAAAGACGACTTATATTTTTATGTAAAATTGTCAATTAAGTTAATTTGTATGTCTTACAAAAACATTTTAAAAAAGTTGACGAAAGACGACTCCAAACATTTTTTGTTCGTAAGTTTTCACATAACTGGGATATTTTGTCAATTTTTCAAACAATTTTTAATAACTCTAGAAAAACTTAAGAAATGTGTATTAATTTTTTTTTGGTTCTATATTTTGTGTAGTTTTGGACAAAACAGCTCATATTATGTAAAAATCTTAAGCTGTTAAACTTATCAGCCTGTTATGTAAGAGTGGTATTTTTAGCGTTTTTTTTTTGTATTCTAAGATTTTTAATGATCGGGCCACTAAATATACATGAGTTTTTTAAAAAGAATCTCTTTATTAGGTAAGGTTTAATAGGAGACAACAAAAAATACATTTTATGTAAATAATCAGGTCCAAAAAGGCTTTTGAACTCGCGTCTCTTGCAATGATTATTTTTGAGGTAACGCAATCGCTTTAAATATATTTTTTTGCCATTTTCTTAAGCAGAGGATATTGTGTCTAATTTATAATAACAAAATAACTTTTTTTTAATATAATTAGTCTATTTATAATGTGTCTAGCGTCTTATATGGTTTTTTAAATGCTTCGATGCTTAAATGCTTTTTTCGACAATTTTATTCGATTTTACAAACTTGTGCGAAATGACGTTCGAAATAATTCCACTTGTTAATTGTTTTAGATTATATTAAATACTTATTAAAGCAAATTTTACTATAACATACTAATATAACCTAGTGCACTCATACGAATTTTCGTCGTAATCTGCATTTTAGCGCTGATCGGCAACTTAGGTCATACGTCAAAGTTGAAGGGATACGCCTGACGACCTATGACATAAACACTAGGGGGCGCCCGAGAGGGTAGCGTAAATTATATAGCATATATGTTACCTGGGCAATTATTACGAATCTATTGACAAATCAATTATTAAAATCGAACCAGTAGTTTAGCGGAACAAACATATATACATACATAGACTGCCAAAATCCTTCCACTACCCTTTGGCTTCGCCCTAGTCGGGTAAAAAGGATATATAAAATTACTTGTTTCCATCTTTTCAAATAATTTACTTTGAAATAAACACTCGCTTAGTTATAAAGGGTATTTGGTTTGGTAATAAACGAGGTGGAATGGGAGAAGTCAACCGTTACGCGATTATCTTTCTATCTAAATGTATATACGGGTTATATTCCCCTGTTTGTTTTTCTACACTTTGATGTCCAAACACGAATACATGCGGGAATAGAAATGTTTAATTTGTGTCAATTTCTAGGATATAATGGATTTATTATATTCTATTTTTTTTAAGTTTCGTCTTTCAGCATTGATCGCTAACTCGATGAAACGCCGACCAAACGATGGAAATTGCTATTAGATACATCTTTATATAACTGATCCCTCAAAGGAATCTCGACACCCCTTATCATTTTACAATTTGATAATAATCATTTTAGCCTTTGACGTTCATAATTAAGCTGAATCCTCTAAAAATCGACCTCTTTTTAAAATAAAATTGTGCCGAAGAGCTCCTTGGCCTGTGGGTAGACCGTTTGATTCACACTTTAGAGAGTGCAGGTTCGATTCCCAGGTCGTGGCGGGTACCAAGGGCGATCTCAAGTACATTATACGGACGCTCCAACGGTGAAGGAAAACATCGTGAGGAAACCCGCACATGGTTGGCCCTGGACGTATTAACCAGTCATTCCTCTGGACTAGGCTGACTGTATTGTGAGAATGCCTTATATGCTTGGGCAACCGACATTTAAAAAACCGACTGTCCCAAGCACTACAGTATTTCAAGAGTGGTAATACTGGGGCCTTACTCCCGAAACTGATATGATTTCGATTTACGAGTCTGATCCGATGGCAATTTTGATTCAGTTTCGATCCTTTTTTTTCCTATGTACGCTTCACACCACGTCAATCTGGCGTCGTTAGTAGTATCCGGTTGCTGACGTTACGTCCACAGTGTAAACAAGTTACAGCTGGCTGCCGTAGTCTATGGCGAAGATTAATAAAATAAGGAAAAATTATATAATTTTCACTTTAAGTAACATTTTGTGGATGTTTATTTAAATAGATCAGCCTCAATCTCCTGCAATGGTAGGTTTTTAAAGGTTATTTGTATAAAAATACTGTGACAGTAAATAATTCGTAAAAGACGTTCTGTCAAATGTTAGAGTCATATTTGATTTAATTTGTCAGCAAAATTCAAGTGTTGGGCACAAAACGCATTCAATAACTATAATAACTTCCCATAAATAAGTAATTGGTAGTATTGTAAAAAGGGAGTTAATAAAATAACAAATTCGTGTTTAGTGTTTACCTTTAGAAAAACCGAGCATAGTAACATCAACTTATGACTTTTTATAACTATTTATTGACTTTGTTTATTCAAAGACAGATTGAAACAAACGAAGTCTTCATATGATACGTTAATATAGATAATATTATGTAGACTTCATTTGTCTCAGTCCCTGTTTTAAGTGAAAATATAATACATGAATTAGCGGCCAAATGTGTAAAAAACCAAATGTGTGTGCGTAAAGGTTTTAAGCAACTTTACACTGTATAACGGTGATATAATTTCGGTGAGTCGGTTTCTTCATATAAGTAGTTAAATCTGCGACTCATACGTCAAATAAATCATTTTTAAGGGGATAATTGCATCGAAATTTCTCACAATGTGTTGAAGTTGGTGAATCTTCGTAAATTTTGCATTTCTCGAACGCGTATTCTATTAGCTTCTGCAATAACATTTAATAATGCTGCAATACCGCAATAAAAATCACGTAATTTAGTTCAAATACACTAAAACAATCAAACTCGATACTGTAAATGAGACCTTTGTAGCTATCGTGTAATTTGACGTTTGTTTTCGATCCTGCCATTCGATTTTTAGTCGATTGTTTCGTTGGGAGTACCAAAAGTTACGATCTATCGAACTTCTCGGTCCAGGTTAGTTACAAATTGAGCCACCGCACGATCGTGCGCTAGTGTAGGTGTCGGGAGTATCAAAAGCTATTGAGATCGAACTGATTCGATTTTCGATTGTGTCGGGAGTAAGGGGTCTGTATAAATAATTCAATAACGGATGAAAAGGCCTAAGTTTTTTAATGGGACTGACATAATAGAGTCGAAATTAATGATATATTGTTGCACGACGAAAGAAAAAACATAGCTTAAAACTGCGTAGTTTCCCAGGGATAAGACCTAGCTAGATCTATTTTTAAACCCCAAAACACCCTGCATACAAAAATTAAGTCACAGCCGTTTTCGAGAAACTGACTATATATTTTATATACAAGATTGTCTCATTTAAAGTATAAGATTAAAAGGGATTTCAATTTGTAATCTTCTAATGCAGACCTATGATTCATAATATTAGAATATTTGGATTTTATTCCAAATTATGCAATAGATTAAAGCTACTTTTTTATAAAAAGGTAAAATATATAAAAAATTGCAGTAAAATCAGAGTTCATTTGATGCTAAATTAAAGATAAACAAACGTTTTGAAACAAAAAAATGAACGAAACATATTAGGATATTTCTCAATAAAAGAAAAGCTACAAATTCGATAGCCGTAAATCAGACAGACAGCTACATTTTTGGCATTTTAGCATCGGACTAGTTGAAAGTTTATTTTAGATTAGATTCGAGCAATGCACTTGGCACACAGTTTGCTGACCAGAGTGTGGCATGCATAAGCAATCGTTTGAGGCAACTGAACCCTGATACAGAATCAATATGCGCTGAACCCACCCGGCACCCAGCAGAGCGGGGAATGAAATAAAATAAACAATAACTTTATTTATGTCTTACGGTTTTTTACTTTAGAGGACCATTTATGTAAGCAATGATCATCTGTTAAAATGCTGTTAAAAATGAAAATAATTCTAAATTCAATCCATCAATGTAAACCAAACCATGCAATAACCCAGTATATTCGCAAAACCCAAATTTTATAAGAGAAATTATTATATATTGTATAATAACTGCCTCTATGTAATGTATATATATATATATATATATATATATATATATATATATATATACATTACACAACAGCCTCCGTGGTCTAGTGGTTTAGAGCTTGGCTCTCGACTCGGAGGTCGTGGGTTCGATTCCCGCATTGGAACAACAAAAAATCTTGTTTCCAAGTTTGGTTAGGACAATGCAGGCTGATCACCTGATTGTCTGACAAGAAAGATGATCCATGCGTCGGATGGGCATGTAAAAAGTCGGACCTGCGCCTGATATCTCACCAGTCGTGTCGGTATTCGTCCCACTGGGCTACGAGAGTAAAGGAAGAGAGAGTGCTCTTGTGTACTGCGCACACACTTGGGCACTATAAAATAACTCCTGCGTAGCTGGCCTGGTTTCAATTAAACCGGCCACCGTCACTGAAATCGGTGTGGGGAGCTATTATTATATATATATATATATATATATATATATATATATATATATATATATATATATATATATATATATATATATATATATATAATGTGTATTAATAATAATAATGTGATATGCAAAGTAAAAGAGGACTAATAATAAAAACCTTTTTTTTCTACAGTGTTATTAACGTTTATTAAATATTATTTTTTAATTTTGATTGTTAAAATAAGTAGGAATCTACGCACTTAGATTTTAAAGCCTGTTATAAAGAATTTGTTGATTTAGTGTAAATCGCCAATCGTTAAAAACACAGTTTTTTTCTATTATTAGAATTGTGCCCATAAGAAATCCAATATTCGAATATAAAAATTTTAGAATATTTGCAAGCCCTACTTCTTACACTTTACATAAAAAGAGACTGATAGTAAGTTTTTCTAATGAGGAACAAATCCTGGAAAATAATCTAACTACTTTTTTGACGTTATATTTACACAAAGCTTGGTTTAATTTGAAGAAAATTATTTTTAACAAAATACTCCTTGTATTTTGTTAAAAATAATTTTCTTCAAATGTCCTTTATTACTTTACGGAAATTGTACCACAACATCAATTCTATTAAAGCACAATAATACAAATGTGTTTTTAAATACCAGGTCCGAGATTCCTGTTTGGGACATTAATTTAAAAAAGAAAAAAATATGCGTTTATATTTAAATAATAGTAGGCATTCACGCCATTACTATCTAGATAAATCTTACATAAAATGGTTGTCAAACTACAGATTACACAAATAAATAAATTGTAAGTATGTCGTTAAAGGTAAATAATTATGAAGGAGTAGAATTTATACGCATTTTGTACCTTCTGTGTAGTCAAATAATCTATGGTAGAGATTCCAAACTTGAATATACGCGCTTATTTCATAATCCGCTTAATTGGTAGTGACAAACACTAGTCATCTTTTTTTTTTGCTATTGAATTAAGCATGCCATCCCTTTCGCGAATTTTTGCTGTGTGAGTGAACTCTTGTGAAATGTAACAATAATGAAAAATGTCAATGTGTGTCGTGGAACAACATTTTGTACGTTTTGTAGGGATTTAAATTATCATTGTATCTGGCTGAAAAATGAGTAGTGTCAATAGTGTAATGTCTTTTTTTATTATTTATTGATTGCGTTACGGCTTAAGCCATTCGCCAGTGTCAAGTTAAAAAGGCGGGTAATAGAGTTCTCGTTTAAGCTTTCAACACCGTATTTCTAAATCGTCAAGTCAAAAGTCTAGTGAAAGTCCAAATAAATAGTCAGCGCAGTCAATGAGTCAAGTCAGTCGATTCAGTAAAGTGGTAGAAGCTTTACTGAAAGTTACTAGGGAGTTTTGGAGGGGAACATAAAATAGCACGTTTTTTAAGTTGTACCACTTGCCCACACTTATGCACTATAACGAATATTGAACGGTTAATATTATGCTAATAATACACATTAAGAACCGAAATAACACAAATTTATGGAAGAATTACAAAAACGAAAACATCACACATTGAATTCCACAGCAAAACTCCTTAGTTAGTAGTGTCAATAAATTTTATTATCGCCTACTACTTCGCTTCAAAGCACCGGCACTGGATTTGCAGCCTGCAGGCTAACGTTAGTTTGGCCCTTTTAGCGTCCGTTACCACGAGAGATTTTTGGTCTTGAGAGAAATGTCAGGTTTGACATTTAGACACTTGACTCTTCGATTTTCAGTTCTATTGTATAAGAGTTCTATTTACAGTGCAGTTTTTATATGTCACGACAACTAAAAAACTCTCCTAGGAACGAGGGCTTAGGTTACGTTAATAGACTGATAACTTTACACCATAAACTATGTACTATGTGAAGAAGAAGAGCAGATTTGACTTTTTACTGTCATTTAGTAAATCAAACAAAACTAAGTAATGTTTTCTAAATTATAGTTTATAATAAAATAGTCTTTTAAACACAAAATCCACTAAACAAATAGAAAAATGTTAGTTCAAAAACAGCCAAAAGAAGTGTATTCTGAAGTAATCCAGATTACAACAATAGTTTTTGGAATTATAATATTTATCATTTTGTGTATGATATATAAGTGTGAAATAAATAAGCGTCACAACGTTGTTCGTTTCGACGATGACATTAATAGAAATTTCGAGTCATACTTTTCACAAGAATCAGATTCTGAATATAAACCGAAGAAAAGAAGGCGCTCTCGATCAGAGAGATGTTCTTGCAAGAAACACTATGAAGACGATTAGGTAGAGACTATCAAAACTCAGGATTCTCAAGGCGGTACTTTTCGTAATCACCGAATCTTGTAAAACATTATTTTCAGATGTTATTGAATTAGATGTTTCGTTTATTATCAATAATACACTATTTAAAAACTATAATACGATAGTTTAATATTATCACACAAAAACATTACCTAAATGAAGAATGCCAAGTATTTCTTTTACAAAAAGTTATGAGATGTCGTAGAGACAAAGTGAAATTCAAGATAGTCCATTTAATTAGTTACTCATAAAAAGTTGTAACAGTATGTGGAAAATTGTATTTTTATAATTTATTAAATTATTAAATAGTGACTTGGCAATGAGCACTTAAATAGTTAAATATCCGATACCGGTATTCATGTTTAATATAAATAAGATAGATAATAAAGATATATTAGACCCATGCAAGTCACAGACAAAAGTCATTTTACGAATTCATTACGAATTCAAATTTTACTTTTTCTTTAGAAATTTTACTCTTTCTATATTTTCCCTTTATATGTAGCCCCTTACCTGAGCTTGACAGCAAATTCGAAATTTGAAAGAAAGAAAGAAAGAAAGAAATTTTTTATTTTCAGTTCACAAAAGACACAAATGTAACATGACATAAAATATGAAGATATAAAAAGAATAACAAATTGAGACATACACCATAGTTACTGCTGTAAATTAAATAGGACAAATTGTGCCTTCATGTGACTTAGAAAATGGGTCCAGTTCGGCATAAGCCACGTATGTCGTATAAAGACACGCGCATACATGACACCGATTTTCAACTGAACCGCGAAGTGTGGTAAGCCACGGACATCATGCAACTTTCAACATAACATCAAACATCGTAATATATAATATATAAACACGTATACACATACTTACACATATAAATATATATATAAATATAAATATAAAAATATAAATTTCTAAATCTGCTAGAAGTATGCTTTGAATTATGCTTATTCTGCCTACCTCCATACCTTCATCTATTCATATCTTTCAAAATCGCGTTTTTGCGGCTTAATATCTCCTAAAATATACACTCTATTTTTATTAATTTTAAAACAAAAGATTGTGCCGCTAACAAATTTTATGCGACAAAAATTTTGACCGCTAGCTTTGTTACAAACGAAAATATGGGGGCACGAAAAAGCCGCGAAATGCTTCGAGAAAAGATGGTTACGGCCGCTTATACTTGGCGATAGCGCTACCGCGCTATCAGATACCTCAAGTATCAAGGCATGTCAAACATTATCCAAAAAAAATCTACATACAAGAAAAAAAAATTATAACTAGTTGGTGCCCGCAACTTTGTTTGCGTGGAAATATTAAATGGAAACAGGGTACAGCGATATGTATACAATATTTCGCAAGTCTCGTGAAAACGCTCCATATTACTACTACATACAAAGTCGTACCTAGCTGTGACGTCACGCCTAGGTTAAAATTTATTAATTATAATGCCGCAGGAACATATTTGTGCGTTTAAGTTCATATATGAATGTTTTTGTAAATTATGTAAGTAGACTAATGATGTAGGTTTTGTTTACTAATTTAGAAAAAAAAAATAACTTTTTTGTACTTTTTAGATGTATCTAATTACTAAACCACACATAACATATTAGATATTTTTTCATTTGCCAAGTAGTAATGCCTCAATTTTTCTGAGTATATTAATGAAACTTAATATTTTAAATGTAGTCATCATACCAATTCACACCGAAAAGAAACGATATGCGTAGTGGAGCTGCATTGTGTAGTGGACAAAATGCAATTCTGAATAGCTATTTTAATAATGATGAGCCGCGTAGCGTCGCGTATCGCCGCGGTGTGTACTGACCCAAAATGCCTCATATTAATAGACGTATCAAACGCACGGTAGTGTGAGTTTAAAACCTCAGATTTTTAAACAAACATTACTATATATTGTATACCTAATATATACAATATACTTAGAGATATTAATAAAAATAACAATATTTTTATTAATTTTTGTATTGCTAAGCATTATTTAAAAATTATTAGTAAACATAAATTAGATTTTTGCTCACATTCCTCCACATAAACTTTATTTACCGGCAAAATTTCATATTCCTGCGATCGCACAACTCTGGTAAAACTGTAGGTCCTCTAACGTAACCTACTCAAAGTTTATATTTACCGTGTCTATTTAGTAATCTGTGGCTTTACTAAAACTTAAATAGAAAATTTTTTTCGTAATTTACATTGTACAGTATGATAATATTAAACACTACCTCTTTATATGGCTGCGGCTGAACAAATTCGTGGTGTTTCTACGTGAAACTTTGTTTGAATTGTAATTAGGATCGCAAATGAAACACTGTCGTGCATACAGTATAATTAGTTGAATAGAATTGGTTATTTTATTCCATAGAGTTTTTCATTTGTTAAATATTAAAAATCCTTTTACGACTTTTTGAGACAATGGAACTGCAATTCATTTTCAGATTTCCTATAAAAATACACATTCTGAATTATTACAGTACTCGACAGAGTTGTTAATAAGGAACTTATTCTGGAAAAGTATTATCAAACGGCCAACTTAAGGAAAATGTTTTATTTGTTTAATATTTTTGATGTTTTCAAAACTAAGGATGGACTATGACGTAGGTACTGTCTGTCTAGAAATTCAGCACCGGTACCGGTACACATAAAATGCGGTTGTCATTCGTGACATTAGTGTCAAGCATTTATATTTTTTTCTACAAGTCTGCTTCAAGGCCGCTATATTGGATTTAGACGGCGAGTATCACGGAAGAAGGATATACATGGAAGTAAGACTAAAACCATAAACCCATAAGAGTGAAAGAGAAAGTCCATGTCTTATCGTTTTTTTTTATTAAAAAAAGTTAAGTTAGTTTGGCCCTTTTAGCGTCCGTTACCACGAGAGATTTCTTGGTCTTGAGAGAAAAGTCAGGTTTGACATTTAGACACTTGACTCTTCGCTTTTCAGCTCTATTGTATAAGCGCAGAGTTCTATTTACAGTGCAGTTTTTATATGTCACGACAGCTAAAAAACTCTCCTATAAACGAGGGCTTAGGTTAGGTTAATAGACTGATAACTTTACACCATAAACTATGTACTATGTGAAGAAGAAGAGCAGATTTGACTTTTTACTGTCATTTAGTAAATCAAACAAAACTAAGTAATGTTTTCTAAATTATAGTTTATAATAAATTCGTATTTTAAACACAAAATCCACTAAACAAATAGAAAAATGTTAGTTCAAAAACAGCCAAAAGAACTATATTCTGAAGTAATCCAGATTACAACAATAGTTTTTGGAATTATAATATTTATCATTTTGTGTATGATATATAAATGTGAAATAAATAAGCGTCACAACGTTGTTCGTTTCGACGATGACATTAATAGAAATTTCGAGTCATACTTTTCACAAGAATCAGATTCTGAATATAAACCGAAGAAAAGAAGGCGCTCTCGATCAGAGAGATGTTCTTGCAAGAATCACTATGAAGACGATTAGGTAGAGACTATCAAGACTCAGGATTCTCAAGGCGGTACTTTTCGTAATCACCGAATCTTGTAAAACATTATTTTCAGATGTTATTGAATTAGATGTTTCGTTTATTATCAATAATACACTATTTAAAAACTATAATACGATAGTTTAATATTATCACACAAAAACATTACCTAAATGAAGAATGCCAAGTATTTCCTTTACAAAAAGTTATGAGATGTAGAGACAAAGTTAAATTCAAGATAGTCCATTTAATTAGTTACTCATAAAAAATTGTAACAGTATGTGGAAAATTGTATTTTTATAATTTATTAAATTATTAAATAGTGACTTGGCAATGAGCACTTAAATAGTTAAATGTCCGATACCGGTATTCATGTTTTAATATAAATAAGATAGATAATAAAGATATATTAGACCCGGTACACATAAAATGCGGTTGTCATTAGTGACATTAGTGTATATGCTTTACTCGTGACATCTGCCAATATGAAATTGACACTTACATTTTCTAAAACTACTGTTGTCATTATGCAACAATCACAAAAGCATGTCACAAATTTTCAAATTTAACCTTGCTTTTGGTTTTTCAGGGAATAAGGTGGCATTTTGCAAGGATACTTCTATATACTTTTTTTAATATACCAGATAACGCTGCAAAAGCAGACTGATCGCCTGATGTAGAGAGATTACCGCCACCTGTAGATACTCGCAAAAGGAGGAGTTACAAGTATGATCCCGGTCTTTAAAATCCCCAACCACCTCTTGAGTATCCGGAGGTCGTGGCATTTATCTGATCCAGCCGGACAATTCGTGCCAAAGCATGGCCCTCCCACGTAAACGGACTACTGTGCTCTTTTTCCTCCGTGAAGGATTTATAAATAAATAAGAGCTTTTATTATAATCGCATCCTTACATATGAAATTGGCGTTTTGTCATACTGGCCACTTTGATGTCAAATATATTTTCTATGGTTAGGAATTCCAATTTCAAATTTATACCGCTATTTACTCATGCATTTGTGTTTAGAAAACCGTAATTCATTTGTTTTTTCTCTTTTGGTTTTTTCTTTGCGTCACTCTGTTTACAAAATGGAAAACTTGAAATATCGAATTATTTTCGAGTACGAGTTCCACCGTGGCACCAGTGCTGCAGAAACGGCTCGAAGAATTAATGATGTGTATGGCGGCGGTGTCGCAAAATAAAACACAGTGCGTTTTTGGTTCCAACGTTTTCGTTCTGGAAATTTCGGCCTGCAGAACAAGCCCCGTGGACGGCCGGAGACCAAAGTTGATAATGAAGAATTGAAGGCTATTGTGGAAGCGGATACATGATTCCATCGCAAACCAGGTTCGAGTTAGCTGCAGGCTGCGGTGTTCGTGATAAAACTGTTTTAATCTACTTGAAGTAAATTGGGAAGGTGAAAAAGCATGAAAGGTGGGTACCTCATGAATTAAGTGCAGCAAACCGACAAACGCGCGTCGACTGCTGCGTTACATTACTCAACGGGCACAATAATGAAGGGATTTTAAATCGAATCATTACCTGTGATGAAACGTGGATCCTGTACGATAATCGGAAACGCTCATCGCAATGGCTGAACCCTGGCAATCCCGACACAGCCTGCCCCAAGCGAAAATAGACTAAAAAAAGTTACTTGTGAGTGTTTGATGGACATGTGCCGGTGTCGTTCACTACAGCTTTCTTAAATCTGGCGAGACGATTACGGCAGATGTCTATTGCCAACAACTGCAAATTATGATGGAAAAGCTAGCTGCTAAACAACCTAGGTTGGTCATTCGCTCTAGGCCACTGCTGCTTCAGGACAACGCTAGGCCACGCACTGCACAACAGACGGCTACCAAATTAGAGGAGCTTCAATTAGAATGTCTAAGACGTCCACCGTACTCCCCGAACCTTGCTCCAACAGATAACCATTATTTTTTTTAATTTTGGATAACTTTTTGCAAGGGAAGAAATTCAACTCTGATGGGAGCAATCCAAAGCGCTTTCAAAGATTTTATTGATTCCTATCCGAATGGTTTTGTTTAGTAAAGGAATCAATGAACTACCTTTGAGGTGACAAAAGTGCATAGATAGGAATGTTACATACTTTGATTAATAAATATACCTATTATGTTTAAAAAAAAACGACTTTAGGTTCCTCCTTTACAAAACGCCAATTTCATATTTAATGACCTAATACTACAGGAAAAAAGCGCCATGACTTTTTTTTATTATAATTTATAAATGCAAGTATTGCCAACCTTGAGGTATTGCATTAATTTTATCCAACACCCCCCTCTCAAGGTAATACTTGAAGGTACATACATAAAAAAAGTACAGCAACACATCTTTCTGTAAACTTACTTAACAAATTTTTACTAAGGGTTTTTGTGAACATATCTGTAATCTGATCTTCTGTTTATATATAATTTAATATAATTTTCCCTTTTTTAATTACTTCTTTACTGTAATGATATCTATAAATATCTTTGTTGTGTTTCAGTCGCTTAACAGAATCAATATTGGCAACCATTATTGCACTATCACAAAACATCTCTACTGAACTAACATTGTTAATATTAAAATCACATAATAAATTTATAAGCCAACAAACATCAGCTGCGGCAATACTGATTGCCACATACTCAGACTCAGTAGATTACAGAGTAACACTGGACTGTTTTTTAGAACACCAAGAAATTAGACAATTAGCAAATAAAAACAATAGCAACTTGTGGATTTTCTATCTTTCAAATCCCCTCCCCAGTTAGAATCACAATACCTGACTAACATATCACTATTGCACTTATAATATATTAGACTATAATTAATATTTAGTACATTTAATATTATATCTTAAAACTCTTTTAAGTGATGTTATTAACAATTCGTTGCTTTGTTCTGATATCTGTTTAAAATTGACACAGCTATACATATATCAGGCCTTGTGCCTAATGCTGTATAATCTTTCTACATTTGTTTTCTATATTTCTATCAATTACAGTATTCTCTATATTTTGTTGTAAAGTTTTGACATTAAAGTTAAAGTCCGTAGAAGTTGACATTCCTTTACAGTTTTGCACATCAAATTTTATTAAAACATTTCCGAGATATTCCTTTTGACTTAAGCTATTAATCCTATTCTTTAAATCCTGTCTGACCTGTATGCCTAAAAAGTTTGATACTAGCCCTAAACATTTCGTTATTATTGCCAAAAAATAATAGTTCGTCAACAAACAACAATACATATGTTTTGGCATCACTTTTATCATCACATTTAGTTTAATATACAAGCAATTATCACTATGAGATCTTACTAAATCTTGTGCTATTATTACAGAATTAAATGTATCATTCCAATATTTTGGTCATTTATTTAATATGTATATGGATTTATTTATTTTACAATGTTTCTAATCACCCTTATAAGCACCTTCTGATAATTTTAAGTACACTACTTCATCTATATTTCCATACAGAAAAGCACCAGTCACATCCATCTGATAAATAGGGAAATTCCACTTTGTAGCATCTGATACAAATAATCTAAAAGTAGATAAGTTTGCTACTGGAGCATAAGTTTCATATGAATCTAATATGTCACTTTATTCGAAATCCCTGGCCACTAGCTTTACATCGAGTATTTTTTATTTTAAACACCCACTTTCTACTTACAGTTTTTACATCAATTGACTGATTACAAACTTCCCAGGCGTTGTTTTCATTTAGTGTTTCCATTTCTCTTTCTATGGCTTCTTTCCACTTTTCAGCATCTTATCTCTGCATGGCTTCTTTATATGATTTAGGTTCATCCTTCTCAGAAGAAACATGATGACAAGTGTAGAAAGAAGTCTGCTTCCTAATGCGAGAACTTTTTTGACGTGATGGTGGTAAGTCTCCATTTTCTTCCTTACTAGAGCTTCCTTTATCGGAGCATGGTAAAAACATACTTGGGTCATTATCTGTAGATTCATTTAAACTTTTTGCAAATTGTCTAGAGTGATTTTCAACTTCATCGGATTCCACTCGCTGAACACCTTCATTAGACTGCTTATCTGTATCATTGACTGTCTCGACTATAGTTGTTTTATTTTCTTCTTTATTATTTGTATCATATTCAAATAGTAACAATTGCCCCATCTTTCCTTGTCCTTGATCAAGAAAAACAATATCCATTTTTATGTGTACACTATTTGTCTTTGGGAAAAATATTATATAACCTTTAACTTCTTCTCCATAGCGTACCATGGCTCCTTTCTCTCCTTTAGAGTCCCACTACAATATTTTTTTATTTAGGGATATGAACAACAACAGCAGCACCGAATGTCTTTAATTTATTTGTATCAAAATATTTATTTGTCCATGTCTCAAATAGTGTTTTTCCAGGCTAATTACTTTTACTGGTCCTATTTAATACGTAGGCTGCTGTTTAAATAGCTTCTGCCATAACGTCTTGGGTAATCCTTTTGCACACAACATTGTTCGTGCTGCTTCAACCAGGGTTCGATTTTCTCGTTCCGCTTTTCCATTATATTCCAGGGTGACGTATAATGCCATGTGTAGTAAACAAGTTATTTAGATCGCTTTGAAGTTCACGTGTGTCACGAGTTGTATTAATAGATTTTTTTTTAATTTTGAGGTTAAAAAAGTTGTAGATAATACTGCTTAAATTAGTTTTTGATCGACATATAATTTATAAATCACTAGCGAGTAGCGATCCGCCCAGGCTTTGCACAGGTGCATAGATCATTACGCATAAACTTGAATCATTCTATCTATTGGCTGCAAACTGCATTGCATTTCGTTAAGTAGTTTTAAAGTATCTAAGCGAACAGAAAGCGGAAATGACTTAATTTTATAATAAGTAAAGATTAGCATTTTCTTCTTCAATTTGGTTTTTTATTGACATAAAATGCCGACTAGTGACATCACTGGCGTACGGCTATATGTATACTGTATATGAAGTCCAACCGACTTCAGACAGATCAGTGTACAAACTCGAGCCACCTACAATTATTGCATGTAACGAATAATTCGATACCTCTTTCTTCCTCATTGGCAAGTGTCGTATAAGGGGGATAAAGAACGATATATGATTTTCCTCCTGCTAATAGCCGGGTCTCTATGCTATGTTATTTCTCTGAGGCCAGTATGGCGATTAAGGCAAGACTCCACATACATATTTTTACTAAGGGCCATACTGACCGTCCAGCCTGCTAACCCAATGCGGCTGGATTGAATTGACTAATGGTGTCCATTAGTACCCATATAATATCTAAAATCCAAAACTCTCCTTGGGCCTCTGGTAACCTCACTGACTCGACAAAACACAACGAAAGCGTTATTTCACCCCGGTGTTCTGTGAGGGCGTGGTAATTACCAGACAATTGTCTGGACTAGCCGGAGTTCGTGCCGATGTATGGCTTTTCCATGTTTAAGTTATGCATAATTACATTAGTTTATGAAAATTAAGGTAAACGTGTAAATAAACCACTACATATTCGAACATTATTTAATTTTGAACTCGCAAATTAGAACATTGAAATTGCATTGCCAACATCAAACGCTGTCGTTAAAAATCTATTTGCGTTTTAATGTAATACTAAAATTCAGATAGGCATTAAGTATTACGTAATGACCACATTTTTTAAGCGCAACACTCGCTTAGTGGAAAGATAGATGCAGCGAAATTTTCTTTTCAAGAGGTAAAATTTTCACCCACCCTCCTCATTAGTGGATCCTTTTGAAGCGTTCGCTTTGCGTCTGCGATTCGCTTTTCGCATTTACACATAGCGCCCGCGTGTCTGATTACTGATTACATTAATGTATCAAACGCGAATCGTTTTATAATATTTGGAGCTAATATTTAAATTTGCGCTTTTTAATGTACTTTTTGAAAAAAGAGGTCGACCGACGAGCCACTGTAACATTTGTGATCCTTATCGCTATTGTAGTACGGTCGCAAAGTGGTACACTGGCTTGTCAACAACCGTACGTCACGCAATCCTGTTAGCAATGTGTGCGTTAAAAGCAACTTATATTTGCTACCTCTAAAAGTCCAGGGTGAAATGTTTTTCATTTTCAGAGAGTCCAAGAAATATTACTTTCCTATAATTGACATGCAGAAATAAATATCACACCGAAAACATTTTCATGTAAAATGATGCCAAGACGAAATATTTCGTGACATTCACATAAACACAAAAAAAATATACATTGCTTATAAATTTTCTATTGTACAATAGTTATTGTAGTAAATAAAAGGCCAAGTTATATAATTAGCCATTAGGTAGACTCAGGTGAATAGTTTGTGAAGCTAAGCCATATAGAGTTATAAAAGATATCTCTATAAAAGATCTTGGCGGGGGCCACTACAATGCCCCAGATTTTGGGCATTTATAATTATTACGATACCAGCTTACTTACTTATTAAATTTTAATTCTATAAGAACGACATTTTGTAGAATTAAAATTTACGGACACGGAAATAATAAGATATCAGATAAAGAAAATATTGGCACTGAACATTCTACCACGATGAAAAGTAGCCCTTTCTCATGGAATACTCTTTATCTCTGCCAAGTTTCATCAAAATCGGTCAATTAGTTTCGGAGAATATTCAATGCAACAAACAAATCTTTTCTCTTTATTAAATTAGTGTTGATATATACTCGTACCACATACAAAAAGACATAATATTTCAAAAGAAAATAATAAAAAAAACAAGTTCCTCGCTGGAAACTATAATATCATTCGTCTGAACTTCCATGAAAAGTAGTAACCAGATAAAAGCTTATATAAATATAGCGCTTGGTGACGTACGAGGTAGATGTAAAATTTCTATTAGCGGACTATTTCTATTTTTAGGACCTTGCCAAGTATTCTGGATATTTCACATATACTAGAATATTTTTCCTAGATAAATTCACCATTCAGAAAAACCTTTATTCAACCATTGTTTTCAGAATTTTAAAATCACATGAAATTCCGCCATGTATTCTATTTCGCCATTATCTATATCTATTACTAGATGTTGCGCAATTTCGTAAGTGCAAAAGCACATGCCACAGGAACCGTACATTTTAACGTAGCCTATAATATCCTTTCTCTTTGTCTATTCTATATCTGTGTCAAATTTCATAAATAGTATACCTACAAACAAATATTTCCTCTTTGTAATATATTTCCTCTTTATAATATTAGTATAGATATGTCATACTATTAACAAACGAGCAGTAAAATGGCTTGATAGAAAGCGAATACCACCGCCCACGAAACGCTACAAGAGTTATTAAAGTTTCAACTCCAAATGTGCGTGAGGCGCTATGTATGCGTGCGCTTGTAATATAATTTGACGACCTCAGTGGCTCAGTGGTTGAACTGGTTAGTGCTCAAGCTTCAGGTCGCGAGTTCGAATCCCGCCAAAGAAACAAAAGTTTTCTATATAATTAACTGGGTCATGGATGTGTATAATACAATAAAAATCTGAAATATGTTTATAGTATAAAATTATTAAATATATTTCCTTATCTGGTAAGATAAAAGAAATATATTTAACTTCGAGAACTTACGACGGACCAGATTGACGTGGTCTGGAAGCGTCCATAGATATTATACAGTTCTTTAATTTGTTTGACAGTGACGCGGCCCTTTACCTGTATCTTAATACAAATTACCCACACATAAATGAGTTGATCTATCAGTAACAAGTTTATAATAATAAACTAAACGTAAGCAAAGAGAACACATAGATATAATAATAGTGCAGTAGAGAAATACAATGACACATTAATTTGGTCGAATTTTTCTATCTTTAGGTTTAGAATACATTGAATATTTAAAGTCATATGGTAGGATATTGTATTTAAAGAGACATTTTTATAGGTACACTGTTATTATAAAATATTAGTACCTGGGTAACCGAGCTTTTCTCGGAGTTCTGAAAATTAAAAAAAAAATTCAAAGAATCGAAAAAGAAGAGTTGTGCCAATATTTAAGAAAGAAGACAACAGCAGCGTTAAAAATAACAGGCCTATAGCTATATTGTCTTCATTTGCCAAGATATTTGAGGCACTGGTTTGATGCATCTTAAAGTATCATTGTAAAGGTCAATTCAATGTAGTAGACATGGGTTTCAAAGAAAAAAGTCAGTGATTCCCAATCTAATCGAATATTTGACACCTATTTTCGGAGCTATAGATAATAGGAACGAATTAGACGTTGTTTATACCGACTTTCCAAGTGCGTTTGATTTGGTGGATCACGGAATACTTAGTAGCAAACTTCAAAAACAACGTGTCTTACTAAGGCGGGCAAGAGCAGACGGTGGTAGTTAACGGACACGAGTCACTTAAATATTTTGCAACCTCAGGTGTTCCTCAAGGTTCACATTTGAGACCAATATTATTTTTATTGTTCATCAACGATATTACTTGTTCGCTCATGACATGATGAAATCGAGAATTAAAGTCCCCTTCCGATTCCTTGTTACTACAATGCGACCTTGACCGTGTTCACCAATGGTGTCTAGACAATAACATGAAATTAAACGCTTCTAAATGTCGACATATTAAATTTACAATGAAAAAGAAAGTCTTATCAACAAAATATCACATTAATGTTTGCCCAATTACACTAATACCGAAAATTCGACGAGAGAAAAAAACATGCAGGGTATTTTTTCAGTCAGTGTCCAAACTTTTAGGACTGAATATACTGTTAAATAAAAACAACTTTTATTATGGGATCAACTTTCCTACTTGAAAAAAAATCAGCTGTTTCATACAAAAGGGCTTCAGCATAGATAGCATTATATATTAGCTAAGCCAAGGGATAAGACCTAGCTATATCGATTTTTCTCCCACAAAACACCCTGGATACTAAATTTCATGGTAATACTTGAAGCCGTTTTCGGTAAACCGATTCGAAGTTGAAAGTATAAAATGTACGGCCGACGAAATGAACCAGATAGACTATAATAAACATATCCTGATGATGAAACAGGACATGTTATTATTTTTCAACTAATAATATGACACTACACCGATAAATAATATACTGGCCTGCAAAAGAAAGTACATTTTTTGTACATAATCGACCTTCTGTATAGATAGAGTCCTAGAAATAGTTAGGTATTTATACATTCTGCAGGACACATCAGTTCTGATACGAGGAAACCATAGCATTGTGGTTTCCTGTGTCTATGCGTTTTACCACCTACTTGATTTAGTTTCCTGGTAAAACGTATATAATTGGACGCACTACCTCGTATTACCCCGGTACATTATGCTAGAAATGTACCATGTAAAAGTGTACCATAATATGTCAGCCATTTTGTACTTGGAACTCATTTCTCTAAGAAACTAGATCATAATACAATAAGTATAGTATGCAGTTACTTTATTGTATAAATACTATTTATTATAATCTATATTTATAAATGAATATGTCCCCACTGACTGCCTCACTGACGTATACGAGTATACGCTCGCACAGCCGTAAACGCTAATGATAGAAACGTGAAATTTGGACAGTAGTTTTACAATTAATTTACAATGTAAACGCACACTAAGAAGGGATTTTAGAAAATGTCACCCTTAAGTGGTGAAATAGGGATTGAAAGTTTGTATGAAAAATAATTTTAATTTTGCACTGATTTCGATGAAAATTGGGATTCATGCTCTTGGATACATTTAATTAAATATGTATTTCAGGGTTTGTTAGAATTATTCTTCTGAGGGTGTAAAATAAGGGCTGAAAGTTTGTATGAAAAAAAATCTGTCACAATTCTTATTTAATTTAATATCATAGCTAAAAAATGAAAATTATTGAGTCCTTTTATTTTATTTTTTGAAATTTGTCCCCAAAAGAAGAGAAATGTGGTCCCAAGTTTATATAGTGAAATATCAACATCTGGTCGGATTACGTTGAATTTTGCCACACAGATAGTAATTTTATGACATAGAAATTCGTTAAAAAAGGGTTCTCCGCAAAAGCTAGTTTAATCAATAAAGTAACCAATGCAAAAACATATTAAAAGTTAAAGAATCGAGTAACATATTATACTATCTCTTTTTATAATGATAAATTATCTATATTCAGACAACAATTATCTACGCATAAAGTTCAATTAAATGAAAATAACATTATTTTAAATATCAAAATAATCTAACGAAGAGTATAAGGACGCTTCCTTAACTATCAACGCGCGTTAGGTTTTTTTAAATTATTTTAAAAGATATTGTCCGATTTCAATCAAAATAAATTTTCTAAAGAGTTTTAGGCATGATCTATGGTTATAATTTAGAAATACCATGGGGGCACCAACTTTTAAACTAAAGTACCTAGTTAAAAAGTTGGTGCCCCCACGGAGGCCGATTACTCGACAATAGTTAATTTTGTAAAAAAGTCATGTATGAAACCTATATAAGTTAGTTAAAAAGAGTTATTCGACGATACCCTGCGATACACGATGGGGTAGAGAAAAAATAATTTTCATCCCCACTTCACATGTACATTGTACAGAGAGCCACCCCTAAACTATGACATTTTTGTTATTTTATGCTGCTAAAACCGAGATCTATAACTATAGGCACCAAATTTCATATTTTTTTAAATTCATAATTACAGAAGCTAGAAGGGAAGACAGACAGGTAGACAAACAGACAGATAGCCGGATGGATGGACGGAAGGACAGACGAATAGAGCGAAACTATAAGGGTTCCCTGTAGTGCCTAAGTGGAAGCCCAAATAAAAACATCTCAAAACGAACCATGAAAACTGTACAAATATTTATTTTGCTTTGAAAGTTGAATGATTATTAGTATAGTAACATTCGGTACCTGTATTCACGGTCTAAGGCGCTTGACTCGAGGGCCCTACGGCGCGGAGATTCGCAAAAAACTCCCAGCTTTAATTGGATTGCCTTTTATTAGCGTAATAAATTTGAATTCCACCCTGCTTCATGAACGCGTTTCGATGTTTTGCGACCCCCAAATGAAACGTTCAATCATGATAGGTAATGGATGGGTGATTTGTTGCACCAAACCAAAGGCAATTACTCCCGACCTCGGCTTAATCGACTCAAAGTGATTTTGGAGTTATTTTAATGGGATTTGCCCTACCTGATAATATTATGATTCAGGATGATATGTAATACATAGATACATATAAAGATACATAGATACATGTATATATGTATATATCTATGTATATATCAATGTATGTATCTATGTATGTATGGGAAGAGAGGGCGTGGTTAGACGTGTCAACATCGGCTTTATGTATTTTTTGCTTTTAAAATTCTCAAAGACCATATTGTGTAGTAAAAAGCGAATAAATCAGTAAAGTTAGTTCCAAATACTAAGTGATAGTGTTATCCAGTGACTGTGTGATTTATTATATGAAGTAAAGTGCTAGAACTATAACAGCGAATAAGTGTATTTATATTCGAAAAAAAAATTAGACTATGTGAACTTTTAAGAACAATCTCAAAATTACAAATTAAACGAATTACAACTTCCATTTAAGTGACTGTGTTGTTAAATTACGAAAAACTTATTTAAACAAAGAACACAACACAATAATTATTATTGTGACAAATTCAATTTGGTTCTAAAAAAAATTAAACAGTCTTAACTGATAATAAAAGTTTTATAAGGAGAAAGCCATCCGCAAATTCGCAAAAGAACTCCGTGCTTCATTAACGCAGTTTGTTTCGAATTAAGTTTTTGTACGACGTGACAATCACAGTAAACGAATTGACCAAGGTTCGATTCCAGCTTGCTCGCCATTGGATTCTATATTTATTAACATCTTTTCAAAAATTAATAAAGGACAATAAATGACAGAAAATCACAAATTTTAAACTCTAAAGCAAACAAACCTTATTTGATTACATTTAAGTGATGGTTAAACACTTCACTCGCTAGATGGCTCTATAAGGCATATCGGAGACATAGACTGTATACAATTACTATTCATATTAATTACTATTAAGTGTATCTTGCATAATGATGACTCGTAAAGGTCTGGCTCGTCAAGATGAACTCGTAAAGCTTCAAATGGATTTAATTGAGTTATAAAAGGTCAGGGAGCAGAACAGTCAGTTCGTACAAGAAATCGAGGACAGGGAAAAAATTGTTTTAGATACATTTCAGGACAACCAAAAGCTAAAGGGTGAACTATCCACGCTTCATACGCTAAACGAGACCATAATAGATGAAAGGAATAGGCTCCAGTCAATAATAGACAGTTTTGATAAACAGTGTGGCAAAGAGTTTGAGTTGCTTCTGCAAAGAGTTTCAATACTCGAAAGAGAAGTAAGCGATGCGCAAAACCATATTACACTTTTGGAAGGAAAAGCTCAGAGCTCTACCATTGCAAAAACACAGGCTCTATATAATGAGTTATTATTACCAAATACATCTTCAAGGCAAGTCATTACCAAAAACTCTAATAGGTCAATTTCCATGGTAACTATCGACTTGACACAAGATGACTCAGTAGTTCTAGGGGCAGCCTCAAGCAAAAACAAAATAAATACACCCAGTAAGAATAAAATCAAAAAGTATCTTAAAATTAGTAAATTAATGAAAAAAACAAAAATTGTATTAAATAAACAAAAAAATGTGATAAATACTCAATTAAATAAGCGATCAATGTTAAATAAACTACTACAGTACACAGAACAACTGAATTACAATAAAAAAATATATTAAAATGACATTCAGGGCCTCAGATGTAAACTTGAACAGGATGAGAATTCACTAAACCACTATAGTAGTTTATATGAGAAGTCCACAGCCGATCTAAGGGAACTAAACTTGGCCATGGATGTTTTACTGAGTAGCCAGAACAGCCTTGAAACAAGAGTTTTGGATGGTTGCTGTTGTGGTGCTGACCCGGATCAAGATACATCAGATCTAGCCCGTATTACACCGGCCACTTGGGACTAGAATGAAAGTGTGCCTGAATTAATTACAAAGAATGTAATATTTGGTGATGACATAGGAAAGAACTTGACTAAATTTGTAAACTTCAGTACGAAACATTCCTTAATTAATAATTGCTTTTCAAATTCCAACTTAGAGTACATCGTGGAAAAAATACTTAATAATTCATCACTAAGCAAACACACCAACTTAATAATTTGTGTCGTAAATAGGGGAAGGTTAAAGAAATCTGACTTAATTAATTACATGAACGATTTGTTTTCAAATCATTTGGAAAAAAATATTATCTTTACACTTCCTTATAGCAACAGCTTGACACAATCAGAAAATAATATTAGATATGAGATAAATATGGCAATGCATACTATTTCATGTCACAATAAATATATACACGTTATTGATACTAACAGACTTATTAGTAGAAAATACTATTTGACTAAAGGTAACTACAACCTTTCTATTTTTTACAAAAAACAGATAGCTGTTTCGCTATCATTTTTTACTAACTTATATTCCAAGAACTTGGTTAAACATAGCGCTTCTTTTATTGATAGTTATATTAATAATAAGATGATGCTAATCCAAATTTTTTAAATTAAGTAGTACAACAATAGAGATCACCTCTTGCCAAAGTTCTTGCGAAAAATAATAAAAATAATAATTGTTATCTCAAAGAAATGAATAGTGTTAATGACGCAAAACAAAATAATACAAATCGTAATTAAATTGCTAAGCTAACCAACTTGGTACATCAAAATATTCAAGGTATAAATAGTAAATTATTGGAATTAGAATTACCTCAACTCTTTGAATATTGACATTATTTGTATTACGGAGCATTGGCTAGGGAGTTATTTGCTTATATTCTACTTTAGTAATCACCAAATTAGTAGTTCATTCTGTAGATCACATGCTATTCGAGGAGGCTCTTTAATATTAACTAATTAATAAAAATATAAAGTTTAAAAATAGGCAAAGTATCATAGGCTTGTCCATAGAAAGCCAGATTGAAGTAGCATGCGTAGAGTTGGAGCGGAATATAGTAAATGCTTCATATGAAACATTTGAAAAAGTGATGGATCAAATTTTATTCATTTGTGGAGAATTTAAAACAATCTTCATTTGTGGAGAGTTTAACATTGACCTTTTAGAGGTCGGTTCCTTAAATACCAGAATATGTAACTTATTTGGTTCCTACAACTTGCTACCATTATTTTCAGAACCTATATCTATGCACTTAGCTGAAGATTCAGTAATTCTAGTTATAATTACTGAATCTTCAGCTAAGTGCATAGATAACATATTTAAAAACTTACAAGAATATAGCATAATAGAGAGAAAAATGATTAGTAACATTAAATCTGATCATTTAGGACAATTTTTAAAATTAGAAACTAAAATTATTAAAAATAAAATTATCTATGTTCCTGTAACTAAATCTCGGTTGGAGAAATTTAAATTAAATTGGCACTCACAACTTCCCCTAAATTTCTAAAAAATCCCAGTGAGGTTTACTGTAAATCTTTTAGTAAATTAAGTAATATATTCAACACAGTATTTACATCCAGATCGCTTCTAGTGACAGATAATCCTAGAATTAGTGAGTGGGTATACGAGTACATAAGAGCAGACAAAAACTGTATGAATTATATAGTGAAAAACAGTATGACTTTAGTGAAGAGTTTAAGGATAGGGTTAGAAAGTACTCAAAAATCTTTAGAAAAATCTGTCAAAAGGCAAAAGCGAATTTCATTTCTTCAAAGATAAAAAATAGTAACAACCTAATAAAAACTACATGGAAAATTATTAATAACGAGACTGGTACGTAAGTCTAAAGCTGAATATAAGTTAAAAATTGATGACAATATAATTCAAGATAATATAGAAGTGGCGCACGCGATTGAAAGATTTTTTACTGACATACCAGTCTCGATCACTAAATCATTAAACTCTTCACAAGTCATAGAAGAGTCGTTATTAAAAGAAAATGTGCCTTTTTGTGATAGTAATTTCAGCTTTAGACGTGTAAATGAACAAGATATTTTAAATTGATTTCTTATGTTTAAGCGAATATTGTTAATTATTTTAAACACTTACGGATTGTGTCGCGGTGCAATTTTTCTTTTTCCCGACGTTTCGGCTACTTTCTAGCAGCCGTGGTCACGGGAGGACTGACGTGTCTATTGTCCTATTTGTTGAAGTTGTTCAAACTACCCGAAGATTTTTGCATCTTTGGACCTTTTTACTTCTTACTTAAGTAATAGAATTTAAAGATTTGATGTTGATGGAAAGCTATCTCCAGGGGCCTTGGTTTTCAATAGGTGTGCCTCAAGGATCTATTCTTGACCCGTATATTTTTTTGATATATATTAATGATCTGCCTTATCTAATAAAAGATAATCATGATACTTTACTATTTGCTGACGACACTTCGCTCTTATTTAAACTTAATCGACGCACTATAAATTATGATAAAATAAATAGTGCAATCTCAAGTGTTGTCCATTGGTTTAAAGCGAATATTTTTTTACTTAACGAGAACAAAACAAAGTGTATTAGATTTTGCCTAC
This sequence comes from Phengaris alcon alcon, assembly GCA_037179445.1. NCBI lineage: Eukaryota > Metazoa > Arthropoda > Insecta > Lepidoptera > Lycaenidae > Phengaris > Phengaris alcon. The sequence goes on from JAYRCH010000710.1 coordinate 165,908, forward strand.
CAAATGTCAAAAAAGTAGCAACAGATATTAGAATTAAAGGGAAACATTTAGAGCTCGTTGACTCGACGGTATTTCTAGGCATCACCTTGGATAGTAGGCTTCAATGGGACCCACATTTAGACGGCCTTTCGAAAAAGAATTTGCTGTCAAAAGAATTCGTTACCTTACGGACATAGCCACATCTAGTTCATCATCTCAATATATTAGTTACATTACTTAAACGATGGCAGATATAATATTATACCATTCTTCATATTGCTATTTATTTCTGAGTTGTAACTTGTAACATTATAATATTTAGATAAAAGCGAGAATAAGATCTCTTAAAATGAGAAATAATAAAATATAATTCACAACTACTGTCCACAACCACTGTATTCAGTGGTTGTGGACAAGTTTTGCTATACAATAATTCTTTAAAATCTGCGAATGTTTTGTAAATTGGAAACTCGACGGGCTTATAATAGTGTGCAAAATACCGTATACAATCAATGAAGCGGCGCTGTCCAAAATCAAAACCGTTGCGATTGCCCGCGCAGGCTGGCGATGGCGGCTGGTCAAAAATATAATTGGATTGAGCCTGGCGGAATAAATTGGAAGTCAGGAAATGTTATTTTTACAATGTTTTTTTACGCCCTATCATATGTATGATTATTATTTTTAGATAGGTACCTCAAAAATGTATGATAACTTTTTAATCGTCCCGTGAGTTAAAATACCCATCAGTTTATATTTATTCAGTTCACTGAGCTACAATGTTTCTAGCACAAAATTTGTACAATTTTAATTCTTATTCGTTCTCACGTGAATGACCGACTTCACCGATTCACTGTAACCGTTAATAGTAGAATTGTGAAATTTGGACAGTAGCTTTAATTTACAATCTTGACACGTACTATTATGGGATTTTGAATTCCAATTCCATGCCGAAAGGGGTGAAATAGGCTTTGAAATTATGTATGGGAACATCTTTAAATTTGCACCGATTTTGTTGAAAATTGATTGACATGCATTGCTTGCATGCATGCATGCTTTTTAATACATTTTATCAAATACATGTTTCACGGCTTATTAGAAGTACCTGGTTGACCTAGCTTTGCTCGGTGTTTTAATAGAACGATAAAATAATTAAAAATAAATTTAAAAAATATAAAAGAAAAAGAAATAATAAGAATCACAAAAATGTTTATCTTACCGGGATTCAAACCCACCACATTCCTAATTTCCAAACAATGCAAAAAATATACCAAGATACGCATACCAAGCTGCCAATCAGACTGACGTAAGATAGTCCAATTTATTGATATATTATTGCACGACGAAATAAAAAACATATATTGATTAAAATGCGCAGTTTCCTAGGGATAAGACCTATCTAGATCGTTTTTTCTCCCCCAAAACTACCTATATACAACATTTCATGGTAACAGTTGTAGCCGTTGTCGAGATACCGATTATATATATATACAAGATCGTCTCGTTTAAAGTGTAAGATTCACCCTCTGAGGGTGTTAAATAAGGTTTGTATGAAAAATATTTAAAATCTGCCTCGTTTTCAATGAAATTTATTATCTGAGCTAATAAATACAAATCATTGAGTATTTTGTAGTTTTTTTTATTTCCCTGAAGGGTGAAATGGGGTCCAAATTTTGTGCAAAACTGGGCGTATTGATATGAACTTTGACACGCAGATAGTCATTAAGACGTAAACGTCCATCCCCCATGGGTGTGCCACTGTGCAATCATGGAGTAACACGCGGACGAAGTCGCGCGCAAAAGTTAGTCCAGACTATAAACTAACTGTTTGCCCAATTTAGTTCCAGTTCGTTCAGCAGTTGTAAATGGAGTAAAGGATGTAAACTTCTTTCACCTTTAAAACCTGCAAAGACCTCCGTAATGAGAATTGTCGCAAAATCCCTTAGCGGACTTTCATTATTATCTGTCATTATTATCCCTGCCCATCTTTTTAGGTCAATCTATTTTCGATATTACGTGATAAATCACCTTTCGCTTTTAAATTGAAGTAGAGATCGCCTAATATCGTCGAATAAAGAGAGGTGTATATTCGATCAGAATTCATATTTTAATTTTTAAATTTCATCTTTTTTGCTTCTAAGCTACGCAATAAATTGTATATTTTGTCTATGGGATTTGAAAGAAAGATTGACAATTGTGTCAAACATTATACAAATAGTAGAGCATTAAACCAACCCTTGGCCATTTATTTTGTTGTCAGAAAACGTCCTGATAGTTGATAACATTTTTCAAATTCTTAACAATTCGAACAAACTCCAAATTCTGAATCAAAATTAAAATGGAGAAACCCCCTTCCTAACTATATTTTGTTATGAAAGCCGACTACATAAATTATATAGCCTATGTTTACATAGGCTATTATAACGAATATTATGATACCTAATTTATTAAAATCGGATACGTAGTTTAGGCGCAACGGTGGAACAAACATACATATATACATAGACTGCCAAAAACAACCCTTCATATTGCCTTCGCCGTAGTCGGGTAAAAAATAATCAAAATTTGCCGATTCAGGTCAGAACTACGAATATGTTACAGTCGGATAGTATAATCCGCCATATTACATTACGGCTAGCCGTGTTCAAATACAAGCTGGTTTTAAAATGCGGCGGTTCAACGATTGGCCAGATTGTATTCATACATTCCGGCGATTTTCATTTAGCCGCATTCAATTTAGCCATAATGTAGTACGGCGGAGTATGAAATCCGACTGCAAAATTTATACATTATATACGTCAAACTTATAACACCCCTATTTTTCGTCACGGATTGAAAAGGATTTTCGCTGGAGGCACACAAGAGTACTGCTGTGGCTAACGATACGCTATTAAAACTTTAAATTGGCTAATAGTTTGTGATTTTGCATTCTAGCTCGGAATAATATTATTATACACATCAACTGAAGTCTATAAAGATGGAGGATGGAGGTATTAAACTATTTTTATTTCCTCCATGGTCGAAGCCAATTTTCGTGAGAGAAATAGATAATGCATCTCAACTATGCGGCGATTAATACACTATAATTATAGTACTACTTACTATGGCGTACTTTGATTTTTTTATTCTTTTTTCCAACTTGGTGAAAATGTGTTTTACAACATCGCACTACTAAAATACTATCATTATTTACTAATTTATACACTTACGGCCGAATACTGGAACAATAGTTAAACTTAGTTACGCTCAATTCACATGCCGTCCTTGTCATTTCGGCTAGCAGAGACAGCGACAGAATTGGACGGCTCTTAGTTTTGATTGTCGTTTTAGTATTCGACCGTAAAATAACCTAACCAAGATCATGTCAGAACATGTCCAATCATTATTTTTATGATGAATATCGAACATAAGTTGCAATTCCACTCAAAAGTTACCGAATCCGATTTCACTCAAAATAGTTTTCCCAAAGAGTTTTTAGCATATTCTATTAGCGTGGAAACTTACAAGTTGCTATCTCCTAAGTTTAGAAATGCCTGGCAACATATAAACCACTTTGGGAGCCGAATACTCGAAAGTGGTGGACTTTGTAAAATAGTACGCATGAAACCATGCCTTTATTTTGAAATATCTATTCTACGATACCCCGCACGATGGGGTAGAAAGAAAAAATATTTTTCATCCTCACTTCACATGTTTGGAGAGCCACTCCAAGCCACAAATATAAAATTATTATTATATTAGGATGCCAAAACTGAGATTTATACATATTATATACCTATACAAAAACCCCATCTATTTAAATTCATAATTACAGAAGCTAGAAGAGCGGACAGACAGACAGACAGGCAGGCAAACATACAGACGGACGGACAGAGTGAAACTCTAAGGGTTCCTTAAGTATAACGGAACCCTAAAAAAGCCACAAGTAAGAGTGTTTGTGGCAGTCTATGTACTTATATGTATGTATGTTTGTTACACCGTAGCGTCTACACTACTGATCCGAACTTAATTAATGAGGTAGCTTCGTAATAATGCCACGGGTAATAATTTAATTATTTACATTTATTTAATATTATCATTCAAATATTATTCAATCGCTTCGGCCTTCGGTATATTAAATTGTATAATTTATATACCTCAGTCCTATCTTTAAAATAATAGATGTTCCGCGACGTGCGCGCAAAGGCTAATCACGGGAAACCGCACATTTTGTCGCACTAAAAAGTAGCCTATGTCCTTCCCCATAGTCTCTCTATATTTGTGCCAAATTTCATCGGCCCAGTTGTTTCGGAGCCTATTCAATGCAAACAAACAAACAAACATTACAAGAAATCTTTCCTCTTTATTATATTAGTGTAGATAACTAAATTAAAACTTCTTACTTCGCTAAGTTTAACGTAATTCAGTTATGAAAAAATTTCAAAGCGCAAGAAGATTAAAAACAAGCAGTAAAATGTTAAAGAATTAGACAAGAAAACTTTTAAATTTCGGATTTTATTCCTTTGTTTATGATAAGTAATAAGTTGTAAAAACTTCATAGGTACAGCTGCGGAAAACAGAAAGAAGTGCGTTGAATAAGAGTTTCTTTTGAAAAATATGTCCTTTAGCCATTCTCTTGCAATGTTCCTGACAAAGTTTAAATATACGATAGTGAGCTAAGGAAATATGTGAAAATATAATATATTATGACGACCTCTGTGGCTCAGTGGTTCAACGCGTTGGTGCTCAAGCCGGGGGTCGCGGGTTCGAATCCCGCCGAGGGAACAAAAAGTTTTTCTGTGTTCCTGGGTCATGGATGTGTATTAAATATGTGTACAATATAATACAAAAATCTTAAATATATGCATAGTATAAAAGTATTAAATATACTTCCCGTTTTCTGGTACCTGTAACACAAGTTCTTCGGATACTTAACACGGGGCTAGATTGACGTGGTGTGAAGCGTCCATAGATATTTATTATACATGGATGTAAAACGTGAAAATTCACTCTAGCAAAAAAATTCTAGACAAATCATTTCTTCTGACTAATTAAACGTAATTTACGAGAATTCCAAAACAGTACAGTGGGTTTAGTACAAACAATTAACAACAACGTATTCCTAACGTTATCGAATGAAAAATATGTAATAGCTGGTGCTGTCACGATTTTCCTACAATTTTTACTATTGATCAATAGTGAAAATTGACTATAATCAAAGTACAGTCGCGGACCCCAACGTTTGGACCATATTGATATAGGTAAAAATGTGAGTAGGTAATGTCAAAAGGATTTGTCAAGTAGTGTGTCAATGCAGTAAATGATATTTGTTGAGAGTCAGCTCAAACTGAAAACTCAAACTCAAAATTTTTATTTTCATATAGGTTATAATATAACTCTTATAGAATTAATCTACATGATGCCTACCACCGGTTCGGAAACTAGCCAGGCGAGAAGAACCGGCGTAAGAAACTCGCACGGGGCCACCTTTTAGAAAAAAGGTGGGAAAATTGTTCTTTTCAAAAAGAATATATTTATTTGTATTATTAAAAAAAGAATATTTTATTTTAATGTAGTAACTCAATCTATATAACAAAAGTCAAGATACTTAAGTAATAGAAGCAGCCTTGCAGAGGGCCATCTTATTCCCAAGGTGTGCAATCGTTAATGAAATCATTGACCTTATAATAAGCTTTAGCACAAACGTTTTGACGTGATAACGTCTTATAATAATTCGATGGAGCCGGCTGCACGCACGAAAAAATATGACTCATGCGTTACCGGCGTTACCTCGCTAAACATGACTCATGCGGTGTTACCTCGCTCTGTTTCATTTCTTCATGTTCGTTGTCACGTTCAACTATCGTCAGTAAACCGACTTTACAGACAACCGATTTTTAACAACTTTTTAAAATTTATCAATGGAAATATTTGAACGTTCTCAGGGGAAACGAGATGATACGCGACCGGCACTGCATTTTTAATATAGCGATTCAAAGTTGAACTTTATTGAGTACTAGCTGTTTCCCGCGGCTCCACCCGCGTACTATCTAGTATCCCGCGGAAATACTATACTTTTTCGGGATAAAAAGTAGCCTATTTTAATTCAGAGCCTATAACTACTACTATAAAAATTTCATCAAAATACGTTCAGTAGTTTTTGCATGAAATAGTAACAAACATTCATCCGTCCATCCATCCGTCCTCACAAACTTTCACATTTATAATATTATAGTAGGACAAAACGAGATACTCGTTTAATTGCAGAAGCGGCGCCGTGCTATGCAGAGCGGTATCTTCAATTTTAAATGGCTATATTTCAAATGCATCGCAACGTCTCGTGTCGTCTCGTTTCGACGTGAGCCCGTGGCATCTAGCCACTGATCATGTAACAATCTAAATTAATTTCAGTCGGTAGTCAAATAGGAAATGCTTTCGAGGAAATCGCCTATAAATGATGAGATCCATTTACAGAGTGAAAGTGTCAAGAGCTACAAGCGTGTGATTAATTCTAAAAGTCTAGAACATTTGTGACTGATGACGCGACGCGGCGGGTATCGATTAACTATAGCCAGTATATACAGTCGCCGTCAGACCCGGTGGAGCACTTTAGAACCTTATGGCCAAGTAATAAGGTCGAAAATGTACACCGGAACTGTCAGCGACCGTACCTACTTACATAGTACAGTGGTATACCGACTGTTTGTTCGGTTCAGTTCCATTGTTCAGTGGTAATAAAATAAGGGATTTTTTTTTTATTTTTAAACAAAAAATTAAACCGACTTCCAAAGTGAAAAAGTATGAAATAAAACTTATTTTCTAAATAACTCCCCTTTTAACCCTTACACGTACAAAACTAGTATGAAAGTGTTTTTATGAATATTAGTAGTTTAGGGTATGCTTTGTGGAGTATTTTATCGATAGGATTGGAAAAAATAAAAAACACATCGTAGATTTTTCAAAAATAGCTGGGACAAATGTGTCCCAATATTCGATAAAGGGCGACTTTGACCAGTTAACTAAGTATATTAATTACAGGTTTTTATATACTTTAGGCAATAAATTATAAGACTTTTTAATAGAATAATATAAATTTATTGATAAATTTACACGTGAAACTCTGCAAAGCAATTTCTGTTTGCTGTGAAGCACAAATTTACGTTGCATAAATCGCAAATATTGTTAGTGCGATTCTCAACTCCCACCTTGGCGCACTGCACACATCTTTTTCGTGAGGGTCCTTTCTTCATCACGTGTGATGGCAAGGATTGCTTGTGTCCCAGATTTTGAATTCGTTTCTTCGTCATAGAGGTTGACGGTAATGCATGCTTTCTTATAGAAAAACTGCCTATCATCGCTCGGGCCACAACTTGACGAAATTCAAGTGACGAAAGCAAACAACCCTCTACTCGGTGATCGGTATGCAGTTTTTCGTAAATTATATATGCATTGTTCATTGCAATATCCAATAAATCGAAAAACAACCGAAGATAATACTTTTTTTTCGATTTTCTGTCGACTTCATAAGTCACTTTCTTTTGGTCCATGAGGTCAACACCTCCCATATTTTTGTTGTATTTACAAACAATATCGGGACATGTGACCTCTAAAGATTGCGCCAAACCTACTTGTTTACGTTTGAGTAGGTATTGGCGACAAAAAATTGGTGAGGAGATGCACGGCCTTATTGTCCATCCACTTGACAAACGAAATTCCTTCGAAGCTAGTAGTATAGATATCGCCTCTTTTCATGTCCTTATCTAGTGGCAGATTTTTCGGCGTATGTTTTCGCTGTGTACGGACTGTGCCACAAGATTTGGGATTTTGGCAAGGTTGTATTGCAGCAGAGGAGAGTTGAAGAAGTTATCGAAATATATCTCACACCCAAGTCCGACCAAAGATTTTGTGAGATCCAATACTACAGACTCTCCTAATCCTGTTTCTGTTCCCGATCTTTCTATACCGGTGTATAGGTCAAACTGAAACAAGTAGCCAGTTTTAGAATTGGCGCGACACCACATTTTGAAACCTCTCTTTACGGGTTTATTCGCCATATATTGCTTCATTATGTTGTGGCCTTTGAACTTCACCATATGTTCATCTATCGACTGAGTGAGAGTATTATTCATCGCCGATTGAAAACTTTCATTGAAATGATTCATCACTGATCGAATTTTATATGCTCTATCTAAATTAGATGATGTGGGTAATGGTTGGGCCTCGTTATCACAAAAATGCAAATTTCTCCTTATGTCTTCAAATCTTGATAAAGGCATTACTCTGGCTATGTAAGGTACACCCATATCAGGTTCAGTGGACCAGTAGCTCCTTAGAGTAGGTAACACATGGTAACCCATAATGTAGTTCATGCCCAGGAAAGCTGTCATTTCTTGAAGGTCTGTAGTGAAAACTGAACCTTTTTCATGAGCATAGCGTAGGGACTCTGGGATTATTATGTCTTCGATCAAGGGCTTGAGATTAATAACAGCTTCAAAAATATCTATGGGTTTTAGCGACTCTGACTGCTGCAGTACATTTATCTTACCAAACTCGTAATCAGTGTCAGAAAAAATGTAAGGACGGTAGGTGTTCCTTTTCCACTGGAAGATAGGTACTATGCTATTCAACGGCGGATCAAGCGAGTCAGACGACGATGAACCTAGAGCTGGATCTGGAGCTGAACTGAAGTCTGATGCAGAAGCAGGCTCAATTATTACTTCGGATACACCGGCTTCTATATCTCCTTGGATAAACGCCTGGTCTTCCTTATCCAAGATAAGGGCATCTTCATCATCGCTGTTATCAGCCATGAGATACTCCTCCACTTCCTTATCGTTCAAGTAGAATATTCGTGTTCCTCTACTGGCCTAAAACAATAAAAAAATATATAAAATACGATCAACATTGAATAAATAAGTCATAAAATAATATCAGTAATAATATAGGAGTACGACCTTTTACGCATATTGGGACAGCAGTGTCCCTTGTTGTAAATATCGTGTTTTAGTTACTTTATTTTCATAAAATCTGATAAATAGTAGTAAATTCACAGCTTTTACTTACCATTCTCATGAAATGTTGTACTAGAAGTTAGTAATTACCGCAAAAACATAAATAAAATCACTCCTGAAAAATATGTAAGAAGCGCGCCAAAACACCGAAAAGTAATAGGGAACAATTTACTTTTAACTTATAGAAAAAAACTAAAGGCTCGTTCAAAAACTACGATTTTGACAGATTGTTTTTTTTTCAATAAAGTTATTAATTGGCTAAAAAATTACAATAAAAGTTAGGGACACCCTTTTCCATTTTACGTCAAAGGGTTAAATTCGGTGAAAATTTTAACTATTTCTGTACTCGATCTTCTTGATTTTAAAGTCGGTACCAGGTCAAACAATATCCTACAATATTTTATAGAATGTTCAAATTTGCTAGCACTACTCACTCACTTGGGCCCAATCATAAATCTCTGTATTGCAAGCCTTTATTAGCAAGACTTAATTATACAACACCCTCCTACATTTTAATTTAATAAACAATTAATAATCAATATACTTTAACTGAGACAATCTTGTATAAATATAATCGGTTTGTTTAAATTGCAATGAAATTTAATATGCAATTTTGGGAGAGAAAAATCGATCTAGCTAGGACTTATCCCTGCGAAACTGTTAATTTTTAAGTTATTTATGTTTTTCTTTCACCAACATTTATGTTGTGTAACAATATATCAATAATTTCGACTTTGTTATGTCAGTCTGATTGGCAGTTTGGCATGCGTATGTATAATTTTTGCTTTGTTAGAAAATTCGAAACGTGGTGGGTTTGAATCTTGGTCAGATAGACATATTACATATTATTGTAATTCTTTTATTTATTAGAACTCGGAGCAAATCTCGGTTACCCAGCTACTTTACCTAATATGAAGAAGTCAAACGGCAGTCATAGTCGGACAAAGCTAAAAAGGCCATTAGCATAGATCCATTTGAAAAAAAAATTGTGAAGAAGTATTCTTAAGGGCCTGTTTCACAATCTTCTAATAAGTATCGAATAGCTTATTAGGCAGTTGTGTCGCTGCTTACTTTATATCGAGCGACAGAGACAAAACATGCAAATAAGCTATCTGACATTTATCAGTAGATTGTGAAACAGCCCTTAGTATAATTTGGTTTAGTGTCTGTAATTTCACAATCTACTGATATCTTATTTGCATGTTTTGTCGCTGTTGCTCGGTATAAAGTAAGCAGCGATCAAACTTCCGGACATTTTTTTTACTTTATTCGACACATATTAGACGATTATGAAACAGACCCTTGGTAGAAGCATCCGTGGCCTAGTGGGTTGACAGCTTGAGTTGCACTCGAGAGGATGCAGGTTCGAGTTCGGATTGTGGCGTGTAGTATCCTCTAACTTCATGCGTATTGAGTTATTGACGAATACAAAATGAAGCAAGACAAAACTAGTGACAATTCATGTAAAGCTTAAAAGTGCTGATGAAATTACATAACATTAACTTTACAAATTGATGTCAGCAAAACGTAATATTAACTAGAATATTTAAACTCGCTGAATGATTAAGTTTAAGTATAGCTTTCAAGGATTCCATGGCGGGGTTGTTAAGGAGTGAAAAGATTGGAGATTTAGTCTCCGTCGTCGCTAATTGCATCCGGTTCTTTGCATCCGCTCCTATTGTGAATGCTCCAACGCAGGTTTTAATGAAGCGCCTTAATTCAAACCCCGAGGAAACTCGCGATGGTCTAGGCAAATACAAAGTTTTACTTGGAGATTTTGAGTTTCGCTTCAATCACTAATCTTCATTCTTCATTCATTCTTCTTTCTTCAATCTTCAATCACTTCAATCACTTTACGAAGTTTTAGTTCCAACTTCCATTATAATTAGCACAAAGAAGATAGTAACGTATGTTATAATTACTCATTTTATATTTTAATACACCTTGTGTTCTCACCAGTCGTGTCGGTTATCCATTCCACTAGGTTTCGATAGTAAAGGTAGACAGAGTCCTCGTGTGTACTGCGCAAACACCTGGGCACTATAAAAATAATTCCTGCCTATCTGGTTTCAATGAAACCGGCCACCTTCAGCGATATCGTTGTAGATTAAGGATTAGGTAACCTATCTCTATTGAAGCGAAATATATATTTGTTTAGAGTCGTCAATACTATCGCTGTTTTCTGTTGAATATTCATGTACCGCTTCATCGCGACGCGTCGGGCTGTAACAATCGGCTGTCGCGGATCAGGCGGGGTATTAGCATCAATCGCAAATCAAAATATATTATCACTGTGCTGGAATTTAATATGGGTATAATAAACTCAAACCTGCTACTGATTAAAATAAATAATTAAGAACGTTAATAAGATAATTAATTTAATAACGTTAGTTCGTTACGTTTCACATATAATAATTAAGAACGTTTTATTGTAATATTTTTTTTATTAAAAAAAAAATCTCAATTTGTCAATTGTCAATTCTGTTCAAATGCAATTTAATCCGAACTAAATAAATTACAATACAAAAAAGAAATACTATGTTATTATTTAGCCGCATCTTTTTGTTTGCGTTCGGATTAAATTGCATTTGAACAGAATTGACAATTGACAAATTGAGATTTTTTTTAATTCCACAGTTGTGGTCACTTAATTAAGAACGTTTTGTAGTAATATCTACTTCAAAAAAAAACAATTAGTCATAAGAAGTAGTGTGTTTGTTTTCAGGTGTAACTAGTTGTGTTACGAGTTTGGTTTAGAGAGAGAAATAAATGTTATGGTAAGTACTGCATGACGACCGCTGTGGCTCAGTGGTTAGCGCTTTGGCGCTCAAACCGGAGGCAGCGGGTTCGAATCCCGACAGGAACAAAAAGTTTTCTGCGTTCCTGGGTCATAGATGTGTATTAAATATGTGTATTATGTAATAAAAATCTTAAATATAAGTATAGTATAACATATATTTCCGTTGTCTGGTATCCGTAACACAAGTTCTTCGAGAACTTACCACGGGACCAGATTGACGTGGCGTGAAAGCGTCCATAGATATTATTATTATTACTGTATGGCGTTTCTAAATTAATGACCTCAACTATAAATTATTCCTGTTGAGTGTTTAGTGTATTACCTCCTCCTTTTCGGAAGTCAGCTACTTAGCCGATAATCGCTTTCCGTAAATAAGAGTTAATATAATGATTTGTAATTATTTTTTAAAATTTTTAAGATTTTTGTCACGCCTTTTAGAATAACACACAGGACCTCTTGCACTTTAATAAGTATTTTACATTACGCCTTTTAGATTTTTTATTAATGACTAAATGCCATATTATTAATAGACTATAGTGATAAAACACATAAAATATAAAACATTATTAGGTCGTGGAACAATATATTTGTTAGTTCAATAATTGATTTTAAATATTGGAATGAAGTTCCTTATCGCGCGTTGCGAAAGGGGGCTAGACGGAAAAAATTAAGACCAAAAGTTGTAACGACACTTTTTGCTATAGTTGTAAGCCGTGCGGCGTGGAATAAATTACAAATTTCCTTCAATTTTTTACCACAAGCCAATTATTACTAAAATTGAGCCTACTGATTAAGTTTATATTACATTATATTTGTTAATAATAAAAAAATATTACTATAACTTTTTTATTACAATTTCTTCACTAATTAATCGAAAGGAACTTCGTTCCATCCGGGTGTCCTTGACACCTGTCAAGTTTTTTTTTGTACATTTTCATTTCGATGCTCTCATGCTGAATGCTATGAATGAATGAATGAATGAATGAATAAAAAAAATGAATGCTAATTTACTCGTTCACATAGGTACATTTAGTTTAGCAATGGATTTAATCGAGAATGCAATTGCGAATTCAACGAATCAAACCCGCTAAATAATTTAAAACCTAAACTCAATAACGGGATCTAGCAAATTTAAATAATAAAACGCTATGAAAATACATTTCCAATCCGGTTTTTCTTTTCCATTTTTTTAATCTATTGGCTCCACGCCCGGACACGAAAATATTTGGTGACGCCGAAGTGGGATTTAATCCTGCCGTACGCACGGACCACTGATCCGAGCGGGATTTTCGAACATTCTGGATTTCAGGTATGTATTGTACTTCACAAGTGAAAGTTGAAACGAGTATTACCTGTGTCATAAGTAAGTATGGATTAAAAATATTTTCTAGAGTGGGGAAATGACAATACCTACCTATTAATTTTTTGGTAAAATGAGGGTTTTTAAATTCGTGACATCTGACAGCTTTTTGACACGACAAGGACCGTCGGGCTACCAAGCGCCGCCTGGTGACAGAAAAAGAATCAAAAATTCTTATTGGCCGTTTTTGATACCACTTACCTGCCCCCTAGCGGCAGAAAAATTATCCAGCACCCTCATTGCACCCTTTTTTACCACGATACTTATGTCGGCGACAGGCTCACAAGCAACTAACTAGGTAGGTGAATAGTGTATAAAATTAAGTTAAGCAAAATCAATAACAAAGATCTTTGGCACATGATTCACTGCGTTTAGGTAGATAGTGCGTAGTGGCTAACGCACTTAATCGTAATAAGTAATTAGATACCAAACTAATGAGGGTGTTTGATATTTTTTCTGCCGTTAGGGGGCAGACCCAGCGCACACAAAGCGTCATCTGGTGGCGTAAGTGGTATCAAAAATGGTAAATAAAAATTTACTATTCTTTTTCTGTCACCAGGCGGCGCTTGGCAGCCCGACGGTCCTTGTCGTGTCATAAAGCTGTCAGATGTCACGCATTTAAAAACCCTCATTACGGAAAGTCTCAGACCAAATAAATAAGTTTTATATATTATATATATATATTTTGTACAGCGGCCAGTATTATCACTATGATGTTAATTTTTTGTTCCCTCTAATTCTACAGGACTTTTTCTTAAAATAAACGCGCAACGTCTTGATAAAGTATTATAACTTTCATAATAATATTGACGAAGAACTAAGTAAACATAAACATTACCTATACGTTTAATAGCAAAAAATAAAGTTATTTTGCACTTCCAATTTACATATATAATGAAATACTTGTTCTAAATTGTGCGGTAATAGTTGTTTGAATGACTATTAGAAGCGAAAAATTATATATACCTAAATATATAAAATTCGGCTAGCATAGTAATTAAGTAACAGGCGCTGCACCAAGGTCGCTGGTCCTATACCCTAATAGCTTGCCGATATTGTGCAACACGCCTTGTTCCAGTTACTAAACTTTAAATTCGAAGTACAAATTATTTAGGACCTGTTTTATGACAGTGCATTGGTTCGAGGTCGAACCTTTAACGTAATACGTAATATTTGATGCAAGGACAAAGTAGACTTGAAATTCTTGAAACCCACCTCAAATTCCGAGCATTTTTTATTCAACAGACCAGGAAATGATTAGACGAATTTCCTGATGGTAAGCGTTTGCCGCCGCCTATAGACACTCGCAACACCTGTTACAATTGTAACTTCTCTGGTGTGGCGCACTTGCATTCCTGGTCCATAAGAGGAAACAGAATGGCCACGCAATGTATGGAAAAGCATACAAACGTAGTCCCCTGTTTCCTCCCTGGATAATGTCGGTAGAGTAACAAAATTTTTTCCCTGAATATTTATGGATACTATTAGCATGTAATAGTAAACAAAAAAAACCTTTTCCTTTTTTTCATAAATTAGTTATTAAAAAAGATATGGAGGTTCAAAAACTTAAAAAAATGGCCAGATTTTCCGCAATGTTCAAACATCCAGAAAACAAATTCGACTAAATTATATAAAAAAAATGAATACATAGGAACACAGTTCAAGCCTTTCTTGAATTGTTAATGAAAAAAGTACTTAAATCGGTTAAGTTTTGGAGCAGGAATCAGGGGACGACGAATCGTTGATTTTTTGTACTCTTAATAGGTATTTTCAGTTCAATTTACAGTTGTCTGTATCGCACTCTCACACATTGATAGCTAGTTTGTTCGGGCACTGCGGGATAGATTGGGAGAATAGATTTTATAAATACCTATTTTTCATTTATCTAGCCCTTGATGTTTCCTCTTAAATTCCCTTGGGCCTTCGGTAACCTCTCTCAATCGTCTCTCTCAATCTCGATCCGGCTCATTCGTGGAGAAGCATGGCTCTCCCACAATAAGAAACCTTATAGTTCTTAACATTCCTATTGTATACTTACATGGAAAGACTTCAAAACTAAAGATAGGCTATGACGTACATTTGACGGAACACATCTTCATACAAGAAAAACTTACGCCATCTTGGTTTTCACCATATCTCAAATATCAGCCATCTTGATTTCATCATACTTCAAATGTCAAAATGACCCCAAAAACTCTTAAAGCTGTTCCATTTAAGTGGAGACAGTTTTTGCCTCAACATGCCTCGTCTATATATACGTCTATGCTTATATGTTAAAAAGACACAGCTTATGATCGCATTTAAATTATGTTTTTTTTTTAATTCATATCCAAGACAAAAATACATGTTACTTTTACCACATTTACTTAGAATACATTATTGTAAACATTGACAGTGAATTTTTTATGGGCTGACATTAGATCTGAAAATTGAGGAATGAAACCAAAGTCTTCAACCTAGGGCTTGATTTTGTTAAAAAATACTAAAATTATTTAGTTAGATACCTATCCCTCTTATTAAATAACAATATTTATACAACGGATAACTTAAACAACGTTGCTATCTTTTTCAAGCAAGTGACATTTCCAACGCATCAGACAAAGACAGCAACGTTGTTTAAGTTATCCGTTGTGTAAATAGATTTATTAGTAAGGGAGTATATAATATATAAAAGCACTTCTTGGTTATAGTGAATTGTCAAGCTTACAAAATATTTAAGACTGAAATACTTTCCATGCTTCTTTAAATATTTGAATTTAGTTCATAATTTTGGATGACTTCGTCATTATTTAATAAGTTAAGTTTAAAATTTAATCGATAAATTTGATAATCCTTGATGATCGGCACTAAAAGATTGCTCATCATCAGTAACCTGAGTAAACGTAATGTAAGTAATGTAAGTTGTAGGATACTCCGATAAGATAGTAGTCGGGTGCTGTGGCTGTAGCACTGAACGCGTCACCGCGCCGACTGAACCTGCGATCACGGCGCGGGTGCGGCGCGGTGTCCAGTTGTGGTCCAATATCTCGAATCGCGAGATAAAGCTGCACCAGCGGTGGCTGACCCTAATTGTTGTTTTGTTTTGATGTTTTAAAAAGTAGAATCTTTAATGTTTTAGTGTTATATATATACATGATTATTGAAAGTTAAGCAAACTAAAATAATTAATTTAAAATAGTGTGCTGATGTGAGATCTCAATCTAATAGGACCACGGAAGATCAGGCGCCTCGGCACCGCCGTGGTCGATGCCTGAGTGGATTCCCTTTGAACATGTGGTGTGGGGATTTGATTCTGATTTTCGATTTGTTTATTTTCTTTTTAGCTGTGTTAATGTCCCTTGTGTGTTCAATAAAGATATTATTATTATTATTATTATTATTAAACTAATGAAAAATAATAAAAGGAAGGTGGTTGTTTCTAGATATATCTGCGAGTATATGCTAATAGAGTCGTCACAATAAGCCAATTTAATGAAAATTGTTATATTACATCGTATTGGTACGAAATGCAATGCCTAACTCTCGATACGGAGTGATAAATTCATTCATCATAATATAGATCGTAGAAACTGTTAGACAGGATCGTTGCCACATATTACTATTTTCATTTTTTGGCCTTGGAATGTTCGGCGTTGTAATTTTTGTATGAATTCCTTAATATTATAGGTATATCAAAATGTACTTTTATTGTAATTAACGCTTATTTTTACCTTCGTATGCAAAGAACAGCCAAAAAGTTATAATACCTATGCATTTGTAGATAAGACATTATATATTTAGTTATTCTCATTCTATGTTAAGATAAAAGGTTTTTCAATAGCAGCGCATAGCGGCTATCTTGGCAAAGATATAACTGTAAAGGTTTTTCAATAGGTCCCGATAGGCTTTAACTTTGACAGCGCATAGCGGCTATCTTGGTAAAGCTATATCTGTGAAGGTTTTTCAATAGGTCCCGATAATCTTGAACTTTGACAGCGCATAGCGGCTATCTTGGTAAAGGTATATCTGTGAAGGTTTTTCAATAGGCCCCGATAACCTTGAACTTTGACAGCGGATAGCGCCTATCTTGATAAAGCTATAACTGTAAAGGTTTTTAAATAGGTCCCGATAGGCTTGAACTTTGACAGCGCATAGCGGTATCTTGGTAAAGCTATAACTGTAAAGGTTTTTCTATAGGTCCCGATAACCTTGAACTTTGACAGCGCATAGCGGCTATCTTGGTAAAGCTATATCTGTGAAGGTTTTTCAATAGGTCCCGATAATCTTGAACTTTGACAGCGCATAGCGGCTATCTTGGTAAAGGTATATCTGTGAAGGTTTTTCAATAGGCCCCGATAACCTTGAACTTTGACAGCGGATAGCGCCTATCTTGATAAAGCTATAACTGTAAAGGTTTTTAAATAGGTCCCGATAGGCTTGAACTTTGACAGCGCATAGCGGTATCTTGGTAAAGCTATAACTGTAAAGGTTTTTCTATAGGTCCCGATAACCTTGAACTTTGACAGCGCATAGCGGCTATCTTGGTAAAGCTATAACTGTAAAGGTTTTTCAATTGGTCTCGATAGGCTTGAACTTTGACAGCGCATAACGGCTATCTTGGTAAAGCTATAACTGTAAAGGTTTTTCAAAAGGTCCCGATAATCTTGAACTTTGATAGCGCATAGCGGCTATCTTGGTAAAGCTATAACTGTAAAAAAATTGCATTAATACCTGTTTAGTCAAGACATTTCACTATGGAAAGCTACACTGCACAAAATTAGTGTTCTATTCGCCTAACGTTCCGTGTGTTGAGTCCAATTTATGGCGATTGAATAAAAAAATTGTGACCCAGGATATATGATATTATGGATCTTAAAAACATGTGATTCTAATAGGAAGCCGCTATTTGCTACACAGCACCCGAAGAATTATATTTACTGAATGAGATTTTAGAAGCTTCGTCATATAGCGCGGTGGTTACATCGACTGGCCACCGAAGTCGTGTGTTTTAAGACGGCCTGATTACTTTCTGAGGGGCTATGTGAAATCTCTAGGTTACGCAGATATACGACAGTCAAATATTGCTTTCGTTATGGCAAACATAACTCGGATTGTCCGTTAAATTGAGCCATATTTATACGAAGATGTCGACAAAAATGGATCTACAGCGGAGTCGCAGAGGCCACTAAGATGATTTTTTTCCATATATAATCGAATATCATTTTCAATATTATAACAATTGTAGTTATATTAATTATCAAAACAGGTCGTTTTATTTCATTTCAATGTTTGTGCGCTCTTAAAGAAAAATCCTTTATTATATTGCTTGGATCTATGCAATCGAAATATATTCATAATCAAAGGTCCGAAATTAAGGTCTAGTTTTGGTCTATCAATATTTAGTCCAATACTTCGGCGTAGGCGCGGCTGATATATAGCTGAACATTTTAAACGCAATTAGGTATTCAAACAAAATTGCAATGGTAACTGTATTAAATTTGGAAAGGATCGTGAGTCGTGACTAACTAAAGTATTTTAATGCAAAATCTGATTATTGTTCAAACTTAACAAAAATGTTATGTTATATTATTCAATGGAATTATGAAATTTATAAGAATAATAATATAATTAAGATACAATATAACATACTAGGCATTCAATTTAATTTTAATTTATTTGATGTTTGGTATTACTATCTACAGCAGCAGTGATGTAACTATAATATATCCGAATTTTCAATAAAAAAATCTCATATTTCTCACTGCGTATTTTTTAATTATTTATTCCATCCATTCCATGAGTCCCTCACTATTATTAATATAAGTTTTTTAAAGATCTTGAGGACGACCTTCGCTATCTTCATTAGACATACCTACCTACGAACATTGATAAAAATATTATTTCTAAGTCATTTATTTTTAAGAATGACTGTGTCTGTCTTTCTGTCTGTATGTCACCAGGCCATGAACCGTGATCGCTTGACCTTTGTAATTTTCAAAGGACACTGGCAAATCCAGATCTCACGAACCGTGATCGCTAGACCTTTGAAATTTTCAAAGGACACTGGCAAATCCTTCCCGATTTTCCATCAAGAGCGGCTATGTTTCAAACATATGTGGTTTTATAGTACTTAAAAAGTTATTACATAAAAAAATTAAAATATTTTTAGGACTTGGGAATGTTATGGGAAGGTTATGTATCTCCAACTATCAGAGAATTCATGTGCAAAATACGAACTTGTGTGGTAATCGTTATCGTCATATTATCTGTAAGGTCTATAGGTAGTATCTATAAGGTAAATTGTCAATTTCAGGCGTAAAAACTCGATCTAGTCGCCCAATAGATAGATTTATTTTTATTGGAGTACCTATTAAGTTATTTTTCATTTCTATAGTTCAACAGTTTAGTAGTAGTAGTTTTATGAAAAAAAAAAAAAAATGTGGTGTGATATAGATCCCCCTCTACCATTTATATTTATACGAAGAAAAATAATCATTATGTTTTTGTTACGTTAAAGCGACATCTATCTGTTATTATCAGTTAACATATTGCGTTTCCAAACAAACTAGTTATTAATTTCATTACGTAATTAACATCACATAACAATGTCGCTTTTCCGCAAACCGCCACTAGGGCAATTTTCTTTAACAGTAGGTTAGATTATATTTAATAAATTATTTTTTATCCCCCGAGTTTGATGTATAGCATAATTGCTTTTTTTTGTTCCTATTCATAAAATACAATTTTCAATAAGTATTTTTGTTGGATTAAAACAGTTTTATCACTAACACCGCAGGCTGCAGCTAGCTCGGACGTGGTTTGCGATGGATCCGATTCCACAATAGCCTCCAATTCTTCATTATCAACTTTGGTCTCCGGCCGTCCACGGGGCTTGTTCTGCAGGTCGAAATTTCCAGAACGAAAACGTTGGAACCAAAAACGCACTGTTTTCTTTTGCGACACCGCCGTCATACACATAATTAATCCTTCGAGCCGTTTCTGCAGCACTGGTGCCACGGTGGAACTCGTACTCGAAAATAATACGATATTTCAAGTTTTCCATTTTCTAAACAGAGTGACGCAAAGATAAAACCAAAAGAGGAAATAACAAATGAATTACGGTTTTCGAAACTCAGATGCATGAGTAAATAGCGGTATAAATTTGAAATTGGAATTCCTAACCAAAGAAGATATATTTGAGATCAAAGTGGCCAGTACGATAAAACGCCAATTTCATATGTAAGGACCTAATATTATGTATCCACACACCCGAATCATTTCTTGGCAAGAAAAAATGAACATCATTAGCATGTCATAGCGATGAAAACGAACTGAGCCATCAAAACCGAATATATGGCAGGGAATATATGAACCGGAAACCCGTGGGCCCGGGAAAATTCAGAGCAATGAAAACTGAACTCTGCAATACAATACAATAAAGTTGAAAATCGAAGTGTCGAGTGTCGAGCTGTCATAATATAATATTGTGACATTGACATTTAACTGGATACTTGTGTTTTCAGGTCTATTTTATTAGTGCAGATTTATATTTTCAGTGTTTTGAATTTCCCCCGTCTTTACGGATTCCGAACAATATCGTCCTAGCATAAAATGTTCTTGATACGATATGTTGAATTACAATTTCAGAAATATGTCAATTTTATATACTTCATCTAATCATCATCTAATCTAATATTATAAAGAAGAAAGATGTGATTCTTTGTTTTTTGCATTGAATAGGCTACACTATAAACTAATAAACTACTGGACCGATTTTGATGAAATTTGGCACAGATATTGAGTAGACCACGGGGAAGGACGGAAGGTACTTTAATTGCGGAAAGATGAACGATTCCCGCGAGATTTCCTTTTGTGAAGACGAAGTGTACACAACATCTACAACAACTCTATATATCATATCAAATTCATGCTTCTTTTTCGTTCATGATAATGAAATCTTATATTAATATCAATAATACTTTAATTAAAATAAGTTTCGAAAATGTCGGAAATACAATATCCTTGTAATTAACATCAACGATGATTAGTTGAGTTTGGCTTTTAGGTGATTACGTGAGTGCTCCATCAATATTTCAACTTTCAATACACAATATTAGTCAAGGCCCATATTGTGGTTCACGCTTGTTCCTTTAATGATAGAGTAGGAAAATCCTATACACGTATTCCTTTCCAAAGTGTTGCGACACGACTAGTAGATATGTAGGAGGCATAAGGTTATTATCTCAGCACACCCAACAATACGGAACCATACCCTATGTTGTAATTAAGTAATATGCTAGTGTACAATGGAGAATGTTACTAGGTATATAAATCAGTTGAATCTTTGTTATAGTAAAACTATAAATAGTGTATACACTAGTTTTTATTTTATTAAAAAATAATAGGTCTTTTAAAAACATGGAATTCTTTTTCCAAAAGTAGTCATTTGTTTATTGATTAGTGTTACATTTTCATCGCATTTCAATCTTTTTCGTCATCATGGATACGTTAAAAATTCGAGTAATTGTGGAATATGAGTACCGTCGTGGCAGCAACGCGGCACAAGCGGCACGCAACATCAACGACGTTTACGGAGCTAACACTACAAACTAACGCACCACCTGTTATTGACACATCTCCAACCAGCATTGGTCAATCGCTCGTCTCCGCTTCTCCTGCACGACAACGCGCGACCTCATACTGCACAGCAGACGGTCTCCAAGTTGCAAGAGCTGGGGTTGGAAGCTCTCCGTCATCCGCCCTACTTACCAGACCTTGCGCCTACAGACTACTACTTTTTCTAGAATTTGGATAACTTCTTGGTGGGAAAAAATACCCGATTATTATTATATAATTATATTACTTCAATACCCGAGAAGGCAGTACAAAATGCCTTTGAAGAATTTGTTGCCTCCCATCCAGCTGATTTCTTTAAGAAGGGCATCAATAAACTGCCACTGCGTTGGCAAAGATGCATTGATTGCATAGGTGATTACTTCGATTAATACAATTAAAAAATACATGAAGAAAATTCGTTTAAATTTTTTCATACTAAACGGCAATTTCATAGGTAAAGATCTAATATTAAGTAGCTAAGATTTCACATGCGTTTAAAGTTCCGATTTTTTTTAATCCCGCTAACAGTGGCGTGCCTCGCGCTAGTCGCTATTCGCTACACTTCGGCCATACAGCCCGGATCCGTAGTTCCGAGAGCCGTTCGCGCCGCTTAGTCGCAAGTTACGACTGGGCCAATTTTAAGTTAAATAACTTCTCGAAACTAATTGACATCCTACTTTATATTATAAATGTGAAAGTTTGTGAGGATGAATGGATGGATGGATATATGGATGTTTCTTACTCATTCACGCATAAACTTCTGAACAGAATTCGATGAAATTTGGTATGGTAGTAGTTTAGGCTCTGGATTAAAACATAGGCTACATTTTATCCCGAAAAAGTAGGTCAAGTGTTCCTTGGCGATACTGTATTTACGCGGGGGAGCCGCAGGCAACAGCTAGTATCGAAATAATTATTTCACGAGTATTTTTTATTTTCCACGGAAAATACAGAAAGTTTACATTTAAAATTAGTTAACATTCTCCAAATATAAAGATGAAAGATGAAGAATTTTTATTGTTTTTTGTTTGCATTGAATATCCTCCGAAGCCGCAGGACTGGACGGAATTCCCTTTTTCACGCACAAAGTCGCGGGCGACATCTGGTAACTAATAATATGTTAGTGTCTTATGTTGTAACTTGTAGCTAAATAAAATGAGATTCTCAATACAAACTAATTTACTTTGTCGTCGTTTCACCCTGAAGATGTCTAAGTTCTAACGAGTTTTTTTTACAAACACAGAGACACGATCATTTTATATACAGGTTTACCAACCAGCATTACAAATATGCTAAACATCATGTGGCACAAACTTATAAAATGTGAATTATTAGAAAATATATTGTAATTCTTTTAATCTATTTTACACAGCCATAATATTTATTGCGACAGAGCACACTTCCTAAAGGAAGTTAATTGGTATGGTCCATTACGTAAATAAAATTTAGACTATCAAGATAACAATGTAAATACTGAACATATATTACCTTCACACTGGCTCTACATTCTGTTCGTAGGCGCATTAAGTTCTCGAATTCTGCCATGGAGCAAAAAATCGTAATAACTTGTTACCGGGCCAAACACGGATAGGTTTGTGCGATGTGCCTAGTAAAAATCTCTTAACTCCAACCCAATTTAATCTGAACGTAAATGAAGAAGTAGTCCGCAGCGCGCCATAATGCCATGTCATATATAAAAGAAGACGTCCTCACTGACTTACTGACATATTGACGCCGACATAGCCGTTACCGCTTATGGTAGAAACGTGACATTTGGACAGTAGTTTTAATTTACTATGTAGACGCTCATTAAGAAGTGATTTTGAAAAATTCCACCTTTAAAGGGGTGAAATAGGGGTTGAAAGTTGGTATAGGAAATCCATAAATCTGCACGAATTTCGAAGAAAATTGAGATCCATGCTTGTAAATACATTTCAATAAATACATGTTTCAGGATTTATTAAAATTCAACCTGTGAGGGTGTAAAATAAGGGTTGAATGTTTGTATGGAAAATATTTAAAATCTGTCCCGATTTTTATGAAATTTTATAGGTAGGTAGTAAATATTGAGTTTGTTTTTTATACTTCTCAGAAATTCGTCCTCGAAAGAGTGAAATTGGGGTCCAATGTTTTTGTAGTGAAATATCAACAACTGAACTTATATATTGCTTTGCATTTAGGCACGCAGATAGTTTTAAAATATTTTTAGTTATAAAACTATACAACTGTTATGAAGTATCAAGTGTTTTGTTTAAATAATGGATTTCTTGCCGTTTATAAACAAAAACGGGACGAAGTTAAGATAGAAAGTACTTTATGTGGATGTGTAATAGCACACTATGCTGACATTTCAGTGTAATATTCTATTGTAAGCCTATATAATCGGCATTGAGCACTAATTGCCTCATTCCTTAGCCTTACAATACTGTAAAAATCGAAATATACCTAACCAAAAATCACACAATCACACGATAATTATTATTTATTTGATGTAATATATTATATATAACATATTGATACACTACAACATATAATTAATTCACTTCAATTTAACGTGGAAAACACTGCCTGAATTGATTTATAATATCAGCAATCTTTCAACAACAACCTGAAGGATTGTCGCTCGTTGACAATGAGGGTTTTTAAATTTGTGACATCTGATAGCTTTTTTCCACGACAAGGACCGTCGGGCTACAAGCGCCGCCTGGTGACAGAAAAATAATCGAAAACTCTTATTGACCGTTTTTGATACCACTTACGCCACCAGAAGACGCTTTGTGTGCGTTGGGTCTGCCCCATAACGGCAAAAAAAACATCAAACACCCTCATTGAAATAGCTCGCAATCTGATGTCGCGTTGCTGTCAAATGTCATACGTAATACCGATTTTTGTTGTTACAAGGAGAATCGATTGCATTTTTAGTTCCCTAATTATTCGCTAGAGCGCGATCCCATCGATTGTTCGCTGTCGCGTCGCTATTGCTAATACGTAATACTAAAATTATGTTTGACAGCGATATTGTACAATTTACGGCTATCGCATTGATGTTGCAAGATACAGAATCACCCTGCGTACTTGATTAACTTAACGATAGCCATAAGAATTGGTTTGAAATCGGAACCCCAATTATCGTAATAATCAACTTACACTTACATTTAACTTTGATTGAATTATATATGAATCGTCTTGATATCATAAACTGATTTTTAGAGTTTGGACCAATCAAAACGGGTTTGAAGTTAGTTTGACGTTTATGAGAATACCATTTTGCAGTTCTAACATTCGGGAATCGTAACGTCGTAACTGTATTATTGCAGGACTTAATTACCAAAATCTACCTTGAGTTTCATACTCTTATCCCTGCTAAAGATATAAAGATTGTATGTTATTGCGATCAGCGGCATGTATATGTATTAGGCCTAATTAGTAACTTAACACATTATATTGCAGTAAACTATGAATGCCTGAGATAATTCATACATTTTTATTAGCGCACGTGTCGAATAAATTGGTAACATAGCATAGACGAATTCTTTATGACATAGTATTAGAATGTGTATTGTAATAAAATGTTTAAAAAGTCCAGGAGAATTTGTAGAAATTGAGAACTTTGCCATATCTTTTTAAAGTTTCTACCGTAACTTTCATGCCGTAGGAGTAAAGACACTGATGCTACTGGGTTTTTTAGGGTTCCTTTTAGTACTACTAAAAGGAACCCTATACAACAACATAAAAATATAATATATTATAGTTTCACCCTGTCCGTCCGTCTGTCTGTCTAACCTTCCTTCTAACTTCTTCTTTATAAATAAAAATGGATTGCAATTCTAATGTCCTGCTAAAACTAGGGAGCGGCTGGACCGGTTTCGCTAATTTTGGTCTTAAAATAATTGCGAAAGTTCGGGGAAGGCTCAAACGCTGAGAAATATTGTAAAAAATGTGGCAAAACGACGATTGAATCTTCCTATATCTACTAACTGTTATCTGTGTTCCATTTGTCACTTGACAGTCAAAAGTTTATAGGTGCGTTCAGTTTACCTGTTTGATTTATTTAAAATTATGCGATAGGCCCATAAAAAACCGTCCTGCACCAGTGGGTTGGTAGGTGTGTAGGTAGGTGCGTGATGTAGGTGTAGGTGTAGGTGTAGGTAGGTGTGTGATGTAGGTGTAGGTGTAGGTGTAGGTAGGTGTGTGATGTAGGTGTAGGTGTAGGTAGGTATGTGTATAGTTGTATACATTATATTTTTGGCATCATAAAATAATGATAATATCATATTATAAGGTGGCAATTTTTTTCTCATTCTACACCATCCCCCCTCCTTCCCCTCCTGGTATTTATAAACTATAAGAGGTAGAAACTTGTTACTTTGCATGCTGATTGGTCACTAACTAATAAAACTAATAAATGATATTTAAAAAAAACTATTGGCTATTTCGCGCTGATAGTTACGGAACCCTCCTTAGAAAAGTCCTAACGTGCTTTTCGTTAGGTTATTTATTATCATTTAGACTTGAAATAAAAAAATATAATAGTACCTACGTTTGCTCTGCATAATATATTTTTATTGTCCTGTTAAATGAGAGGGGTTAACATTTTGACAGATATTTTATTCATTTATATTATATAAGGCTGCCTGCTGGGGCAATGGGTTTCGGAATCCGGAAGGCCGGGGAAATATCAGAGTATTAAAAATAGAACTCTGAACAAATATGACAGCTCGACACTCGGCACTTCTATTTTCAAGTCTACTGTATTAGCCCAGAGTTTTATTTTCAGTGCTCTGAATTTTCCCCGGTCTTACGGATTCTGAACTAAGCCGCGGCCTAAGCTATAAGGTTAGCCATCTATTCCATATATTTCATATATTACTCGTAAAGTAGGTAATAGTAGGTAAGACCATAAGGTTACATACCATGATAGATAGAGAGCTGTATCCTATCTGTTTACACGTCTAAACACAAAAACAACAAAAACACAGGTGTGTATAACTGTATACGTTGTCAAAAGGGCAACTGTACATTTTCAAACAAGTGATTGTTAGTAGTTTATGACAAGTATCGTTTTTTTTTATTTATTTTAAAGGTAATTCAGATTCGAATAATATGAAAAAAAAAACTCACTAATACTACAATATGATATACATTTAATCAGTTATGATAACAAAATCAATTGTACTATAAAAGTAGGTAAGTACTAAAAAAATAATAACTACTCCAAAACTTAAAATGCTACAAAAAAAAAAGAAATCTCCCAGGTCATCCCCACCAGGCAGAGTACCTAGAAGGCTCAAAGAGTTTCCTCGCTGGATTGCGAAGGAAAGAAATACATTCCAATACATTCCACCTACATTTATTTTAAATTCATTTTATAATTACTAAGTATATTGTTTATAAATATTTCAAAAACATTAGAACTCTTACAATGAAACGTGTATATTCTTGTGTAGTGACTAAAGTTCAATAGCTATCTTAAAAATGCAGCGCCGCGTCACGTATCGTCTTATTTCGGTGTGAACTCACGCTTAGTTTTTATCAATATATCATACTTTATTAACAGGTTAGTAAAATGACAGAAATGCTCTACAATTAATCAAGGTTCCCTAAAAACTTGTGCCCGTGTGTCGCTAAAATCAGGCCCGTTGATTTATGTAATTTTATTAACGCTTACCTGCATTTAAAATCACTGAAGTAAAGGTACACACATACTACAAATGTTTTTATCAAGTAAATAATAAATCAAGTATAGCTTAAAACTAACTAATCCTTATCACCAGCTTTAATATTTCGTAAAATTTGCATTAATTTTGCTTTGTCCGATTCCTTCAAATCCCGAAAATTCTTCCTTAAGCTCATTTCAGACTAAGTTATAATATTTTGCTATATAGTATAGCAAAGAAGGACCTAATGCTATACTATATAGCATGGCGTTCACATTACGCGATATTATCGCAAGCATTTATAGTATATAGCAAGCTCAGTATGGTTGTGTCGCTCGTTTTGCTTGCGGGACGGCCGGGGGTGAGGAAGGAGGAAGAGGGCGACGCACGATATAGCACAGCATGAACTCAGCGTATTGCATCAATTTTATAGCGTAAAGTAAGCCAATAATATATAGTACAGTACAGTGTGAACGTCTCCAGAACAATGTATGGTGCGCGATATTGTTGTGCTATAAGCTATTTACTATATGATATTATATTATAGCGTAGTCTGAAAGCCGTTTTTATGGCTGCCTATACATAACATTTTCATTTAAATATAATTATTAATTTGCAATACACCATAAACAAAAATTATATAATTTAGCTTAAGTACGTAAATCTACTAATATGAGAACAGAGAGGTACACAGAAATATGATGAAAAAAAAGAAAGTGACTACAATTAAAATAAGCTATGTAAAAAATGTAGGTAATTGGTCTGAGCTATCTATTTGTAGACCATCTAGACCATAAAGTTTTGGCTTTTTAATTCACTATCACAGATTACCCATTTAAAAGCACACATGTAATCCTTTATACAATTTGTACACACCTTTTATATTTGTCTAAAAACTGGCACAATGTATTATTTATCAAGGCCTGTCCATAAGGAGACTATGATATAATAAGTGTATATTTCGCTCACTATTGTGGCCTAAAATACTCGTTTTGGCAAAAACACTTTACTTTAGTTCAATGGTTAATTTAAAAAGCTAAAACTGCAAGTTTTTTGGCGCGCAGAATAAGTTACAGAGGCTTACTGGATTGTCCTTTAGATTGTTTCGAGTCAGTTATTAATTACATCGAGTATGTTCCACATAAAATAATTTCAAGCTGCAATGTCCTTCAGCAGAAATAGTTGTTCTGTATAAATTTAGAGCAAATTAGCGGGTAAAAAAGGTGTCAGGTTTCACAGGTGTTCAGGTTGCAGGTTCAGGTGTTCATTTTTAAACTTTTTGATTTTATTGGAAAAACTAGTTTATAATCTAACCAAGAGCTTATTGTCAGGACATAACTAAGTTTCGTACTATCAACGCGTCATTTTTTAAATTACTTCAAAACTTTTTCTCTGATTTTGCATGTAAATTATTTTTGAAGAGTATTCGACCTATTTGCTCGGGAAGTTACAGGTTTTTTCTTAAAGATTAGAAATGCCAGCGAGCGGACTAAATTTATAAACCATTTTGTATGGCCGATTACTTGAAAATGATTCACTTCATAAGTCCTATTATATAAAACCTAACTCTTATTTAAAAACACCCATTCGGCGATGTACACACAATTGGGTATAAAAAGTACGCAAGGGCCGACAGGAAGACAGACAGGCAAACGGATGGACAGACAGAATAAATGAGGGTTCCTTGTAGTTACTACAGAACCCTAAAACTCAGGAGCATCTATTTCGCATACTAAAAGTTACTTGACCTACTATAAAACAGTAGCTAGGTGCTGGTAGCTAGCTGTACTTAGATTTCTTTAACTTCGCGACGGATTTTTATGTCTTATTCATTAAAAACCATTATTTTGACTAAAGATGATAATTTATATAATATATATTATATGCTATATGCCTATATATTAAGTAAAAACGTGGGTTGAGTAAGCGTGGATAAGGTAAAGTAGTTAACCCGGCGCCAATGACGTGAAAATAATTACTAGGACAATGACGCCGGATCATATTGACCCGAATTTAATTTGTTTTAAAGAAATTTAGCAAGTCATCTTAATTTTAATGACTGTCTCAAAAAGATTATTCGCTTAGGTAGGAAATTAAAAATAATAATAATGAGTTATAGATATTAAACTTTTGTGTTTTTTTTTCAATAACACACGCAAAATCAACTTTTCAAAACGTTACATGTTTATAAAGGAATCTTTAATCTTATGTACTTATAAAGAGATCAGTTGAGCTTTATAATGTGAAAATAAAAACTAATCAGACTTGTACATCATCATTCAGGGCCACGGAACTGCTGCATTTATTACAGTATAGAATCAAATGGTCTGGGCAAATGTAATTGCCGTAATTGGTGTTATATTGATGCAAGATCGGTATTATTTGAATCTTCTTGTTTACTTTCACTGTCAGTTCTGCGTTCAGGTAAATGGCGGCCATGGATGTTGACGGACATTTATCTGAACACAGCAAGCCGCATCAGAAGTATCCACGTCTGATACCGCTTGGGAGTCATTACTGTCGGAACCAGACTACTAACAACGCCACATTTGTGACTCATTTGGAACGCGACTCTACTAACATTTGTCAAAGACATTTTCACTAAAAACCTATAAAAACAAGGTCAATTAACGTAAAATATAAAATATTCAAATAAACACAAGTCACGAAATTACCACGCCAGCGATGACGATAGGTCATTTGAGAGAAGGAGACTCTTCTCAGCTCGACGCCGGGCCCCTGAAAAGGGCCTTGGCGGATTACCAACGTCAGGGGCATAGCCCCTCTAATTGGGATGACGCGCCCAGTACGAGTACTGGGCGCAAAGAGTCAAGTTTTTTTGGGAAGACCCCCCGCGGCAGAACGCGGGGGAAACCCGTGGGGGGGCAGCCAACGAAACAAGGGAGTGTCGTCATGCCAATCCAGGCCCAACCGAAACCGGCGGTCGGCTCCAAGCGGCGCGTGGGGGTCCCGACCCGGGGGCCGGGAAACGTGTGTGGTTCCACTCCCTCACGCGCCGCGTTTACCGGACCGCGGACGCGAACGACCTGGGGAAAGGGGGGAAGTCGAAGGGGAAAGACTTCCGGGCCCCGACTTTATTTGTCAGGGGGAAGGTGCGTCAAGGAGGCGACGGGGTGGCAAGAGGGCTGCCACTCCGACAGGCCCCAGACGATTTGTTGAAGCTTACACCGGCAGGTTTAGGTTTCTACCGGTGTAGGGAAAGGAGCGGGGGGGGATTGTGATCCCGCGAAGGTGGAGCGCCTGTACAGGCGCCTCGGTGTGGCGCATGTCATTGCGCCGGGACTCCTCCTCTTCGAGGGCGGTGTTCGGGCGCGCCATTGCGCCTGGACTCCTCCTCTTCTGGGGTGGGGGGGGCACATCATTGCGCCCGGGCTCCTCCTCTTCGGGGGTGGCGGGGGTCCGATGGGGCTGCCGGCGGGACAGCGTCCCTCGGCAGGATGTGGCGGTCGGGCGGGCGGGCGTGCCACGGCGCCAAGTCGGTCAGCTCGACAAGACGCGAGGCATCCGCTCGCGCGAACATGTTACTGGCGAGTCGGGCCACGAAGGCCTCCACGCTCTCCATCCTAAGATCCCTCTCGATGGTGGAGTTGCGGACGTACCAGGGGGCGCCCGCAATGTAGCGCAGCACCCGGTTCTGGGCTCTCTGCAGCGTCCTCTTCTGGGGTGCAGAGAGCAGATGATGCCACGCAGGTGCTGCGTAGGTGAGGCGGGACCTAATGTAAGTATTATACAAGGCCGTCCGCATGTTGAGGGGGATCTGAGGAGAAGAGAAGGCGGAGTGCAGTTGCGCGGTGGCCGATTTGGCCTTCGCCACTGCGTGCTGGCGTTGGGCGACCATGGAGAGACGGCGATCTATGATGACACCTAGATATTTCGCCGTTCTTCCCCATGGTATCTCGGCGTCTCCGATCTTCAGAGGAGCTGGGAATCCCGTTCTCGTGGTGACGGCGAGCGCCTGGGACTTACCTGCGTTCACAGACAGTCGCCAGTTGCTCAGCCAGTCAGGGAGAAGGTCCAGCGTCCTCTGAAGTTTCAGGGCGGCATGATCGGGTGTTAGCGAGCTGGTGATGAACGCCGTGTCATCGGCGTATAGCGCTGCGGTGGTACCCGGGTCCTTTGGCACGTCGCTGGCGTAAAAATTATATAGGCTTGGCGAGAGCACGCTGCCTTGAGGTACGCCGGCGGTGATGGGACGCTCGCTGGAAAGAACGCCGTCGACACGCACCCTGAAGGTGCGGCCGGAGAGAAAAGATGCCATGAGTCTTACCAGAGGGGGTGGGACGTTGGCTCGGATGAGCTTGAAGAGCAGACCTTCATGCCAAACACAGTCGAACGCCTTTTCCATGTCGAGGAAGACTGCGACCGAGGATTCTTTCTTGTTGGCCGCAACGGACAGGTGGTGGATGACCCTTACCAGCTGGAGAGTGGTGCTCAGCTCCGACCGGAAGCCGAATTGGTCCTTGCGAGGAGGGAGGTGAGGAGCAAGGTGCTTGAGGAGAAGGACTTCAAAGGTTTTTGAAATGGTTGAGAGGAGGGTGATGGGGCGGTAGCCCTCTGCCCTTCTCAGGTTCTTATGGGGTTTGGGGATGGTGGTAATTATCCCCAATTTCCAGGTGGTGGGAAAGTGTCCGGTCCTGACGATTCCGTTGAACAGACGGGTCAGGGCGGCCACCGTCCTGAAGGGGAGATGACGAAGGGCAGAGTTGGGAATACCATCTGCTCCGGGGGCCTTCTTGGGTTTAAGGCGTGCGATCACCTTCTGCACTTCCCTCGGAGAGAAGGAGAAGGAGGGGGGGGAGGAGGGAGAGAGTAGGAATACCTTTACCTCCTCGGAGACCGTTCGGGCGTGGTCCGTTGCGGTCGTTGGCAGTGGTGAAAATTGGCGCTCGAGGTGTTCAGCATGAATCTCTGCTCTATCCTCTGCACGGTACCTTAAATTACCATCCGGGTGGAGCAGGGGGTAAACAGGGGCAGTGGCTCTGGTAAGACTGCGGCAAAAACGGTGTAGGGAGGGCCAGTCCTCACCCGCCTCCTGGATGCGTCGGGTCCAGTTTTCCGCACTGAGGAGCTCTAACTTAGATCTTACCTCAGCGGTGAGGCGGTTGAGCTGCGTCTTCAACGCTGGGCATCGGGTGAGTTGCCATCGTCGTCGCAGGCGCCTCTTGTCGGCGATCAGGTTCGCTAAGTGGCGAGGTAACGGGGGCCGCATGTATTGGCGGTGGGTGGGCGGCTGGGTAGCCGCATCCATTGCAGCTGCAATCGCCCCGGTGAGCTGCTCCGTCATGGCTTCGACGGTTTCAGCAGAGTTCACCGGGAAATTTGGAGTGTTCTCGTGCAGCTGCAAGGAAAAGGCGTCCCAATCACGGACTGGGTATGAGGGGAGGGGAGGGACACTAACCGGGGAGGCTCGGATGGTGGCCAGGACCGGGAGATGGTCGGAGCCATGAGCCACGTCGAGTACCTCCTGGTGAAGGTCGCCTGCGATGCGATGGACGATTGCCACGTCCAGGACGTCAGGGGAGTACGAGGGGCTCTCAGGGTAATGGGTGGGGGTGTAAGTACCCACCACCGTGTACCCAACTCGTACGGAGTCGGCAAGCAGTCGTCTGCCGTCCGCGTTTGGCGCGCGGGAGCCCCACTCGGGGTGCTTACAATTTAGATCTCCGGCAATCACAGTCGGCTCATCTGATATGAGCCTGTGGATGTCGGAGATATCTAAATGTGACCCCGGGGGCTTGTAGCACGCGAATATGCGGGTGCGGTGGGTGCCGAGTGCCACTTCGATGCCCAGCGCATAAAGGGAAGACACCGAGGGGGTTGGGAGGAGTTGGTGGAGGATCCTCCTGCCGACCAAGACAGCAAGGCCTCTACACGCTATCGCTCCGCCGAGATAGTCCTGGCGGTATAAGATGTACCCAGGAGCATGAAATCGGTCCGAGGGGGAGAGATGGGTTTCGCTTAAGAGCGCGATGTCAATCTCCTGTTCCCTGAGGAGATGACGGATCGGAGCCATTTTTCCGCGAACCCCTCGGACGTTCCAATGAATAATTCTTAACGAGGATGGGGCGTGGGAAGCCATTTGGTTATTAATTTAGTAGCGAGGGAGGCCCCTTCAGGGAGGGCCGACAAAAGAGTGGTAAATATGTCTTCCCCGGCCTGAATTTTGGAAAATATATCCAGGGCCAGGGAGAAGAGAGCGCGAATTAGTTCGGCGGTGGATTCAGGGGCCTCGGGGGCCTCTCTCCTGGGACGACGCTGAGAGGGCGGTGGGGTGATTGCTGGCAGGGTGGCGGCAGCTGCTGCTGGATTGGCAGGCTCGGTAACGACCTCGGCCACTTCGGTAGTTGTAGTGGCCGCCGGAACCTTGCGCGAGGCACGAGAGGTGCGCGGGGGGCGCGGGACGCGCTGGGGTAGGGGGGGGGGCCGACAAGGTAGCATCGGCCTTAGGGAGCGGAAGCGCGAGGGGCTCGTATTCCGAGTCCGTTGCTGCCGCAGAGGTGGCTCCGGACTTGGGGCCCTTCTTCTTCGTCCTCATCCTAATCCTCTTCTTCCGTACAGAAGGGGTGGGGACTGTGGATGACGCGGGACGGGGGGTAGGGGCGTTGGCCTCGGCCATAAGAGATGTGGCCGTAGGCGGTGGGGGGGGGACCTCTTTCTCCGTAATGGGAGGGTCATGACTTACCCGGGGAGCGCGATAAGTGCGGGCAGTAGGTCCTGCACGGCGGTTCCGGGGGTTCCGGGACTCCCGTTTATAAACCGGGCAGAGTTTGCTATTAGCCGGGTGGGCCCCTTGGCAATTGACGCAGGTGGGTTGCTCGGTGTGTGGGCGGGGGCAGTCAGCTGCTCGGTGCTCTTCGCCGCACCTGACGCACGCCAGCCTACGATGGCAGTTCCGGCTGGAGTGTCGGAACTGCTGGCAGCGATGACATTGGGCGGGGCCGTCCTTGCCACGCCAGGCTTCCACCCTAATACCTGGCATGTGAAGAAGCTCCGTAAGTTGGTAGATCCCGGGGAGCAGGTCCGGGGTACGCTTCAACAGCACGAAGTATACGCAGCCGGGGCGGTCCTTCCTGGCCAGGATCCGGGACACGTACTCGACTTCGTAACCCTTCTTTTCGAGTGCGGCGGCAATGGCATCGGTGGGAGTGTTGACCGGCAGGCCGCGGATACCTACCTTAAGTCCACGGTCCTGCGGTAGCGCGTAAGAATACCAGCTTACGTGCTCGGTCTTGCTCAGGTCGTCCAGGTATTTTTGGACGACACGGTATTCTTTTTCCCCTCCAGGGGTAAATTTGACCCCTAATCCCAGCGGCTTCGCGTTGGGGGGGTGGCCGAGGAGCTCCGCAAGGTTGCTGAAATGCCTCACCCAGTCCTCCAGCTTTTCCACGATGAGTGGCGGGCAGCGGGGTGCGGGGGGAGGCGGTGGCGAAGTCACATTCCGCGGTGGTGCCGCGGTTGTTGCCGTGGTTATGTCCATCGGCGATGCGGCCCTCGAGGTTGGGGGCGGTGGAGTTCCGGTGGGGGCATCAGTGGTCGCTGCTGCGTAGGAGGCCGGGCGGTCAGCGCGTTTGGCAGGCGGCGAGACATCAGAGGACACCTCCTGTCGCTGCCTCTTGGTTACCTGCACGGGCGGGGCGGGGGGCGGGGGCATGGTGCTCGACGAGGGAGCCGGTACTGGGGCCCTCGGAGCAGGCACACTCACCCCTCTTTGATCCTCTTCGGGCGGGGAGGCCGGCGAGGGGAGGGCGAGCTGTGGGCTCGCAGTAGATGGTGTAGGCGGTGGGCGCGGGGCGCTCACCTCCTCGGTTCGGCGCACAGGGCGCGGTGGAGAGGCCGAACCCTTATCGGCTGGGCGGTGCGGAGGCCCAGACTCGCGGCGGGTCGCCGTCGGAAGGCATTGGGGCGGGGGGGTGTCAGTACACCCCCGCGAGAATGCCGAAGACGGCCCGGGGCGAGCGGTATCCTTGCCGCTCAAGCTGGGCTCGGTGGCTGAGAGGTACGCGCGCTCGGACGTACGCGAGCTCGACCTCGATGAGGTGGCGCTACGCGACGCACCGGAGCTGGCGCGGGAGTGGCTGGGGCGGTCACGGCTATGTGGCCGTGAACCACGGTCGGCCATGGTGTCGGGGCACTAGTTTAGCGTCCACCGTATTTTAGGGACATACTTGCAATGTCTATTATGACGACACTAGCATAAATGTACACGATTCAAAACAATTAATAATAAAGTACTCACAGTCACACGATAGGTCTTCACACAACACAGGTAACACTAAACACACAACACGTATTCAGTGTCTAAGTAGTCACTATAAGTGTACGTACTTGCACGGTGATAAGGAGAGGCTGTCTCCCCGTGACCCGACGTTGGAAACAAGTTTCCAACGGAAGGTCAAAGGCAGTGCAACCCCTCAGCAAGGCGTCAATCCGCTCGCTATTCTTACGAATAACGAGAAGATTGACGATCGCGAATGGGGTATAACGGCACTGCACTTAGGGGCGGGTCGACACGAGCGTGGAGTGAGCGAGTCACTCGACACGTTCCGAGCGGGACGGCACTACCGCGGAGTGAGCGAGACACTACGACGCGGATAACGCGAGACGGCACGAGAACGCGGAGCAACTGAGAGAGCACTAACACGCACGAGAGACAGGACGATCCGACGATAGGTCATGATGACCCGTTTTCACTTGACGCGTGTTTATCTCCCAGCGCACGCGGGGTAGCACCGATTCCACAAAAGTTTGTTCAAAATATGTTAGTTCGAAATTGCCTCGTGTCATTATGACCCTGGGTCATTGTCGCCGGGTTAACTATAGATAAGAATAAATAAAAGAAGAAGATGTAGCTATAATAGTAATAAATTACATCCACTAAATAGCAGGTTTTATTCCTATAGGTATATACCATAATATGCATAATAATTTCAATAAAAACTACAAAAACTGATCAATCATTCGATTGTAAATGATTATAAATCATTCGATTATAACATTTCAGACTGAGATATAGTTTTTAGATTCTCAGTTTCACGGTGACATAAAGCATATAAGTGTTAAGTACATACCGTAATAATAATCAGAATAGGCTAACAATTTAAACTTTGTAGACGTGATAATCCAGGCGAATAACAAGTGGGAACAACGCAAAGGCAACTAAGTTTATCTTGTAACGTTATATCGAAAACATTTACTTATCTAGTTCGAGTTATAGAGAAAACTATGTCAGTTCACAAATTGATGGGAAAAGTTAGGACATGGTTAGGAATTTCGTTAGTATACGATTTTAAATGCAGTTTAGCAGTTTAAGTGAAACCCGAGCCTTTGCGAGTTACTCCTACTACCTAAAGCAGTCACTAAAGTGGGGCCGCGGGGCAAGTAGAATTTCGTACATCCATCCATCCAGAAACTGTACTTTTTCGGATCAAAAGCCTATGTTTTAATCCAGAGCCTAAGCTACTACCATACCAAATTTCATCGAAATCCGTTCAATAGTTTTTGCGTAAATGAGTAACAAACACCCATCCATCGATACATCCATCCATCCTCACAAACTTTCACATTTATAATATGAGTAAGATTTCAGGAGCAAAAACACTACTTTCAACTTCTTGCACAAGCTAATTCATAATTTTATTCATATAAGACGCAACAAAATTGATTATTTCTTTTATTTTCACTTAATCAAGTTAATTTTCATCGCCATATTTAACGAAGGACCCGTCAAGTCCCCAAACTTCTTTCATTAGATTTGTTTCGTCAATTATTAACAAAGACTGTCGAGTCAATTCTACTTCAGACGAAGGTCAGAATTTCGTGGAAATAAAACTTTTAAAATCGGCATTATACGATTAAAATATGCTATCAGGTTTAAAATCTAACAAGTGGTAAAGACAAGAC
This sequence comes from Phengaris alcon alcon, assembly GCA_037179445.1. Classification (NCBI taxonomy): domain Eukaryota; kingdom Metazoa; phylum Arthropoda; class Insecta; order Lepidoptera; family Lycaenidae; genus Phengaris; species Phengaris alcon. The sequence continues at coordinate 203,207 of JAYRCH010000710.1, forward strand.
ACTATGTGTTACTTAGGGCCAATTTACACCGAAACATGTGTAACGAACTTTATTACTTACACAAGACGATACACGTTTCATCGTAAGAGTTCGATTGTTAGGTTGCGCATGTGCAGTGCATTACTGATGTCATATGAAACGTGTATCCTTTTGTGTAGTGAATAAAGTTCAATTTTGAATAGCCATCTTAAAAATGCAGCGCCGCGTATCGTCGCGGTGTGAACTGACCCTTAGGAGTTAGGATTTAGTAAGATCTATATAGTAAATAGTCTTGTGTAATTATGTTTTTTGCCAAGGCATATAGAACTTAATATAATTTATAACCGCGCCTTCAATTCCAGAAGCGTCACCAGTGCACTGCAGCGGGTCTTTAAACTCAATGTAATATCCTTAGATCAGTAGCTTTTGCCTGCGGCTCCACCCGCGTAATTACAGTATCCCACGGGAACACTGTACATTTTCGGGATAAAAAGTAGCCTATGTTTTAATCCAGAGCTCAAATTACTAGCATACGAACTGTCATCAATATCCATTCAGTTGTTTTTGCGCTAAAGGGTCACAATCTATCCATCCATCCATCCTCACAAACTTTCACATACATAGTAGGATGTAACCTTTCAACTATTTCAGATAGAGATAAGTATGATGTGAACAAATTCTATACAGTTTAAATGTTACAGTATTCCAGCGGGGTCGCTCAGATGTAGGTCGAGTGGCCAACAACGACAGTGACACAAATGGCCCAATATGGCCAAACCATAGAGTAAATTGGCACAGAAGTCGCGCTTCATACATTCTACGCACGAACAATGCACACAAAACGTAGACGGGACATAGATCACATTGTTCATTGCTCACTAACGCGAATGCGCGCTAATTACGAATGCTTTGGAAATATGTAGCGCTCCTAAAAACGTGCCAAAGTTCAACTGAGGGGAGGTACAATAACTGCCTCCTTTTTTGGAAGTCGGTTATAAAAGTGAGGAGCATACTGCATACATGAGTTGCCTTCTGGGACTATTTTCTCTGTGTCCAAACGTCGATCAATTTTTGTCGAGATCATCGTACGACGTAGGAAATATTTTTTCAATAACACCATTATTATCAACAAAGGGCCGATCCATATGTCCACGTCACGTCGTCGCGTCGTCAGCGTGATACGGCACGGTGTCTCGGCGTTGAGGCACGGTGCGTTGACACGTCGTGATTTTTCTCGGCACGGCAACGTCCCCTTCGCCGCAGAACGGTGCAAAATGTACCTGAAAGTACACCGGATCTTAGATAGCTAACATAAGATTAAGATTGATTATTATTAATTTCGGGCAATAAGCGTCTGATACACGCTACGTATAAGCAGATTGGCATCTACACTAATTTTATAAAGAGCAAATATTTGTTTCTTTGTATGTTTGTTTGTTTGCATTGAATATGCTCCGAAACTACTGGATTGATATTGATGAAATTTGGCTACATCTGTGCCAAATTACCCTGTGGTAGACCACGGGGATGGACATAGGCTACTTTTTATAGCGGCAAAATATACGACTATCGTGGGATTTCATTTATACGTACGAAGTCGTGGGTAATACATAGTACAAAAAAATCTTCTCGTTCCTTAGTCCCAACCAGGTCTTGCCATCCCGTGGATCCCAGCTAGCGAGAATCAGGCATATAAATAACGTAGGACATAATGAAAATTATGTGTAGGTATAGCTTGATGGAACTCATAAACCAATACACTATACCTTGATTGAAGGCAGTAAATGTCAATAAATCACATGTTAAAATCACATGCTAGGATTGGTTTAATATTTGAAGACAGCTAAAGCGTCATCGGTCAATTTCGTTTTTTTTTTGACATTTGACTGTTCTCTTCTTTGACTACAATATTATAAAACTTGTTCTCAGATACATAGCTATCATCAAATATTGTTATTATTATATAATAAGCCGGCTAAATTGAAAGCTGTGCTTTATAATTCAGGCAAAATTATTAACATTTGAGCTCGTAAAATAATTTTATAAAATGTATTAAATATACAATAATTGAAAAAGAAACATACAAAATGATCTTACTATAAGTATAATCAGCAATGTTAAAATAAAATAAAAGGATCAAATAGAACTATCGTTTATTGTTTAAGTTAAATAGGTAAAATGTAGGTATATAAAATTAAAAAAGATTAGTAGGTAAAGAAAATCTATATTACCTTAATGTTGAAAACTTCAAGAGTGCCAACTCTTTATGACAACAAAGATATGTTTTATTATTATTCGGTAAAAACTAAATTGGTACTTACAGTAAATTAACAATTCTAAGAAATTTGGGCTATATTCAATTAATTACTAAAACTAGTAGCTACAGTCAAACGGAGGTCGAAATTCTAATTTAACTTCTACGTATCCTTGAATGTTAGTCTATGGCCTATACATTTTACAATATTAATAAGAAACATTTGTATATGTGCATTGTGCAATGAAAAAACTCTATACATACTGGTCTGTTTTCGAACCCATTCCATGCGACCTTACCTGAGTTACACATAAAAACCAGGGATGTTACAGAAGTGTTTTTTTTCGGAACAGGATTCGGAAGCGGAGTTTAAAATGTCTTGTCGGAACCAAAACCGCAAGCGGGCAGAAAGAGATATGTGAGGCAAGTCTAAGAAAATAAAATTACACAATATTATTATTTACAATCAGCCCCGCGCTGCCCACATTTGGCCCCACGCCGCTATGCACCGATCTCCGATTTAACTTTCGATTTAAATATATCGGAACCGAAATCAGAATTGAAGGTGCAAAATTAATCGGATGGTTCTAGTTTCGGAATCGGAATCTTTGATAAGTACGTGGATAGGTAACTTTCATCCCCTATTTTACCCTCCTAGGGGCTGAATTTTAGAAAACGCTGAATTACGTAACTCATTATTTTGTCCGTACTCAATTAATACGAAATATCATGCAAATATGTCTAAGGAAAAAAAGTTTCCTACAAACTTTTTTCCCCTATGTCGATGCCTACATAACATGAGAAATACGTGTGCAAAGTTTCAAAATTTGAGCCTTAAGGGTTTGGCCTGTGAGTTGATACATTAGTCAATCAGTTTTTCCTTTTATATATATAGAGATAGTTACTATCGATCGACTGACGCTGCAACATCAAATGTCGCAGCGTCAGTCGTCCATAGCTGCTGGCTGTAGTCGACCACATTCGCGTAATATTTATTATTAATACACACAATACGTGAGTAATAAAACAATAATTCGACAATAAAATCAGGGGAATTTATTATCTTTTGTTTAATGTTGGCAGTCTCCCGCCATACTCGTAAAATATTATATCATTTCAACTAGGAGGACACTAACTTCAAACGACTCAGCCATAAATTTTCACGGCTCGCTTTATTTCCATGGTTGTTTTTGAAATGCTTCTATGTGAAGTTATGGGGCTTGCAATTCTCTTATATCTGTGACTTGCATAAATATTTCTGTACAACATAAAGCTATATAGCAATAGACGACAGATTTTTTGTTATTGCATAAATGAATAGTACTCTTAAATATGAGTAACTTCTCAGAAGAAACAGAATATTAAAAATCAATTAGGTAAAAGTGTATGAAATATTATAAGGCCACAGGAACATAATATTTATAAATATCTCCGAAATGTGTGCGTTTAAGTTCATACTTACCATATTGAATATTTATGTATATTACGAGTATAATGATGTAAGTAAACCAATGATGTAGGTGTTTTTACTAATGTACCAAAAAAAAATTAAACTTTTTTGTATTTTTTAGATGTATCTACTTACTTAATAAACTACACATAAAATATTACATTTTTTTCCTTTACATAGACTTTTGTTACTCCCTCTAGAATATCAACACCTATAACTATAAAGTAGATACCTCGAGTTTTCCTTTCTTTACTAAAATCAATCAACTGGTTTGAATGTTGTTAGTGGTATACGGCCGAATACTGAAACGCTAATCAAAATTAAGAACCCTTTTATTTACAGACTGTCGCCACATACCAGAAAATGTATAATATGTTATACTTACGTACAGAGAAACAGCTTTCACTGAAAGATCCAAATCAATCCAAATTTGAAAATTTTGACGTCCCCTTCAACTACGGCCCACAATATGCAAGCATACAGTGTGTCCATGATTGTGTCCACAAGTAGTAGTGCAATCAAATTGAAAGCTATGTAGCTGTTTATCTGTTCGTCTCTCTTTAATCTATGCTGTCGCTGTCTCTGCTAGCCGAAGTAACAAGGACAGCATGTGACTTGAGCGTCACTTAAGTTCATCATCGTTTCAGTACTCGGCTGTTACCTCGTTAATTGGAAAACATTCCTTTTAGGTCAGTGATTATATGTAACATAAAGAATTATTGAACTAGAAGTATAATTACAAACTGTAATCCCCCGACATGTAACGTTTCGTGTTTATGGTAGAGTTTTTAAACGCAGTGCCTTTGAATTTATATTCCACGTAGAACAAGGGTTGTAGCATGAGCTGCTCAAACTTTTATTTAATTACTTCTTGCAATGCACATACCTCGGGGCATCGTACGAAAATAACCTACTTAACTAATTTATGTAAGAGGTCGCTCTGTGCTCGAAATTCGCCCATAATAATTCATTTATTGTTTAAATTTATCCTTCTTCTATTACAAATGTGCAAGTTTGTGAGGATGGATGGATGGATGGACGGACGGATGGATTTGTTACTCTTTCACGCAAAAACAACTGGACGGATTTTGATGAAATTTGGTATGGTAGTAGCTTAATCTCTGTATTAACACATGGGCTACTTTTTACCCCGATAAAATACAGCGTTCCCGTGAGATACTGTGCTGGCAAAAGCTAGTACTTTATAAGGATTATGTTGTGAATGATTGATAAACGTCAACTTGCAACAAGATTGTATCTTTTAAACGCATGGTAGTGTGTGTTAATGATTTAGTGTGTGTTGTCGTTATTTTTATTAATTGTATGTATTTCTAAGCATTATTTAAAAAAAAATTAGCTTTCTGCACACCTTCCCCCGCATAAACTTTAACTGTGCCAAATATCATTCACTTCTGTTTGAACAATTCTCGTAAAACTGTACTGAAAGTTTTTCTTCACATGATATTTTCAAAATATGATATGGTATAATTACGCCTACGTTGTCCAGTGGTCGTCGTCGTCAGACTAAAAGTCGGATAAAAGTCGGACGTGCGTCTGATCTCTCGCAAGTCGTATCGGTTATCCGTCCCACTGGGCTACGGGAGTAACGGAAGAGAGAGTGTTATTGTGTGCTGTGCACAAACTTGGGCACTATAAAATAACTTCTGCGTAGCTAGTAGTAGAAGCTATTTTTTTATCCTGCAAGCTGTAAATAATTTCTTTGGATGAAAAAATTCAACAGAACAGTTTGTCGATAATGGTTGCCGATGAAACCCGAATAACTTATGCATTTTTTGACTTGAGACTTGAAAGTTGAGTTTTAACTATAAGGATTTTTATTATTTTTATTTATTAGGTACCGACCTTAATAACGTTTGAAAACAGCAAATATTATATTTTTTTGTAATTTGAGTACCTAACTAATTGGCTAACTACTTAGGTTTGTTTTGATTTGATAAGAAATAAGAAAATCATTACTCGATAGAGTGTATTCGCTTCCTTTGTGAAATATTATTGTAGTACATTGTATGATGGAAATAAGGCAAAGTGGATTTATTAGTTTCAATATTATCTACTAAGATGGCTTAAAGGCTTAAAACTATGACAGCAGAGCTGGCTTAAGCCAACAGAATACACAATATAGGCCCTATGGCACAGAGTCGGAAACAGGCATACGTCACAATTGTCTATTTCTGTGTATTTATCTTGATAATATATTATTACTTATTAGTTGATATTAACCAATTTAGACCCAAACAGAAACGAAATGATACAATGAAATGATGATTTTTTTTAAATACTTTTTTATGGTGTCCTCAAATGAGTACAATGGGAACTTGCATATAAGAATTTTCCGTATCGGATTTGACTAACTTCAATGAGCAAAAAATGTTTTAACTGATAAATGGCAAATATTATTGCTTATTTATAATATAAGAACTATAAGACATATTATTATTTGCGATCATGAAGTTCATAAAGTTATTATTTTTCTTTACCCAAGTGTAATTCTTGATAGGGAAGAAGGTGTTGATGGTGAAATGGGTGGTTATATTGAAGTTGAAGCTGTCTTCAAATAACAACAAGCCACTGTTTTCCTTTCCTTTCCTTTTTCTCTACGTTATGTAGAAAATACCTCAGTAAACATCTGAGCTGCATGTTACTACGGAGGCAGAATGTGATAAGAGATAAACTAAAAACATCAAGCTTACGTAGATTTTTGAAGAATCCCTCGTGTGCTTTTTTAGTATTCAGAGGAAAATGTGATTTTTATTTTATTTTGTAGGGCCTATATTGTATAATGACTTTTGGGCAGTAGATAAGGCTGCACTCCAACATTATTGTATACTAATGATCGATATACGTACGTCAGGTATTTTCTAACCAGCCTTGAATTTCCTACGAGCATTTTTGCTAAGCTACCGAAGCTTTACTACAGAAGTTTCTATTTAACAATAACGTCAGTACTTCTTAGAACATCGCACAACAATAAATGGTCCGCGATAGTTATAAGCTCAATCATTATCAAGCCTCTTACCTTCCACAATGAGGTCACAGGTAGAAAGACAGATTATCATAACTACCTTCCAAGACAGCTTGGATGGTTTTTTCTAGCTTTCTGCAGTCCTAAGTCATGTTAAAACGTTACTTGCTCATTGAAGCCAATTACATGAAATAGGAAAATTTCTTACATGCATGTTCCCATTGGAAGATGTGGATTAATTAATTTATTATTTATTAATTAATTTCCCAGAGCGATGGAGAGAGCTATGCTCGGGGTTTCTCTGCGTGACAGAATCCGCAACGAGGAGATTCGCAGACGAACTGGAGTAACCGACATAGCTCGTAGAATCAGCAAGTTGAAGTGGCAATGGGAAGGCCACATCGCTCGTAGAACTGATAACCGCTGGGGAGTAAAGGTTCTAGAGTGGAGACCACGAACTGGAAAGCGCAGCGTTGGACGGCCTCCCTCTAGGTGGACCGATGACCTTATGAAGGTCGCGGGCCGCCGTTGGTTGCGGGTGGCCCAGGACCGTTTGTTATGGAAATCTTTGGGGGAGGCCTATGTCCAGCAGTGGACGTCCTATGGCTTTTAATGATGATGATGATGATGTTCCCATTGTACTCAATTGAGTAAGCCAAGATAAAAATGTGTATAAGATCTCAGTATTCAATACTTTTGTCATACATTTGAACTCATGTTATCAACAAGACTATACTTGCCTAAAAAAACTATAGATCATAATAAAATTGTCTGAAATACTTTTAAAATCGTATATCGTATAATGAACAGACTAATGGGACTCTTTGATACCCCTTTTTTCAAAAGTAAATAACTTACATAAAAAAAGAGAAACTCTTTGTTACCTACATTAAAAATAGTAGGGTATATACCCTAATCTCAAATGAAACAGTAATATAAACAGATTATTACAAATATACGATAGTGAACAGACTAATGTGACTCTTTGATACCCCTTTTTTCAAAAGTAAATAACTTACATAAAAATAAGAGAAACTCTTTGTTACGTTACTACTGTTGAACTACTGTTCTCAGTTGAGTACGGCGGGTCTAAATGAGTTAAAGAAACAAAATAACAACAAAACGCTTTACAGCTATATCTATGCAATGTCCCAAGAAGCTAGTCTGTGGGATCAACATCTCTGCATTCAATGACGATAGAAGGTTTTAAAACAAAGTCAAGGGGTGAACAACGAACAGAAGTCTCAAGTGGGTACAGATAAGAACACGACACGACAAAGTGAAGCGAATGTTTAGCCCCAAGCCGCGATATCTTCGCGCTCAAAACTTGGAATGAAGTTTAAAAGTTTTCACACTACGCACAGATTGCGACTTTATCTATACAAATATTTAAAAGTCTAGTAAGGCCGAAAACAACGGCTATTTTTAACCGAGTTCAAAACAAGGAGGTTCTCAGTTTGACCTGTATGTAAAAAAATAACAGTTAGAATAAAACTTTCAAGTATGTAGGCCTAATTGATACTGTAGCGGATCAATTAGCGCCACGATCCTGAATCGCGCTATCGAAGTTTTCACAGTTCAGCGCTATAATATAATATTATACAACATCTGAAAACTACTACAATGCCGGTTTGTACATCACATTACTTCTGGGGCTGATGTAGGAGGGGGTCAAACTCCCTCATCGTCTACCCACCAAAACGACTAGCCGACCGGCAGTCGTAGCCCGACGGAGCTAAAACGACCTTCCAGCCATTAGCATAGACCCATTCGAAAAAAAGTCTACTACAGTTGGTTTCAGCCTGACCCCCTTGGGGCTTTTCTCCCTTTGGGGCTTACCACACTATTCCCACATTGGTGACCCTCGACAGAACACGCCTTCTTCTGGAGATCATCATCATTACTCCCCACACCCCTCCGCACCACGCCAGCTAGCTTCAGCCTCATCGGGTACCTCGACCACCAGCCTCAATCCACTGCACCCTGGTCGAACCCTCATCAGCTTCATCGGACACACTCACTACAACGACTGGTCAGCAAGCAGAGCACAACACAAACGAGGTATGAAGACTTGCAACGGTGCGAGGGTCTACCAGAGCGATGGGGAAGGTGGCGGTGCAGTAAAGGCGTGCATTGCGGTGCTCGACGACACGTCGGACGTGATACTGCACACACGCTTAACCAACAACAACGTAGTCGTGGCCACCTTAAAAACCAAAGTCTGGAAGATCATTGTGGTGTCCTTTTACTTCGAGCCTAATAAGCCAGTGGGGCCCTACCTGGACCATCTTATGCGGATAGGAAGTGAGCTGGGTATCGATAGGATGGTCTTGGGCGGCGGCGCCAACGCAAAAAGCCCGTGGTGGGGTGGCGATGCGGAAAACCTGGGAGGAAGGGAAGTGTCTGGCGTGCTGGCAGCAATAGGTATGCAAATACTCAATACCGGAGACATCCCGACATTCGACACCGTCAGAGGGGGGAAAAGGTACGCTAGCTATGTGGACGTGACAGCGTTCTCCGACGATCTGCTGCACCCAGTGGACAACTGGAGAGTAGAGGAGGGTCTCACGAGCTCGGACCACAACGGCATATCTTTTGGCATCAGACAACAGAAATCCACAGGCACAAACATAATACGAATTACACGCATATTCAACACACATAAGGCAAACTGGAGTCAATTTCGTGAGTAAATGGCCCAGTTGATGTCAGACAGACAAATGACTGTACAGGACATAGACACAATACACAGCATACAACAAATAGAGGAAGCAATAGACAGATACACACAAGCAATCACACAGACATGCAGAGACACAATGCCAACCAAAAAGCACACACAGAAATTCACCTTGTCGTGGTGGAATGACGAGTTCGCGCAGATGAAGAAGCAGGTGTCCACGAGGAGACGCAGGATCCGAACCGCAGCCCGCGTAGTTGGATTGTACCTGGAAGAGAAAGAGGTGTATGAAAAGGCGGTGAAAGATGCACAAGTGGAGAGTTGGAAGGAGTTTTGCCGGAAACAGGATAGGGAGGGGGTATGGGATCTACAGAGTGCTGAACAGAGTGACCGGGAGGGAGGAGGATCTGCCACTTACCAGGGACAGTGAAACCCTCGACGCCAGAAACTCTGCAGAGTGGCTGGCCGAAACCTTCTACCCCGTGGACCAGGAAAGTGATGAAAGCGAGGAACATCGGCGGACGCGCCGGCGGGCGGAGTCCTTGGACACCGAACCGCCAACGGGTCCGGACAACCCCCCTTTTATCATAGAGGAGTTTAAAAGACAAGATGGCTTAACATGACAGTTATATTCCTACCTACAACTTACTTTGTATTGATCCAATATCTTACATTGATATTGAATAGGCATGTTGCCTAAATTTTTTTTTGTCTATTCGATGTTAGAAAACATGTTGATAAACAATCTAGAACCCATTTTTCTTTTATTCATCTTAAAAAATAACTAAAATACAAATAATTTAAATTTACAGTAAGAAAGCGAGCGATATATCGGCCTGTGACGTCACGAGTTGCTGCCGCCATACATTTTTCATTAAAAAATGTATAGCGGTAACAGCTTGTGACGTAACAAATCGTTTTGCGAGAAAGAGATGGGCAATATTTTTTAATTGCTTATAATTTTTAATCGCGTTAACCTAAATATCTATTTTTTTAGAATAATGTATCTCTATTCAAAAATGTTAAAATTAAAATTGTAAAAATGTGATATTCCACACTAGGCAACATTCCTTTTGAAGATATGTTCTTTCAAAACCACACAATTTACTACAAAATTATATTTCAACAAATACATTATTTGGGATTCGTACGAAAAACATCCATACAATTTAATTGTGTATCTTTTTAAAGTAAATATTTTAATTACTTTATCGGTATTAAGAGCGAAATTTCAAGGTCGCGTCACGTTATGCGTCACGACACGATTTTGAATGTAGCGCCATCTGTCAGAAGCTACTTATACCGCTTACATAACAACTTAACTGCCTAAAGTACGGCACAATACATTTTTTTTAATTATCGTGCCTAAGGAAAATCTATTTAGACACAATGAGAGTATTTTTTGGTTTTAAATGACGAATGAAGTTTCACTTCTTCCACGTCTACTCTGTACACGTCGTGTTTGTTTAACATTTTGACTGAAACTCTATTAATATACGAAAAATCAGTATGTACTACATTGTACCCTATATAGGGGGTGGGGTACCTTGGATATGTATTTTAAATAATAAATTAAGTCACGTAACCCACACGTAAATACAAAAACATGTTCCTTGGTCTTATCCCATAGTAAATCAATAAGTAATTTATCAAAGTTTCATATTACCGCAGCAATAAATTAACAATAAAATAAATAAGCTACCGTGGTGTCATGTAATCCATATTGCTTATCGACGTTGAGATCTTTACCAGCGGCCGCTGAAAAAATGTACATTAATACCGGCTAATTTGCCCACATCCATCATTCTTAAGGCCAGGCTGACCACAGGTGTCTATTGTTGGCGACCTTTAGACGATTTATCGCATAAATGACGAATGATAAAATTAATTTGAGGTTTCTAAATATTCAATTTTATCTCATTTTTTTTAATCTTTATTAAGGACTTAGTTCACAAACGGAGAGCAACCGAGTCGTCCTCATAAGGCTACAACATTGGATAGTAGTTATTATTTATTAGGAATACAATTTCTACACGATGCGTTCCGGACACATGCCACCAAGATGTGGTAGACATAATATTATATACTCAATTATAGTCCCACACACAATGCAATTTGAGAAAGTAGTCTTGTCCATTGACAACGCAAACTTATCAATATTCATTATTATACATCTACTTACATACTTAGTTGCCAAAATCTTTGCCCTTCCTTTTGGTTTCGCCGTAGTAGGTTAAAAATAAAAAGGGAAATTAATTTATAAGCAATACGTATCTATTGAACTCTCAAAGTACATTTTAAATATATAAAATTTAAACGTAGCCAAAATATCTGGTAAATAGTTTACCAATTTTATTAGTAAACGATACCCGATCTTGCACTTTAGAATACAGCATGGGAACACGTTGTCCTCAATGCGGGTGCGGTCTAAATGTCAAATTAAAAACCTACACCAACAGAAACAATATATATAGGTATAATAATATTATACAGCTTAACTAGCTATACCTAACAGACGTTGTTCTGTATTAACTATGTAATGGAATAAATAAACAACTAGTAACTTGTTATATAAGTACAGTTTCCATACAAACAACTACACCTAAAACCTACACCCACACCTACAAATTACAACTAAACTACATATTATACAAAATTTTAATATATAATACCTACATCTACAACTACCAACACTAACCTACTCCTGCTACCTACACTTACAATCTACACCTGCTATCCACACCTACAAGTTACAACTACTAATACTAACCTACTCCTGCTACCTACACTTACAATCTACACCTACTACCCACACCTACAAATTATAAAAAAACTCAACTACAGATTATAAAAAATTGTTAACATATAATACCTACATCTGCAACTACCAACAACTACTTTACTCAAAATGTATAATAATTAAGTGTTAATGAAAGATTCTGTTAAAACAATCGATTGCTACCCGAATAGCTGTAATAGCCATCAAGTGAAAAACAAATTGAAAGGACGTATTCATTTTATTTTTGCATCGGAGTAATCACTGCTCTGAGTTTCGCTTGTGCGACATTCGCATAATTACATTCTTATTGAAAGCAGCGATTGTACTGCACTCCAGCGGCTGTACTTCCACAATTTAAAACTCAATTTGTACAGAATTCAATATCAATTGTTGCAATGCAATCAATTTTCAGCGCTTGCCAATACCACGCGATCGTTGGGACTTATATCGTGACTTATTAGTTTTTATTTTATGTACATTGTACCTACACTTATGAGAAAAGGACGACCAAGCTCAAAGTACGATAAAACGTGTAAATAAGTGAAACTGTGGAAATAAGCGACAGTCGTGGCGAAACAAACAAAGCATAAAGAATACATACATCGCCTCTTTTATGTAAACCTAAGTGTGTATTTTCTTCTCTTACCAAATTGTTAATATGTGTGATGAAATATATACTAAGGACTCATACTCTATTTATGCAGTCGTCAATGTGACCTTTATTTTTATATCCCCGAATGAACGTTACAAGCCACTTCTGAGAACATAAATCAGTATTTTCAATAGCATCATTGTAATAAAATGTATACCTATTCATAATATAGAAACTGTTTCAAAGTTAAAAATGAACTTTACCAGCGGTTGAAAACACCACACATTTTATCGAATCTACATCCAAATTCCAATCATAAAGAAACCTATTGATTAAAGTATCGTGCCAACGCCGATTTTATCTGCCTACGCTGTACACAATTTGCTCTAGTTTTTTTTACATTTTTTGATTTCAATCCAACATAAAATCGCTAGACCGCACATATTTTTATTTTATATGTATTTTATATGTTACAGATTTAAAATTCAGGGACATTGCTGTTGAACCGTCCAGTGAGCCAGTAGCAGTATGATCCTTATCAAATTAAATATGTTACTCACTAAGCATTTTATACACATTATAGTAGCCCTATAAACCATACAGTTTAAATTAATATCTTATATTTAGAAGACATTGTAAAATTTATATTCAACATAGAGCTAGAACAGAGATTCAAGCGCGAAAAATATATCAAGCGAGACCTCGCACGTCGCGTCGAAGTGTAATACACAGCAAACGAGGTATTGAAGGAACAATTTGTTTACGACTTGGTTTGTTATATTATACAAAAATTATATATTATATAATATACATAAGGGAAGCCGGCTTGTATGCACGCCTCGCCTGTGGTGTTCAAAACATTCGCTGGGCTTCCTTGTTTTATTCGCACTTCAAACTTTAAATAAACCTCCACCTCTGAAACTCGTCAATTCGGTTTTCCATTGTTCCATTGTCCAAGCCGAAGTGCTCATTTAATATTTTTTCCCCATACAATGTTTAGTACCACTTTTTACCCCTTAAGAGTTCGAATTTTATAAAATATTGAATGAGAGTTTTAGTATATCATATCAAAGAGTAATATCACAAAATTCCAAATAGATGTAACCACAAATAAAAAAGTTACATACAAACGTTGATACCCCTTTTTACCCTTTTATTTTTTTGCTAGTTTCTACCTCGGCGATGATGAATCATTTGATGAGTCATGTTACTTTATATAATAGATAAAGATGATTTCAAGACATTTGTGAATCTGCGGATAATAAATGTAAAACTCTTAAGAACGGAATCGTAAACCGATCGTATTCACGTTTAATAAACGTTTATGACTTTGATGCACTTTAAATACAAATATAATAGGTAGCTAAAGGTTTACCAATCATTAAATAAAAGTTAAATTAGTTTTTAGTTTTTGATGCACATTAGTTAAAAGTGAATCAAAGGCAAAAATAAAGATTTTTTTAAACATAAACACGATGTTAATTAATAAAATATATTAAAAGGATATGTTATGAGCACGCCAAAAGCAAAGACTCGATATTGTCACATAGTTTGTGGACTTGATCGTGTCTTCTTCGTCGTGGTATAATTTACAGGATATTTGGTAGAAGTGGTCGAATGTAATCAAATGTAGATCCGGGGGTGAAGCCAAAGCATTTGAACTCTCCCTTTATATGGTCGGTCGGTTTCTGAGATGATCGCATTTTGTACTTTTTTCAAAAGATGGAGACCTACCCTGTATGAGTGAGTAAGTATTAAAACTTGAATTAAATTGGTTTCAAGTGTCAATGTTTTTCTGAAATAAATATAAACTGCCGAATATCTCAGAAACGTTCCAATATCGGTCATACAAACTGGGTTTAAATAATTTTACCTCCTAATCTGAAAGTAGTCTTGCATAATAAATACCTTTTTATCGACTCAATTTTCAATTGTGACCTTACAATTTATATACCTACCATTATTAATCCTTATAGTGATCAGTGACATTAGATTTATAACTTCTCGTATGTTGCTGCCTACATATCGCAAATGGCATATACGGAAGTCTTATTTTATACTTGGCTCGTGAACGGGCTACTGTGGCTCCTGAGATCATTTTTAGGGTTCCGTACATGAAGGGTAAAAACGGGACCTACTAAGACTCAGCTGTCCGTCCGTGTGTGTCGATCCCCAGGCTGTATCTCATGAACCGTGATAGCTATACAGCTGAAATTTTAACAGACGATTTATTTATGTTTACCACTATAAAACTACAACATAAAAATTTCAATAAGCCTCAAACACATTTTTGACTATGACTTATATAGCCTATGTTACCAGGGCTGTTATTACGAATCTTTTGACGCCTAATTTATTAAAACCGGATCAGTAGTTTAGGCGCTACGGTGAAACCAAGATACATACATACATAGACTGCCAAAATCATTAATTACCCTTCCTTTTTGTCCCGTTTTTAGCCTTCGGATTTAGTCGTGTTTTGTAACATTTTTAAGGGTGAAAATACCGGAGGCTTTTGCACTAATAACTTTTTTAAAATGTGTTTATAAAATAATAATAAATATAACTAATTCAACCGACTTCCAAAGTAAAAATGCTCAAAAAAATATGAAATAAATCTTCTTTTCTAAATATTTCCCCTTTTAAATTCGGCTAGAATTTTAACTATTTCTCTACCCAATCTTCATTATTTTGAAGTCGGTACCAGCCCAATAATTAATTTATTAATTAATTTTTACTTTTAAAATAATAATATTTTTTCCCTTAATAGTCATATTTATTATATTTTTAATAACACATTTTAAGATTTAATAAAAGCGTTCGAATGTAGGATTGAATATGCCAAGCTTGCATTAGGTATTGTATATAAGATAATGATGATGATGTCCTAAATGTTTTGGATAGCATTAATTATGCTTTTTACACTATTAAACTAACAATGTTTTCAATATTTTTCCTTTAACAATAGAACCCTTATGGAACCATTCAATAGATCAGCAGTGTTTCAAAAGTCAATGGTCTATTCATTCATTTTTCTTTCGTGAGAAAACCGTGTACCGTGTACCTACAGAAACTTTGGTTATTGTCTATGTCTGACCTTTTACTTGTAGCTCAAATGCCAGTTAAACCCGCTTTGTTAGTTATTAATAACTATCCAATAATTTTATAACTTATTAAATTATTACTTAACTTAATTAAATTAATTAACCTACTACCTAAACTTACTACCTACACATACTATGTGTACTACTTACACCTACACCTTTTTTTACGAGGGGAAATGCGTTATGCATACCACACGACCCCGGGGGAGGGTCGCAGGGTTATGTTGGACTTCGCAGTGCTTAGCACCGCTTTACCAATTAAAACCCCCCGATGTCTTTCTTCACGCTTTAGGCATGGCTCCCCAGATTATCACCTTACACAGGTGCTCATAGGGCACGGGTACTTTGGTGAGTGTCTGTGTAGAGTGGTCAAAAGAGAGCCAACAGCAGTCTGCCATCACTGCGAAAGAGGAGCCGAAGACACGGCATAACATACGTGGGAGGAGTGTCCCGCTTGGGCGATCCCTCGCGCAGCTATGTCTGCATGCATCGGCGCAGATTTATCGCTTCCTGCTCTGGTTGCCACTATGGCACGGAGCAAGGAAGCTTGGAACGTAGCTGCCACTTTCTGCACCGTAGTCATGGTGCAAAAAGAAGCGGCGGAGCGAGAGCGTGTGGCTTCGGTCTTTTTTTTCACCGTCGTAAAATAGATCCGTAGACGGCATCCGTTATTATGACGGCATTATGTCCGGGGAACCCTTAGCGAATGCGAGAAAAGCGAGATGGCAACATCGATTAGAGAAGGAGACTCTTCTCTCTCGCGCCGGGCCCCTGAAAAGGGCCTTGGGCGGGAAACCAAAACCAGGGGCATAGCCCCTCTACTTGGGGTGGGATGACGCGCCCAGTACGAGTACTGGGCGCATGAGTTTTTGGTTTTAAGGGAAGACCCCCCGCGGCAGAACGCGGGGGAAACCCATGGGGGGGCAACAACAAAGCCAAAGGGAGTGTCGATTGCCAGTCCAGGCACAACCGGGACCTGCGGTCGGCTCCAAACGGCGCGTGGGTCCACTCCCTCACGCGCCGCTTTTACCGGACCGCGGAAACGAGCGACCTGGGGAAAAAGGGGGGAAGGTAAGCTTCCGGTTCCCGACTTTTAATGTCGGGGGGGAAGGTACACCAAGGAGGCGACGGGGTGGCAAGAGGGCTGCCACTCCGACAGGCCCCAGGTGATTTTTGGACGATGTACGCCGGCATCTGGTTTGCCGGCGTAAGGGAGAGGTGTGGGGGGGATACGATCCCGCGATGGGTGGGGCGCTGTTGCGCCAGGGCGCATCATTGCGCTTGGGCGTGGCGCATCAGTGCGTCAGGGCTCCTCCTCTTCGGGGGCGGTGGGGCGGGCTGCGTGGCTCCGCTGGGTCCTCCGGGGGGACGGCATCTCTCGGCAGGCGGTGGCGGTCGGGCGGGCGGGCATGCCACGGTGCCAGGTCGGTCAGCTCGACCAGGCGCGAGGCATCCGCTCGCGCGAACAGCTTCGCGGAGAGCTGGGCCACAGGCCTCCACGCTCTCCACCCTGAGGTCCCTTGCGATGGTGGTGTTGCGGACGTACCACGGTGCGCCCGCGATTCGGCGCAGCACCCGGTTTTGGGCTCTCTGCAGCAACCCTTTCTGGGGTGCAGAGAGCAAGTGGTGCCACGCGGGTGCCGCGTACGTAAGGCGGGACCGTACGTACGTCCGGTAGAGGGCGATGCGCATCCTCAGGGGGATCTGCGGGGACGCGTAGGCTGGGCGCAGCAACGCTATCGCCGCGTTCGCCTTCGCCACCGCTGATGCACATTGGGCGGCCATGGAGAGTCGTCGGTCCAGGATGACCCCGAGGTACCTTGCTGTCCTCCTCCACAGGATCACAGCGTCACCAATCCTCAAATGCGCCGGAAGGGAACACCTCGTGCTGACGGCGAGCGCCTGGGACTTGCCTGCGTTAACAGAGAGTCTCCATTTGATCAGCCAGTCAGGGAGGAGATCCAGCGTCCTCTGGAGCTTGATGGCGGCATGCTCGGTGGTCAAAGAGGAGGTGAAGTACGCCGTGTCGTCGGCGTAAAGCGCCACGGTGGTGCCCTGGTCCGCGGGCATGTCGCTGGCATAAAAGTTATATAGCCCTGGGGAGAGAACGCTACCTTGCGGGACGCCAGCGGTGATAGGACGCTCGCCAGAGAGGACTCCGTCGACGCGCACCCTGAAGGTCCTGCCAGAGAGAAAGGAGGCTAGTAGCCTTACCAGTGGCGGAGGTACGTTGGCCCGGATGAGTTTACAAAGCAGACCCTCATCATGCCAAACACTGTCGAACGCCTTCCCCATGTCTAGGAAGACCGCGACCGACGATTCCTTTTTATTAGCCGCAACGGACAGGTGATGTACTACACGAACCAGCTGGAGGGTGGTGCTCAGGTGTGACCTGAACCCGAATTGTTCCTCACGAGTAGGGAGGTAAGGAGAGAGATGTTTAAGGAGGAGAAGAAGTTTTTAGTAGGAAAACCTTTACCTCCTCGGAGACCACTCGGGCGTGTTCCGTTGCGGTCGTCGGCAGCGGTGAGAATTGGCGCTCTAGGTGCTCGGCATGGATGTCTGCTCTGTCCTCTGCACGGTTGCACTGCAACCTAAGGTTACCATCTGGGTGAAGAAGGGGGCACACGGGGGCGGTGGCTTCGGAGAGGCTGCGGCAGAAGCGGTGGAGGGAGGGCCAGTCCTCTCCCGCCTCCTGGATGCGTCGGGTGCAGTCCGCAGCGTTGAGGTCCTCGAGCGCGGCCTTTACCTCTGCAGTGAGGCGGTTGAGTTGCGCCTTCAGCGTGGGGTAACGCGTGCGCTGTCATCTGCGGCGCAGGCGCTTTTTCTTCACGATGAGGTCAGCGATGTGGCGGGGGAGGGGGGGCCGCTTGAAATGGCGGCGGGTGGGCGGCTGAGTTGCCGCATCCATTGCAGCTGTAATCGCCTCGGTGATCTGCAGCGTCATGGACTCGACGGTCTCTGCAGAGTCAACCGGGAAATTAGGTGTGAACTCGTGCAGCTGCAATGAGAAGGCGTCCCAGTCGCGGACTGGGTAGGGGGGGGGGGGGAGGGGGGACGCACACTGGATTGGCGCGCAAAATGGCCAGAACAGGGAGGTGGTCAGACCCGAGGGCCACATCGAGGACCTCCTGGTGAAGATCGCCTGGGAGCTGGTGGGAGATGGCCACGTCGAGAACGTCAGGGGAATGTAGAGGGTTCTCGGGGTAATGGGTGGGCGTGTATGTGTCCACCACAGAGTAACCGACTCGTACTGAATCGGCGTGCAGTCGGTTTCCGTCCGCGTTCGAGGAGCGAGAGCCCCATCCGGGGTGCTTACAGTTTAGATCTCCGGCAATCACAGTCGGCTGTTCTGATAGGAGCCTATGGATGTCGGAGATATCTAAACGTGACCCCGGAGGTTTGTATGCCGCGAATAAGCGTGTACGGTGGGACCCGAAGAGCAGTTCTATGCCGAGGGCGTATAATGAAGAAACCGCAGGGGGGGGGGAGGAGCTGGTGCAGAATCCTTCTACCGACCAAGACGGCGAGGCCTCGACACACACGCTCGCCCTCCAGAAAGTCCTGGCGGTAGACGTGGTTTCCGGGGGCATTGAAACGGTCCTGGGGGGACAGGAGGGTCTCACTCAGCAAGGCAACGTCCACCTCGTACTCCCGAAGGAGGTGGCGAATCAAGGTCACCTTGCCACAGACCCCCGGACGTTCCAATGGACGACCTTTAGGGAAATTGGGGCATGGGGATCCATAAGGATAGTAATTGGGCAAAGAGGGTGGCCCCCTCCGGGAGGGCCTTCAAGACGGTTTGAAGGATTTCATCCCCGGCCATGATTTTATTAAAGGTATCTAGGGCCAGGGAGAGCAAAGCTTGGAGAAGCTGGGCCGTGGTCCTCGGGGACTCACGACTTTGGGAAAGTGGGGGGGCACGAGAGGGCCGGGTGGCGGTTTTAACTGCCGGGTTTGCGGGCTCTGTGCTGACCTCGGTCACTTCGGTAGTGATAGTGGCCGGTTGAGCAGCGCGTGCTGCGCGGGATGGGCGAGGTGGGCGCGGGGTGCGCTGAGGTAAGGGGGTGGGCGGTACGGCGGAGACTGTTTGGGGCAGTGGGAGCGCTAAGGGTTCAAACTCCGAATCCGTGGCAGCCGCTGAGGTGGCTCTAGACTTGGGGGCCTTCTTCCTCCTTCTTCTCACCTTCCGAGCAACAGGGGCGGGGGCGGTGCAAGGAGCGAGGCGGGGGGTGGGTTCATTGGCCTCTGCCATGAGTGAGGTGGCGGTAGGCGGGGGGGACGGAACCTCTTGGTCCGGAATGGGGGGGTCATTTCTTGAACTAGGGGGGGCAGTACGGGTTTCCCTAGAGGTGCGTGCAATGGGACCCGCATTGCGATTTCGCGCCTCTTTGCGGAAGACGGGGCAGTTCTTGCTATTTGATGGGCCCCCTTACAGTTAGCACAGGTGGGCTCGTCGGAAATGGGACGGGGGCAGTCGCTGGCGGCGTGCTCCTCGGCACACCTTACGCAAGCTAATTTACGGTGGCAATTTTTGCTGGAGTGCCTAAATTGTTGGCACCGGTGGCACTGAGCGGGACCGCTCTTTCCTCTCCAGGCTTCGACCCTGATACCCAGCATATTCAGAAGCTCAGTTATCTGATATATTCCGGGTACCAGATTCGGAGATCTTTTGAGCAGGGCAAAATAAACACTCCCGGGGCGGTCCTTACGGGCGAGGATACGGGATACATGTTCTGTCTCGTACCCTAGATTGTTTAGTTCGGCGGCGAGCTCCTCCGTCGGTGTGTTAGTAGGTAGGCCGTATATACCCACCTTTAATCCACGATCTTGGGGGAGGGCGTACGAAAACCAGCTGATCTGCTCCGTTTTGCTAAGTTCAGCTAAATATTTTTGCACGCACCTGTATTCTCTTTCCCCTGGGGGGGGGGGGGGGGGGAGAATTTGACGCCTTGGCCTAGAGGCTTTGCAGAGGGGTCGTGTCCTAGAAGGTCTCTGAGACAGCGGAAGTGCCCGATCCAGTTATCCAGCTTCTCCACGATAATTGGAGGGCACCGGGGGACAGGTTTCGGCGGCGGCGAAGTCGCGTTCGCTGCGGGGGTGACGGAGGTTACCGTGGTCACTTCCATCGGTGAGGGGGCCCTCGAGGTAGAGGCCACGGGTGATCCAGTCGGGGCAGCAGTGGTCGCTGCGGCGTACGAGGTCGGACGGTCGGCGCGTTTGGCAGGAGGCGAGACGTCGGAGGACACCTCCTGATGCTGCCGTTTGATAACCTGCACAGGCGGGGCAGGGGGCGGGGGCATGGTGCTCGACGAGGGAGCCGGTACGGGGGCCCTCGGAGCGGGAACGCTTACCCCTCTTTGGTCCTCTTCCGGCGGGGAGGCCGGCGAGGGGAGGGCGAACTGTGGGCTCGCTGTAGATGGTGTAGGCGGTGGGCGCGGGGCGCTCACCTCCTCGGTGCGGCGCATGGGGCGCGGCGGAGAGGCCGAACCCTTATCGGCTGAGCGGTGCGGGGGCCCAGACTCGCGGCGGGTCGCCGTCGGAAGGCATTGATGGCAGCATCGCCGTCATCTATATTAAGATGATGCCCGATGAGGCAAAACGTCAGCGCGGTTGTGGTAGTCACTTACACCTACACCTTGAGTCGCTCCTAGACAGTTGTGTCGCTCCTAGACAGTTGGGTCACTTCTAGACAGTTGTGTCGCTCCTAGACAGTTGTGTCGCTCCTAGACAGTTGTGTTTTTCCTAGACAGTTGTGTCGCTCCTAGACAGTTGTGTCGCTCCTAGACAGTTGTGTCGCTCCTAGACAGTTGTGTCGCTCCTAGACAGTTGTGTCGCTTCTAGACAGTTTTATTTTGCACCTGCATATATTTTTTAAAGCAGTAGTCTGTCTTAAGACTATAATGACTCAAATGAGCGCTCATTAGAATGAGAGAAAAAAATACATTAGAATGTATTTTCATATCATGATCCATGTTAACAACTTCCTCACTAACCACTACCTTAATATCTGAAAGAAATAATTACCCTGGAAGTAAAGACATTTGGCGCTTTTCACCCGCTCTTTCAAATAGTGGCGACCACAAACCAAAATACTATATGTTGTACAATTTTCAATCATATTTCAGTTCTCGTAATTATTCAATTCAGATCCATGCAGAAGTCGAGATAATCGAAAAAATGAACCTATTAACTGCTATTAAAATCTCGTCTTGAGACGACACTCGCTGTAAAATGTATAAGCTTTATTAAAATTAAATTACTATTTACTAACGTACTGTGTACAAGAAGCTTATCACAAGAATTCATTGAGCTGCCCTTTAGTTTTATTATAATTTATTATTAAAGTTTGAACAATATTCAGTTTCGCATAGTTCCAGTAGGGAATTTACGGGGACTTCGACTGTACATTACTTGGTGTGGCGCTTAACTTGCGCATAGTCTTAAGACTTTGAAATTTTACTTAAAAATTCTTTATGTTCCTTACTTACTCAAGCTACAAGGTAGTTACTTCTGTGATTTATAAATCAGTTTCAAAATTAATAAAACTAAAGTACAGTACTAGTAAAGTAGTAATTTTTGAGGGATACATTTTATTTTATAAACATTTACATAAATAGAAATACCTTCATATTTAATGACGGATTCATTTATTTTGTTTACAAAATGGTCATGTTTAGTTTATCCTTTCTCGTAGAAATAGATTAAAGGTTGCGTCGGACATAACATCTAGTTGTCTAATACAAGCATTAGACAAATTGAGTATTAATTATCGATAACGTTTTCATCATTTTCACAAGTTTTTTAAAACGAGGATGAATATTATCAATTTAATCCTACACATCGCCGATCACGATCACTCTCATAGGATTATGACAAAATATCAATCAAAAAAGGTTTATTTTAACAGAATTGAACAAATTGCTACGCTCAAATAACTGATGACGAGCTTTTGAAGCGTCATTACTTTAAAAGATAGGACGAAACAAAATAAAGATAAATACTAAATAAACTTTGAGTTTACAAAAGAAATAAAAAAGTAATATCGCCACCCGGCGAAGGTGGATCTCAATAAAGCTCAACTTTACCGTCTAGCGCATATTAAGAAGAAACTTCAGATGGGGTTAAGGTGATTCCAGAACGACACGGAAAAGGTGGTGCCTAAGTACGAATAAATTGGAATAGGGGGTCTTAAGAAAGGACGCGGCTCTTTTTGTCACAAAATCGTGAAACTTGTGACTGAGTAATTTCGTGAGGGGGGAAGTTCGAGATCTCTTATATCTGTTAAACGGTGAATTTTCAATGAAAACTGAAAACTTGCTTCGTAGCAGTTTCCTGATACTTGCAAACATTTTTAATCAATTCTCGATTAGAGTTTAACGAAGTTCTGTTAAAGCACTTATAGCGTAAAGCGAAAGTTTACCGTTATTTTATAATTGGGCATAATATTAAGTTTTGTATAAGTTAAAATTAGAAAAATAATAGATTTCTTCTCTTTAATAGATATAACAGAGAAGAGATACCGTCAAATAGCAAAAATAAATAATTATAAAGTTGTATCGCGGGCTTTATCATTTATAACTTTTGTTTTCCCGTCTACAGCGAATCCAAAAGGAAGGCGTGTAAATACAGCGCGCAGCGTTCTCAAAGGTTTAAACCCCCTATTTCGAATCATGCTTATCATCGAACTCCTGTGAAAATGTTTAACGTCTCACAGACTTTATTTTCTTTGCAGTTTGTGTAAACGTTTAGAAAATGTTTTGAGAGTAAACATTATTGCTTCAACGAAGAATCACCTCGCTTCACCGTTTTTAAAGCGTTGTTGTTCGACGGATTAGAATGTACTATCGAACTATGAAGCTTTAAAACCAACTTGTTCTACTTTAGTACTTAATAGTAGAACAGGGTTAGAAATCTTAAGCTGAAAAAAGAAGGGACTACTTTTGACATATCCACTCGTGCTTCTGGATAAGCCTCAAAAACTAAATGCCAAATCATGTTACTGGATGATCTCGATTAATTGTTCCCATCTTTTGTAAAGTTGTATGAAAGAGATAATGTTTGTGTTTATTCTATAGTTTACTAAGTATCGTACAATATAACGTATAGTACGCGTGCTTGCACGAACATAAGGGCGCGTGCGCTCTTAATATTATTCAGATATTTGATTCGTCATAAGTAAGTCAACATTTTAGAAAGGTGTTTAAATATTCCACCGAATTATAATTATATAATTCGGTGGAATTATATAATTAATTTTATTATTAAATATTTAATTATATTTAATTATTAATTTATTATTTTAATAATATAACAATTGTCAATTTGAGAATAGCGACACACAGCTATTAATTATTACAACGAAAAATACTAGATTTTGCTAGTTTTGCTTTTGGAATTAAATATCATGTTCCTAAATCCTATGTGAACTTACAAGGGCCTTAAAATACTTACACTCTTTTTAGACACTTAACCACGATTCCCGGTTTCGGCGCCGCTCGATTACTATAACGAAATTGCCATCGTTTGTAGGCTGGACGTGAAATGTTGAAATTTTTGGCGTTAAATAATGCCGTTAAACATAAAGAAAATTGTTCCCCCTCGAAATTGCTGGCCGTATATTATACAGGAAGTTTTCAATTAAGTACACCAATCCGGCGGTTTTTCATTCGTTAAGCAACTTTAAAACAATCCAAGCTTTCATAATTTCGTAAAATAGAAACAGTACCTACGCATTCAAGTAGCAGGTAAATAATTCATTAATGTAATTGTGCTGATATTATAAATGTGTAAGTTTTTGAGGTTAGATTTTTATGACTCTCAAGTCACTCACGTAAAAACTACCATACGGATTTTGATGAAACTTTGCAGTAATATAGCATTTAGATCTGAATAACGTGCCTTTAATTTAAATCGTGAATCTTTGTACTAACAGGTCAGAGGCTTAGTAATAGGGATCCGTTTAAACTACGGAACCTCATGAACTGTCGACGCGCCGTGTTTTCGCCTATTGTAACCGACTTTTTCATTCGGTAAGTATTCGGCGAAACAAATAAGTTTTTATAGATTTATTTTAACAATCCTTATGTAATATAATATATCCTTGTGTAGTATAATGTAATCTGCCAGTGTATAAAAAGTTTTTATATTCTCTCGTTTTAGCTTTGTTCTCTTTTATGACGCAGCAAATGTGTCTTTTACAGTATGCATAAAAAAGCTATGAAAAGATTTAATATGTAACGTTGGTGGGTATAATTAGAAATAAAGACAAATCTGATAGGTGATAGAATATTTTGTTAATTAAAATTTTATAATTCATTGTATTGTTTTATAAGAATCTGGTGTATTACAACATTCATATAAATGCGTTTGTTTGATGAATAAAATGGTACATATATAATAAAACTCTACATTCTACACTATACTCCGTTCCGATTGAATAAAATCTACAAAATAAAACCAAAATTTAAAAACTTAAGTACCTCATAAATGTCAAGCAATGAGCTAGCTGATTATGATGAATTATGGCTAGGAACACTGCCGATTACGTCAGCTTTCAGAGAAAGCCGCATCTTAATCGGACCTTTTGTTTGGGAGCTACGATGCCACGGACAGACACACAGACAGAGAGACAGACACGTCAAACTTATAACAACCCTCCTTTTGCATCGGGGGTTGAAAATGATAGGCGACTAAATCAAATTGTCATTGTATTGTCTTATTACGCAGTGAATAAGTTTTATTTTTTATTTTTTAAATTAAATTAAATTGGATTGATTATAATTTAGTACCTGGGTAACCGAGCTTTGCTCGGAGCTCTAGTACATCCTACTAATATTATAAATGTGAAAGGTTGTTAGGATGGATGTATGACTGGATGGATGTTTGTTACTCCTGAAGGAGTAAAAACTACAGAACAGATTTCGATGAAATTTGGCATGGTATTAGTTTGAGCTCTGGATTAAAACATAGGATACTTTTTATCCCGAAAAAGTACCTTGTTCCCGTGGGATGGGTATGACCGCGGGCAACAGCTTGCTTAAAAAGATAAAAAGAATCACAAAAATATTTTACCGGAGCTCGAACGTCCCACCACATTCCGAATTTCCGAACAACGCAAAAACTACACATACGTATACCAAACCGCCAATCGGACTGACATATTAGCGTCGAAATTATTGATATATTGCTGCACGACGAAAGAAAAAACATAATATATAACTTTAAAATGCGCAGTTTCCGCAGGGATAAGACATAGCTAGATCGATTTTTCTTCCCCAAAACTACCTGCATACAAAACTTCTCACATATACATTCCACAGCACACAGCTCCGTTCCGATTCAATGTAATCTAAATGTAAACAAAGCTCAACATCTATATATATATATATATATATATATATATATATATACGAGCTAATCTTGTATATACATATACACAAGATTAGCTCGTTTAAGTAGAACATGTTGAGCTTTGTTTTAATTGAGATTACATTGAATCGGAACGGAGCTGTGTTCGTGACTGTACAAGATATTGTTTCGAAGTTAATCTCAGCACAAAGTTGCAACTGCTGGAATCGAAGATGTTGAGATTGCGTCTATGTAGTTCCAACGCTAGACTAGGCCAAATACTGTATCTGACGTTTTAGAGATATGGTAGATTAATAAGACTTAGACTTCATCAGGAACTTAGTATCCAATAACATGTGAACTTATCTTGTATCAGAGCTAGGAGCTGATGTTGGTCATACAAGCATCTCTTTAATAAATTGACGCCCATTTTTTTGTTTCGCGCTTAGGGTATTTGAGTTATAGTAATATAAATATCTATGTTTACTTTATTTCAATAGCATAATATTAATGTTTAAAACGCATGAAAGAAACTCGTACAGGTTTCTACGAATTATGAATTTAAATACGATTTTCGACTTTATCTAATTATTTATTTCTTATGTGTAGAAATACAAAAACTTGCTACAAATGTGATATCAAATTCGACTTATCTGGTGCGACCGATCTCAAAACATTGAGACCGGACCAATCTGCAAAGTGAGAAACGTACCTTTAATTTCAGAAAATGTCAACTTTTGTCAAATCTTTCTGAAAAGGAAATTAAATCCCTTATCTTATTACTATCATAAATTCCTTTGGCTTTTCTTCG
Source organism: Phengaris alcon alcon (assembly GCA_037179445.1). Lineage (NCBI taxonomy): Eukaryota > Metazoa > Arthropoda > Insecta > Lepidoptera > Lycaenidae > Phengaris > Phengaris alcon. The sequence goes on from JAYRCH010000710.1 coordinate 230,189, forward strand.
ACCCCCCGGGACTGTCGTTTTCATTATATTTAACTTTTATGATATCGTGAATTGTTTCTAGTTTTTGCTAAATAACGCATGAAATGAAGAAAAAAAAAACTATACAAAACATCATCTCAATTTTCCACTTTTTATTAATTATCTTTTATTGTACTTACTATCCTACTAATATTATAAATGTGAAAGTTTGTAATATGGATGGATGTATGGATGAATGGATGTTTGTTGAACGGAATTTGAAGAAATTTGGTTTGGTAGTAGTTTAGGCCGTGGATTAAAACATAGGCTAACTTTTATCCCGAAAAGGTACAGTGTTCCTTAAGGACACTGTATTTACGCGGACGGAGCCGCGGGCAACAACTAGTTATAAAATGCTTCACTTATAACAATGACAAGATTTAGCTTCATTTAGAAAAGTTTTAACTTAAAACTTTTAAGAGTACCAATCTATTCACTAACGAGTTACAACAGTTTTTTCATATTTATAGTGGACCTGTTTGTTAATAATCTATTTAATTCATACGATGACGACAGTGTGTGGACAACGATCTCAGTTTGTTTAATTACTGGATATTTTTTTTCACTTTTAAATATTTTTCTGCCTAATCGTCTTTACATAAGCTACTGCTTGATGCTACTGTACGATTTACCTATATTGTTAAACATGTATAATTTTCTGTAATTGATAATATGAATAAAAAAAGTTATACGTGAACTTCAAATAATTGATGATTGAAGATACGAGATTGTTTCAAAATGTGATAAGCGCGGGATAGCTTTCACAAGTTTTGTCACCATATCCCTCTGTATGGCGAGTGTTAGGCTAATAACTCACGGAGCGATTTTCAGTCGCGCCCGCCCGCGAGCGTGGAACTGCGATTTTATTTAAAAATTCACGAGACCGGTTATTTGCGCGATTACAAGTCGCCACGCTTACGGGCGAAAATCGCAAGACGGGTGACTGCAAATCTAAACATAAGAATTTTGCCCTCCAATCGATCGCAGAGCGCGCGGGCGCAAATCGCGTCGTGAGTTTTGATTTAATTTTTTACATATATATTTGCATTCTACAAAAGCTGCGGGTCCACAATCGCGGCGGGCGCGACAAAAAATCCGTGAGTTCTTAATCATAGAGATGAAACTTGTGATCAAGCCGATCGTGATTATCTGACACTTATGTGATGATTGTGATACAGTCTCTAACAGTTAATTAAATGTGAATGAAATATTCTAGCTAAATTGTTGAAATTAAATCAAAGTATGTAAAAATGTTTAATTTAGCAAGAAACCTCGCTACGTTCATCTTAAAAAGAATTTTACTTTTTGTATTACACTGGCACATATTTCTTCGCTTTTATGAACGAGGTAATTACGGACGTTAATTTGAAAAAGCAAGAATTCTTTGAAGCCGGGCCGCATATTAGCGACAACTTTGTAAGACCTGCATTTTGTTACTCCAAAGTCAAAAGTCTGCCGAGACTGAAATTTTCTCAACCCCCGAGCTACCGACATTGAGTGTGCTAAGCGAGTGCTTGCTTAGTTGGTAATTTAGTGCAGACTTGGTTACAGTTGGTGCTAGTTTTACGTGCAGGTATAACTGCCTCACTTAAACAATGTTCTTATTACGGTCTTAAGCACTTTGTTGCTTTTATCACCAATTTCCTTTCCGTTACGCCTTTAAGTTTACATTTTATGGCATTTTCCATTACAGTTTATATTAGAAAAATTTTCCATTCCGTTACTTGTTCAAAAGTATCTTATATTAAAATCTTGTTTAGTTTCAACTTGCAATTCTGCTGCTGAAAACCCAGCTTTAGATTCAGCTACACTTAGGAATACGAGTAGTTACTTTTAAAAAAAGCTTTAAAGATTTTTGTGTCCTCAAAAGGATCAGTAGATTTTCAAGTTGATTGTGAGTATCTTAATATCCTAAAAAGTTTTTAGCTTATTTTAAAGAGTTATTACTTCGTACTAAACGAAAATGTAACGTAACAATTCAGTTAAGTAAGAAGTTAGTAATCAAAAATTCACCAACGACGTTTAGGCCGTGTAGAAGTAAGCCATTCAATCAGTACGGACGCATCATTGGTCAATTTTGACATTTATGCTGATGACTCACTTCAAACTTAACGCTAATAGTCGTGTCATTAAATTGTAGTGAGGACAAATTTAAGACTTCTACATATTTTGTTTTTACTTTTTCAATAAATAAAACCATAATTAAGCATATAAAATATAAATAATTACATTTTATGTAAGCACACCATACCCCACCACAAATTGCTTTGCAATTTTTAACAAAAACCAGGCGTGATTCATGTTATAAAACTACGCGCACCATTTTTTTTTTTCAGTAAAATAGTTAGGGTATTTGATAAAGTAATCATTAAGGTAAAGATTAAAAATAATAAATATGAACACCCATTTCCAACCTTGCTTAAATTATGTGATAAATTTCAGGGACGTAAAATGAAATTTCTCGATTAGCTTAGTAAAAGTTACGATCACGACTCGGTGTTACGTTCATTTGGTGCAATACTTTTTACACATTTTTTGCCTTGAATATATTTAATTTTATATTTTACAATGTTTCATATTATTTTTCTATTTTGTTTGTTGATTTGTTTAAATCTAGTAAAAATTACCTCTGTAGTCTATACTAAACGTCACATCCTCTAAATCTTAATGGCTAATGTACGCCTATACAATAGAATCCCAAAAAATGTTCACTACCTTTCTATTATTAAACTTAAAAAAGTAGTCAAAGAACGTTTGTGTGCTAAAAATAAGTGAATGATTTTTTTAACGATTGCACACCTTGGGAGTATGATGCAAGGCTGTCTCTATGTACTTGTGTACTTTTGCCTTTTGTTACATATAACAAAAGTTAAAATATGTCTTACATAGATTAAGTTTTAAAAATAATATATATATATATATATATATATATATATATATATTTCTTTTATAAGAACATTTTTCCATCTATTTGCTAAAAGATGGCCCCGTGCGAGTTTCTGATGCCGGGTAGGGTTGGACCGGTGGTAGCTTTTTTTGTTGAATTTACAAAAAGCTTGTTAAGTTTTATTTGGATTTTTTTTTTCATTATCATCCCAAGGAATACTAGCATAAAAGTATTTCGTACGTTCGTAAGTCACGTTATTACATAATAGTAGTGAAAGAACAAAATACGTAAATGTGAATAGGAAAAGTTGCAAAAAATCGTACATTTCTCAGCGTCGCGTACGTTACATCAGCGCAGGAATGAAGCCAACTGACAGCTTATGCTCTAAATAATTCTTGTTAGAAACTAGGGCCTTGCTTTGCTAAGAATCTTATGGCTCGAATTAAAAAGCATTTTACCTTTTAAAGATGCTATAAAGATTTTTCGTTCGGATTAACGTATATTTAATGTTGGCGATATTTAATGTTGGTGACTTTCTTGAATTTTGTACCAATCTTCAAAATTGGTCTGGTGTGTATTTGCATTGTTATGCTTTTTACACAATTAATAAGGTTACTTTACTCAGAACAATTATACATAGTAAAAAACAATAACAATCATACTCAGAGTAATTCAAGGGAATGTCATTTCCATTTCCATTGGGGCATCCCGTTCTTCCCACATTGGTTTGTTCTGGTCGAGGGTCACCAATGTAGGAAGAGTGGATGCCCCAAAGGGAGATCTCCGACCGAGCGAGGTGGTATGCTCGGTCAGGCCAAAGCCCACTTGTAGACATTTAAGGTGTTGTAAATATACCGCCGATCTAAGAAAACTTCGATAGCGCGAATCAGGATTGTGGCGCTAATTGGTCCACCACAGTACCTATTATATTACGGCCGAATACTGAAATGCTAATCAAAATTAAAAGCCCACCTATTCACAGGCTGTCGCTGTCTCTGCTAGCCGAAATGACAAGGACAGCATGTGACTTGAGCGTCACATAATTTAACTATCGTTTGAGTATTCGGCCGTAATTTTTGAATACATACCTAATTCATTAAGCAATCAATTAGTAACTTATTATTCTTTCATCTACCTACTTCAATTTAATAAATTGTATTTGACTGGATGTATAAAGGTTCGAGAAACATCGCGCCAACAAACTTTTAAACTTCCTTAAAAGTTTTGCTTGTTCTTAATTACGTTTTCATTTATCTTACCTCCCGACCATCTCTCCCCAATTAACTTGCATTACACTCTGTATCATAAAATTACTTTTGCTCTGAACCTTAATTTACAATAATTAAAAGATGCATAAAGCGAGTCGTTTAATTTTTAATTCGACTGTCTGAGTAAATATTATTATTTGTTAGAATATTTTGTTTTGAACGCCCACAACAATTGAAAATTAGAAATAAAGTTTTTCCGACTGCAATAGGTAAATTATTCATAGCATTTTAACAGAATTATAATACAATTATTACATCTTAGACATAAGATTCTCTACCCATTATCAAAAGCTTATGAACATTAGAGAAAGTAACAATACAAAAACCGGCCAAGTGCGAGCCGGACCCTAGCACGAAGTGTTCCGTACAAAACAGCTAAAACTTCACGTTTGTTGTATGGGAGCTTAAATATTTATTTTACTATGTTTTTACTACTTGTTGTTATAGCAGCAACCGAAATACACGTTCTGTGAAAATTTTAACTCTTTTGCTATCACGGCTAGTGAAATACATCCTGGTGACAGACGGACGGACAGACAGCGAAGTATCAGTAACAGGAACCCGCTTTTACCTTTGGGCACGAAACCTCAAAAAACGATAACGAAGTTCGAAAATAATCAAATGTATGCGATTGACATTTTATTTAGTCACCAAATCACGTGGTTACTCCCGTACATTTTATTCTTTTAGAACTTTGATATCGTTCCACTATTGTACTTTGTCTAAGGCCCCTGTTACTATATTGTTAAAAAAACGTGATGTTAGAAGATGTAATTACCAATCTTCTGTTATGAATGTTGGTTGCACTGCGTCCACGCATTTTCTCTCATTATCTTGTTGCAATAATGATTTTGTATCGTATAGAAAGGCAAACATCGTGATTATTTAAACCCATAGCAGATCCTACTCGTTAAAAAGATTTAGTATGTATTCTCAGACCAAACGAATAAGTGAATACAGAGCTTCGTCAAACAAAAACTGTGATCAGTTTTTTCATGTATATAGTGCGCGTGTGGCTACGCACTTTATACATAATTATTTTTAAACAAAAATTCACAGATTTCGTGCCTCACACTACTATCGAGCACATTAGTAATGAATCTACGGAATTTGAAAAAATATTGTCGCTGAGCGACCAGAAAGTCGGGATAATAGGAAAAGGTTACAAAATAAAACTACAACTTTAAATGATAATTATTTTTTTCTTAGTCTAGCTCTTGACCGTGACTTCGTACGCGTAGATGTTGAGCTTGACGTAATATGTTGTTAATATGTATATGTTGAGGTAATAATTTCATATTATTTTTAGAGACTTTAATTATGCTAAAAATATATGAAATTAAATGGTAAATGGTTTATGAATATTTTATTATTAGAGTGTTTTATGCTATTGAAAGACCTCTTTATATACAATATTAACTGTATTGCCGTGCGGAGCAAGGATCACCAGACTGCTAGCTAAACTTACTCTGGAACACGCAACATAGAACTATCAGTGTGAGAAACAGGTCTATCCCAGCCACTTTAAATGACTGCCCCTGAGCTTTATTGATGGTCATGGCGAAGCATACTTTTAGGGGATTCTAAAGTCTTTTAAATGTCAATGGATACTCTGATGGGATTAATGGTATTTTAGGTATGAATAGTTTCCCCTTGAGCACATCTGTGAGTACAGTAGCTGCGACAATGTTGCGATGGAGAACGGGAGTATATCCTGGAGATGTTGAAATTCGTCATCTAGAATAGGGATTCTTTTACACAATTAATTAATAAGTATTCCACGAAATATTATCGGAATCATCAGATATTGATTATTGATAAAAACCCAAGATATCTGTGTTCCTTAAAAGTACTTATTGTACGTGTGTAAAAATATACAATAAGGTTATGATAATATACAATAAATAACACATATAAAATGTTTAACATATAATTGATATGTAAGAGAGCTAAAAATGCTAGCAAACAATATTTACTATAGTGTAAAAGAATTCTTACAATCGTGAATTTACTTATTAGTTTAATTACAGATACTATGATACAATATTCATATGCACTGAAATAATTTGACTTATTACGTAAAATTTAATTGAAACAATTGTTAGTTTATGGAGGGTTTAGGGAAAATATTATGACATGATATCTAGATCATATATTGTAAAATCTTATTATATAATTATTATTAATTCTCCTATTAGATAATCGTATAAGTATTAAATACTCTTTTAGATAATCGTCAATTATAATGTATTATATTTAATTTTATGTTGCACACCATCAAGTAGTTATTCAAATCAAGATCAAATTATATTTATAGAATAATATTAATTGTAACTTCATTCTGGCAATAAATGAATTCTGAATTATGAACTTTTATCTGGAGTCAGGCGCCATTGCACAATATTGGAGGCTTAATATTTTTTAATAACATAACTGGTGCTCCAATATTCAAACGGAGATTATGTGTTGGAAGACATGTTGTTTGTTTTGAAGACATGAGTTTATTTATACTCTAAAGAGTATAAATAAACTTCCACGTCCACGGGACAGCTTACTGCAACATCAGTTTGTACTACTGAATCCACTGACTTATATTGTACTTCATCTACTTCAAATGACTCGAGTAAAAGTTCATTTATTGTGGCTGCATTTTCATTTTTGGGAGTCAAAATAGCTCTTTCACATGACTTTTCTGTGGGCTTTGTCATGAGATTGGTGACATCAGGGTAAACTGCGTTAGTGAATTCTGTAAGTGACGTCACCACTGTTGCCGAACTTTGCGCAATAGTAATTTTACCATTAATTGTAGGGAAATCGCCATTTCATATTTTAAGCAACAATTCTTAAACTGTTCATCAGACTGTTCACTTCTCAAAATATGGACTCTTATGTTTATTGCGTGCGAGCGAGCTTTTATATATGGCTCCACATGTATGATGACTTTAAACACGACTTTATCTCATACGCTCGTGTGCCCCTGGGTACTACGGATATCAAAACAAAGAGCTTGAAGAGAACACTTCAAAAATACACAACAAATATAGTAAAATGGTCAAGCATGAGTCTGACTCTGAAAACAAATTGTGAAATAATTTACGTTATTTATTTTCTTTTAGGACTACATTTACAAAGTTCCCAGCCGAAATTCTCATTTAATATTTTTTCCCCATACACAGCTTACTACAAAGGGTTAACAATTAATAGATATAGTTATTGAAAATATTGAATTAGAGTTTTACTGCCGGTTTCAATAACCTATCTACCAATAACTATTTGTTAAAAAAGTCGTCATTCAATCATTTGCCGGTTTCTTGCGATACAAATGTGACGATTTTATCAAATAGTTATTGGTAGATTAGGTTATTGAAACGGGCCGTTAGTAGATTTTTTACCCCTTTAGGGGGCGAGTTTCGCAAAATCCTTTCTTAGTGGACCTATAGTCACAAAAGAAAGCCACGGTACAAATAAGTGTTACGTTTCTAACTTTAGTAGTTTTGCCTCGGCGTGTATGAATCAGTCAGGACATGTTTGTTGAACACGTCCTGATATAATTATATTTAAAAAAATTAAAACACACTTCCAAAGTTACTATTTTAGCCAAATGTAAAAGGGGTATTATTTAGAAAATAAGTTTTATTTTATACTTTTATGTACATGTTTACTTTAGAAGTCGGTTTTAATTTTTTGTTTAAAAATAATAATTTTTCTCATAGATATATTTATAATATTACTATTAACACATTTTAAGAAGGTTATAAATATATCCTATAATAAGCCTCCGCTATTCTATGGGCTATATCTCTATGGGCAAAACAAACTCAAGCGTTATTTTATATAAATAAGCAAATAATTTAACATATACCCCAAATAAGCATTACCGATTTGTGGAGCTAATAAACAATCACCAGTGATACTAATCATTAGATACAATAATATTAAATAATTACTATTATCTACTGTAGCAGTCGGCGGAAAATAAGCATTGAATATAATATTATAGTGATGATGATGATCACGAATATAATTTTGTCAATAGCAAAATTTCATAGACATTGATATCGATGCACAAAACTCTGATGAGTAGTTCTCACTGAGAACCTTTGTCTTCCTGATAATATGTTAATCCTAATTATGTACGAAGTGTATACTTCTCGAATAGAAAATATTCAAAAAAGATTTTTTATATTAATACTATTATAAGTAATTGTTACCGACTAATGGTTCCATACCATCGTTTTAGTTGCGCTTAAGAAGGTCCATTTTTACCGCTCAGCAGAAGGCGTGAATTTCAGATATAGTCTTTTTACAAAAAATTGCAACCAATTAAATAGACTGCCCTGGTCTCTAAAAACTAAGAGATTAAACTCAAAAACGAGGAAGCAATCAAAAGCAATTCTCTACTTGCCTGTTGCACACACTAATTATAGACAAAATACTTACTTGAGGCGAGCATCTAGCAATTTTAATAAAATTTAAAATCACAAGTACGACTCAGACATCGGACCTATTCTGCATAAGTATTGCGATAGTGAGGCGGCGACTAGGCAAGGAATTCTTTGACTCTTTTTAATATGTAATTATGGTGCATGTTTCAATTTCTTATTTTCTTTTATATCTTCCTTTTTAATGTCATGTTATATTTGTGTCTTTTGTGAATTGAAAATAATTTTTTCTTTCTTTCTTTTCTTTCTAACTGTAATAAAACGTAAATATTACCATTAACCATTTATCATACTTTAAATTGTTATAATAATTTTCTGTTTTGCAGTGTGTAATAATTTAGCATTTTATATACCTATAGCTCACAATTACTTATATAAAATCTGTGTTCTAGTCCTGAGATTCTGTAATTGGCTGTCTAATGCTATGATTTGTAATTTATTGTTAATTTTCGCTGTTAAATCTCCTGTGATTAAATTAATTAATTAATTTAAAAAAAAACCATTATCAGGTCACCGCTTTAGTGACAACGGGACCAATTTAGAATTATACACTTTACAGGAAAAAAACAATTTTGTAAAAACAACAAGTGGCGGAGTTATCGTAGAACATACAAAAAATAATAAAAATATATAATATACAGCCGAATATATAACCGCCTCCTTTTTGGAAGTCGGTTAAAAAACCACACACCTAGACAGCTCGCTTTACAAGGTAAGGCGTAGTTTACTTACATGTATACGTGATGCTGTTTAATATGCTAGACAACTGATTTTTTGTAAATGCTATAAACGAATAGGACTCAAAAATATGAGTAAGTTCTCAGAGGAAACAGTATTTATAACAATATTTTTAAAGGTACAGCGATCTGTATACAAAATTTAGCAAGTCAAAGTCGTACCTAACTGTTACGTCACGATTAGGTAAAAGTATATGAAATATATGGGCGGTAGGAACATATTTATAAACATCTTCGAAATTTGTGCGTTTAAGTTCATACTTACGCTAATGAACGTTTTTGTATATAATTGTAAGTAAAGTAATGATGTAGGTTTTTTTTTACTAATTTAGCAAAAAAATTTGAAACTTTTTTGGATTTTGTAGATTCACCTAAATAATATACACATAAAATATTATACTGTTTACGTTTACCAATTAGCGATACCTCAATATATCTGAGTATTTAGGTAAAATTTAATATTTCACACGTACTACGACTATTTCACGGCGAGGCGTAGTATAGACCGGCCTCACCGTGTGGTTCGCAGAACTCTTTCGTCTAAGTCGTATAATTGAAATAGCCTGTCATTAAAAAATGAGTTTGACCAATATGTATAAAATACCTTTTCGTCAAAGGAATAGAGTCGGAAGTGAATTCCAAATATAAATTACATCGTATTACTCCATGTTCACAAACTTCCCATTCCTCCTGTTGTTACTGGAATCGTCGAGTTGGGTAATCTCCCCAATGCCACAGTGGTATTGTCTGCCGAATGGCTGACTGGAGCACCTGGCTCTTTTCACGAAATTAAAAAAGTTTCCACTCGCAGCGATCTGGACGCATTCATTTAAATTCTAACGGATTCTGTCACCGTTCGTTCAGAGTTTTGTCAGTCGCGCTGAAAAGTTTCGCGTTCATCGCCCATTCTATCAGCCATTAGGTACGAATAAACCTTTGTTAACTTTAACTCATAAAATAATTTAAGGGGAACTAATTTATCTAGTGTTTTCTTCAAAAATAATAAAGCAACGCATTAACGAAACGTATTTTGAAAACCGTACACTAGAAAAGGGTTGAAAAAGATAATACTTATATATTATGGTAAACAGTGCCTTTAATGCCTTGAAAACTACTTAAGATAAATGAGCAACTTAAGTACATGTTTTAGAAATCCTAAAGTCCTATTTTTGAATTACGTTAAAATTTTTAAATTCCTAAAACAAACTTTTTATTTTGATAATTTGACATAATATCTTTTTGTCAAAACATGTACGTAGCTAATGTCCATAGTCCATACATTATTGCATAATAGTCGGAGAGCTAGTCATCGAAATTAAACGCCCGTGTTCATTTTGATCCAGGCTCGCACGCTGGCAACGTTTGTGTACACCCCGGGATAACCTGCGCGTGCGCAACCCGCGCCAAATGACACTATACCGAGATGCACGTGATCATCGTTGACTGCTGGACCCCCAGAATCACCCTGAAAACACGTCAAAATATCATTGGATACTAATGCACAAATGCATAGTTACTTTTTTGGATTTTTATATATTGGCAATTATTAAATTACATACCTATTAACATCGAACCTCAATGTTTAATAGTGATATAAGTACTGTAATAATCTTCAACCCTCTATGGTCGATAACTATTTTAATGTAGGTTGTAGGGGTAGTTGTTGGTTTAGATAGTAGGTATAGGTAGATGGTAGATGGAGGTTGTAGGTTAGGTTAATTGTTGGTGTAGAAACTGTAGGTGGTTGTAGGTAGATTCTTTTCCAGTTAATATTAGGTCATAACATATAAAATTGGCGTTTTGTATAGGAGGAACATAAAGTCGATTTTCTTTATCATAATATATTTATTTAATCAAATTATATACATTGCTATCTATGCACTTTTACCATCGCATATGTAGTTTATTGATTATTTTACTAAAGAAACCATTCGGACAGGAATCAATAAAATCTTTGAAAGCGCTTTGAACTGCCCCATCGGAGTTGAATTTTTTCCCTTGCAAGAAGTTATCCAAATTTCGAAAAAAATGATAATCTGTTGGAGCAAGTACGGTGGATGTCTTAGACTACAATTGAAGCTCCTCTAATTTGGTAGCCATCTGTTGTGCAGTGTGTGGTCTAGCGTGGTCCTGAAGCAGAAGTGGCCTAGAGCAAATGACCAACCTCGGTTGTTTAACAGCTAGCTTTTCCATCAAGATTTGCAGTTGCTAGCAATAGACATCTGCCGTAAATTTCTGGCCAGATTAAAGAAAACTGTAGTGAACGACACCGGCACTAGTCCACGTAACGCTCACAAGTAACTTTTTTGAGTCAATTTTTGCTTGCCCGGCCTGGCCGGCTTTGGCTGGTTCGCCAGGGTTCAACCATTGCAATGAGTGTTTCCAATTATCGTACAGGTTCCACTTTTCATCACAGGTAATGATTCGATTTTAAATCCCTTCAGTATTGAGCCGGTTGACTAATGTAACGCAGCAGTCGACGCGCTTCTGTCGGTTTGCTGCACTCAATTCATGAGGTACCCACCTTTCAAGCTTTTTCACCTTCCCAATTTTCTTCAAGTAGATTAAAACAGTTTTATCACTAACACCGCAGCCTGCAGCTAACTCGGACGTGGTTTGCGATGGATCCGCTTCCATAATAGCCTTCAATCCTTCATCAACTTTGGTCTCCGGCCGTCCACGGGGCCTGTTATGCAGGTCGAAATTTCGAGAACGAAATCGTTGAAACCAAAAACGCACTGTGTTTTCTTTTGCGACACCGCCGCTTTACATATCATTCATCCTTTCGTTTCGAGGAACTCGTACTCGAATATAGTACGATATTTCAAGTTTTCCATTTTGTAAACAGAGTTACGCAAAGAAAAAACCAAAGGAGGAAAAAACAAATGAATTACGGTTTTCGAAACAGAATTTATGCATGCATATGTATGCAATTCTTTCCAGTAAATATAGGTGTATATTTGAAATTGAAATTCCTAACCAAATAAGATATATTAGAGATCAAAGTGGCGAGTACGACAAAACGTTAATTTTAATTGTAAGGACCTAATGTTAAGACAAAACAACGTATGTTGGTTACAGCTAATAACAAAATTCCATTTAAATTCACTCTTTGTGAACCTCTTCAATTCAATGAAAATGAAATTCAATGAAAATAACAATAGTTTTCCATTCGCTAGCGTGGTATATCTGGAATAAAGAATGAGAGAAATACATGCATTATTTCAATAGCCTTTAGCTTACCTGACAAGAGTCTTTGCCCCCTTCTGGTACGCCGGCACAAAACATTCTCGATGTAAGTGAGCTGTACGACTTTTTGCAGTCGTCGTTGGAAACTGTGGGGACTTCAACCGCCATTAGAGTTGAGCTCGTGTTACCGTCTTCCTGCAATATTCATTCAATTCAAAGGCTTTTATACGATACTTATAACGTAGGAGAATTATAAAAAAAAAAAGGTTCATTTTGCCCACGACTTCGTGCGAACAAAAGAAAATACCTCGGAAACCATAGATTTTACCGCGACAAAAGGTAGCGTATGTCCTTCCCCGTAGTCTACTTGACGTACTGCCAAATTTCATCAAAATCGGCCTATTAGTTTGGGGCCTAATCATTGAAAACAAATTAACAAACATACAAACAAATAAATCTTTCCTCTTTATAATATTATGTAGTAAAAGATAAAGATACATTTAGATTATATATAGATAAAGCGGCCACCGCGTGTAACATGCTAATCTAATTTAAGTTAATTTTATCTAGAGTATTTAACTATATCGATGTTTATTACTGTTGTGAACGTTTCTCCTAGAAAAATTTCACTTAAATATTTGGGTAAGTTGATTAATATCAACTTACCCAAATATTTAAGTGAAATTTTTGGATTAGTGGATTAATATCCAATAGCAATGACTGCAGACGACGGAGATAAATGAACGAATCAGAATAAAATATGTACTCACGGAAGTTGTACCCCAGCCAGAGACAAGGACTTCGGTGCCTGGTTGTATTGTCGTCCTCATTTTAGCCAGCTGAACTGCTTTGGTGTTGACACCGTCCAATTTGAGCTTGGAACTCAGTCGGACGAAGCCAACGTCGTAGTCACTGGTCCTAGGGTTATATCTTGGGTGTTGTCTGAAGATCACAGAGGAGACCATAGTGCCGCCCCTGTCTGAGTGTGTGCTACCGACCCTGACGAACACTTTTTGTATCCTAAAATCAAGCTGTTTATGATAGATTTTTTATATATACTATATTATAAATCATATCAAAAATTTTTGTCCAGTCAAAACAGCCTCGGTAGTCCAGCGGTTTTGAGCTTGGCTCTCGACTTGGAGGTCGTTCGTTTCACTCGTGCGGTTTGATTCTCGCATTTAAACAACAAAAAATGTTGATTTCAAGTTTGGTTAGGTCAATGCAGGCTGAACACCTCATTGCCTGACAAGAATGAAGATACATGCGTCGGATGGGCATGAAAAAGTCGGTCCTGCGCCTGACCTCTCCCAAGTCGTATCGGTTATCCACCCGACTTGGTGTCGAGAGAAAAGGAAGAGAGAGTGCTCTTGTGTACTTCCCACACACTTCGGCACTATAAAATAACACATGCATAGCTGGCCTGGTTTCAATGAAACCGGCTACCGTCACCGACATCGGTGTGGGGAGCTATTATTATATCAAAAATTGTAAAACTTTGTACAAAAGTCTAGATTCAGACAGAGATCTGTATTTTTTTTTCCACACTGGATGTTACGCGCGACTTCGTGCACGCAAAACAAACTACATTTTCCCGCGACAAAAAGTACCCTTTGTCCTTCCCCGTGCGTTACTCTCTATATCTGTACCAAATTTCATCAAAAGTAGTTTCGGAGCATTTTCAATTCAAATTAAAAATATACAAACAAACATATATTTCTTGTTTATAATATTAGTGTAAATAAAGACAAAGAATAACGCTGTATTGCATTGAAATTACGCTTTCGGTAAAAACGCTTTAAAATTAAAAGAAAACATTATCAACGTTAATAACAAAGAGGGCAAAAGCGAATAAGGATAAAAAGCAATTTAGATTACTAACACCAATTTTATTAAGGAGGTACGCTAGTAGTTAGTACACGGACATTACATTGCACGTATAATCTCCGTGTTTTTAGTTATGAATGACCGTCGATACTATGTTTTCATGTCAATGAATATGGGCATACGTAGTTTAGCTTACAATTCAAAGAACATACTAACAGGGTCAAAAGGTCGTATTTTTAAGCGCATGACATAAGTTATAATGGACTCATGATCGTTATCAAGGAAGTTTTTACAAAACAGTTTAAGAATTTAAAAATACATCGTGGTAGTCATCAACAATAATAAACTTCGTGATTCACTGACGTAAAGCTAAATGCGGATTAGCGAGTTCCACGTCGGAATCGATCTTGATAGAGATAAGATTCCAAAGAGAGGTCATAGTTTTAATATTGTTAAATGTGTAGAAGTAGACAATTACTGTGTGAATTACCTTAACGTAGGTACAATATCGACAAAGCTCCTGCTCGACCTGTTCCTAAACATTTTCCTTGCACAAGGACGCCTCAAAAATATTTGAACACAAAGGATGTGACCGAAACTAAAGCAGACGTGGTTTAACTACGTGTGTTCGCACTATTCAACGGCGCTTGAGCGATTTTTATTGATACCTGTTCGGGCGGCAACTTAGTCGATGGTACATTGTACACAGTTATCTGCACTACTGGTACTTATATTTAAAAAAAATATATACTTCTTTCACATTTTGTCAACTAAGAAATTATAGAGAACTCTTTAATTGTTACCTACCATCACCACAATAATATTAAATATTTTTTATAGAAACTGTAACCCGACTACGCAAATTATATAGCCTATGTTACCCAGGTTATTATTACAAATCTATCACTACACTTCATTTTGACTTTACCGTAGTCGGGTAAAAAAACGAACGAATAACAAAAACTAGTTTTTGCGTGAAAGAGACACAAACACTTATCCATACATCCTCACAAACTTTCACATATACAGGGTGACCTGAAATTCGATACATTCCTTTGAAAGACAAAAAGTAGACCTCATTTACAGTAATATTTTTCATGGCATCCCCCTATCCGAAAGTTGATATTTACAAAGTTATTGAAATTTCAAAATTTTTTTCTTTATTTTCGACTTTTTGACTTTGACATGACGTATTTTTAAAAATGTTTGTCTTTTTAGTGATTTTTTTATGTATTTTAACGGTCAATGAGTCAAATATTATTTTTAAGGAATAAATAGGGACAAACTAAGCGAGAATTTTTCATTATGAGACATGAAACAGAATTTACTTTTAAGAAAAATGCACATTTTTCTTAAAAACAGGTGATTTTCTTAAAAAAATGTATGATATAATGCATACAAATATTCTAAATAACTTCCTTATCTCATTAGCTTTCCAAAAAGGTGCAAATGTCTACATAAAAATATGTCGTTGTAGTAAACATATTAGAAGTAAAATGAAATAATGTCTAAATCGATTTATTTGCGATAAGGTTAAAATAAAAGGAAAAACTTGAATTTAATTACGTTTATTGTGTTTAAAAAACATCAATGTTTAATTAAATTTAATAATAAATATTCTACTTTAGGTCTTGTTCAAAATGTGAACCTCTGTTTCTGATACAGGCCCGTAGTCTTCTCCGTACCTCTGTTTTGATTATTCTGGTAGTAAGACTAGTTTTGATTTCTTCTGCTGCATTTCTTATGCGGCTTCTGAGCTCCTCTACAGTAGTTATGGGTGTAGTATACACCAAAGCCTTCATATGACCCCAAAGATAAAAATCACACGGGGTCAAATCAGGACACCGTGCTGGCCAAGGAATTGGCCCGCCTCGACCTATCCAGCGATGTGGGTAAGTTTGGTCTAGCCACTGGCGTACGCCGAGGCGGAAGTGGGCCGGGCAACCATCATGCTGGAAAATCATATTACGACGAGTTGCTATTCACACATGGCACATCTTCCATTAAACCAGTAATCTCCTCTCTTAGGAAATGTTCGTACATTTCACCATTTAAATTTTGAGGCAAAAAATGGGGTCCAACTAAATTATTATTAATTATACCCATCCAGACATTTAGACTGAATCTGGTTTGATGGGCCCTTCCTTTCTTACAGTGAAATGGATGTAGACGCGCTGTGTGTACTGTAAACCACACCTTCCATTGACTCAATCCAAGTCTTCTAGCTGCCGCTCTTGTAGAAATAGAAGGATCATTTTGAAAAAGTGTTAAAATTTCTTCTTCTTCTTCTGGAGCATACAAACGAGGTCTGCCTGAATCGCCACGTCTTCTATCAACACGGCCGCTTTGCCGAATTCGTCGAAATGTTGTTGAAAACACTCTAACGTTTGGCACTCGTCGATTCGGAAAACGTTCAACGTATGTTCTTCGTGCAGCAGCAGCATTACCATTACAAAGTCCGTAACAAAACAAGATGTCAGCGTATTCATCGTACTCAAAAGCAGCCATCGCGATACAAAAAAAACCCCAGGTAGAAGTAAGGGTGTAGTTTAAAGCAACAATACGTCCGTACACGGCAATAGTTGACTTAAAACTAATATTAGCTACTAAATTTGCTCTCTAAGCCAGTCGGTAACTCATTGACAAAGGGCCGCGACGACAGTAGCCGAAACATCCCGAAGTTTGAACAAAGGAAACAATTGAAAAAAAAGGTCGCCTCAGGTAGAGTAATTCTTGAGATAACGTTACCTGATGATTGTTTTGTCTTGTTTATTACATGTTCATATTTTTATGTACATATTTGTACCTTTTTTGGAAGCTTATGAGGTAAGAAAGTTATTTAAGGTATTTGTACGCATTGTATCATACAACTTTTTAAAGAAAATCACCTGTTTTTAAGAAAAATGTGCATTTTTCTTAAAAGAAAATTCTGTTTCATGTCTCATAATGAAAAATTCTCGCTTAGTTTGTCCCTATTTATTCCTTAAAAATATTATTTGACTCATTGACGGTTAAAATACATAAAAAAAATCACTAAAAAGACAAACATTTTTAAAAATACGTCATGTCAAAGTCAAAAAGTCGGAAATAAAGAAAAAATTTTTGAAATTTCAATAACTTTGTAAATATCAACTTTCGGATAGGAGATGCCATGAAAAATATTACTGTAAATGAGGTCTACTTCCTATCTTACAAAGGAATGTATCGAATTTCAGGTCACCCTGTATAATAGTAGTAAGATAATATGTAATAAAGAACTTTTTGCCATCGTTACAGGAAATGTAACTTTTTGCCGTGTCCCACTGGGGAAGGGACATAAATGTAATACTTGAACTCACCCTGTAAGGCAATGTGCTGCTGTCAATATGTATTGACTGCTGATTATCGAGCCTCCGCACTGATAGTATTCGTCGCCCTTCTGCAGCAGGAGGTAGGCTTGGTAGGGAATATTCTGAATCGTAGTGTTGTACCCACCTACTATCTTACCATCGTGGCTTTTGTGACTTCGCTTCTTGCCAAGAACATCTGGGAAAACAATATTTTTATAATAGGGAATATGCATTTGTTTTAAATCAGCTAAATTCTGTTACGCCTAAGCCACAAAAATGATTTTAAGGTGCTCCGATAATGTAGTACTGTCTACAGGTAATAGAGAGATAAAACCATTGGAAAAAATAAATACCTACTACTGTTTATCACAAAAAAAAATCTTAAAGGGTTTGAGACCCGTTAATTTATTTGTACGTTCCTTAACACTAAATGGAATTATGAACATTCTCGTGGGAACAAGGGGACACCCCTTTACTTCTTTGGCATTTTGGTCATTGCAACTTTTTGCCGTCTCCCACTTGGCTAGGGACATTTGCGATACTTCCTACTCCTCCAACCTTTTTACTGTTGGTCGATTAAAACAGACAAATTGTATTCTTAAATCTCATAAACGCCAATCAAACGTCAAGCGCGTTTTGATTCCTCCAATAATCAGTTGAAAGTCTTTCAATACGAGAATTGCGGTTCTGATTGACTTCAAAGAGATTGACTTGTTGATTGGTTCCTGGACATCAAAGAGTTATTGTGGTGGTTAGCTCTGACAATCCTGGCACACAAGAGTTGCAGCGATGGAAACGTGCGGTAGGTCAGTGACCTTTAAATTAGGAATTGATTCATGTAATTAATTATTTTTAGCCTCTTGAGACATGACATTTAAGTGTTGTTATTTTGGTTCGTTTTAACTTTTAATCAATAGACAATACTTTATTTAAAGTATGAAGGTACTACGTAAACGAAGTCACCTGCATAAGCTAAGAAAGGAAAATAAAATGGCATTTTACTTCTTCTTCTTCTTATAACTTATCTTTCTCTTATCTTCTGCTTCTTATAACTCTTGGAATATTATTTATTAAATATAGCTCTATACTTTTTCAAAACTATCATTAGAAACTGCGGCTTACTTTAACTGGTTAAACATTTTGCTTTTGACATTTTTCGATTATTTTGTGGTTGTTTCTCAATCTCTCGCAGTTTTCTAGGGTACATAGAAAAGTTTAGACATTTCTTGCTACATTCTTTCTTTAGCAAAAATATAAATAAAAAGAAAAGCATAAACCCTGAGAAGCTTTGACTCACACCTGTCCTGTGTTGATATTTAAAAAAACTATTCTTGATACTCCTTTGAATGTTGCTGCAAATAATATTAAACTTACAAATTCTTACCTCCTTGGCAATATAAAAACAAGCATAAGTAAAACACCCACGAACGAAACATCCCTGCGGCTAGTGAAATGTGATGTAGCACTATTTTCACTCACATTATATACTTTTTATTTCATATACTGAAATTCATTTCTTATCTATACTTTAACAACAAAGATATTAAAAACCCATTTTTTCTAGACTTCCTATAATTAAGTCATCACTTTAAACGGTACGCTATCGTTATCAATTATTTAAATATTATTCTCTTTTACAATATACCTCTCAGTTTTTCAGTTGCAAGTCTCCTTTTGCTTAGGGAATAGAACTTCTTTTTTTTATTTATGAATATAGCATTTCGCACCACATCGAATTGTTATTTAAAAATATCATTGTTAAATGTATGATTAGCACGCGGAAAAATATTGTCTGATATCAATAAAGATAGGGCCGATACACGATAGTCATATTTACTTTACTAAATTGTCATAGTTATTAATAATTTTAATTTATTGGGATTCTTTATATTATAAAGTTCTCGTGAGTGGTGTCTGTTACAGCTTATTAAGCTATTTTTTATTGTACAATCAATGTTGTAATATTGCTCTTGTGGTGAGAAAATTAATATTTTTATTATTATTATTTATTTATTACTATACTCCTCAGTATACCCCCCTCGGGTTACCCACGCCCAGTTTTATTTTAATCCTTGATCCAATTTTTTATTCCTATAATTTCATGATTTGGCATTAAAATAATAATAAAACCCAAATTTTTTAAAAATATTATCACTGTAAAAATCTTCAACCCTCAGTTGTCGATATCTTTTTTACACACTTTTCTTTTTTTGTAGGGGTAGATAGTAAGTGTAATTTTTGTTATTCATTTATTCTAATTCATAGTCAAAACAGAACAACGTATGTTGGGTACAGCTAGTATTTATATAAAAACAGTTAATCATCTCAATTTTAAATGGATTTACCGACACAATTCCTATTTAACACTATTGTGTTGATTGTGGGAATACTGTCGAATAATAATTTACGACATTGTCATCACACAACCAAATCTAATATTTCATCAACAATATCATCACTACACCTAAGCATACCCGTACCTATTATATGCTAATATTTTTTTATTGTACATGACAAATCGCTTTGAATAAAATGTATTGTTAAAAAAAAATATTTATGAATTATGAATAAAATTATGTGAATTTTCCGCCCATAACCGTTTTTGGTCAAGGCCACAGTCATTTTTGGCGTTACGGAAGTTGAGTTTTTGACGCAAATTTACTATCGAATCGTAAACCGCAATACTATATCGTAATACTCCTTCCCTCCCATCCCATCCTTTTACAGACTGAAGATACTATACAGAGTGAGACCGTTTCTGACAGTGGAAATGCGTATTCGTCTTGTGGAGTCTTTGGTGCTGTCAAAGTTTGGCCCACGTTTAACATCTGGAACTAAAAAGCTGATACAACGAGTTCACAATGCCTGTGCCCGTTACTATTTTGATATCCCACCTAGAAGCCATGTGCCCCCTTCTTGAATGAGAATTTTATGTTGAAATTGAAGCATTGGCGAAAACTTCATCTTGCTTGTCTTTTGTTTGACGTTTTAAAATAAAGGGAGCCTAGATATCTATCTAGATATAACTGCTAGCCTTAGGTCTTGTGGGTCAAGGCAATGTTCTGTCCAGCTAGCCATCGAGAAACATCATACAGTCGTCGTTCAGGGGCAGCATTCGTTATTCGGCATCCAAATGCTGGAATAACATACCGCCGTCGATTAGAAATCTAAAAAGTCTAGCATCTTTTGTAAAGCACCTCCGACAATTACTTTTACGCGAACAGAAAGCACAGGAAAGCTTGCGATATGATATTAGTGTGTATGTTTCAGATTACTTGTTTTGTACTTTGCTTCCTGTATTGAAAATTTTACTGATTCGATTTATTTACTTGTTTTAATACAAAACATTTCCTTTGGTGTTGGGTTATAGGTATTCACATTTCACATTTATTTTTAAAATAAATAAAAACTAAAATTATTAAATGTACAATTTGAATATAAAATTGCTATTTTGGCCATGAATCATGACATTTGACACTTGTTACTTTATGGATTTGTTTGGTTTTTGATTCTCTTTTTTTTTTTCATTATTGTTTAAAGTAGTTTGTAAGTGTTTGGACGGCTGTGAGGTCACGGAATGGGTCAAGCGGTAGACCGGTGCTGGACCGGTGGAGATACCGTAATAATCTTCAATCCTCAGTTGTCGATAACTCTTTCATACTTCACCTGTAGGTTGTATGGGTACAATATCCATAAAATTGTCTTCTACTGTAAACGAGACTATCTTGTATAACATAATAGTACCTGGGAGACCGAGCTTTGCTCGGTATTTTAGTAGAACAGTAAAATAATTAAAATAAATATAAAAGAAATAATAAGAATCACAAAAAAATATCTTACCGGGATTCAAACCCGTATGTACGCCTACCAAGTTGCCAATTAGACGATGTAAGAGAGTCGAAATTATTGATATATTGTTGCACGACGAAATAAAAAAACATATGTTGCTTAAAAATGCGCAGTTTCTAAGGGATAAGATCTAGCTAGATCAATTTTTCTCCCCCATAACTCCCTGCATACTAAATTTTATGGTAATACTTGTAGTCGTTGCCGAGATACCGATTATATATATTACAAGATCGTCTCGTAAAGTAAAAGATATATAATCGTAATCTCGAAAACGGCTGCAAGTATTACCATGAAATTTAGTATGCAGGGAGTTATGGGGGAGAATAATCGATTAAGCAAGGTCTTATCCCTATGAAACTTCGCATTTTTAAGCTACATGTTTTTTTTTTTGCCGTGCAACAATATATCAATAATTTCGACTCTATTATGTAAGTCCGATTGGCAGATTGGTATGCTTATGTATAATTTTTGCTTTGTTCGAAAATTCGGAATGTGGTGGTTTCGAGTCCCTGTCAGATTAATATTTTTGTGATTCTTTTTATTTATTCACATTTATTTGAACTCCGAAAAAAGCTCGGTTACCCGGGTACTTATAGTTATTAGAACATCGTGGGGTAGGTACATATTA
This sequence comes from Phengaris alcon alcon, assembly GCA_037179445.1. Classification (NCBI taxonomy): domain Eukaryota; kingdom Metazoa; phylum Arthropoda; class Insecta; order Lepidoptera; family Lycaenidae; genus Phengaris; species Phengaris alcon. Next base: position 252,363 of record JAYRCH010000710.1, read on the forward strand.
CGGCAACAACGTAATGCAGCGCGGCGTGGGGCAAGCAATTTGGGCTTGTACACAAAACTTCGACGTCGTCGCTTTTTAGCATGATCTATCAGCATGGAAACTCACAAGTTACTATCTCGTACAGTTTAGAAACGTCAGGGTGGGGAGAGATTTACAAACCATCCCTAAAATATCTAATTATTATAATTTTATGATGCCAAAACCGACATCTGTTCACAATCTATGGACCATACCAAAATTCCTCCACTTATATTCACAATTAAAGAAGCTAGAAGCGCGGACAGACAGACCAACGGATGGACAGAGCGAAACTATAAGGGTTTCTTGTGTACCAATGGACCCTGAAAATTGAAAACTTATTCAACACTGAATGTTACCTAATATCGAGTTATGGATTGATCGTGTGAATTGGGCGAGCGGTGCGATGCTGTGACGTGTGCGGCGAACGAGAAGACGTGTCTCCCCTGCCGTTGGCAGTGTATGAATCGGTCCCAACTACACTCCAATAACAAAGCTGACTACTACGAAATAACTACACTCTTATGTATAATCTCAAATACGACATTTATATTATCTACTTCTTTTTCCTTTACAGTTACTAGACACATAATGATTCTTGAATAAAAAACACAGTATGCACTGTGTGTCCGAAAATTTTTATACTGCAAACGTAGATGTGCGGTCTATGTACGAAATGCCCACGAGGAATGTAAATGACACATAAATTATCACAATAGATGCAAATTATTTAAATGTGGGTCAGCCACGCTGCCACCGCGGCCTTACAGGAAAACGGCGTGAAACAACGCTTGTGTTGTGTTTCGCCGAGTGAGTGAGGTTACCGGAGGCTCAAGGGGGGGTTGGGGATTTTAAGGACTGGGAGCGCAAATCGCCACACCAGAGGAGTTACAAGTACTTGTAACTCCTCTGGTGTTGCGAGTGTCCATGGGCGGCGGTAATCGCTTACCATCAGACGATCCGTCTGCTCGCTTCCTGGTTCATTTCATAAAAAAAAAATTACTCAATTATTTGTCATTGTTATTTGTTTTAGTACTTTTAAATTAAAAAAAACCGGTGAAGTGCGAGTTGGACTCGCGCACAAAATATTTCGTAAATAACGGCAAAAAAAATTACATTTATCGTCTGGGAACCCCTTAAATATTTATTTTATTTTGTTTTTTTTTTAGCATTTATTGTTACAGCGGCAACAGAAATACATCGTCTGTGAAAATTTCAACTGTCTAACTATCACGGTTTATCAGATACAGCCTGGTGATAGATGGGCAGTCGGACAGACGGACAGACAGCGGACTCTTAGTTACTAGACTAAGTAAGTAGACTCTTCCCTTTGAGTATGGAAGCCTAAAAGCAAGGAAGTAATTTACCTATTATATGTGTCTATCAAAATATAATAATATTAGGTCATTACATAATTATGAAATTGGCATTTTGTAAAGGAGGAACATAAAGTCGATTTTTTTAAACATAATATATTTATTTAATCAAAGTATATTCCATTGATATTTATGCACTTTTGCCATCTCATAGGTAGTTAATTGATTCCTTTACTAAAAAAAAAACATTCGGACAGGAATCAATAAAATCTTTGAAGGCGCTTTGGACTGCCCCATCGGAGTTGAATTTTTTCCCTTGCAAGAAGTTATACAAATTTCGAAAAATATCTGTTGGAGCAAGGTCCGGGGAGTATGGTGGATGTCTTAGACATTCCAATTTAAGATCCTCTAATTTGGTAGCCGTCTGTTGTGCAGTGTGTGGTCTAGCGTTGTCCTGAAGCAGCAGTGGCCTAGAGCGAATGACCAACCTCGGTTGTTTAGCAGCTAGCTCTTCCATCATGATTTGCTGTTGCTGGCAAAAGACAATTGCCGTAATCGTCTGGCAAGATTTAAGAAAGCTGTAGTGAACGACACCGGCACTAGTCCACCAAACGCTCACAAGTAACTTTTTTTGAGTCAATTTTCGTTCGGGGCTTTGGCTGGTTCGCCAGGGTTCAGCCATTGCGATGAGCGTTTCCGGTTATCGTACAGGATCCACTTTTCATCACAGGTAATAATTCGATTTAAAATCCCTTCATTATTATACCGGTTGAGTAATGTAACGCAGCAGTCGACGCGCGTTTGTCTGTTTGCTGCACTCAATTCATTAGGTACCCACCTTTCAAGCTTTTTCACCTTCCCAAATTGCTTCAAGTGGATTAAAACAGTTTTATCACTAACACCGCAGCCTGCAGCTAACTCGGACGTGGTTTGCGATGGATCCGCTTCGACAATAGCCTTCAATTCTTCATTATCAACTTTGGTCTCCGGCCGTACACGGGGCTTGTTCTGCAGGTCGAAATTTCCAGAACGAAAACGTTGGAACTAAGACGCACTGTGTTTTCTTTTGCGACACCGCCGCCATACACATCAGTAATCCTTCGAGCCGTTTCTGCAGCACTGGTGCCACGGTGGAACTCAAAAATAATACGATATTTCAAGTTTTCCATTTTGTAAACAGAGTGACGAAAAGATAAAACCAAAAGAGGAAAAAACTAACTCATGCATTTGTGTTTTTAAAACACAAATGCATGAGTAAATAGCGGTATAAATTTGAAATTGGAATTCGTAACCAAAGAAGATATATTTGAGATCAAAGTGGCCAGTACGACAAAACGCCAACTTCATATGTAAGTATGTATGCAAAAAATAAAGAATTATTTTCGATCATTATTGATGAAGAGTTTAAAAAAACCGTCAACTAGGAAATAACAGTAAAACTAGCTGTACCCAACAGACGTCCTGTCTTAACTATGAACTGGAATAAGTGAATAAACTACCTACACCTACATACATACACCTACTTTTTCTACACCAGCAACTACACAACACCTACGTCTCACTCCTACTACCTACACCTACAAACTACGTACCTGCTACAACTACCTATAACCTACACCTACTATACTATACCTATAGCCTACACCTACAACTTACGCACATTATCATATCAAACTGCAACATATAACGGATAACTGAAAAACTGGATGATGTACAACAAGCTCCCCTAGATACTAAATAATGTAATTACATATTATTAATATTATATCCGATTCGCCAGTAAAGTATATAAATGTGAATAATTGTACAATCAACAATGTCTGGTTCGATTAAGAACTCGCAAATTGCATCCCCTACTGATGCACGCCGGTTATCAGCGAGGCCGTGATATGTATCCGGCCGGGCTGATCCACTCGTGGCGAAGTTTTGTAGTTACGCTTAAGCTTCGGCTTGATGAATAATAATTATTAAAATTGTCTATGCTACAGGAAATATATCATTTTACTTGGAATTTACAGAATACACGCTCGTACAATACATGTACATTGTGATATAAATTATTGTCTTATAAAAGCTTCGTCGTTGAGCTTTAAAGATTCTTTCAAAGATTTTTCTCAATTTTCAATTTTATCATAAGTATGAAATTTCAGAGCGTCATTTTCCATTTCAAAGTGTAAGTGCATTCACTTTTTATATATTAAAGTAGTTTTAGACTGTAAAAACATAAGTTGACGCTTAAAACTTCGAAATACTTTTTTTTGTTTCAGAGAAATTGCTCGCGGTGCAAGTGACGAGAATTCTGATATTGAATAAATTTCCTGTAACTACCTTCTCGTAAATTAACAAGAATATTTCATTTATCGGCTGCTTCTCAGTAAACATGAAAATCAGAGGAAACGAGCTCAAATCTATAGAAAAATATGTCATTCGCAGAGTACGTACAGTATCCAAACAAAGATAAAGCATAAAGAAATATAATTAATATACATAATATTTACAACGAAAGCTCAATAATAATACGAGTGAATAATTATTATTTGCTACTATTTATGTTACATCTGTTGATTCTTTTTGCAGGAAACCACGCAATTACTTGCGGGTGAAGAAACATAAATATCAAGGTAAGTAAGAAATCAAAGTGATACAGTGGCAAATGCGGCAATGTCTAGTATTTATCGGAACCTAGAATAAATAGGCACCGGACATATAAATATGTATTGTACAGTTGCCCAAAGGTAGCATTGCGACCTTAGCGACCGCGAACTGCGTCTACGACCGGATCGCGCGAGCCACTGCTTTGTATGAATTTATAAGCAGCACTATAGAAATCCCGCGATCCCGTCGCGCGACCTGTGGGCCTAGCCACTAGCCAGGGTACCTAATTCGCTGGTTAGGTATAAAATTGGTTTTATTCCTAAATAGCGTTAATGCTTGGCTTGTAGCCTTCTCAGGTGTAAACTCGAACAGCAAAACAGCAGCAGCGACTTGTGATTTCAGATATTATATGGCGGCCTAAATATTTTCGAAAAAATACACAAAAACACACAATATTTGCATGAGTTAGGTCAGGACCAAACTCATGCAATTATTGGCCTTCCGAAAAAATTTAAATAACATTTTTTTTATTGTATGAATGCCTACGTTATACCTACATACCAATTTCTGATAAGTTATTTAGCTACTTATTTTATCAAATCATTCATTTAAAGGTAGCATTCAGATCTTAGGGACTGCGACGCGCGACTGCTACTCGAACCACTGCTAAGTTTGAATTTATATAGAGCACTAAATAAAACTCGCTACCGTGTCCCGCGACCGGAGAGCGTTGCCAGAGAACATGATTCGCGGAATTGCTGTCGCGGTCGCGAGTCACGGTCGCTCGTCACGGTCACTAAGATCGGAAGGCTACCTGATTTTTATAACAGATCTTATTGTTTCATAGCAGGATTTGTCAGCTTAGCGAAAGTTTAGATATATAATTGCTTATGTCAAAACGTCATAGGTAGGTTTTAAACGGCATTATGTAAAAATGCCAAGGTAAATAGAGCAACATTGCTATCGCGAACATGCTCACAAACATCTCGAATATTTCACTAACAATTATTGCTTAATCTGAATTGGAGCTTTAATTAGCGCAAGTTTCGTTCAAGTGTAATTTTTTAAAAACTTACTTTAGTCTCAAATAAAACAACTGTGGAAACGACATAACGACAACCGAACAATCGATCGGTTGTGCCAAAAAAGACAAAAAAAATTATTTAAAAAAACATTTAGAAAATTATGTTAATGTTAGCAAGTACTAAAGCTTTGTTACAGCTATGTCACTTCACTTCAAATCATAAATACGGGTCACACCAATACGAACTTTTTTCATTACACAAGAGAAGATACACGTTTCATTGTAAGTTTGAATGTTGCGTTCAGTTCATGACTGATGTCGTATTATGAAACGTGTATATTTTTGTGTGAATAAAGTTCAATTTTCAATAGTCATCTTAAAAATTCAGCGCCTCGTAGCGTCGCATATCGTCGCGGTGTGAATTTATAAATAAATAATTAAAGAATCAGAAATTTTCATAAACCCCCAGAAGATAAAAGTAGAAAAACTTCGCGACTACTCAAAAAGATCTTTAATTTAATTAAATCTTTCTTAACGAGCATTCATTCGCTTGCGCTTATAAAATTCAATCGAATTGGAAACAAAGACCCTTGAACGGATTATATTGAAATTGTTTGAATGCCGTCAATACCTATTGAACTACCTATAGAGACTTTAGTTACTTTCTTCAGCGAATAGTCAGTTTTCTATTCCGAAGCATGTTTTAATGGCAATGGCAATATAGTCATATTACTAAAATATCTTACTGTTGTTGTACTGTTGTGCTAATACCTACTGTAGGTACCTCATTACTGAAATGTTTTTAATAAGAACGGTATAAACTTATCAATATTTGTATCAAATAATAAATATTTTCACCTTTAGCATATTCGTCTCTTCTTTTCCATTATTAAGGTATAAGTTTGTAGACAAGTCTTATTATAAGATAATTATGTTTATTCCAAATTGATTATTCTTGAGTTCAACTTTCATCTAAAATTGATTGTTTACCAAACGTAGGTAAACGTGAAATTTGTGTGTGATAACTTTGCCAGAGCCCTGGCACGCTTGCGTGAGTTTTCACACCGCGAAGTAGGTAGGCAACGCTAAAATAGTACGGTCAAATTAAAATAACGGTAAGTATCTAATAGGTACGATACGATACGAGATACGACTACTATTAAGTTTATTAAGAAGAAGAAGAAATTGTTTCCTTAGTACGCGCTAAAGTAAAGCCGTACAATTTTTTTTTTAACATTTTCCCTAGATAAAAAAGTAGTCTATGTCCCATCCCTACTGTTTATCCGTGCTAAATTTCATCAGAATCGGTCCAGTAGTTTCGGAGCATGTTCAATTCTAAGAAACAAACTAACTTTTCGTTTTATAATATTAGTATAGATTACAATGATTTAAAATTAAAAAAATAAACTCGAAATCGTTACCCGTGGCCGTGGCACATTGAAATTGTTGGCCAAATCAACTTTATAATATTATGTATAGTGGCAACACATACTCGTAGTTGCGCTACCAGATAGATCGACCCGCCTCATTTAATATCTCGCTCAGTACACAAGGTGCCTAAATCCGAAATAAAATTGTAGGTATCGCAATGCGGTCTGCGCGTTATGCGTCTGCGGTGTCGCAGTATAGTGTGATAACATAAGATTGGTCAGTTTTCTCCGAGCCCATATAATTCAGCTTCCGTGTAATAAGATTTGAGACGACTGATAGGGTCGAGACGTATGGTTGTTTCACAAGAGCCTGTGAAGTTATTTGCTGCATAGTTTATTATTCAACGTCTTGGCTTTGTTTGTTTTTAATATTAAACGAAGTTGTTTTCAGAGGAAAGATAACTTATCTTACAAATTTAATAAAGTTTATATTAGATTTTCCGGTGTTTTATATGATAGTTTCATATAAAATACATTTTGAAGAAGCGAGATAAATAATTTGATATTATTTTAGAGTCGTGAATCGAGTCGATATGAATAATTATTTCCTCTTCTCCTTTTTTGCACTTTAATAATATTATGTACTTAAAAGTTAAAATTTGTTGCGTGTACAATTTAATGATTTCGGTCGGAACGCCCTATGCAAATTCATGATGGCTTCACCATCACTTACTCCATGTCTGATTCACTTAATGGGTTTAAAAGATAAAATCTACTTCGCCCTGTATCCAAAAAGGCTAAAAAGGAACAAAACCTCGTATCAAACGAATTTATAGAATTCGATAAAAATCGACTGAAAGCAGGGTCGAAAAAAAGGTGCGGACGCGCCATAATTTGCGTTTAAAAAATCAACAACAAACATTTGGACTGTTTTATCTGAATAATATTTTTAATTAGTGTCTATAAAATAAGTAGTATATTTTAAGGTAACTAGTACTTCTTTGATAATTAAAAATCTAATAAAGTCAAAATTTTGATTGACTTAAAAACAAACAATTGTACAGTGCCACAAAAAATAGATTTTTTAATCTTTTTGCAATATAAAAATCCTTTAAGATTGTGCTAGTAGCAGATTTTACTATAAAATCTACGTTTTATTTATTTATTTATTTATTATACTTTATGCACACAATATGGTACAAAGGCGGGCTTAATGCCTTGTGGCATTTTCTACCAGCCAACCTATGGGTGATGCAGAGACAGTGTGAGGTAGATGCATAGTATTTATTAAAAGGAAACATAGACTTAGACATTTTGTGTATATATACAATATATAATAATAATAAATACTACCATATAAATACTAATATAACTCTTTATTTAAAATTAACCTACTAAATATTTTAAATATGTAAACCTAATAATATATAACATAATAAGATATCTAAATAATTTATCAAAATAATAATTTATTTTTATCAAAACATTGCTTAGGTAACAACGTTTCCAGTCGCATGGACAAATTTTCATTTCACACGAATTGCGGGTAAGGTCACAACGCGACGATACGCGATGCTGCGTTTTAAGATAGCTATTGAAAATTATATTTTATTCACTACACAAAACGATACACGATCTATAATAATATGATATCAGTCTTACACTGCACATGCGCAATGCTGCGCGTTGCAACTTGACATTCGGAATCTTACAATGAAACGTGTATCTTCTCATGTAATAAATAAATTTCCAATTTGAATAGCTATCTTAAGGCTCTGTATAACGCCAGTAACAGTGAGCGTCAAGTCCCATACTAATGTTTAAGGCGACAAGGGCGTATCCTGCCGACCCGAGAATATTGAAATCGGAAAAAAAATTGCTATAAATATTTGAGACAAATTTTGCAAAAACTAAAACGAAAGGTCGTTTTCTTGGCCAGGGCCAAGAAAACGACCTTTCGTTTTAGTCTTGTCTTACTTAAAATACTAAAATAATTTTCACACTCGTGTAACTGATAGAAGAAGAGATAAAAGGTTTTGTCGTAAAAAAAATGGTGGACTCAGCATATTTTGAAATCAATATTTAAATAAACATTTAATTTTTTTTAAAGACAGTCCTCGGCTAAATATAATGCAGATTAACATATTTTTTTTTTTTGGATTTTTCAATACGACCATGGCTGAGAAAAAAGGTTTCAAAGAACTCCAGTTTTCAGTTCTATCCAGCACACAACACCTTAAAAAATGCAGCGCCGCGTCGCGTATCGTTTAGTTTCGATGTGCATTGACCCTTAGAGCTACTTTTTGCAGAAAATAAATAAATATTTAAAAATTATCAACAGCATTATATTTATTTTCGGAACTTCAAATATTTCAATAACTGTTCAGTACACCGTCCAAACAAAGGGAAAACATAAATTATCGTAATTGCGTGCATTTATAAAAGTACGAAAAGTATTGTTTGTTTAACTTATAGGTTTACTGTTGAAAATAATATGATGAATATATTAATACTATCATGCGCCAATATATTATTTTGAATTGGGTCCTACATGTAAAAATTTAGTTTTTTTTTTAAATGTATTAAACAACTTAATAAAAATAAAAAGAATAAGGATTTTATGTTTAGTTTTGTAATTATATGCATTTTAAAGTCACAAAAAAGTTTAAATATTTTTTTACAACATTAGTGTAAAACCTACATAATTAGTTTACTTACATCAAATACAAAAATATTTACTATGGTATGTATAAACATAAACGCGCAAACTTCGGAGATATATCAGAAATTTTGTGCATAATATGGCCACACATTAGGGATGATGACTATATCTAATCTATTTAGTTTTAATAATATACTCAGATATATTGAGGCCTTACTACTTAGTAAATGTAAAAAAAATATTTATGTGTAGTTTAGTAATTAGATACATCTAAAGAAGTACAAAAAAGTTGTTTTTTTTTGTTTAAATTAGTAAACAAAACCTACATCATTCGTTTACTTACATCATAATATACAAAAACATTTATTATGGTAAGTATGAACTTACAACGCACAAATATCGGAGACATTTTCAAATATCTTCCTGCGGCCTTAAACTTCGTACGGTGTGACGTCACAGCTAGGTACGACTTTAGTATGGAGCGTTTTCACGAGACTTGCGAAATTTTGTGTAGAAATCGCTGTACCTTTGAAAATATTGACTTTTGATATACTATTTTTTCTGAGAAATTACTCATATTTAAGAGCACTATTCATTTATGTAATAAAAAAAATGTCATCTAGCCTTTTCGTAGAACAGTTAGAACAACTTAGTTTTTTCACGAGACTCAAAAGTGCTTCAAACAATCGGCAGTATCTTTGTATTGTTTTTTAGTATACTATTCCTTTTGTAAAACTGTCTTATTTTTCAGAGCTCTATTCATTTATGTTCTTAATAAAAAAATACAGGAAAATACCGTATTCGATATGTTGTCATGCTTATTACTTTACGAAATTTCTTCATAAAGTCAAAGTCGGCTAAGGAGCCGTTCAATCGTCTTATTTAGTTCCTCTATAACAACTCTCATTTTTGGTACAAGCTACCCGAGACGAACCCAACTTCTTAAGCTCGACTTTACCATTGGGGCATAGACAGACAGAATGTGTAAGACAACGTTTATTTTATTTACGTAGATACCTACTCTACAATTATTAATAATATAATAATAATGTCTATGGACGCTTTCATACTACGCCAATCTGGTCCCGTGGTGAGTTCTCGAATAACTTGTGTTCCTTAACACAATTTCTTCGAGTGTACAGACAACGGAAATACATTTAATACTTTTATACTATAGGCACATATATTTAAGATTTTTTTGAGTTTACTCCTTATGAAACGATTTTAATACATAAGCCAGTAAGAAAACCTATGGGAGTAAAATCGAATTCACGATGTCACACGGTCACACGGCACGGTGTCACACGATGTTAGCCGAAGATACGTCGGTCGCCTTGCATTGCACACCAAATTTTACTTTTTAGAGTAAACTCCAGTCGTGCGTCGGAGCTGCCACACACACTTTTTTTTATTATAAGATGCACATATCATGACCTAGGAACACAGAAAACTTTTCGTTCCCTGGCGTGATTCGAACCAGCGCTCTTCGGCTTAAGCGCCAACGCGCTAACCACTAAGCCAGAGAGGTCGATATCGTTAAAAATAAGGTAGTAATCTTTTTTTAGCCAAAAGAGAACAGTTTCTAAATATAAAAATCTGCCAAGTCAGTGTCGGTATATTTTTATAATAATATTATCTTATTTCTGTAAAAATTATTTCGCTCAGTACATCAATTCTTTGCACCCTGCCTCTGTTGACGTCGATCCTTTGCAGACAAAAGACTATGGCAACCTTGTCGAAACTTTCTTCATTTAAAATACTGTCAACAGCAGATATTGTCAGATGTTTGGGACATAACTGTAGCAATGGAGAAATAATTTAATACTCTAAAGGAACAAAGCTTTTAGTTCGAAACGTCAAGTTCAGTGCCTAATTATTATATAATTTACAACTTAATTACAATACTTGCGAGGTTGTTGTGCTTAAGGAAGAAAAAAAAACTTTTGCTTCAGGCTAAGAATTAATGTTGAATGAATTGAAGAAAAAATTATATATTAATATTTATTTCTTTCGAATGGGTCAATGCTAATGACCGGAAGGCCGTTTTAGCTTCGTCGGGTAATGAGTGCCGGTCGGCTAGCCGTTTAGTTGTTATTATAGGTACGCCTGTTTTGTCTCTGTCGCTCGGTATTAAGTAAGCAGCGACGTAACTGCCAGTTAAGCTATTCGACACTTATTAGGCGATTGTCAAACAGTCGCTTAGGTATTTTTAAGCGACTTCCAAAAAAAGGAGGCGGTTATGCATTTTGCATATATATATATATATATATATATATATATATATATATATATATATATATATATATATATATATATATATATATATATATATATATATATATATATTATTTCTTATTCACTTTTTCATTTTTTCACTTATTATTCACTTTTTAAATTCGGCTAAAATTTTAACTATTTCCCTACTCAATCTTCCTAATTTTGAAGTACCGGTACCAGCAAATTTGAACGTGATCGCTATAAAATATTATAGGATAGTATTTAATTTGTAAATAAATAAAAAATAAAAATCTTTTTATTCAGAATAAAAACCAAGATTTTGTTTTCTGAACGTTAGACAAAGAAAAAAAAAGGATTACAATTACCACCGGTTCGGAACCAGACGAGATGAACCGGCGTAAGACACTCGCGCGGGTGCCGCCTTTCAGTAAAAAGGATAGCCAAAGTTGTTCTGTTAAAAAATATATGTATCACACAATACAACAAAAACAAAAAAATATGTAAACAAAAATAAATAAATATAAAATAAATTGTATAATTAGTAAACTGAAATTGCCTCATAGGGTCATCTTATTCCCAACAGGGTGTGTTGTCCTAAATGAAATCTTTAACTTTATAATAACCTTTGGCACACAAATGTTTTTTAATTACTTTTAAAATTTTATTTATTGACAAAGTTTTGACATTTTCTGGGAGTTTATTATAGAAACGTATACGCTGACCTTTAAAAGAATTGCTTATTTTACTGAGTCTAGTGACTGGTACAGCCAGTTTGTGCTTATTCCTAGTATTGTATATGTAGCCCGAACCATCCGAGTACTGCTAAAAGCTTACGAAGTAGGATATTAGGTAATGTGTGGCAAAACATGTCATTAATTTATTTTTATCTGTAAGTAATAAAAATAAAATAAAATCGTTTATTTAAAATAACACCTTGTACCTACAGGATTTTAGGACAGCCAAAACAAAGTTGTGTGTATTTTTAAATTAAAATTAAATAAAAGTTTTTAAATTGAATATTATGTATTTACTTAATATTATGGATTTATAATAATCTGAAATAAATTCTTATTTATTTTAAATATTTTGGGGTCAAATTGTATAATGAATTTATATTTTATAGTAAGCTTAAACTAATTTTTGTAGTACATTAAGAACCTGAGATAAGTGCATAATAGTGCTGATCACGACTGATGTTCAGCTCTGATGCCACTTCGCCGTTTAACAGAAATGTTGAATGGAGTGAACGCAGCAGACGTTCAAACACTTGTTTTTTATTTTCTGTTTTTTTTTTTAGTTTTTAAATTAATTAAGAAAAACTTGTTGGGTTATTGTAGTTAATAAACTGTTTTTGCTGGTATTTTATAATGTCGAGTTTTTAATGTCGGAGTGATATTTAATTTTAGTTCACAAAATTAAGATGTTATTTTGATAAAATTGTTTTATTTTTGCAATAGGTACAGTTTTTGTTAATATTAAATGTTACCTATTTACGTTTTCTATTTAGATGATAGATTAAGTTGGTACTTAAACATTTCTTTTAATAAATAAATAAAAAAATGTCTTCACTTAGATTAGATTGAAATATTAATTTCACTATTTCAGCACTAATCGAGTGCGCAGTGTTAAAGTGAAATCTCAATCACACGCTCCCATTTATTCTTTCATCACTTACACTAACGCAAATCAATTAACAAGAGAATTTTCATTTTTATCCTTAACCTTAATAAAGTCGAATTGTTAGATCGGCAGTATTATTTGGAGTCCGCATTCACTGTTTTGGTGTTAGTTTGGCTGCGCATACGCACTCCGCACTGCGCAGGCCTCAGTGCGACCGCATCGCTCGCTCAGTATAAACTTGAAACGAAACGATCGTGAACTGTGACAGTTGAACTCTCTGTGTTTTGTTTGTGTTTGATTTATTCATTTATGTAAGTGATATATTTTATGTTTCATATATATTATTATTTATTATTGCGAAGTATATTCTTAGTACTCTTGATTAGGTATTTTTAATTTTATTTTGTCTTTGCAATGTTCCTCCTTTCCTTCCTTTTTGACGGTTGTCTTTTTTGATTATATTTCGTAGTTAAAAACATATTTTGTTACAATTGAAAACCCCTAATAGTAATTTATAATTTATTATGAATGAAAATAATTTTATTTTAAATACTAAAGTTTTATTGTTGATCTTTTATCTACTTATTAATTATTAATAAAACATTGCTTTCTCCAGACGGTTATTATTTTTACTAGGTACTTTATTCGTGCTGATTTCAAAATTTTTATAAAAAGTATTTTTTTTTTTAAACTTTTCCTTTTTCGATGTGAAACGCACTTCGCGGAAGCTTTATTAATAATTAATATCGATCTCTGCATCAAACTTTCCGATGATTCTTTTCGTTAATTTATTATGTTTCAAAAAAATACGCACACAATAACGCTAATGTAAATAAAAAAAAAGCTATTTTTAGTTTGGCATACCAAACTAAAAATAGCTTTTTTTTTTATTTCTGTAAGAATCTTGGTAGTGTCGAAACAAATTGCATTGAAATTAGCATACCTGTAACAAACAGTTGGCTATCGATTTTTTTGCTTTCATTTCATAACGATACGGTTCAAACATCGTTGAGCCATAGTGTTCCAAGTCCTATTAACACATTTTGTCCGGTTTAAAATTGAAACTTGTAGTTAAAAAAATATTTACATAAAAATATTGAAGTCGTTTAGAAATCATTTATTTCAATTATAAATATTTAAAAATATTTTCACTAAATTATAAATATAGTTTTCTGTTGCCACAAAATATAAGATATATTATTAATCTTAGGATTCAATTGCATCGTTAGAATCGAAATTGTATCGTAGGCCGTTAATTATCGGCTGCATTAATTTAACCTGAATTGGAATTGAATAAATATAACGAAAATGTTAATTCTAAAAGTAGTACAAATATAAAACCACAATTCCTCGATACCAAGCAAGACAATTTACGATAAAAAACAACAACATGCGAGTTTTCTCTTGGCCATAATCTAGCGCTTGGAAATCAGAGGTATTAGAGATGCGAACCAACTATGTAGTGTCGATAGAAGCTCTTTTTTTAATAAAAATCTTTAAAACAATACTGTTACTTCCACAATCATCCTGTTAATATTATTGTTACAACAACTATGTAATTTCACAAGAAATACATTTATTTTGATCAATTAAATTCCTGTAAATAATTATTACTAATTAAATATTGTTAGCAAGTAGCAACACAATAATTATTTAATATAATTGCCGCAATATTTAGCAAAGAGCAATTGCCTTCGTCAATTATAATTATTTATTAAACCTTACGTAATTAGTTTAAACTTTTAATATAATATAGTTATAGTTAAAATTTAATATAGTTTAGCATACTGCACATGTATCTGCTTATATATTTTTTAATAATGAGCTTTTTAAGAGAATAATTAATATTAAATTTGTACAAATTTATATTTAGTATGAATGAAAATTATTTATTTAATTTTTTTAAATAATTATAATTAATTTATTATTTAAATCAATTAATCAATAGGTATTATTGATTAAAGCTTAAATACTCGGAACTCAGGAAAGTTAAGACATAATTTATTTGTTATGTCTCGTTAGTATTTATTACGTCTTTATTATTATACCCAACCTGTTATTAGAACTAAATTAACTTAGCAGATTAATTTAATACTCGGAGTATAATATACTTACTGTATTTTCTCTCAGTATCGATAAAAATAATCACATCAACATTAAGTACAACACTAATCAGAAGCGCGATCATCGCGACCTAGAAAGATAGCATCCGCTCTCACCACGAGCTGCACCTCGAAGTCTGTGGGATAAATTATATTGAGTAATACGCTGTGGTCACAGTTCAAACTCATCCTGCTGCTTAATAAGAAACATTATCATTGTATTACCCGACTACGGCGAAGCCAAAAGGAAGGGTTATGATTTCGGCAGTCTATGTATGTAACTTTGTTCCACCGTAGCATCTTAGCTACTAATCCGATTGTACTATATGAGGAGTCAATAGATTGTGAATAATAGCCCGGGTAACATATAAGACTGTATAATTTACCTAGTCGGGTTATAAATTTTTATAAAAATTGTACTAATAGTAGCTGCCTGGGGACTTAGACAAAGTAACAATCTAAAACAATAACGAAGATCGAATATAAAATGTAGGTACGGGATTGACATATTTCGTCTAAATATCATGTGGTAGGTATGTCTTATACATTTTATTCTATTCCAATTTCGTTATCGCTTCGATATTACTCTTTCTCTAATTCCCCCCTGACACTTGAATTATGATAAGAAAATGCTTTTCGGCATGTATTAATTTGTACTTTCTGTAAATATTAAATGCGTTTCAGTAAAAATCACATCAGTAGGTTCTCTGCATATTAACATTACCCTTCTACTTTGAAATAAACATGATTAATTTAAATTATATCATATTTATAGTTAAACCTTACGAGTATCTTAATTGTAAAATGATTTATAATGAATATTGATCAATACGAAGCTTAAACATGATTACGATGATTAATGTCAAGTACACGTGTACGAACAACGTTAAATATAACAAGTTTTTGCAAATTTTAAACGTGGGAGAGCCATGCTTCGGCATGAATGGGCTGGCTGGCCGTGGATAAATACCACGGCCTCACCCGTGTCCCGGGGAGGGGGTGCCTAATTGCCTACTTAGGTTTGATTAAGCACTGATTGACAAAAGCCTCATAATAATATCACACAACGTTTTTATACACTTTTCCACTTTATTTAGGTTTATACACCTGATAATGAGTTAATTGAAATCGGTCGTGTTTATGTCGGTCGGTAAATTATTGGAAAAATTATTGGAAAAGTGTATATAAAAGTAGTTGTGTGATATTATTATAAACATGAACTTCCACCAAGAGCCAACAGTACACTCAATCAGTTATATAAAAGCCTCATAAACAAAAAGCTAGTTCCTGTCGCCGATTCTAACTAGCGGGATAGGGTTGAACCGGTGTGCGGTGGTGCGGTGGTGATTTTCGCTAGTAAGAACTTTCTACCACTACTATCTACTATCGGTACTAAGCCACTGGTCCGATTTTTATGATTGAGGCGTAGATATACATGTTATAGACGAGGCATGTTGAGGCAAAAAGTGTCTCCAGTTAAATCGCCTCACTTTTGAGACTTATGGGCCATTTTGACATTTGAAGTATGGTGAAAACCAATATGGCGTAATTTTTTCTTATATGCAGATTTGTTCTGTCAAATGTACGTCATATATCAATATATGGCATCGGCTTATAACCATTTGCCAGTGTAAAGTTAAAAAGGCGGGAAATAGAACTTTCGTTTCAATTTTCAACACCGTATTCCTAAATCGTCAAGTCTAAAGTCTAGTCAAAGTCCAAATAAATAGTCGGTGCAGTCAATGAGTCATGTCAGTCGATTCAGTAAAGTGGTAGAAGCTTTACTGAAAGTTCCTAGGGAGTTTTGGCAGGAAACACAAAATAGCACGTTTTTAGAAGTGGTACCACTTGCCCACACTTCTGCACGTTAACGAATGTTTAATGGTTAATATTCTCCCAATATTACACATTAAGAACCGAAATAACACAAATTTATGAGGGAATACAAAGGCCACAACGTCACCAATTGAACTCCTCAGCAAAACTCTCCTAGCCTATCTTGAGTTTTGAAATCTTTGAATTGAGGTGTCAAAAGATTTGTAATAATATTCCGCGTAACACCGGCTATTTAATTAACGTCGGGTTAAAGTTTTTTATATAAAAGGAATTGTTTACCAGATTTGATTTCATGTTTGCAAAATGGTAATTTTTTTTGAATTATTGATTTTAATTAAAACATGCAGAAAAAATATTTTGTTAAGGTGTTCCCTGTGCACGGAAGATTGTTAAAGCATTGAATATCTTCTGTTAGAAGATATAACTAACTTAAAGCGTAAACTATACAATTCTTGATATTAACATGTAAATTTTTGACGTATTAGTACATATTTGAATTACTTTCCTTAAGTAATTACTTTCCAAATTTCAATGGTAGCATTAAAATATGGCGTGTTGTTGAAAATATTGGAAAATAAAGCAAATTTTTGGTTCCTAATATTAGCACGCCATATTTAAAAGCTCCATTTCTATATAATGAAATGTTCGTTAATCTTTAATTATGTTTCGTATGTATTATTAATAACAAGATGTTGCCCGCGACTTAGTGTGCGCAAAAGAAAATACCGCGAGAACGGTACATTTAACATTACGTTACGGTACATTTTGGTCTACCTCACCATCAAAATCAATCCAGTAGTTTCGAAGCCTTATTCATTGCAAACAAACAAACAATCACATCTTCTTTATTATATTAGTATAGAAATAGGTATGTCGACAAATAATTATTCATAATGTAGCCAAATTATTTTAAACACCCTATAAAAACAAATTAAAATAATTTAAGTAGAATGAATGGTTATTCATTAATATTGGTAAATATAT
The DNA here is from genome assembly GCA_037179445.1 of Phengaris alcon alcon. NCBI lineage: Eukaryota > Metazoa > Arthropoda > Insecta > Lepidoptera > Lycaenidae > Phengaris > Phengaris alcon. The sequence continues at coordinate 270,128 of JAYRCH010000710.1, forward strand.
TTACATAAGTGGCATTTTATTAAATGCAGCCGCTACATTGTTTCTATTAATTATAATTTTAATGATTATCAGAGCACGATCAGCACGTGAATCACTACTAATATAAAGGGCCATTTAATATGTTGCTCGCGGCTCCGCCCGCGTAAGTATAGTATCCCTCGGGAACACTACTTTTTCGGGATAAAAAGTAGCCTGTGTTTTAACACAGAGTCTAAACTACTACCATACCGAATTTCATCGAAATCCGTTCAGTAGTTTTTGCGTGAAAGCGTAACAAACATCCACGCTTTCACATTTAAAATATTAGTAAGGATAAGTACGTTACGATGGATCTGAAGATAAATGGAATCGACGATCGCAAAGATACATCGCGATCGCGATTGCTCATGAGTGCATTAGTTTCCGTTGCGATCACGATATTGCCTTCGATCAAGTACATCGTTTACGATTTGGACATACACCATGTATGTCCGTTCCGACGTTTCGATCGGTCCAAAACTACGAATCGTTAACAATCGGTCTAAACGTCACATGGTTGACGATCGGTCGCGCGTAAACTATGAACTTAGGTGAATACTTTCCCACAAATTCAAGTCAAGGAGATAATTAGGACGTAACAGTTTGTCAGCCTTCTACCAATATTTTTAAGGCTTTTAACGCTAATTATAATAATAGATTTAATAAATACGAACGTGAGTGTAAATACGAACGTGAGTTTTTCATTTGTTGCACTTTGTGCCTGATCGGCTTAACGGATTTTGATTTAATTATTAAAAAAAATAATTTAATCTTTAATTGAAAAGATGAAAAACGCTTCATCCTAACTGATATTATAAACGCGAAAATTTGTATGTATGGATGTTTGTTACTCTTTCGCGCAATAACTACTAAACAGATTTTGATGAAATTGGGTATGGTAGTAGTTTAGGCTCTGAATAAACACATAGGCTACTTTTTATCGCAGCCAAATGTACGTTTCCTTCGGAATTTCTTTTTGCGCGTAAGAAATCGCGGGCGACATCTATGTTTACAATATTTACAATCTGTAATCCTTATATTATATTTTTAATGAGTCAATAACCACAAATGAATTATATCGCTTGTGGTCGGAACGAAACCACCGGCGATCACAAACGTAATAATTATCTCAGTACTTACTAGCACGCTTAAATGAACTAGATTCAATGTAAGTGAAATCGCAATAAGATAGATCAATCTATGAGTGATCATAATAGTAATTATTATTATTATATATGACTTAACCCGGCTTAATGCTAAATACTCAACAATTATGTATGTTAGCAAGGCCTTTGCTACTCAGTTGAGTTGACAAATCAAACGCACGAGCATTGGGGGTCCGCTTAAGGGGGGTCCGGTAGAACGTAGTCGATTCGGAAAAGAGGAGCGGGGGTTAATGGACTAAGATCCCAGGCCCGCCAGACTCCCCTTACATTCTTACTGATAAAATGTATCTCATATTGTAATATTAGTGTGTACAATGAACGTATGCATGTCCGCTTGTTTATGCTGTAAGCTAATTTTTAGGTACTGGGCGCCAAAGGTACAAAATTTTTTTACTAACTTTTCATACAGCCTTTGGCATTATTCTAACATATATTAGAATTTTAGTTCCTTTGTGGTGAGAGTTCCAACCCATCATTTACTTACCTTCGAGAAGGAGCAGTTCTGACCGTTTGGAGTTGTCTACAGAAGATTTAGAGGACGACTCCCGAACACTTCGCGCCCCACCTCGCAGACAATACGTGTTTAATGTTAGTGTTAGTTTATTATATATAGCAATTAATATGTATGTTAGTACATAAGGTATTTATAATATGGGCCCATGCAGCCTGAAATAAACGGTATTTAATTTTATTTAATATTAATTAGAGTAGAACAATGACAATTAAATATTATATAGTGAAATTTGACTTCTTATCTTCTGGTGGTGTGGTGGCTTAAAATACTCATCGTTGATCTTAGTGTTTGTGTTGATATTACTGAGTACACACCGAGTGGATATTATGTATCGAACACTAAGATGCGCGGTGGAGTTGTGAAAGTAAGTTACACATTCAAAGCACGCGAGCTATGAACCGGCATCGCGTATGGATGAGTAGCGGTACTCTGACGCAATCGTACACAACCTGTGTTTGTACAGCGAAAGCGAATATAATTGTCTTATAATAATGTGGATGCACTCATTAAACATCCTATAAGAGTGAACTTCTTACAGCTTAACTCACGTGGTGCGTCATTCTTTCAAAGATGTTGCGTTCGTATGTTGTTGTTTGATGATTGCAAATTGATATTTTTTTTATTTTGATGATTCGTGTTAAATTGTAAACAAATAATATTATGCTATAGTTGAAGGGCATATTAATTTTCCATAGGATTTTCCAACGCCGATTCGGTTGGGACTCGAACATAGCAAGGGTGATAAGTGATAAGTGATAAGTGCAGAGTGAGGCGTAAATTAGAGACGTATTAATTGACGACAACACTTGACACAAAATATCGTTTACTATCCTAGTTGCAATGCCGTAACCTTTCGGTCACGCCCCCTTTGGACCGATTGGCTGTCTCATATGTACTACGGCTATTTTCCTTTGATTCTCCTTTTTACTCTGAGCTAGGGATTATAAAACATATTTCGCTAGATTCTTTATTCACTGTTCCATATATACAATATAATACATAGTCACACATTATTAGCAACATTGACTAGCTAATAAGAATAGAGATGTATAAAAAGTGGCGAAAACTATTCGTGTAAAATATTTGCATAAAATATTTATCAAACAAAGGATGTTCCATTATTAATTTGTAATGCTAGGTATATGATCACCTACGTCCTATATTATTAATACTATGATCTTTTGGACGACGCACTTCCTGCCTATTATAAATTCTGCTGATATTCATTTCAAGCAGTGAATCATAGGACACCCAACAAGATAGTTTTTTACTTGCTTAGGTATTTTTTAGATTATTTGATTATTAACATTTTACGAACAGGTAAAAACATGGCTAAATGTAATTTGTTGCTATAAAAGGCAATTACTACTGTGCGGCGTTTATTATAATTACTAGCTGGTGCCCGCGGCTCTGCCGGCGTACATACAGTATCCCTTAGGAACACTGTACCTACTTTTCGGGATAAACAGTAGCCAATGTTTTAATACGAAGTCTAATCTACTACCATACCAAGTTTCGTCGAAATCCGTTCAATAGTTTTTGCGTGAAAGAGTAACAAACATCCATCCATACATCCATCCATCCTCACAAACTTTCACATTTATAATATTAGTAGGATATACAATATACATATAATTTTTTTATTTTAATTACATACTATGTAATGTATACCTCCCGAATTGTCTAGCATTGAGTGAGCACGATGATGTGTTATAGCTAAGGACACTATCGATCATGTCAGCTTTCAAACAAAGAAAACTGATGTGCCTGTCCGTGTGTGCATGTAGGTAGCATTGTAGCTCCCAAAGGGATCAACTTAAACTCATAACACCTCTCTGTTTACATGTCACTTCCTTTCCTGTTCACTTAGATTTTTTAAACTCAACGGTAATACAGTTTTCGGCACTAGATAGATTGAATCAAGTGGAAGGTTCATTATATAAAACATTGCACGGCCTTGTCCCGATGGAAGTACGGACCCTATACCGTACGAAGCTGGGGCGGGTCGCTATAGTACATAATAATTAGTAATTACTTAGAGGAAAACGCAATTTTTTTCCTTTGGTACGTATTTACTACGCACTCCGTAATATTAAAATGGAATAAAAATGTGTACCTGAATGTAGGTTTCAGGTAACATACATGTTTGTAGTGATACATCCATACTCATTATAGTTTCATAAAAATTCCTTTTTGGTCTAAACGTGTTATAGGTATATTTATTCATCAATTAAAATTGACAGGTACTACTTAAATTATGTGATATAGCAACCTCGATAAGACCATCATGCAGTTTTAATTCGTAACAACTTAACAACCTTCAAGTATCATTGTACCAACCCGGAATCTCTTATTTATAAATCTCTTTATATCTCTAGGAGAGAAGACCGTAAAGTTCGGCTCTATAATGCATAATATTAAATACTTAATCAAAATATTATACTTATCTAATAATATTAAAAAAAGTAAATTAAATAAAACGATGTAATTAAATTTAATTAATCTAGATTATAAGCTTATTAAAAAAAACAATTGAATCTCAAGATAAGTATTCCGCGTTTAGATTTTTTATCCAAAAATTAAATTAAAACTCCATTACGCCAAGGAATATTTTTTTACACTTCGATGAAAGTTCTAGAAACAATTTAAAGAAAGTTAAAGAAACAAATACTAGCGGAACTCATTCACGCGAGGAACGAGATCTTAGGAATCACTTCAACTCACCAAAGATTCGGAAATGTTCTTGGAAGTGTCCGTTATTCCGAAGGTGCTTTTTTAAGGTACTTCGTAAAGGTGCTGGTGTCATTGTGCTCGCGAAGTTCGTCGCTCTGTGGCAAGAATGTCCTGAATACCTTTCAAAGCAAAGATTTCAATGGCGAAACTTGTGCTTCCAAGCCATCCAAAGATGGAAGGATCTATTGAGATATTTTCTTGTTGCAAAGTCTAAAATATAGCGCTACATGTTTTGAATAGGTAGGTAATATGCACATGAGTATGTTTCTCTTACAAAACTCAATAGTTTAAGTTTTAAATTATGTGAAAAGGAGATTTGAGGAATGATTACTTAATTATTCTTAGTATGCTGTTATAGGTCTAGACTCTAGACTTACAGGTCATCTTAAGGATTTCTGACACCTAAAACACTGGTTCGTAGTTTAAAAATTTAAAGTAAACACAATTTAATTAATTTTCGGCACAAAACAAAGTTAAACATTATTACCATTATAAACTCAAATCTTTTTATTATTTAATAAAAAGGTTTTTTTTTATTTAGATTATTATCTAAGTTAATTATAAAAATATTACAATATTATTTATTATTCTTTTATTTTCTTTAGGTGCGTAGGCATATTAATATTATACTTTTATTTTTTTTGTTTTAGTGAGGGAGATTTAATATTTCGTGACTTTCCGTTTGTAAGATAATAGATTACTCTATCATATAAATAATAATTCTCGGTCTCTCGTATAAAATAATTCGCGAAAACTACCTCAAAAATAAAATCCTGTATAATATTGTGTCATCATTAGCTTTATAAGGTTGGATGCGGACGCGTGCCAATTAAGTTCGCATCTCATTTAAAATGACACGACCCGGGATTTTGAGTGTCAACCTTTAATGATGTCATGCTTAAAAATATATAAATCATTTTTAAATCCCCATGGCAGTCAGTCCGCCAAAGTTTTAAATATTAACGTATTTTCAGATTCACATTACAAGTAATATGTGGGCTTGCCTAGCCGCCAACGTAAAAATGCCATAAGTTATTTCCACGCAAAGTCACAGGCACCGATTAGTTTTTTATCTAATAGTAAATAATCCTTGTCCTTAGTATGAATCTAGATATTAAAAAGGTAACAATTACACCTGTAAGGTAAAGGCAGTATTAAATACGGAGTTAGAGATGTAACCGGGCTCGAAGTCGGTCAAGTCGCCGTATAATCCTTTTCTGCACTTGACGGTATGTGTTAGAACCTCTTTCAGTTTTTATTATTTTATAAATTTGAATTTTTCATGTGTTATTTTTCTCAAACTACAAGAGGTTTTAACATTATGCGTAGTATTAATGCCGATTAATCTTTCTCACTGGCCGGCATCTGTAATTTATAATAATCACGAGTATCGAATATCAAAGGTAGTAGCCACATTGTAAGAGAAATTGCGGCCTACTAGAAATTCAGCATACAACACTATTCTGCCGCGTAAATTAAGGTCAAACCAGAGGGGCAAGCGGAATGGGAATCAAGATGCCGGCGAGTATCTATTGGCAACGCGAGTCACTTACTATCAGGTGATCCATCTGCTCTTTATCCGGTCTTCCTACTACTATAATTATAAATGTTAAAGTTTGCGAGAATGGATGGATGGATATTTGTTACTCTTTCACGCAAAAGCTACTGAACAGATTTGGATGAAATTCTACTTTTACTAGAACTAATCTACTTTTGATCCCGAAAAAGTACACTGTTCCCGTGGGATACTGTATTAACGGGCGGAGCCGCGGGCAAAAGCTAGTATTACATAAAATTACTTTTATAACAATGTTGCTTGCTAAGAGTATGTTAGCATAAATCTTAATCGCCTTGCGATAGCGTCTTTGATATATTTTTTCTGCCGCTAAAAGGCAAAGGCACACAAAGCGTCATCCGGTGGCGTAAGTGGTATCAAAAACGGTCAATAAGAATTTTCGATTCTTCATCTGTCACCAGGCGACAGCTGTCACGAATTTAAACACCCTCATTATGTTGCACGTTTTACATATCCTCGAAGCATTTCCATAATTAATTGCAAATGAAAATAAAACAAACAGGTTTCACCTAAGAAGGAGTTATTTTGCTTGAAATGTATGTCAAGATCAAGGAGGTTACACACATACACACACATCACCAACAACGGGCACATATCACCAACAACGCGCACATATCACCAACAACACACACACATCACCAACAACTCGCACACATCACCAACAACACGGACAACGATAGTAAAAGTGCTAGTGAAAGTGGTGGACTTGTTGATAGCAAAATTATGTTAATGATCCTAAACGTTATTCTCAAACAAAGTGTTTTTAGGGATCCGTAGTAACTACAAGGAACCCTTATAGTTTCGCTCTGTCATACGTCCGTCCGCCCTTGATAATTTCGTTAATTATTAAATATTATTGAGAAAAAAAATGGTATACTTATAGATAGCATAAAGCCTCCGACAGCCTCCGTGATCTAGTGGTTAGAGCTTGGCTCTCGAATCGGAGGTCGTGGGTTTGATTACCGCCTTGGAACAACAGAAAATGTTGTTTCCAAGTTTGATTAGGACAATGCAGGCTAATCATCCGATTGTCTGACAAGAAAGATGATCTATGCGTCGGATGGGCATGTCGTCGACGTGCGCCGGCAGGCCCATCGCGCTGTTATTTATCGTTTAAATTCAGGTTCAACTCTGCTTTGGTTTTGATTCAGTTTCGGTTCGATTCCGGTGCGGCTGAACAAATTTCAGTATTGCACTATACTTCCAATCCTAACTGAACGTTACTTTTATTTTTATTTTATTTTACAAGTCATTTTTACCTTATATTCTCAACAATTTAACACACCAAAACAAGAAACGTTTCAGAAACGTGCGAGATAAAGTAGCATCGTATCAACTTTTTGTTTTGACAGCGTTTGCGGCTGCGGTACGGCTGCGTTTCAACTTTCTGTCGAAACGTTAGCGCGATACCGAATCATTCAAAAAGTCGAGGAACGTTCACGGTTCGTTTACGATTCAACTGAAACAACTTAGCGCGATTGCCCTGCTGATCTATCGTCAGTCGTGTCGGTTATCCGTCCCACTGGGTTATGAGAGTAAAGGAAGAGAGAGTGCACTTGTGTACTGCGCACACACTTGGGTACTATAAAAATACTCCTGTGTAACTGGCTTGCTTTCAATGAAACCGGCCACCGTCACCGAAATCGGGGGATCAGGGGAATCAGTGTGGGGAGTTATATGTTATATTTTGGGCACCTTAAAATAATATTTGGGGTATCGTCGAATAGGTATGGAGTCATCGAAATGCTTTTATAACGTACCTAAACCATAATGTACTTGAACCATTTTCTAGTAATCGACCTCCAAAGTGGTTTAAAAGTTAGTCCTGTAAAGAGTATTTAGCTGATAAATCATGCTAAATACTCTTTAGGAAAATTATTTTGAACGAAATCGGACAGTAATTTTCGAGATAATTTGAAAAAAACCTATTGCGCGTTAGTAGTTACGGAACCCTCCTTAGACATGTGCTGACATGCTCTTGGTCAGGTTATTATAGATTATTTTATGTCATACGATCCTTTATTTAGGAATTAATTTACATTTATAAACTGAGAATTTTTTAAGAGTTAGGGAGCAGAGAAAGCAGTAGTTCATATTATTACTTACAATTCATCCAAATTATAAACATTAAGATTAGAAAAAGCTGCCTTTTTAATTTGAAAAATGTGCCCGTAACACAGAAAGACTTTCAGCTATGAAGACAGATACTACATCTAACATTTATATCACCAAAATTTATATCAAAAAAAACAAAGTATAACGAAAATGTTCCAGTAACACAGAAATACTTTCAGCTATGAAGACAGATACTACATAATATTTTAGGTGTGTCCAATTCCCATTTTCCCAAGTAAGTACTAAAATTACATTACAATTCAATGCCACCAACATAGTAGTTTATTGTTGAATTTAGTACTAAAAGCGTGCCCCGATCACAAAAGGCCGACTTGCAATTTTATTTAACTTGGCTAATACAAAATAAGTTTACTCGGCTTTAAAGTTTTCAAACGATCCAAAGTTGAGAATACAAAATAATGCACTCCGAACAGTCGATGCTATAAGTTCTCGACTTAATCTTAGTCGGGATTACCGAAGTAGTCTGTAAAGTCCATTCCATTACTTAGTTTCGCCCGTGTGCAATTTTATTTTAGCAGATGACCTGGAAGTAGCCCAACTAAAACTTTCGAACAAAATGAACATGACATTACTTAGCAACTTCACATCTAAAAATCGCAGCAAACAGTAATGAAACTTATACGTGATTCGCAGTGTCTGACTTTCGGCATTTAGGCTGGGACTATATGATCCGGAATCCGGCGGGCCCTGGAAAATTTAGAGCACTGAAAATAGAACTCTGCCCTAATACAGTACAGTTGAAAATCGATGTGTCGAGTGTCGAGCTGTCATATAATACATTGGCATTTGACTCGATACATTTTTTTAATATATGGCGGAGGTAATAAACCATTGTCAGTGTCAAGTTAAAAAGGCTGGAAAGAATTTTCTCAAAAGCTTTCAACACCAAATTTCTAAAATGTCAAGTCCAAAGTCTAGTCAAAGTCCACAAAAATTGTCAATGCAGTCAATTAGTCAAGTCAGTGCGTTCAGTAAAGTGGTAGACGCTTTACTGAATCTCCCTAGGGAGTTTTAGAGGGAACACAAAATAGCACGCATATTGTAGTTGTACCACGTTCCCACACTTGTGCACGTCAACAAATATCTAATAGTTAATATTCTACTAATATTACACATTAAAAACCGAAATAATACAAATTTTTGGAACAAATACAAAAATAACACTGTCGCTGATTGACATCCCGGCAAAACTCCGACACTTTTGTGTTCGATTTTCAGCTCTATTGTATTAGTTCAGAGTTCTATTTTCAATGCTCTGAATTTTCTACGGCCTTCCGGATTTCGGATTATAATATAGTTACAGCCTTACCTAATCGTAAATTACGACAAAACAAAAAAAAATACTGTTTTAATATTATTCGTAACAGTCGCAGACACTTTCGCTATTATTTTGAATCTTATAAGGTTCCTGTACTATTTTTTTATTTTTTTTAGTTAATTTGAAATTGTTTGTTATTTCAAATTAACAGCTTTGCACTAAATGCATATTATTATGATAGTATATACGGTACCAACACCAAAGAATAAATTTTTTTAATTTTGGTCTGTCTGTCCGTCTCGCTGTCCGTCTGTCTGTTTCTTTGTTCCAGTTAATCTCTGAAGCGACCGCAACGATTTTCATCGGATTTTCAATGGTAGATAGCTAATGGTATATGCAGTAGCCTCGGCTACTATTATCCTAGGGTTCCGTTTAAAAAAATAGGATTCCACGCAAATGAACTTGCAAGCACCAACTAGTAAGTAATTACTTATTATCTTTGTTGTCTTTAGTATGGTCCTCTCGCGATTTGTAGTGAGAGTGCAAATGTCAAAATAGCTTACTTCAATTGGTTCATTTGAACATGGCTTAAACGCCATAGGTCAGTTTTGACATTTACACTGACGATTCGCTGCAAACTAAACGAATGGACTATAGTGTTTATAATTACGAATTACGGGCACAGCCTTATAATTTGACGCGTAGTTGATTATGAATGCACCGCATAACTGGAAGAATTTAGAGCGATGCGTATAGCTAATCGTCAGCCATGCGCGACGGCCGTGTTGCAGCTGCAGAGTGCAGCGTGGTCACTAATTTCATAGAGGCCTATTAAATGTTACTAAGTTCGTTGTTATGCATACTTCGTTCAATTAGATAGAATAAGACTTTATTATCGTCATATGAAGTCGAGGAGTATGAAAATTGGCACAGTTGAAGTTTATATGGAGGAAGGTGGGCAGAAAGCTAGTATATTTTAAAATAATATTATATACTTCAATAAAATAAAAAAAATTTTTTGTTGTTCCAAGAATCGAGCGCCCAGCGAAGCCAATCATATATCTTTGTAAGAATCATGAATTTTGCACTAACGATGACTTATGATTGTATTACATTTGTTTGTCAGGCAAACACACCTGACTTTGTAAATTGGTCGATTAAATCTTCACAATCTAAACGTTAAAGTAGACGTACACGTACATATTCTACGCATCTTTTGAGACTATTTGCAGTCAATGTAAAACGTGAGTAGTTTTTAACTCGTTTCAAACAAGAAATAAAAAATGATTAATTAATAGAATTAATTAATTTTTATAATGTGCAAGTTTCATAAATGTAAAAAAATAATTCTGAAAATATTTTTTTTATTTTCCAAATTTTGCCACCCCACAAAATTTGCCGCCCTGGGCACTAGCCCTGACTGTCCCTAGTGTAAATCCACCGCTGCATACCTACCTCAGTCACGCTACCATTCGTCTGTATATAGCAGTAGGTGCTGGTTTGACACAATTGTCAATATTTTTATCACATTCCATAGACAACATAAACATTTTTTTTCATTTCTATAAGGCAAAATAACCCTAAACTAGTTGAAACTTAAAAATGTTATTGAATTTAGTTGAATTATGGTTGAATTTCTACCATAGGCCGAATGACCTCTAGTAATAAGTTAATCGCTTATAAACTGATGGGGAATTGAAGTTAATTTATTACCGTTAGTATTTTTATTATGATACTAGCTGATGCCCGCGGCTCCCAAAGGAACACTACTTTTTCGGGATAAATAGTAGCCTATATTTTAATCCAGAGCTTAAACTACTACAATATCAAATTTCATCGAAATCCGTTCTGTAGTTTTTGCGTGAAAAAGTAACAAACAGCCACCCATCCATCCTCATAAACTTTCACATTTATAATATTAGTAGGATTAAGATTTTTTCGTTTGGCCTTTTCGCCACTCTGCCACCTAGTCCTTTTACCAAATACATTATTTCACGTCGGTTTACTGTTAGACCGTAGTATCTCTCCGATCGAATTAACCAGGCAGGTAACTGTAGATATCTTAACTTGAATCTAATTTACCATTTTATAGCCAATATATTATGTTTCTCGTGAATATTCTAAGTTATTTCACGCCTTAACCTTTATATCAAGATGCAGTTGCAGAGAAGTTGAACTAAAACGGGTTTCTTGATTGCAATTAGACCATTTAAACCGGATCAGTTGTGGCTAATTTCAATTTCTTCCATTCAAAGTACATTAATAGCGATCATATAGTATATACCTACTTTCATATTTTTTGATGTATTGGTGTAACATAATGTTGTTGTTTATTTGCAAATAATTTGAGACTAAAGCACCTTAGCACCGTGAAAATAAACAACATTTTGCTATTACGACTTCATTCAGCCAGTCATATAAAGCTTAACAATCATAGTATTTATGGATGCTTCACACCTCGTCAATCTGGCCCCGTGCTAAGTACCCGAAGAACTTGTGTTATGAGGACCAGACAACGGGAAGTATATTTAAATCTCTTATATTATACATACATAATAAATTTATAAGATTTTTTATTATATTATACACATATTTAATATACATCCGTGACCTATGAACACATAAAAACTTTTTCGGTGGGATTCGAACCCCTGGCTTGAGCACCAACGCGCTCAACCACGGAGCCACAGAAGTTGTTACATAATAGTAAAATGTCTGACATTTGAATATTCTCATTATAAGTCATTTGACTCTGACCACTACAATACTATGATAGATTTAACGTAAATCTCTAGCGTATTGTAAGCGGACTGTATACACCGAGAACAGTTCCGGCCGACAACTTTCCAATGAAAGCGACAACATTTTACGTTAGACAATTACGTTGTAGCATACGTTTTAACGCTCCACTCTACAATTTCAAACAAAGCAATCGTCGAAACAGTCGAAAATATAATTTGCGTTCATTAAAACGAAATTACTTTTGCTATTACTTTTTCCATATTATAATATTGTGTAATATTCCCAGTCGCGTTAGCGGGAACAATTGACAAGTACGTATTCGTAATGTTATCGAAAGAGAATTGTATGAAAATTATGACATCGCCCGTATAGTCGACATTCGATAACGTTACGAATACGTATAGTATAGAAACAATTAACTTCACAAGCTTTTGCCAAGGATATAACCTCACCAATGTCATGACCTTGATTAATTAAATCACCTAAACTTACAGATTAGTCACGGCATTACAAAACAAATGACGCGCTCACTTTAATGAAAATCCTGAATAGATTGTAGACAAACTATTCAATCAAATATGCAAAACACATTTGATTGTCTAATAAACGAATTAACGTTTGACGACCTCTGTGGCTCTGGGCTCGGTGGTCAACCACACGGGCTCAAGCCCGTTGATTCTCAAGCCGGGGGTCATGGGTTCGAATCCTGCCGAAGGAACAAAAAGGTTTTCTGTGTGCCTGAGCCATATTTAATATTTAACACACAATACATATCGTGTTAAATATGAAATATGTGTATAATATTAGATTATTACATATAAAATTGGCGTTTTGTAAAGAAGGAACATAAGGTCGTTTTTTTTTAAACATAATATATTTATTTAATCAAAGTATATACCATAGCTATCTATGCACTTTTTCCATTTCATAGTTCATTGATTCCTTTACTAAAAAAACCATTCGGACAGGAATCAATAAAATCTTTGAAGGCGCTTTGGACTGCCCCATCGGAGTTGAATTTTTTCTCTTGCAAGAAGTTATCCAAATTTCGAAAAAAATGGTAATCTGTTGGAGCAAGGTCCGGGGAGTACGGTGGATGTCTTAGACATTCCATTTGAAGCTACTCTAATTTGGGAGCCGTCTGTTGTGCAGTGTGTGGTCTAGCGTTGTCCTGAAGCAGCAGAGGCCTAGAGCGAATGACCAACCTCGGTTGTTTAGCAGCTAGCTTTTCCATCATGATTTGTAGTTACTGGTAATAGACATCTGCCGTAATCGTCTGGCCAGATTTAAGAAAGCTGTAGTGAACGACACCGGCACTAGTCCACCAAACGCTCACAAGTAACTTTTTTTAAGTCAATTTTCGCTTAGGGCAGGCTTTCACTGGTTCGCCAGGGTTCAGCCAATGCGATAAGCATTTCCGATTATCGTACAGGATCCACTTTTCATCACAGGTAATGATTGGATTTAAAATCCCTTCATTATTGTGCCTGTTGAGTAATGTAACGCTGCAGTCGACGCGCGCTTGTCAGTTTGCTGCACTCAATTTATGAGGTACACACAATACACCTGTCAAGCTTTTTCACCTTCCCAATTTGCTTCAAGTGGATTAAAACAGTTTTATCACTAACACCGCAGCCTGCAGCTAACTCGGACGTGGTTTGCGATGGATCCGATTCTTCCACAATAGCCTTCAATTCTTCATTATCACGGGGCTTGTTCTGCAGGTCGAAATTTCCAGATCGTTGGAACCAAAAACGCACCAAAAACACTGGTGCCACGGTGGAACTCGTACTCGAAAATAATGCGATATTTCAAGTTTTCCATTTGTAAACAGAGTGACGCAAAGGAAAAACCAAAAGAGGAAAAAACAAATGAATTACGGTTTTCGAAACACAAAAGCATGAGTAAATGGCAGTATAAATTTGAAACTGGAATTTCTAACCAAAGAAGATATATTTGAGATCAAAGTGGCCAGTGCGACAAAAGGCCAATTTCATATGTAAGGACCTAATATTATATAATAAAAATCTTAACTGTATGTATACTATAAAAGTTTTGAAATATAATTCCCGTTTTCTGGTTCCCGTAATACAAGTTCTTCTAGTACCTATTTAGCAAAGGGGCAGATAGACGTGTTGTGATTTGTGAAGCGTCTACAGATATAAAAATAAATGATTGGTTGGATGACTCATGATTTTAATATTCGTAATATCAAATAAATAGTAACGTATAAATAGTAGTGTAGTCAAAGTGGTCTGAAAATATTATGACAACTAATCTAGAAGAAAATATCTATATATATAATATCTACAATATATTATATCGATAATATCTATGCTACGAAATATTTTTATGATATTTCGTAACTATTATTTTTATATTGTAGGCAAGTAAGGGTCAATCACACCGAAACGAACGATACACGACATAGCACTGCATTTTTAAGACAGCTATTCAAAGTTTACTTTATTCACTTACCTGGGCTGATTGATAACTGGCCGAAACGACGAACTTAAAAAAATAATACGCAAAAAAGGAATATTACATTATATTCTGGCATCTTTTTGAAAATAGAACGCCAAATTTGAATTTAATCGAACTCATGGAATTTCTTTGAGAGGACGTAGAACTTTCTCTGTCGTAAATTTTCTTAACAATGGAAAGAAACGAAATTCGTGCGGTGATAAAGTTTTACGTTTTAAAAGAGAAAACAGCAACCCAGATTAAAACCAAGCTAGACAGTGTGTTAGGTAATTCTGCTCCTGCATTGAGTACAATTCACACCTGGGTAACTGATTTTAAACATGGAAGACAAAGCTGCGAAGACGCCCACAGGTCTGGCCGTCCAAATGAAGTCACGAATCCGGACATGATCAAAAAAATTCACAAAATTGTATTGAATGATCGGCGCTTAAAGTTGCAAGAGATAGCAGAGATGGTGAGCATTTCATCTGAACGCGTTTTTAATATTTTGCACCAACATTTGGGAATGAAAAAGATTTGCGCGCGATGGGTGCCGCGTTTGCTCACTGTAGACCAAAAGCAACGTCGAGTGGACGATTCATCGGAGTGTTTGGCGCTGTGTAACCGAGATCCTCGATGAAACCTGGATACATCATTATACTCCCGAGACAAAAGAACAATCTAAGCAGTGGACTGAGAGCGGAAAACCTGCGCCGAAGAAAGAAAAAACGGTTTTGTCGGCCGGCAAAGTGATGGCGACTGTTTTTTGGGATGCTCGAGGGATTATTTTAGTGGATTATCTGCAAAAAGGAAAAACAATAAATGGAGAGTACTACGCAAGCTTGCTGCAAAAATTAAGTGAAGAAATCCAGAAGAAACGACCACATTTGGCCAAGAAAAAAATTTTGTTCCACCATGACAACGCACCTGCACACACGTCAATGGTTGCAGTCGCCGGATCTGGCCCCGTGCGACTTCCACTTATTCCCAAACCTGAAGAAATGGTTAGGTGGCCAGAGGTTTTCATCAAATGAAGAAGTCATTGTTGCCGTGGACGAGTATTTTGAGGGGTTGGAGAAAACATTTTATCAAAATGGTGTAACGGCATTGGAGAAGCGCTGGACTAAATGCATCGAGGTAGAAGGAAACTACGTTGAGAAAAAAAAATATTTAAATATATTTTTGAAGTTTTTCTTTGTCGTTTCGGAAACTTATCAATCAGCCCTCGTACATAAGAAGATACACGTTTCATTGCAAGAGTTCGAAACTCAAGTTGCCGCATGTTCTGATTAGTTTTTAATAGCTATTTTAAAAATGCAGCTCCGCGTATCGTCGTGGTGTGAACTAACAGTTATATTACGTATTATTAGTTTAAGGCTGAACAGTTTTATTTCAAAAAAATATGAACTTGAAGTTACGCTATTCATTATTGAAGTAAAACTGCTTTACGCACGCTTGACTTGGGGACTAAGCTGGTGAATGACGAATGAGTGACGAGAGCGTTACGAAAAGTGTGATCGGGCGTAGCTATCGGAAGTTGAGAGGGAGATATAAGTTTGTGAAGATGAAAGAGAGAGAGAGTTACGTACATTACTATAGGAGCAAGAGAGAGCAGTGAGCGCGCACATTTTCTGTCTCTCTTTCTCTTAGCCAGTGCATGAAATATATAACTTAGTCAGTAGTTCATTTGAGAGTTTTACTTCAGTCGTGTTGTCTAAAGCACACTTGTTTTTTTTTCTATATAGTACAAAAACAACAAATAATGTCAACCTTGACTATGAGACATTAGGGCTAAGATAGCCAACAATATTTACTTAAGTACAATAGAATTTATAAATATGACCGAAACTGGCTATTATTTCATAACTTGGACCACAACTGAACAATAGTCAAGTCCATAAAACAAACATATATTTCAAACTGCCAACCACTTTTATGGAAGCCGCTCTTAAAGAAGTTATTGTGCGTCGTTTGGTTTGAAGTTTGCGTCGAAATTGTAACTGGCCACTGACCGCCGCGCTGGCCCCAATTGCTTCGCAATTATATGCAACTCTTTGGCGAGTCCAAACGACTGAATGACTAGTAGTTGAAACATAAAAGTTGCTTGTTGTCTTTGTACGTTTAATTGTCCTAACTTTGTGTTTACTGTCACAAAGCTTTTAGTTGTGTCCGTTAATTTTGAGCGTTTGTTTGAATTTTTAATGAGCATATTGTGGTTAACGTATGTACTAACGACTATTTTATTTGTCAAATGATCACGTTCTGTGTTAAAAGATCAGCACGAAACATTGATGAAATGTATTAAATAATTGTATGAAAATGATGCCAGCGCCTATACAAAAAAATTTGATAAAATAATATCTATGGACGCTTTCAAATCACGTCATAATGTGTAGATGTTTGTTACCATTTACGCAACAACTACTGAAAGAAATATAGTGCAGTTTGGTATGGCAGTAGCGTAGACTCTGGATTAACACAAAGGCTACTTTTTATCGCAGAAAAAAGTCACGGGCAACATCTAGTTATGAAATATACTTATAAATATCTTTATAAATAAAATATCTTTATTTCTATTATATTTTCTTTTATGCAGAAGAACATCGAATTTTATAATATTATACCTACATCATGCAGGATGTTTCACTTCTATCATTAAAGTTTATTGCAATATTCATTCTTATAATGTTAACAAGCTCAAGGCATCTTTATCCTGCAATGCCACTTGAAGTAAAAGTGTATTTTATTTTCTTGACATTAGCGCTCGTACAGAACCAAACGTGTAAATACGCGGGGCCGACAGTCCGATCTGACATGTCGATGACATCGCATTTTCCACAGTTTGAACCGCGCGCTATGACGTATTTTGGCGTGTTATGTAAGACGTTATATATTATGTATTATATATTATGCAGTCCAAACGGTAGCGCATTTTTAGTATGTAGTAGTTAGCTCGACAGCTCGATCCGCAGTCCAAACCGCAGAGATCCATCTGTGATCTGGAACGCAGTCCAATCCGCGGTCAGAACTTCGCGTGTGCAGGGCGCTATTTTGTATATCTTACAAGCTTTTATTTAGTGTAGGTACCTGACCCTTTGCGTGTAACCAAATGTTGCAATTTAAGTTTGAACCACTTCCAGGATTTGCGATTGAGCTGAAATTTTGCACGCATTATATGTGTAGCACATGACAATGCAACATTATGATGACATGGACCTGAACGCGATAGGAACTCCGCAATAAAACGATATAACCCCGTCGAGGTTGGGCTCGAATGATTGGTCTTGACGAGAGCTTTATCTCTATAATATGATGTTCAGGGTCTATTGATAAAAAATACAAGCAAGTGAACACCATTATAAAAAAGCTTGTTTTACAGTTTTATTACAATTCTTTTCATTCGTATGATCGATGGGCTCAGCTGTAACTTAGAAGTTAAAAATAATTTATGGGTAGGTATAATAATAATAAAATATGATGATATTTATGTCGTCAGTCTGGTGACATTGAGTTATTATTCTTCACGGACTTTATTATGATAAACCGTACAATTACTTTAACAATATTATAATAATAGTGCTATTATTTTATTAATATAACTAATAACAATTGAGATGATAAGCGTCAATTTGCAGTAAGACTTCCAATGAATAAAAACAAAATTAATAACATTAGTAATTAATACTATGGCAATAAGTTCCAAAAATGTCCGAAAACATCGGATCCGTCAGCGACCGTACACATTATGGGAGAATCAAATATTTCTGAATAGTCATTTTGTAAACATAGAACTACCTTTGTTGTCTAGGTTATTGAGAGGGAAAAAAAATATCCACAGCCTAACATATAACCTCCTTTTTGGGAGGCGGTTAAAAAGATTGTTACACGACGTCAGGTTTGTCTTGCCTAATGCGGTATGAGCCGCGGGTAGAAACAAGTTTCGTAACATTTACATGCAACTACTTTCTTACTGTCCCTCGGCAATCATAATTTTTACCCAACTGCGACGAAGCCAAAAGGAATGGTAATGATTTTGGCGGGATTTGTATCTTTGTATGTGTGTTCCATCGCAGACCCTTAACTATTAATCTGATTTTAATCAGTTAGGTGTAAATAGATTCGTAATTTAACGGCCCGGGTGAAAAAGGCTATAAAATTTATAAAGTCGGGTTATAGTTTTTAACTTTTGATTATTTTATGGAAATGAAAGACGATGTATGAAAAACGACGATGACCAAAAGACATTAAGAACGCACGCATATCGTCAATTGAAATTAGTATACAAATTAATTATATTAATAATTCCAGAAGATATTTTAATTTACGTGATCGGAGACTCGTGTAGATAATTTAGGAAGTGATTAGACGTGGTCAAAGTGATCACGATTGATGGGCTAACTAAGCAATTACTTAACGGGTTAATATCGAAAGCGTGAATTAGTTAATGATTTATCTTCGCCCTTTAGCGTATGAAACATTTGAGCATCGTTTACACAACACCTTTAACAAAAAAGCCTAAATTAAATATTTTTACTATGACATATATAATATAATTATATTAAACATACATATTTCCCAACCGAATACATATAATGACAATTTGTTACAAAATATTTTTGTATTTTTTTCATTGTATTTCTTCTACAATAAGACATTTTCTGTACAATATTTATTGTGTTTTCTTTCTTCTCGAAATAGAATAGGTATGGCTTTTGCCTTTTTTATGGCTGCTTACAATTGACACATACTTGAATATATGTTTACCTCCTGCAATTAGTTTTATGTAAAGTGTCACGCCTTGACCTAAAAAAATTCTAGAAATCCTTTAGAACATAAAGACGTGTTACGTAGTTGTTACAATTGTCTATAATTACCGCTCCTAATTATACGAGAAAAGATAATATTATTATGAACAGAATAACATATTATATCAGTGGCGAAGGCTGGTTCTCCTTCATAGGGAAGCCCTAGCCTGTATAATAGGTGGGTATTTGGATGAGGGTCTTCAAAAGGTAAGTGGTAAGTGAAGCCGGTAGGAATAGAGTTATTGGAACTCCTCGTCAACTATATTAGTACGAGCACTGATCAGATAATATTGATTTGTATACTTAAAATGAAAATTTGCGACATTAGCTGTATAATCGTGTTTATTTTTTTCCAATCTGAATGTGAATTCTAAATAGGTAGATGAAACGCGGTAAGATTCTGCCTTATTTATTTTGCCATTAACTGTACATTCATAATTCTAGTCAATCGGTTTGAGATGTTTCTAACGTAATAATTAGCTTAATTGACTGATATTTTTTTGCATAAATGAATAGCCCTCTCTTGAATATATGAGTTACTTCTCAAAAGATATTAAAAATCAATATTTTAAAAAGCCCAAGTGTTTGTAATTTAGAAATTCGCAAGTCTCGCGAAAACGCTCCACACAAAAGTTTGATGTCCCGCGTTCCTGCAGTTGTACGAAATATATAGGTCGCAGGAACATGTTTGCTAATATCTCCGGAATTATTGCATTTAAGTTTATAATTACTATGAATGTTTTTGTATTTCATGTAAGTTAACTATATTTGTAGGGTTTTTACACTGATAATGTATAAAAGTATTTAAACTATTTTGTAACTTTGAAATGCACGGTCTTAATTACAAAACTACTACACAAAGATTTACTATGGTAAATAAGAGCATAAATGCGCAATCTTCGGAGATATCAGAAATTTTGTGTATAACCCTATACATTTCGTAGCAACATACAAGTATCTGACGGCACCATCTGGTGGTACGAATTGCACAATCTGCAGTTACTTTGAAAATATACATTTTTAGTATATCTTCTAATCTTATTTTTCAAAAAATCTATGTATTTTGTTATTTACAGGAAAATACCGTATTTGTTCATGTTCATTTGTATTATTACTTGATAAATGTCAAGTCATAATACCTCAATATTTCAAAATATATAAATTAATCAAAATGTTTTACATGTAGTCACTACCCTAGACCACGGTGGCGACACTCTCTACAAATGACAGCTCGAGCACCGGCGAATGTCAGCCATGTTGACGTAAGCCTAAGGTTGACACCGAAATAATAATATTAAATATTGCGTCAGACAAATCTATCATAAATAATATGAAATTATATTGTCAAAGCACGAAACGACTAGCGGCCAGCCCCGTGAACGAAAGTCCTGGCTGGAAAAAACTCACGCCCCGCCGCCTCTGCACTCGCCCAGCCACGCACACACAGCCGCGAGCTGTCATTCGTGTAAATCGGTGAATGACGATTCTTTACGTTAGTTATTCTTTGCCTATACCTAATTCTATGTTTACTCAACTTAACTTTATGTATGGACTTGAAACATTGTCAAACATTTGTATGGTTGTATTACGGGGCTTATTGCGTGTTAGTTATACAATTGCCGCTCAGTGCTGATGCAAATCACGGCAATGACACTTGCGTCACCGCATCGATCTCGATCGCTCTCGGGAAAGAGTTCAACGCACGCGCACGACGCGCGACCGTTGCATTTTGAACAGGTCGGCATAGGGTTGCCAAACAATAGTTTTTTTATGCATAACGACAAAAAATTCGATCCATTTCTTATAAAGTAAAGGTACAGTATTTAGTAACTTTAAATTAATTATCACGTAGTTTTTTTTTCTTTTTCTTTAAAACGTTGTAGAAGTTGTTGAAGTAGGTGCACATTTCACAATTCTAGGTTTATCTTCAACATTATGAGTCCTGCTATTCAGGATGTACAAGAATTAATTACAACTCGCTTTCAGGTACCTAAACTCGATTGAATAATTAAACTAGTATCTTATTATATATTCAATTAAAGAACATGATTATGATCAGATACATTTCTAAAATTGTCAGCCCTCATTTTAAATACAGTAGACATTTTTAGATTTTTGAAACTATCTACTGAATTTAAAATGTTTTGTTATTATCATTAATCATTAAAATATCGTAACTTTGCTTATATATTACAATATAGGTAATATGCTAGTACATTGCTGATATTTTGCGAGTATTAACACTCGCGACAACCGTATCTTAAAAGATAAAATAAAGATGTATCTAGAGGTAAGCGGTTCTGGTCTAGGGACACATCGCACACATCACACTTATTCATGTTATATTTATACACAACACCACAGTGTACATACACGCTGATGCACCCTTTTGTGTATAATAAACGGATTTACCTAATTGTTTAAACCTTTCGTTATTAAAATTACTTAAATGTTGTTTAATACTATAACTTTTTCACTATTGGTTAACATACTTATCGATTGTATATTAATTGATCCAATACAATTTATAAAAACTCCAATGTTTGTAAAAGCACCCTTACACCTAAGTATTTTGTAATATGTGAATAACTGTTATTGGCCTTATTTACAATAATTGTAATACGTTAGTAGTTTTAATTAGATTAAGATGATGCTATTGTTATACCAAATAAAATAAAATAAAATTGATCGAACCTTTCGTTTAGGAGCTACGATGCCACGGACAAATACATAGTCAGACAGACAGATACGTCAAACATATAACACCCCTCTTTTAGTGTCGTGGGCTAAAAAGTGTATCAAACGGACACTCAAACGGAAAAGGAAATAATCACGAGGAGACCTGCGTGCCTACAAAGAATCGTCTGCCAACACGAAGTTAGTAATTTGGTGACATACAGCCTAACTTCTCATATGCAGTAAAATGCGAGCTTCAGACACGTTGGTTAGTGATGATGATGATATATTCGACGACCTCCGGCTCAGTGGTTAACGCGTCGGAGCTAAAGCTGGAGATCGCGGCTTCGGATCCCGCCTAAGGAACAAAAAGTTTCTGTGTTCCTGGGTCGTGGATGTGTAAATATGTATATAACTAGATTAGATTGACGTGGCGTTAAAGCGTCCATAGATTTAATATTAGATAAAATTATTACTCCTCCGAAGCGGCTTCACTTATTCTTATGTTTTTTTTGCATATTCGGTTATATTATATCGCTAAATATTTAAAAAATATTTTTTATAAAAAAAAGTTTGCCGGGTCAGCTAGTCTTATTATACTATGTGACGTCACACGCGGTAACATTAGGTAACGCAGTGATCACTTCCTCGTATTCTCACGACATCGTGACGAACGGTTTTTTTACACACTTGTACCACATGAATACGAATCAATCAAGTGTTACTAAGCTTTTGTTGCCAACCGTGACAATTGTATCGAGAAACACAAGGCACACGTGAACTTCGAAATAATTTGTTGTACATGTCAAATTTTATCGATTGATTAGCTGATTTGTCGTCTTAGGGTCAACTCACACCGAAACGAACCGATACGCAACATGGCGCTGCATTTGTAAAATAGCTATTTACATTTGAACTTTATTCCTTATTCAAGAAGATGCAGGTTTTATTGTGAGAGTTCGAATGTAAAGTGGCAGCTGGCTGCACTGCGCATGTGCAGTGTACGACGGATGTCATATGAAACGTGTATCTTCTTGTGTAGTGAATAATGTTCAAATTTGACTAGCTATCTTAAAAATGCCGCGTCTCGTATCGTCGCGGTGTAAACGGTTACCTTCCGTCATGTGACATTGCAAAACTATGTGACAAATTCAACGACATTGATTATTATAAATTATCGAAATATTTTTACGAATAAGCGTGATAATCTCATATTATTTACATTTGCGACTAAAAGATTTATAATAATCCTTATAACTAATACTATAAATGTGAAGGTTTGCGAGTATGTATGGATGTTTGGAACTCTTTTCCGCAAAAAAAAACTACTGAACGGATTTTGATAAAACTTGGTATGGTAGTTTTTTAAGCTCTGGATTAATACTTTTACTGCAGCAAAATGTACGGTTTCTGAGCCGGTACTGAGTCGTGGGCAGCATCTAGGAAAATTATAAATGCAAAGATTGATATTCACAAATTGAGTAAGTACAAAAAATGTTACCGTCAAAGATATAATTACAATCTTTTTTGGCAGTCGTTCGAGATCAGATAATATTTACCAACCGCTTACAAAAAAGCAAAAAACGTTTTTGTTCGCCTTACCTAATTTATCTTTGACAACGGCCATTTTTTGTAATAAATGAGATAATACTTATTATGTAAATTATTATAAATAATCATAACCGTTTTCTGATTAATGGTTAGGTGTGTTGTGATGTGTAAATAGGTTAGGGCTGATCGAAATCGCATTGTTTC
This sequence comes from Phengaris alcon alcon, assembly GCA_037179445.1. Taxonomy (NCBI): domain Eukaryota; kingdom Metazoa; phylum Arthropoda; class Insecta; order Lepidoptera; family Lycaenidae; genus Phengaris; species Phengaris alcon. The sequence continues at coordinate 293,970 of JAYRCH010000710.1, forward strand.
AATTTATAACAAATATTTTCAATATTATTTATTTAAAAAACTATATTTGGTGATTATTATTTTATTAAATCATATATCATTTGCCTTTACACAGCTTCAATAGGATGGATTTTGTCGTTACTCTTTCGACGCGGCGCGGTGGCGGCAAAATCCATACAAAATCCGGCGGCATTATAACAATTGGCGATAAAAATTTTAGTCTGATCAGCACTCGAACCCGAGACCCCAATTTGCAAATAACGCAAAAAGTCCAACGTACACGTAGCTGAGCCATGCGCTTTGTCAATCACAAAACGAAATATCTCATTACGCAACGAAAGAAAAAATATGAAAATTCGCGGTTTATCTGAGCTAAGACTAGCCGCTAGATCGATTATTCACCCCAAAAACCCCCTGCATACTAATCTTAACGGAAATTTTTGAACACGATTCCGTGATTCTTTTTTTTACATTACAATATATTTACAAGAATTGCTCATTTAAAGTGACTTTCACACAGTATTGTCCTAGAGCCGAAACTGCTTTTATTTCACTATCATAATCGTAATTCGTAAATACTTCTACAACTACTACACAGTATAGGCTAATATTACTTTTTACTTGCAGTAAAATATCACTCAGTATTAAAAAGTTTTTTAAGTAAGCTAAACATTTCTGTTTTGTGAGCTGTTTTAAATCCATCATGACACTTCATGACAAATGAATTCTCGAAATTCTCGTCAATGTCAAAATACATATAAGTATTTAGTTATTAATTACAAGATAAGAGTATTTCATAAAACCTATTATATCCAGGTGGTGCGAGGATAAATTGTAGAGTTTTGACATTAGCGTCGGAGTGTGCCGTCCAGTGGCCGAAGCTTGGACATTATTTCAATCTGCATCACTCTCAAACTTCAAAATGGCCAAACTCGGGTACCATTATGTTTTAATTTGGGCCACATACAAATAAGATTTCCCAAGAAGATCCATTAGAAGTTCGGCTCTCAATAGAAATCAACTCTATTGTTAGAAAAGTTGGTAGGAAAATGTAATTTAAATTTTGAAGAAGTTTAAGTCGGATTATTTTTGCCAAAGCGCAGTGGAAGCTTATGAAAGTGTCGTAGATATGAAACAATACTGAATTGAGGTATGTACTTTCGGCAAATTATTTGAATTTATTGAATTCTATTGTTCAGACGAAGTAGCTCCCGGCAATAATGGAAATATTTGAAACTTTCAAACTAGCTGAAATTTCGTTTTGTTATGAAGGGTCTTTTATTCAGTCTATAAACTATATTGTACGAAAAGCATCATTTTCTGTCCATTTTGGTTAATATCTAAAATAGTTTATGCTAATAGTTTTACAAAATTATTCGATACATATTATATATTATTACTTAAATTTTAACAAAAGAACTTGCAGTGCGGGCAAAATATTGGATGCGGTTCAAAATAAAGACAAGAATATTTCACAAAATAGTATGAAATAAAACTTATTTCCTAAATAATTCCCAATTAAAACTATTTCTCTACACAAACCTTATAATTTTGTAGACGGTAGGTACCAGCCAACTTGAACGTGAGTTCTATTAAATATTGTATTATCAGGGTGTTGTTCGGGCTGGTACCGACTCTTTGAAATTATGAAGATTGAGTAGAGAAATGGTTAAAATTTTAGACGAATTTAAAAGGAGAATTATTTAGGAAATAAGTTTTATTTACTTTTTTGACCATTTTTACTTTGGAAATCGGTTTTAATTTTTTGTTTAAAAATAATATTTCATCTCTTTTTAGTTATATTTAATAAATTATTATTAACACATTTAAGAACGTTTATAAACTTATAAACAACTTTGGAGGCCGATTACTCGAATATGGTTGATTTTATAAAAAAGTCATGTATGAAGGTATGGTACCTTTATTCTAAAAGACCTATTCAACGATAGCCCAAACGATTAGGGTAGAATCAAAATATATTTTTCATCCCCACTTTACACTAAAATATAAAATTATTATTATTTTATGATGTCAAAACCAATATCTATACACACAGTACTTAACTGTAGCAAATTTCATCAAATTATATTTTAGAAGCTAGAAGAGCGAACAGACAGACAGACAGACGGACGGACAGAGCGAATTTATAAGGGTTCTTTGAGTACGACAAAACCCTAAAAAACGGGACCCAATTACTAAGACCCCACTGTCAGTCCGTCTGTATCTCATGAACCGTGATGGGTTCATGAGATCAGAGATGATGTATATCTGTTGCCGCTATAACAACAAGTACTAAAAGTAGAATAAATTAATATTTAAGGGGGGCTCCCACACAACAAACCTGATTATTTTGCCGTTTAGCACGGAACCCTACGTGCGCGAGTCCGATTCGCACTTAGCCAGTTTTATTATAAATAATGTTTTTGTACATTGTAATAAGGCAATATTATAATCTAAGCACCAGAATGTTGTGTGAACACAGACTCAATTTCAAAACCAGCCATTATGGACGGTGTCATTGTTAGATGTTTTTCTAGTTCATTCACGTAATTACTGGATTATAACCTCAGTGAAACACCTAATGAATTGCCAAATGCACTTGTAAATCACCCGTCGTTGTTCTATTTGTACCTACTCTTATCATCGTGCGTAGTGCGGGTTGAGAAACTACATTTAAATACATAACTTCAACTATCAATATGTAGGCATAGTGCTCAAAATATAGTAAATAAATATAATTAAATAAATATAATTAATCTACACTTATACACTAATATTATAAAGATGAAATATTTGTTTCTTTGCATTGAATAGGCATTGAAACTACTGTTCCGATTTTGATAAAATATTGGTACACATATAGAGTAGACTACGGGCAAAGCTACTTTATATCGCTGCAAAATATATATTATATCGCATATCGCTTTATACGGTACGCGCGTGTCTTTCATTTGCACCCACGAAGTCGCGGGCTACATGCTAGCTATATACTTGTTAAAATAGAAATCAGTAATGCTGATCACCTCTAAACTCTAATCTTTTACCTTAAAAATATTTAAAGCATCATTGTTCCCGTCTTTATTAGATACTTTTAAGACGTCACTTGACAGAAGATAACGAGGACACTGATAAACTTTAAATACTTTTCTAAATAAAAGGATTAAGCTCTGCAACTAATTTTACCGCGCTTTTTATTGAAAGATTTATTCAAGAGCAAAGTGTATATAATATATAATGTGAATACTATTAATGCAGGTAGCGACGTACAAAAAATGTCTATTGAATATTATACCCCCTGTAGAGCCCGCTCTATGAGGGGGTATAATCCTATTAATATTATCAATATGATAGTTTGCGAGGATGGATGGATGTATGTAATGGATGTTTGTAACTCTTTCACGCAAAAACTATTGAACGGATTTTGATGAAATTTTGTATGGTAGTAGTTTAGGCTAGGGATTAAAACATAGGCTCCTTTTTATCCCTGAAAAAGTACAGTATTCCTTAAGGATACGCGTATTTACGCGGACAACAGCTAGTTTTTAATAAGTAGTTTTTGGGCACCTCTCCAGATCCTAACCTAACGTTGCCAATTAATTAGTGAAAGTAGAAGTCAGAATGTAGTAAGTTGTAAGACCTTTTCCACAAGCGTTATAAGTATTAAGATGTTATTTCTTTTTAAAACTCTATTCCGGCTACCAAGATATACAGAGATTAGTTATTATTATTTACTATTCATAACACAACTAGATATTGCCCGCGACTTCGTACGCGCTAAAAGTAATCTTGCGGAAACCGTACATTTTTCGTAGCATATGGGCTTCCCCGGGGTCAACTCTATATCTGTGTCAAATTTCATCAAAATCGGTCCAACAGTTTCGAAGCCTATTCTATGCAAACAAACAAATAAGCAAACAATTTTTTTCTCTTTATGATGTTAGCGTAGAAGTGTAGATTAATTTTACTATATTTTGAGCATTATGTTACATATTGATTTTTTCTCTATATCTTATACTTTAAACGAGCCAATCTTGTATATATATATATATATAATCGGTTACATTTAAACGGCTGCAAATATTACCATGAAATTTAGTATGCCGGGAGGGAGTTTTGGGGGACAAAAATCGATCTAACTATGGCATAACCCTGGGGATATGCGCATTTTTAAGCTTTTCTCTTTCGTCGTGCAACAATATATCAATAATTTCGACTCCGAATGTAAGTCCGATTGGCAGTTTGGAATTCGTATGTATAATTTTTGGTTCGTTCGAAAATTCGGAATGTGGTGGGTACAAATCCCGGTCAAATAAAATTTTTTGTGTTTCTTTTTATTTTTTAAATGTATCAGAACTCCGAGCAAAGCTCGGTTACCCAGGTACTTAGCTATAGATAACAGGAAATATTCTAAACAGGTATGAAATAAACACGATGATTAATTAAAAGTATAAAATAAAATAAAACGCTTATTCGTACTCTAAAGTTTGATGTTTTAGTTACTTTAGGAAAATAAAAGAAATTTTGAATTTCATGTAGTGTGTAACGATCCTTAAGCTCACATAATAAACAGGAAGAGCCGACGGAACTCGTAGCTCGACATAATGTGATCTGCCCAGTTGCACGGACTGTATGTAATAGTTACGCATACGTTCTGACCCCCTATACGAGTCTCGAGTTACATGGAGCAACTAGCTTCTTCCGCAGCACTACTGTGAAAACCTCACTTGAAACAAAACGTCTTATAGACAATACTATCTAATACCTACAGAGCAGCAACAAACGGTATTAACCCACAGTTTTTAAACATAAAAACTGTGGGTTAATACCGTTTCTTTAACTTTTAAATAAACAAAACTAAATTGTCAGACAACTTTGGCCCAAATGTTAGTTATAGTCTTAAAAACTAACTATAACTAAATATAATATATATTTTTTTACAAAAATAATTTATATTTTGATCGTATAGACCATTGTATCTGACTCCAGAAGTTGTCTTATGCTTATGCTTATATAAATCTTCTCCGTTTTATTTTCCTCATATATTAGTAACAGATCCCAAGCAGTAGCTATTAACGGCTTCATTTCTAGATGGATATTTGTACCTTTTGTAATATATATATTATATATGCTTATAATATATATATCCAGCGCCCAATTCAACAAATTCCTAAATAGTAATCCATGTGAGGACTTATTCTTACTGATGCCCAAGAAAGTTAGAAAACTTATGACTGATGCCTTCTTTAAATCTAATTTATAAGGAGTATTGGTATTTTATGTGAGATTTTATGCTATTATATATATTATTATATATATTATATATATTATATATATTTTATGCCTTCTTTAAATCTAATTTATAAGGAGTATTTTATGTCCTAATTATTTATTAAAAACCATTTGTTGTGAGTATGAGAATGTGTGACGTGTTCTTTGATTTTATTATGATCTTTATTCATCGGCTAGCCTTTTCTTGTGGTTTAAGTATTGATTATGCTGATCATTATTATTATTATTGATTTTAGTTTTACTTTCATGCAGTGTGTCCATGTTATCTAATGTCATGATCAGATGCTTAGCATGTGCTTATATTAATTTTAATTTGTTTTACACTAATAAAAACTTGTTATTGGCATTTCGCTTTTTAATATGTATTTTTATTGTTATATTTTATATGCTGTAAGTTTTCCAAACAAAATAAAATAAATAAATATAATATTTTTATGCACTGTGTCTCACTATTACACCATCACATCTGAGACAGCGCCACAGAGACTCACGTACAGACAGTCGAGTCTATACTAGTAGCAAATATGTACAGTATAATATTGGTGCTGCCTCTCAAAGGTCCGTTTAAGGCAAACTTGTCTCACATAGACACCAAACTGCCGTGATTCGAGTGAGCACTCGCTCTAAGATATTAATGGTTATATATAAAGTTACTTATTAAAGCTCTTTCTCTAATTATGAGAACAAAGGAAATGTAGTGTAGTTTAGAAAAAATATTTCTAATCGTTTATTTTTGTAAGTTATTTGCGGTAGCCTGACGGGCGAATCCTGTAAATACATTGTCAGTGTTTATTGAAGCTTCGTATCCACTAGGCAACTATTAACGCGCAACACGCGACACGCGCAAAACAACGCGCGACGTTGCCAGCTGGCCCGCAACATGAATAGTAGTAGAGGCGTAGACAGACAACGTTGTAACCCAAAAGTTTCGCGCTAACTTTATGTTTAAAGTTTTGTCTGGCAATACGTCGCGCGCTAAATGCAGCCTAGTGGATCCGAGGCTTTAGTTTCTACCTAACCGTGATCTATCACGATACAATTGGTAGCAGATGATACATGCCATAGACAAAAATGTACAGAAGTATCAAGTTGAATAATTTATCAAAAATACATAACACCAACTCTACCATTATCCATTGAATCGTTTGTGTCCAGCCATTAATGTAGTCGTAACTGTAAAATATCATATTTGGTTCTAAATTTGCAACACATTGTTTTATAATATGTAGTGAATTCAAAACTTGTATATTAATAATATATAAATGGAAATACATTCGGTTATAGTAACGTATATAAATATTAAAAGCCTGCCAGTTATTAGTAATTAATAACAATTTACGATATGCGTCGCAATGTGTTGATGACTAAATATTATATTATTTAGAGAACAAAAATTTCCGTTTGGTTGAATGTCAAGCTTTTATTAATATATAATAGATGTTGCCCGCGACATCGTGCGCGCTAATTCATTAATTTTTTCATTCATTCATTCAGTTCATTTTTAGCGATGAAAAGTAGCCTATGTCCTTCTCCGTTGTCTACTCTATTTCAGTCCCAAATTTGATTTGGGACTGAAATATTACTTATATTATTGGTACTATTCAATGAAAAAGAATCACACAAACTTTTCTTATTTATAAGTAGATGTTGCATGCGACTCGGTGCGTGCAAAAGGAAAAACCGCAAAAACCGTACATTTTGCTGCAATAAAAAGAATCCTATATTATCTATATCTGTACCGTACCATATTTCGTCAAAATCTGTTCGGTGGTTTCGGAGCCTATTCAATGCAAAGAAACAAACAAATCTTTTATTATATTAGTATAGACTAGAAGTATAGATAATAATATAGAAATGTATTAAATTACACAGGGAAGAAACCTGATTGTGCAATACCTGATGACCGCCGCTGTCTGTGACCTTTGACTTGAAAATATTCGAGCTTGCGTAATTGATATATTGAGAAAATAATCCTATTTATATCCTATATCTGAGTGCACAGGTTTCAAATCGAGGATATTTAGGTATTGTATACCACGATATCCTATAGTTAGTATCTTCGGTGAATGCAAAAAACTTGCTTAATTTATAATAATGCATTAACCGACTTCCAAAAAAACGCCTCCTTTTTTTACGTTTTTACGTTTTACGTTTTTTATACGTATGTATATATTTTTCTAGACGAATATTTTTGTAGCGATTGAAGGGGCAATGATGTTGTTAATATAATATGTTCGATAAATCACACAATGCACATTAGACGCGAAAATCATCTCAAAACTGGAATCTTTTTAAATAAAATAGATAATAAGGAAATAAAATAAGTTAAGGAAGTGTAACACTTCAAAATGTGTTGTTGAACAGCGGCCGAGTACGGACTGATGTTTCTTCAGAAATGTTTGTGCAATAAATCCCGACAGTGACCAAATAAAATTAACCTTATTGCCGCGCATTAAGAGATGCAGGTAGCAAAACACGTGAAAAATTAGACGGACTTTTTATCCTTTTTCCAAATCAATTTTTAATATTGTTGGATTATTTTTAAGACAATTTTATAATAAAAGTCATATAATATGCTACATAAGAGCCACAAAATGATCCTAAACATGACCTCCTTTTGTAAATGTTGGGTTAATACTCTTCAGTATTCTGGAAAATCGTTTTTGCTATACTACAAATTGTAATTTTTTATAATGCTTTTAACAATTTTATAGATAAAGAAGTACTCTATTTGTGACAATCATTAGTTTTGTAGGTTTGGTTACGTTTGGTCGCAAAATCGTCCGAAACACAGATTATGTCAAATTTGTAAACGCGTCCTTAAGGTTGTCTTTGTCCATAGATGATTGTATTTCACGTCGTGCAATACCAGAAGGTGTACCAGTACGTATTTATAGTGATTATTCTATGGCACACTGTCGGTATTATTATAAATGAACTTTGCGTATATTTGGGTTGGAATGTTGCGGTTAGCATTGTGGCGAGATGACGGTGGTGTGTAGAGTTTGCAAAAGTGGCACATTACATATGACTAGTTCAAATAGATTCGCTTGTACATAAGCTAACTGAAACATTTTGTTAGATATTGTGACTTGTGACATGTTAGTGTAAGAACTATGCACACCGATGTCACAAGTCTTATTATGTAATAAAATGTTTTAGTTAAACAAGTGTAAGGAACTGTTTCACGATCTAATTAATGTCAGATAGCTTAACTGCATGTTTTGTCTCCGTTGCTCGATATAAAGAGAGCAGCGACGAAACTGCCGGATAAGCTATTCGACACTTATTAGGCGACTGCGAAACGGGCGTTTAAAGTTTAAAAAGGTGTCTTGACACATACGGTGTCGGTTCAGTAATAAAATTGTGTAGGACTTATTTGCTATCTCTATGTACTAATAATATTACTCTATGCCATAACTACGCCCTACAGGTATAATCACTGCGAGACACGAAGGAATATGTCAGTGGCTATATGACACCTAACTTGAGATGCATGTCATAGAAACGATTGGTCGATTATGTACTTTAGAAGTCAGCTCACAGTGAGACCCAACGCGAGGATGCTTGAAGTTGCTGTAATAATGCATAATATGCAGCGCTGCGTGTCGTGACGCCGCACGCCATTTCAAAATCTTGAAATGAAACGTGTATTAATAATTAGTTATAATATGTTGTAATATGACATCTCTATAAAGTGCGCACCGCATCGCGTCTCGCGCGTCTGTGTATGAACTGACCCTAAGTGTATTATATAACGTATAAATAAATAATATAACTTTGTATGTAACAAATAAACAAATATTTATACTATTAGAGATTAAGGTAGCATACAAGGTTACATCATAAACATATATATTATAGACTAGGCATGTTGTGGCTAAAACTGTCTTCACTTTTGAGACTTTTAGGGTCATTTTGACATTCTAAGTATGGTGAAAACAAGATGGCTGATATTTGCAGGATGGTGAAAACCAAGATGGCGTAACTTTTGATTGTACGAAGATCTGTCTTGTCAAATGTACGGCATAGCCTATCTTGAGTTTTGAAATTTTTGGGTTACATACATTCTTTTAAATTTAGTGGATCTCTCAATAAGAATGCTTATACAGGTACCGATTTGGTCTGGAACAAATCATTATGACAGCTAGATTGTTTGATTCACGTGAACAACGAGGAACACGAGAGAACACGAAGAATTCACGTGTGTTTGATTTTCAGCTCTATTGTATTAGCACAGAGTTCTATTTACAACACTTTCCGATTTTTGTGCAGTGCTTCAAATCTAAGAATATTTCTTACCATACTTAAATAAACTGATAAACAAATAGTAAAAAATAATGTCCTGTAATATTATTATGTCCTTTTTACATTAAAATATACTTCCAAAAGTTTATTTTCTACAGGTTGACTTTTCAAATCGCCTGTTGATGTTATATCGATATTAATTTAATTAAAAACAAGACAATACAAACTTCTAAAAATAACCCTAAAAACATTCCTCTTGGAGAAGGCCAAGAGGAATTATTTCCTTCATTTTTGGGAGAAACCCCTAAGTTGGCAACCAAATGTGGTCTGCTCCGGACCAAACCCGTACGTGTGTTAAAGCTTTAAGCGTCTTGACTACGCTTACCTACTAATAGGTGTGTCTTTAGAAAATGCCAAGCATTGTTGCAAACCTTTGAACCGAATTGTTCGAAAATATCAATAGCGTTCCAAATGATGCACATAATTTACCAGATTGTTATTAGCAAAATATTGTTTGTTTCAGATAAATTGAACACTGTGGTCGAGCTTAACTGGGAAACTTGGTAAATTAAATGTTATTATTGATTTTGAAAATAAATTTCAAAGTAAAATGTGTATTGTCCTAAGCCAAACATTTTCACGAATTCAACGTAACAAGAGATAGATTTTTGAAGCAAATGTTTTTATACATAACTAGCTTTTGGCCCGCGGCTCCGCCCGCGTAAATACACTATGCTACGGGAACACTGTACTTTTTCGTTATAATAAGTAGCCTATGTTTTAATCCAGAGCCTATACTACTACACCAAATTTAATCGAAATCCGTTCAGTAGTTTTTGCGTGAAAGAGTAACAAAAATCCATCCATCCATACATTCATCCATCCTCACAAACTTTCACATTTATTTTAGTAAAATAGTTTAGGACTTGTTAAACAAATTAAATTGCATCGAATATTAGGTAGTCCTTATTAATTTCGAGGCAACATCGGAAACTACCAACCCTAGTACCTGGCGGCCATCGGAAATTAAATTAATCGATTTTCATTTCGCCCGGGAGGAAATTAAATCCTTTGAGTACCGCCCTGGTGGCGGAATTCTGCTAAGCGCGACACGTGTTCATTCGATTCCAACTGGTTCCGATCACGTTTTTAGATCGATTCGTATCGATAATATTAATATTCTCAACTCAGTCGTTATTAGAGATTTGGACGAAATTAAATTATTCTACTCTTTCTTATTTCCCACCGCCGCGCCAGAGTTTTATTAGATTCTATACGAGATAGGTCGCATTAATCTATACTAATACTATAGAGGTAAAGTTAGTGACGTTGTAGGGGTAATCTCTGAATCCACTGAGCCGATTTTGAAAATTATTTTACCAATAGAAGGCTACGTTATTTATGAGTGACAGAGGTGTTAAAGTAACCCGAAAATTGAAAAGGCTTTTTCGTGGTAGCCGGATTTGCAAAGTAAGTCGGAGAAAAAACGGTCGAACGAAAACGTTTTTTACGAACGCTGCCTTACCGATGGGAGATATATGATTAAGTCGTAGAAAAAAGTTGTAGAGCTTAATAATACCTACAAAAAAGTTTAAAAGTAGTTTTTTATATTAATGAAATAATTTAAATCGTTATAATTGAAAAAATCGGTATTAAGGTTAATTTTTAAACCGCACTTATAGTAAGTCGATTAGGTTTGATAAGATTAGATTAAAGCCATAATTTATATATTGTATTTCGGGCGGGTCGCTATTTATTATTAAAACCCAATTTCACGCGGGCGAAGCTGCGGGCAAAAGCTAGTACATGATAAAATTGCAATGCAGGATTCTTCATTTTATATTGAACTGATAAATTAATATTATAGGCACATGATAGCCACAGAGTAAAAATATACGTACTTAATTATAGAGAAACAGCTTTCATACAACGATCCAAATTTTGTCAGGGTTGTCACAGATGATGGGGAATACACTAGTCTAGTGTCAGTATACCCTTATTGAGAAAGTCTAATTGGTACACACCACAATCAGGAATCGAACCTGCACCATCACGTGTGTGAATCAAGGGGTCTATTCACTAGGTCATGGACGCTCTTATAATAAAACAAGACATCTAGAAAATTATGTAGTTACTAACCTATTAATATCCTTAACATCGAAGATATTTATTATATTGTTTTTCATACAGACAGTACAATGCTTAACCACTTTTTGTTTAATATTATTTGTATTTTAATCTAATATTTGTAAGTTTTAAAAAAATCATTAGACACAGAATATGTAATATCAAAAATTTGCTTTGTTATCATCACAACTAACACTAATCAGCAGCACACATCACAATTCTCAATCTCACATGACATAAAAAGTCAAACATGAAATTCCCATCGACGGGGCACAAGATTTACCGGATTTTCCAACTATTGCCGCATGCGCGATAGGAGATATTTTGTGCACACGCTTACATTCATCGTATGCTTGTATTAGTACAATCAAATGGAAAGCTTACTGTGTAGCTGTTTATATGTTCCTCCTTAATCTGTGCTATGACGTAGGTACATTTCATACAAGAAAAAGTTACGCCATCTTGATTTCAGAAGATTTTGTCAATTAAATGCGGACTGATTACACTGCGGAAAGCAAATGTCAAGATGACAAATGTCATCAACTGCCCGAAGCAACCTCTAAAGTGGAGCAGTTTATGTGTGGACACTTTTTGCCTCGACATGCCTCATCTATAATATATAGATCGATATATCATATTATACTTTATTGATCGCAAATTTTATGACTGACTGACTCAAGTTTCTACTTATAATCTGTTCTACTTTCTTTAAAATAAATAAGTTGTTTTTTTTTGTCTCCATGATACAAATTATTGAAGCATTATAATGCTTCAATAATTTGTTTACATTTCGACATATTTTATTCGAACCTTATTTTTTCCGTCAAAATAAGGTAAACAGTATATACATTAGACAAACATCGCTCATCTTTTAGTGAGCTCAATATCCTGTCATCGTCGAGTATTTCTATTAATGTTGCTTACAAAAGTAATTCGATTCATCACCATGAGTGCCACGAATAAATATGAAATGAAACAAAAAAAATTATTTCCAAATGAAACTTACCAAGCTTTTTTCGGAAAGTCAACAGAAAAATCTACCACCGGTTCAACCCTAACCCGCCGAGAAGAAACGGGGTAAGAAACTCGCATGGGGCCATCTTTTAGCAAAAGATGGATAGTTGGTTTTTTTTTAAGAAATATTTATTTTACATTGTAAACTTAAATCTTTGTTAAATATAAAAAAAGTCGAAAGTTAGTAGTAAGTACATAGAGACAGCCTTGCAGGGGAGAATATTATTCCCAAGGTGTGCAATCGATAACAAAATCATTTACTTTATAAAAAAGCTTCAGCACACAAACGTTCTTTGACTATTTTTTTAAATTTATTAATAGAAAGGTTTTGAACGTTATCTGGGATCCTATTGTATAGGCGTATACATTGGCCATTGAAAGATTTACTTACTTTGCTAAGTCTTATCACTGGTATCACAGAAGCGACGGTCAATACACCTATTTCTTTAATCTTTTTTCTCAGAGATTCAAAAGGGGACATTTTATAAATAGCACAAATAGCTCGCTTCTGTAGCACAAATATTGAATTTATGTCGGCAGCATTTTCCCATAAAAGTATACCATAAGACATTCTTCTATGAAAGTAGCTGAAATAAACCAGGCGTGCTGCTTCTTCATCTGAAATTTCTCTAATTTTTCTGACTGTATATGCTGCCGAACTGAGTCTATTTGCTAGGTTAGCAATATGAGGACCCCACTATAATTTACAATCTAGCGTAATACCTAGGAATACAGTGGAGTCTACCATGTTCATTTTCTCATCATTGAGTATCAAATTGGTTTGTATTTGCCTAATATTTGGCAATTAATATTATACATCTTGTTTTATTTGCATTTAAAAGTAAATTACGAACACTAAACCAGTTTACAATATTTGACCGAGCACTGTTTACCTCGTCGTAATTTGATTGTTGTCGCTTGATTTTAAATATTAGTGAAGTGTCATCGGTAAAGAGTACAATTTCATGCCTATCTTGAACTAGATAAGGCAAGTCATTTATGTAGATGAGAAATTATATATGAAATTATAAAACTATTATTTAAAAAAATAAGTCTTAAATGAGTACCTATTCGAATAACTAATGTTTACCTTCTATTCGAGTCCAGTTTGAAGTATGTAGGTACCTGTAATACGAGGGCTGCACTAAAAGTATCGGGAATGGAATATTTCCACTGTTCCTGTCATATTAAAATCTTTTTAATTTAAAACTCCTTGGTTTTAAAAATCGAATACCGTTTATTTATTAAAAAAAGATTCTCGGTCTTGTCACAAGGTCTTGTCAAACTTGTTTAGTCGTTGAGAAAATGGAATTGACTCGAGAAAATTCTAGAGCGATGATTTATTATAACTTTCGAAGTGGTTTAACACAAAAACAGTGTGTTGACCGGATGATTTCTGCATTTGGTGATGAAGCCCCATCCAAAACCACAATTTATCGCTGGTTTGCTGAATTTCAACGTGGACGTGTCAAGCTCAGTGATGATTCCCGTCAAGGTCGTCCAAAAACTGCAGTCACCCAAGAAAACGTTGATGCTGTGCGTAAGCTGATTGAGGAAGATCGACATGTGACATACCGCGAAATTCAGGCAACTTTAGACATTGGCATGAGTCAAATACAAATAATCTTGCATGACCAATTAGGTGTAAAAAAGTTGTTTTCCCGATGGATACCGCATTTGCTCTGTGAAGAGCAAAAAGCGGCTCGGGTTACTTGGTGCGTCAGAACTCTCGAAAGATTCCACGCAGGATCCTCAAATGCTGTATACAACATCGTATCAGGTGACGAATCCTGGATATACGCGTATGAACCCGAAACAAAAATCCAGTCACGAGTTTGGGTGTTCGAAAATGAGTTAAAGCCAACAAAAATTGTTTGTTCACGGACTGTTGCAAAAAAAATGGTGGCCACGTTTGTCTCCAAAACCGGCCATGTTGCGACTATTCCTTTTGAGGGACAAAGAACGGTTAATGCAGAATGGTATGCTAACATTTGTTTGCCACAGGTCGTTTCTGAACTCCGTAAAGAGCACTGCAACCGCCGCATCATACTCCATCACGACAATGCGAGTTCTCACACCGCGCACAGAACAAAAGAGTTTTTAGAGCAAGAAATCATAGAATTATTCGACCATCCGCCGTACAGCCCCGACCTAAGCCCTAATGGTTTCTATACTTTCCCTAAAATAAAGAATAAATTGCGTGGTCAGAGATTTTCATCACCCGAAGAAGCTGTGGACGCCTAAAAAACGGCCATTTTGGAGACCCCAACTTCCGAATGGAATGGTTGCTTCAATGATTGGTTCCATCGTATGGAAAAATGTGTCAAATTTCGTGGAGAATACTTCGAAAAGCAATAAATACATTTTTAAATAGTAATGTTGTGTCACTTCCTTGATTCCCGAAATTTTCAGTGCCGCCCTCGTACCTACATACCGCACAGTCATTAATTGCATACAACATTATTATTACAATTATTATATATTATTATTACTTATAATATTATTATTACAATATTTGCAACGTTACAAACTTTTTTTATGTAATTGCATTTTAATTTTTTTTTTATTTAAATAAATTATTTTTCTGCCTCAAAACCTTTCATGAGCAGGAAATCATGTGGCTAATGTTTCTGCAATTATTTTGCAAAACGTTTATATAAGTTAGGAGAGAGAGGGCAAATCTTTTCTCTCTCTCTCGTTATTTGCTCTAGGGAAGTGACGGTATGACATGTACGTTACGGGAACATTTCGATTTATCCACGAACAAGGCGCACTTCCCCCGGGAAATTAAGAAGCTAGATACTGACCGCCCCGCTGAACTAAAGCATATAACAAATATCTCTTAATAATTTGATAGCGTCGAAAAATATGTGTCTAATACATTTTTTGGTTTTATATTATATATATATATTAAGAAACACCTGAAAGATATTTATATAAAAAATAAAAATTACTATCAGGGAACCTAATTTATATGCAAGTTGTTCTCGTAATTTATTTGTATTATAATGACGGCATGTAGTCACTAGTATACACTTGACAATGACATACCGTTTGATATCCTATTAATAACATAATACGAACAAATTATGACAATAGTCAACCTGCTAATGAATTAGATTCCCTGATAGTACAAGAAAGTAATTAAAATTTTTGATTGGTAAAATTTGAAAAAGACCTATGTGGATAGGATGTCGATTATACCTTCTAACTTGTTTTATTCATATAAGCCAAATAATCCAGGAGTCTAGAAAAAATATTTGGAAACCCTAGAACTCTATAAGATTAACACCCGAAATTCATGATCAATCTTAATCTCATTTTAGCTATCTGTGATCAAGATTTCAATACATTTCAACGATCCTAATATTAACTTCAAGTCACTTCACGTCAATTTTTGTTTGAGAATCTAAGATTGAAGTGAATCTAAGATTTTAGATACGTTATTAATTTCCGGGGTTAGTTAATAAGTATTATACAAAAACACTTAGTATATTAGTATTTTGTTGAAACCTGTCATATACACAACAATTTTATATTGAATGTGTTCTTACTATCTCCAAATAGAGAAAACCTAACAAAAATTGGCGCATTTGTCATTTTTATGATACATCACTAAAGTCGACTTAACGAAAGTTTTTCTATCAAATTGATTTACTGTTGGATTGTTAGCATATTTTACGAATGATTTATTTATAAAACATTATAAAAACTTTGCCACGCAGTGCTGACACCAGAATCTAATGTTATGAATTTGCCGCGATAAAAAGTCGCCTTCTCGGTTGTCTACATACAATATAAATGCCAAATTTAATCGAAATCGGTTCATTTGTTTCTATTCCTATTCAATGCAAACAAACAATCAATTCTTAATTCAACGTTAATTAATCATATAATTACGAACGTTAAAATTAATCATATAATTTTAAACATGCGACAAAAGGCTGTACTTATTGCAAATTACTAACTGCAGACCGCACAGTAATTAATAAGTTATTCATATAAAACTTACTACAATATGGATTCAGAATAAAACTACAACTTCAGTCGTAAAATGAGTATTAAACTTAAATTAAATTTTCTTTCATGCTTAATGTATTACAACTTCAATGGTAATACTCAAAAATAATGTGAACAATTTCAAAATTGGAACGTGGAAGCCACAATCACATTATGTAAATTTCATCCATCATATTTTATTGGCAAACGTAATTTATTTCTGCCGCCGAATCACGCCAAATCGATTTTAATATTTTTAGCAAACCGCTTGAAATGAGAAAGGTAGAAAAGGTAAAGAAAGGTGTTTTTATGCATATAGTTATAATATTTAATTTATTGTGCCTAGATTAAAACTAGACACCGTTAAATCTTCTTTAAATATTTTTTTATAAAAACTTTAACCCAACTGCGTAAATTAAACAGCCTATGTCACCCGGGCCATTATTACGAATCTATCGACCACGTCACTCATTGAAATCGGACCAGTAGTTTAGGCGCTGCACTGGAACAAACGTACATACGTAAAATAAAGTTCAATTTTGAATAGCTATCTTGAAATGCAGCGCCATGACGCGTATTCGTTTCGGTATGAAATGGCCCTTAGATTTTTCGCGTAAGTTACTAAGCTACGTCAAAAATAAGTATATATTGCTAAATACCTAGGTAACCTCTAAAGTCCATACCACGTAATTGTTTGCAATTGCGTGTTTGTACCAGAAGCCAGGTAAGATTTTAACAAAAATAGTAACGTGATTCGGGAACTTTAGATTTCAGAACTTTATTTCACTAATATCTGTGATGGACTTGCACTTTGATAAAACTTATATTTCATTTTGTTCCACATCGAATATTTGTATAAAAATTTTAGCAATTCCCGTACAGTGCGATAAAACTGTAGAGCGAAACGCTTGGATATTAAACTTTTTGTTTGCGCCAAACTTCCACGTGTAAGAAACGTGAAGTTCTGAAATACAGTATCATTAACGTAGAAAACTAGTGTTTATAACACTGAAGCTGAAGGCATTCCATCCATTTTCATAGTTTAAGGCTCTTTTGACCACGCCATTATAATAACAGAACTTTTATGGCCTTTAGTAAGTTTTTAGTGCAAGTCGTTTAGTAGTTCCGCTCAGATAATACAGTGGCGTTGCGTTCTTTTAATGAATTAATCGACTGTAGTTATACCCCCTTACTAATAAAACTATTTGCACAACGGATAACTTAGACAACGTTGCTGTCTTTGTCTGATACGTTGGAAATGTCACTTGATAGAAAAACATATAAAACAAAGGGAACGTAAGTGTTCTGTAGTTGTTTTATACTATTTTTTTATGGATTACTTCTCCACTTACAAAATTAATTTACAAAAAAAATAATGGAAATGAATTAATGTCAATGAAAATTGCGCAATCTTGGTTTGTGGTCGCCACTTTTTTAAACAGCGGGTTAAAACACTCAATGTCTTTAAAAAAAGAAAGATATTTAGTATCAAGTAGTACGGAGTGCCGCCGACCGCCCCAATACTTGGCGAATGTAGGTTTGATTTCGCGTCGAGACGCAAAGTGTTTTAATTGTTACCTAAAAAGGGCAATAATAATAATAATTTTCAATAATCTGGTACCGTGGTAAGTTCTCGAAGAACTTGTGTTACGGGTACCAGACAATGGAAATATATTTAATACTTTTATACTATACATATATTTATGATTTTTATTGCATAATACACATATTTATGCACATCTATGACCCAGGAACACGGAAAACTTTTTGTTCCCTGGCGTGATTGATTGATTGATTGATTGATTGATTCAACCTCCGACTTGAGCGCCAACGCGCTATCCATTGAGCCACAGAGGTCGTCAAAAATGTTAAATATATGACTGTTAACTGAAGAATGGCTGAACCGATTTGGCTAAAAATTGGTAAAGAGGTAGCTTAGAACCAGGAGACGGATATAGGATACTTTTTATCCCGTTCCCGAGGGACTTAAAAATGCCTCGCAATTCCAATGTCTCGCTAAAACTCGAGAATGGCTGGAGCGATTTGGCTAATTTTGATCTTGAAATAATTGTCGAAGTTTAAGGGTTTAAACGGTGAGAAATATTGGAAAAGCTGTAGGTTTTAGGAGTAGGTGTAGGTGTAGGAGTAGGACGTAGGTTGCATTGTAGGAGTAGTTATTTATATTCCAGTTCATATTTAAGACATAACAACGTGTGTCTGGACAGCTAGTTATATAATATAAATAATATAATATCTATGATAGTAAATAATAATAGACGCAGGGACGCTTTTTTATATTTTAACGAAACTAAAATATAAATGAAAATTAAATATCTAAAAACAAATTCAATTCATTTATATCGTTCGAATTTTGATCAAATAACCGTGACATGAAAAGTGGAAAAAGTTTTTCATGAAATACTATATGTCTCACCCGCTTCGACTGTTGAAATTCGAGCAGACGCCATTTTTCGCAGCCTGTCCTGTCGCCCGCTAAATTCGTTAACGGAGGTTCTATTTTTGTACCCCGTTTCAAATAACACCAAAACCAGTGTTGCCATTGTTTACACCAAAATATTTCTAGTTTCGGGCGAAAACGGACGTTGATAGCAATACGTGTATTGTTTGTAGTTAAAACTTAGAAAATCGCGTTTACATTTTATATGAATTATGTCCATTGTTTTAATACTTTGTTTCTAACTCAAACAGATTTTTACTTATTATAAATATCAATTTTAACCAAAATAATTAATATAAACTTTTTTTTGTGAAACTGAAAATCATGAATTTATTTGCTTATGCATTATTTTCATTATTAAATATAAAAATCATTAAAAAACTATTTAACGATTCTCGGTACCGCTAACGCTCGTTTACTAATTCAACGCGTGAAAAAACCGTGTAACCCCATCTGGCATGTGACTATCATGAAACCAGCTGGCAGACTTTCATAGAAATCCACAATTTTTTTTTTTACAACAAACTTAACTTAATACTACTATAATTACAAAACTTAACTTTATACTACTATAATTACAAATGTGAAAGTTTGCGAGGATGGATGTATAGATGGATGTTTGTTACCTTTTCACGGTAAAACTACAGAACGGATTTTGATGAAATTTAGTATGGTAGTAGTTTAAACTCTGGATTAATACATAGGCTACTTTTTATCCCGAAAAAGTGCAGTATCCCACGTAAAGCAAGTAAAGCTGATGCTTTTGCTACTTTTTTTAATTATTAATATAGTTGTTTTCAGTTTATTGTATTCTATAATACCGGGAAATCTATAACGATCACACGGAAGAGATCATGGTAGAATCGTGAAGGTTCCCACTGAGGACAGTGGTCACTTGCATAAAAATGCGGAAATCTAGTGCACTTTGATAGCAACTCTCTAATGGATGACTGACTGCCTTGAAAATATTTTAATGGCTCTTTTTTACACAATAATATATTGCTGTCAATTATCAAAGCAAGTTCACCACGGCATAGAGTAAATATATTACGTGGCTGCGGTGTGAAGTGGGTACAGAATGTGAAAGACTATAATATTTCCTGAGAAACAATTGAGTACATAATAGTTAAAAGGATACTAATAGTTCCTTTAACTAATTACTGTAATAATGAGTAAAAATCCGAAATATAAAAATATGAATAATAAAACATAATATTTAGAGTGCCGAGAATATACTCCTACATATTTGAATATGAAACATTAGTACCATATATATTTAAAACCAAAGCACGTGTGCAGAAAGTACCTTTATGAAGCTCTTGAGAATTTGTACCAGCAATAACAAAGTGAAACATTGCCATAAAATACTAATAATTAGCCATTAGCCATTATTTGCACATATACAAATTGGGAGCCACTCGAGTTTTACATTCGACAATATAGAGGTCAGTGTTGCGCTGTAAAAGAATTATGAATGAATGAACGAAATGAACGTGAAACTCTTTATGGCGCAAACAAATAGGACCACACATAACATAGAAAAACTAAACACAAATAAGTACAAAAGGCGGTCTAATTACAAACGATTTCTGCCAGACAACCTTTATAATCATGAAATTTCTGAGAAACAATAAAATTACTATAAATGAGTAAAAAAAATAGAGGAGATGTAATATTACAGGTAAAAGTAGAATAATATAAATTGTTGTAACTCAAGTAGGTACATGAAAATTTAATTATTAAAGGCTTGTTATGACAAGTTACGGAAGCCGCTACAAGCCTTATTTCGATCGCTTATATAACGTAGCTCGATCGATTCTCAACAGATTGTATGAAGAACTTTTAAGGTACATGTATCCAACAGCCTGTCAGTAATTGTCTAGGGAAATATATAAGTAGTCAAGTCTCCGGGAGGTTCTTACTGTGAGGTTGTATTTTATGGTAAACATTCTACTACGAATTATTAAAAGCGATTTTTTGTAAGTAACAAGCTGTCCTCACACACGTTGTTCTGTCTTAAATATGAACCAGAATGAAAAATATACCTATAATGCAACCTACGTCCTAGTCCTACACCTACAACCTACAGCTTTTCCAATATTTCTCACGGTTTAAACCCTGAACTTCCACAATTATTTGAAAATCAAAATTAGCCAAATCGGTCCAGCCGTTCTCGAGTTTTAGCGAGACATTGGAATTGCAATCCATTTTTACATCCCTCGGGAAGGGGATAAAAAGTATATTATTTCCGTCTCCTGGTTCTAAGCTACCTCTCCACCAATTTTTAGCCAAATCGGTTCAGCTATTCTTGAGTTATAAATAGTGTAACTAGCACGACTTTCTTTTATATATATAGATTACTAGCTTTTGCCCGCAGCTTCGCCCGCGCCGGAGAGTGTTCGTGGCAATAAACATAAAAGAGAAACAATCCCACCATACATTGTTTTGTTATTTATCTCCAGCGGGTTAGGTTAGGCAGCGTTTTCGATAAAAGTTCCCAGACGATGATTTTTTCCGACACCTTCAACAATTATCGTCATAAATTAAACAATTTCTACAAAACCTCAACAAGTTATTATCGACCTAAACCTTCCTAAGGTAGCACTCGGTTGGTTAATGTAAACGGCATGAAAATCCTTTCAGTAGTTTTTGAGATTATCACGAAGATACAGACAGACAGATTCGGCGGGGCACTTAAGTATCCTATGTCCGTCTCCTGGTTCTAAGCTACCTCCCAAACAATTTTCAGCCAAATCGGTTCAGCCATTCTTGAGATATAAATAGTGTAATATATAATATAATTCTCATATATAATATAATAACTCACATATCATATTCAGTAATTATATTAATTCAGATCCATGGAGAAGTGGAGATAATCGAGAAATTGTTAATCATATTTCATATGAATGTTCGTTGAAATGAGTAAAAATATCACAGTATTTACCTCCCTCTTGTAATAACATAACGTTTCATAATAGTACCTTGAATAAATTGTTGAAAGTAATGTATTTTTACACAGAAATTGGGAAACTAAAGAGACAATAGATTATTCTTAGCTTTTGTAAAGACCTTTGTTGACGCAGCATGAAGTGCGCCGACCAAAGGATGCAATTTTATATAACCATAGAACGTACAAACGTTAAAGTGCCGCATCCTCATTTTTCTGTTGTTTGACAAAGCAATCTTAGTTATTAGCTTTGTTTTTATTAAATGAAACCGGCAAACGAGCATACGGATTGCATGAAGGGACGCGGTAACACTGATACTCGCAACAACAGAGGAGTTACAAGTGCCTCACCGGTCTTTAAAACCCGGTGGGGATTTTAAAAGTTGTAAACTCATAAGTCAAAACTAAACTTGTAAGTTAAGCTTCGATAACTTTAACATTCCATCAATTTAATAGTTCAATTCAATTACTTTTTTTTCTACTAAATAATTGTGAATCAAAAATAATTTTAACATAATATTTTTAACTGCAACCCAACACCCATGTAACACATATTTAAAGGTTGTTTTAAATCAATTACGGATAATTTGGGCATACGAACTACTGCTTATGTAAAGTACAACATAACTACAACGAATTATTTAAAGTATATGAGATACTACCCGTGCATGCAAAAGTTGATTACACTATAGCGCTAGAGCAGTATAGTATAAATAAATATAAAGAAAATATAGAGCATAAATAATATAATACAAGAAAAGTAACACAAGGTAAATATGTAATGTCAAATATTAAAAATTACTATGGTAAGAGAACTGGACGATATTTGACACAATTAATATACAATAAAATAGATTTCTTAAGAAATTAAAAATTAAATTTGTCAATTAAAAAAAAAAAGGCTGAAAAGTTATTTATTGGAAAATACTATTATGTATTAGAAAATAGTAGTAATATTTCGAAATAAATGTCAATAAAGAAGTAAAGAAGGATAATAAGTATAAGAGAGGTATTAACATGTCAGTACAAAATTATTTAAAAATATATTTAGATGTTAGAAATAACATTTATTATTTTGTTTGATGAAAATTGTTTGAAATAGAATTGTAATTATTTTATTTAGAACACTTCAACCGCCAACAAACTGCTTCATAGTTTGGCGATTTATGTAATGACTATAAAATATGTTATTTTTTGTGTTAATAAAAAAAAAGGCTATTTATATTTTTATTTTTTTTTATTACAATATGATATACATTTAATCAGTTATGATAACAAAATCAATTGTACTATAAAAGTAGGTAAGTACTAAAAAAATAATAACTACTCCAAAACTTAAAATGCTACAAAAAAAAGAAATCTCCCAGGTCATCCCCACCAGGCAGAGTACCTAGAAGGCTCAAAGAGTTTCCTCGCTGGATTGCGATACTTATTCTCTGGGCCAGGTAGGTGCCGGCTCTGGGGTCTCGGGTGGCCTCAATGAGTTTTTTGGAGATTTCTCCGAAAAGTTTGTGCGCACCCAGACCCCATGTACCTAAGGTTTCAACCCCAAACGGTTCAAATATGAGATCCCCACTAAGGTTCTCATATTTGCGCCGCTTGAGGTTTTCCGCCTGATTGGCGGCCGCACCTGCAGAACTCGAGGTGCCCTGGACATGGGACGGAGCAAGTGTATCGACGCAAGTAGCGTCCCATACAAGAGCCCGTCCCACTCTCCAAGGGACCAGGGTCATACCGTCTGGTCTCTTGCCATCGTCGCGCGCCAAACCAGAGGGTTCCAGCACAGCTGGCACTCCGGCGGTGACAAGAGCCCGACGGATGAGATCGTTCAGACAGTGATGTCGGGAGATGCGGCCGGCGCTTCGTTGACAGGACAGCCCGTGGTGTCCGAGGCTGTCCACATTTGCACCACAAACACAGCGATGGGGGACGACGTGGGGGGTGCCAAGACGCAGGGAAGTAGCTAACCGGAAAGATGTTCGATCCAGCAATGTGCCCGTATTGGGTGACGGTAATGCTTGTAGCCAAAGGCCCGACTCCCACTTCTCCGCAGCTAAGAGGCGAGCCTGCTCCACAGGACTGGAGGACGTATTAAGAAGATTATTCCGTACCAGTCTGCAGAGTGGCTCGTCCCAGAGCCTTTGGGAAAAAGTATTGTCAGGCAATTCGCTACAAGCACTAGTTACGCTCCAGGCGTCCTTGGCCTCGTCCAGAAAGGTAACTGTATTGGAGTAGGATGGGTGATGTAGTATTTTGGAGATAAGACTATGGTTCGCGTGGACTGAGGACAAGAAGGCCGGAAGCGATATGTCAGAAGGCTTTCGAACACCCAGGCCACCGAACCTAACTGGAAGCGTTGCCTGAGTCCATGCGCGGTCATCGAAATTTGTATTCAAAATAGTGGAGAGCGTTTGTCTTATGGTATCATCCAACTGTTTGAGAAGTTGAGGGAACTTCCACAGTTGACAACACCGTAAGACATATGTCAATTTAGGTACGAAAATGCAAAAACGGATTAGGGTAAAGGCCATGTGACAGTTAATTTGGAGGAGGCGGTCTAAAGTTTCATTAAAATTTTGTAATTTGTTATCTAAGAAGTCCGGAAGAGATTCGTCTAAAATAGGTGAGCCCAAAAGGAAGAGCGAATCCTTGTCAATGACAGACAGTTGTGGAGCTATTTCTTTAAAGCTGGATATAATCGCGTTTCTATCCCCACAACGGTCTGGCACAAAAAGTTCTATTTATATTATAATTATTATAATATTATTATAATAATTATGTTGAATGTTGAAATGCTGTATGCATACCCATTTGTGATCGACCTTACATAATACCATTGTGATTGTAGGTACTAAATATGATATTAAATCGTTTTTGCTAAGCAACAATGTAAATATACTTTCTAGATTAGAATCGAATGTGTATAATGTCTAATAGAAAATCTTAACTGCTATATCAAACATGTCGCATTTACTAATGAATATGCTGCTGTGACAGACGATTGTAAGACGATAGGCGCAACGCACACTGCAATAATATTTCATTTCTACCGTTTCAAATTCAAAATTCAAATTCATTTATTTGCCAAGAATGTTCTTGGCAAATAAATGAATATAACGGCAATATAAATATAAACACCTCTCTACCATGTGGTAGAGAGGTGTTTATATTTATATTGCCGTTACTCCGTTTGATTTACTATTGAACGACACAGAAAACAAATATGAAACAGACAACCCACGAAAATAAGTAGGAAAATTATGATCTTAATATCATAAACATTCTAGGAAATTTAACTTCAGCAAAAACTTGCAGCATACTTAGGCCAGTAGCCAGTACGTAGGTTATATATATATTAACCATAAAAGCGCTAATTACGTAGAAAACCAACTATTACGTAAGATGATATGTTGGTTTTATACACAAGGTATTCTCTAGAACTAAAACTAGCGCATTACTCATTTATCGTTTTGTTGTTATTAATCTCAATCCTAAATATAATGACGACTAAATAAGTGAGACTTATTTGATTATTACCAATGTATAAGTGATAAATTATCTTCTTCCCAAGAAGATAATTTACTCTATTATATTGTGATTGTTATTAGGTAAATAATTATATACGTTACTGTCGATTTCATTATATCTACCATTAAATTAAATTATGTAATCGTTGATTGAAGTACATAACTTTGATGTAATTAACTTCCAAGCGGTTAGTCATTTTACTAATCATGATACAACAATTGGCATAAAAATGAGCGTGGGTGCATTGGCGGCGACCATCAAAGCATTGCATAAGAAAATCTTTAAATAAATCAAGTTCTAGCCCCTTGGATTTGCGAATATTCATAAGTATCGTGTTATTTGGCAAACATAGAATGCTAATGCTATAATGTTTTGACCAAATTATAGGTCTTTACCTATGAAATTGCCGTTCTACAGTACTGGCCATCTCAAATCAAAATAATTATTGTTTGGTTAAGAATTCTAATTTCAAATTATTTTTATTTTAAAAACATGGAATTCTTTTTCCAAAAATAGTCATTTGTTTATTGATTAGTGTTACATTTTCATCGCATTTCCATCTTTTTTGTCATCATGGATACGTTAAAAATTCGAGTAATTATGGAATATGAGTACCGTCGTGGCAGCAACGCGGCACAATCGGCACGCAAAATCAACGACGTTTACGGAGCTAACACTACAAACTAACGCACCACCTGTTATTGGTTTGCTCGCTTCCGTTCTGGAAATTTCGACCTGAAAAATGAAGCTCGCGGTCGTCCGAAGACTTTGGTCAACAATGACGAATTAAAGGCGATTGTGGAAGCTAATGATACATAACCTACTGCTGATTTAGTAGCAGCTTTCGACGTTAGCGTCAAAACAATATTGGTCCAATTGCGTCAAATCGGCAAGGTAAAAAAGCTTGACAAATGGGTGCCCCACGAACTCAATGATCGCCAGCGCGAAGTACGCGTCGAGACGTGCCTTCTACTGCTCAACAGACACACAAATGAAGGAATTTTGAACCGCATTGTTACCTGCGATGAAAAATGGATTCTGTTTGATAACCGCAAGCGCTCAGCAAGTTGGTTGGATCCTAGTTCAGCACCTAAACAATGCCCTAAACGAAAACTTACCCCTAGAAAAGTTATGGTCACTGTTTGGTGGTCTAGCGCCGGTGTGATTCATCACAGCTTCTTACCAAACGGGGTGAGCATTACTGCAAATGTGTACTGTGAAGAACTGAACACAATGATGGAGAAGCTGGCACATGTCCAACCAGAATTGGTCAATCGCTCGTCTCCGCTGCTCCTGCACGACAACGCGCGACCTCATACTGCACAGCAGACGGTCTCCAAGTTGCAAGAACTGGGGTTGGAGGCTCTCCGTCATCCGCCCTACTCACCAGAACTTGCGCCTACAGACTACTACTTTTTCCAGAATAGGGATAACTTCTTGGCGGGAAAAAAAATCAATACCCGAGAGGCAGTACAAAATGCCTTTGAAGAATTTGCTGCCTCCCGTCCAACTGATTTCTTTAAGAAGGGCATCAATAAACTGCCCCTGCGTTGGCAAAGATGCATTGATTACATGGGTGATTACTTCGATTAATACAAATAAAAAATACATGAAAAAAATTCGTTTAAATTTTTTCATACAAAACGGCAATTTCATAGATAAAGACCTAATATGAATGTATTTACTGTCTTTGATTGTAGGCCTTACGACTTTAACTATAAAATAATCAATGGTACTATCTAGTGTATCTAATTTATATGAGATCGCTTATTTCAAAGACAACGGAAAAAAAATTAAATTATTAAATTTATTTTATTGATAATAATTAGCGTAGATAATTTAAGACAAAGGTAGCGCCATTAACAAAATATAATTTACCGTTAAGTATTAAGTAATACTAATATAATATAATTAAAATCAATAAAATATTAAGACATAATAAGTATCTTCTGTAATAGTTTCGCACTTTAATGACGATACGCACGTGTGACGGTGTGATATCCATTTCGCTATGGCATAACTCTTAATGTGCGCTCATCCTTACGTCACAAACGACATGTCATTATGCCACGGCGAAATGTCACACCGTCACAAAACATTGGCGACACTTTCTCCCCTGGTATTCGGTTCGAACTCCATAAGTAAAAGTGACACAAACCTGTCCGTGTTTAATATTCGATGTATCGACACTTTATGTAATTTTTATCTACAAAGAGTAGAGTTCGCAGTCGAATTAAAATTTATGTTGAATGATTTCGTTTCTTTTCTCATAGAAATCATATCATTTACGAATAAGAATAAATTGTTAGTTAAAATTAATTGACTACTGGTGCTGAATAAAAACAAAATTTTACATTCCTGTCTACGATGCGGTGTGTAGGTACTATCGTAGCGATGTGTTCTGACCCATAGTCATTAAAATATAATAACACCGGCACACAAAAAAAAATGTCTGTTCACCGGGCGCCACATATCTACGGGCATGTTTTTCGCCCACTGAATATGAATTTCAGGTCAGTTTAGGCCGTCCAGCCTTCAATTTTTTATATCAAGATAATCCCAATTTGATTTTAATTCTTTTGAATTTGAACAATTGATGATTTTTTACAATTTTTTTAGATTTAAAACGGTTTATGATTAAAGTACGATCGAAATTAGTATTTAAGAGATCAAAATACATGAAAATTATGCTTGCCTTAGATCTCAAATTTTTTTTTCTTGCCAAATCGAATTTTCGCTATTTTTTGGGGTGTTTTGCAATTTACTCGAAATTAAAGGCTGGACGGCCTAAACTGACTTGAAATTCGTATTCAGCGGGTTGAAAAACATGCCCGTAAATAGGTGGCGCCCGGTGTACAGACAATTTTTTTTTGTGTGCCGGTGTAATCTTAATATATTGCATACCTACATAAACATTACGTTGAATATCTACAGTGTTCTATATTAATTATTTACATCGAACGACGAAAACTTAACTTAGAAATTTAAATTATTCAATCTCAACTCCCGTTTTACAACTTAATTGTAACGATATATTTTATTAAAATTAATTAAAACACCCTATACAGTTTACACTTTATTGAAGCGTTAAACCTCGTTGGCCTCATTACTCGCTCGTTACTTAGTGACGAAACCTTTGTAGTAATTTATTATTATCAATAATACTTTAGTGAATTAAAACAATGGTTAAAAATTAACGCCCAAAATTAATAATCAATCTTTATATCATTTAAGCCATCTTGAAATCAAGATTTCAACACATTCAAGTCAATTTTTGTTTGAGAATCTAAGATTGAAGTCAATCTAAGATTTTAGATACGTTATTAATTTAGGGCGTAAGTGGACCGCCAAAATTGACAATATTTTGTTGTTCCTGTTTCAGTTAAACCACCAACCTGGTCTTCCAAGCCTGGTAAGTAATATTTTACAATAATCTAAAAAATTAATGCGCCCCTGACTTCCTTTTATCAAGCGGTAAGAGAACAACAGAAGACGATGAGTAATGGATAATAACAGTCTTGATCACATTTGCTTTTAACTAAAGAAAACTGCATTAAAATATATCTATAAGTTTCGGAGCTGCATGATTCCATGGGCAGAACCACATCTGATGCCCGCTCTCTGAAGATTTTACATAAACTATATTATAGATAAACTATGTTTCTCTGGTGCAGAGTCCTAAAGATCCATCTAGTGGTCACTAGATGACTCTTTTTCAAATTCGAGCTAATTAGTGAGATACAATTGGTAAAAATGGTTGTAATAGCTAAAATAATTGTAGTTGGGTAATCCACCTACAAACCTTAGAAGATTTGTAGCATCATCATCAATGTTTTTTCATGTGGCTATGAAAAAACATTCACACCTTGATATCAACATAATGTTAGAATTATACTCTGTGATCTATATATTATTGCCTTGAAAATCACTATTTCCAACACTTCCATTTCCTGCGCTATAATTGTAAGAAATAACCATTTTAACTAGTTATTTAACTCCCACTCAGCGAGCGTGAAGGCAACCTTTTCTATTTCTAAGGTCAATACATTTTTATGCGATAAGTTCGCATATTATTCAATCATATCATTGGCGATAACTGGACATGTATGTTGTATACATTTTGTGTTAGACTACGTATCTGTACGATCGCCGACAGCTCTGCTATACCACTTTTAGACCTTATTGCATGGTGATATAGTTTAAAAGTGGTACCCCGGATCTCTCTCACGTCCACTATCTCCAAGACAAGTGCAGGAGACTAGAGAAGCTTTGGTAAAAAAATATATAACCCATTGTATAATATAAACAAGTTGAAGCTCTAAATATGTAGCTGTTTATCTGTTTCCTGAAAACGATAGCTAACTATGTAGCTGTTAATCTATTCCTCTTTCTTTAATCTGTGACATGGCCACAATTGAAATGAGTCCATTCCACAGAAGAATAAACAAAAAACCGAATGGTCGAGAAGTGAATCAATAAATGAGATTGTAGTACGTGAGTATAGGTATTTTTTCATGACTAAGGCGATTTTGGCAGTATATGTATGTATGTATGTATGTATGTATGTTCCACCGTAGCGCCTAAACTACTGGTCCGATTTGAATAAATAAGCTATCAATAGATTCGTAACAAATAGCTCAGGTCACAAGGCATATAATTTACGTAGTCGGGTTATGGTTTTTTTTAAATTGTGGTTATTTACTCTGTGGTCATGCGACGCTGCGTTCACCTATGCACATAACCCACGGTTACAAAAAACTTTAATCATATTTATTTCAACAAAATTCATATTTTTGCAATCGAAAACCAAAATAGCTAAGCACCTAGACAAATTTAAATAGCTAAATAATAAAACATATAATTTGCGATTATATCACAAAAAATATCCTTTGCTGTTTCACGTTCGATAGTGACAGTGCAACATTTTTTGCTCTTATTAAGGTTTCTTGTTGCCATTCATGTGGCAATTAAAGTGAACGGATTCAGGATATCAACTAGTGTAGACGCTCATTAACAATCCTTTCGTTTAGAATTGAGTCATAGATGGTAGACGCATGACTTGATTTCCTTAGTATGTTTATAATAATAATAATATAATATCTATGGACGCTTTCACACCACGACAATCTGGTCCTGTACTAAGTATCCGAAGAACTTGTATCACAGGTACCAGACAACGGAAATATATTTAATACTGTTATACTATACATAAAGATTTTTATTACACTATACATGTATTTAATACACATCCAAGACCCAGGAACACAAAAACTTTTGTCCCTTCGGCGGGATTCGAACCCGCGACCTTTAGCTTGAGCGCCAACGCACTAACCACTGAGCCACAGAGGTCGTCAAATTTACTTTACTTCACTTGGATATAGGCGATTTTACGAAACATCAACAGATGATAAACATAGTCCACATAATTGTTGTAACGCCTAGTTTTAACTTTTGTTGGATGTCCGTGACAGTAAGTAAAATAAAATAAAAATACAATGTACGAAATTCTACGTGCTCCGCGACCGCGACATTAATCTTAGTTATTTAATTCTGGTGATAGTTCAATCAACACATTCTTTTCAGAATGTCACAAAACGTTAACAATTAACCGCGTTCTTTTTAAAATTTGAAACTTTAATTGGTATACGAGTATCTATTTTACGTTAGCCTAGTCACCTACACACGGCAGGGGTCACCGGCTCCACGGCCTAGTGAAGTGGCCTAAATATCCCGATTCTCGGACCATCACAGGTGACTCCGTGTCGACGACCTATCGCAATCCGTAACAAATTATTCTGATTGTAGTGAAAAAGCATCGCAATTATTTTGTACGTCGCCGCGGTGTCGCGTTACTTTACAAATAGTTAACTTAAACCAAGCAGCGAGCGAGCTGATAACTGTCGCCACTAGGGCTCTGCAATAAATACATAAAAAGATAAATAAATAAATAAAATCTTCATTTGAATATTACAAAAGAAAAATATGTTGTACAAAACAAAAACTGAACAATCAATAAATGTTTAGTGGCGACCTTCCTGCTGGATGCAGTTTCTTCCCGGAAACCATGCAACAAATAATAAATTAATGATACCTAGAGAGAGGAAAAATATCTTACTACTTTCGCAAAAAGGGTGACTCATAGAATTACCCCCTTACTAATAAAACTATTTACACAACGGATAACTTACACAACGTTACTGTCTTTGTCTGATACGTTGGAAATGTCACATGGTAGAAAAAGATAGCAACGTTAAGTTATCCGTTGTGTAAATATTTTTATTAGTAAG
The DNA here is from genome assembly GCA_037179445.1 of Phengaris alcon alcon. Taxonomy (NCBI): domain Eukaryota; kingdom Metazoa; phylum Arthropoda; class Insecta; order Lepidoptera; family Lycaenidae; genus Phengaris; species Phengaris alcon. Next base: position 325,849 of record JAYRCH010000710.1, read on the forward strand.
GGGGTATAATATACACAGACACGTCAAACTTATAAAACCCCTCTTTTTCGTCGGAGATTAAAAAGAAATCAAACAAATACGTAAGCAACACGCTAAATCGCATCGTTTGAATAGCATAATTTACACACTTTTTGCTATTTAAAATAATCTAACACGAATTACTTTCACGTTACATAAGTGTGAGCAAACTCAATAGTATAATTTATAATAACGACACTGCGCACCTTTCTCCGTTTATTTATAATTTATTTTATTTACAATATTATTACAGTCATAAATTTTTCAATTTAAAGTGCATTAGCGCGCTACTACTAGTGTTAATAGAATGTATTAAGTACTTAAACTTTGCTCTAGCCTTTTTATGTAACAAGTTCGCTAAGCAATGTAGTTATGACCGTAATGGCCGTGTCAGGTAAGTATTTTATTTGGGGTTATTTCCTAAACGTTTTATTGAAAAATAAAATAATAGTTTGCCCTATAAAGGAAAAAAATCCTACTCGGAGGTGCTTAATTCAATAACTAATAGAAATATGATAAGATATGATTTAGTAGGTACCTATTTTTGGGATTCCGTACCCAAAGGGTAAAACGGGACCCTATTACTGACACTTCGCTGTCCGTTTATCCATATGTCTGTCACCAGGCTATATCTTATAATCCGCGACAACTAGACAGTTGAAAAATTACAGATGATAATATTGTATTTCTGTTGCCGCTATAACAACAAATACTAAAAAAAACGTAGGGTTACGTTACTAATATGTGAGAAGTTTTCCAGGTAAGAGCATTTTACAAGTTGCTAACCGTTTCGACGGTAAGCCGAAGTCGGACAGACGGACGGGACGCACATGACGAAACCATACCCATACGAAACCATAAGGGTTCCGAGAGCTTCGTGCGCGTTTCCCACTCGCACTTGGCCGGTGTTTATGAATTAAATTTTAATCCGTATATATCTAATTCCCGTTTTTACCCATCGGTTAGAACGGGAATGAGCCATTGACCCATTTTAATAGCTTTACATTGTCGTTAAACCGTAGTTACAATAAATTAAGTAACGAAAAACTAATAACAAGTTAATATTATGTTGTGTTTGTAGAAATGTTCAATTAGCACTTAAACCTTGTTACACTCAGAATTGTGGCTTGTAACACGTTATTTGTCAAGCTTTCCGATATTGTTCAGCAATTAGTCTGTCGTAATTCCGTCGAAATCGAAGTATATGGGCGAACTATTCGTTTCGTCACTTATTTCAAGAGGCGAGTCGCCTTGATATGATTTTCATGCATCCATGACGCTACATACTGCGCCTGACGACTACGTTCGTGGAACAAAAGTAGTTAATACGTCATTAATTTGTAAAAATAATGATGTTTAATAGTTAAGAATTGAGTGTTTGATAGTTTATAGCACAGAATAAATAATATATACTCTCTTTAGTCTGTGGCTCATAGAATCATTTTTGGACCAATCAAAATGCTTTTGGCTGTGTTAGACGTTTATGAGAATACCATATTGTTCCTGATTTACATATCGAGACTGCATCGAATCTGTAGGTATAAATTTAAATAATGTAAGGTTAAATTAAATTATTACAACAGATGAAAACTAAGCAGATTTTTACGATCTTAGTCATAATATTTACTCTTTATAATTACCTATTTAAGATTTTGACATTCTCTGTTAATTATAGTTACAAAATGTAAATAAAATTCAATGCCATATAACTCATTTATATACCGTTTTACCTGAATGTGTTGTGTGTAATTATTGTTACTTTATATTGCAATAACATATATTGAAAAATGCCTTTAATTGCCTTTTCTATAATCTATACTAATATTACAAGTTTTATTGCGGTAAAATGTATGGTTCCCGCGAGATTTTGTTTTGCGCGCACGAAGTCGCGGGCAACATCCAGTGTATCATAATTGCCTTAAAATAAATATAATAAATCACCTTTTAATGATGCGCCCACTTTTGTCCACAGTGCAAAAAGATGTGCAAATGCGTCGGGTAAAAAAAAGATGATGTATTAAGTTACTTAGATAAAAACAACACTCAACTACATTTTTTATAAAAAAAAATAACCCGACGTATATACGAATTATATAGTACGAATTATATAGCCTATGTTACCCGGGCTATTGTTACGAATCTATTGACACCTCATTCATTCAAATCGGACCAGTAGTTTAGGTGCTATGGCGGGACAAATATACATAGACTGCCAAAATCTATTGTGTGCGTCCACACTGAATGCGCGGCGACTAGGGCCTGACGCTAGTACGGCGAGCGGGGGCGTGCGGTGGCCACAGTGACGCGCGAGCTCTTGCAGCAGTTCGACGTATATTAGGTGTTACAAACTATGGACGAGGATTTGGCATTTTTACTGGACAGTCCAGTCCTGAGATGGGAGGTGTTGAACACTAAAGATGGTGTGTATGAAATAAATAAAAACAGAGCAATAACTGGTGAATTTTTTAGTTTATATGAAGAATTGAGATTATACCCCACCAAATTCTTTGAGTACACTCGAATTCCGTAATTATTGCCATTTTAAGTTTTACTACAAACAGATGCGCATATGCCGAGCGACAAGACCGAACAGGTTTGTTATCCCCGCCACCCGCGTATTGGGTCGCTCGCTGACTAGGCCCGTAATGTGGCCAGAACGCGCGGACAGGAACGTTTGAAAACTACGCGTTCTGCCTCGCTCGGTCCCGTCGCACTAGGCTTCCGTCTTAGTCACTACAGTATGGACGCAAAGGCGCGTTTCATATGTTTAATACTTCGCGCCCGTCGTCGCAACCGCGCTAGGCTCGCAATGTGGACGCACACTAACTCTACCTTTTTGCTTCGCCGTAGTCGGCTAAAAATGGACAGATGCTATCTAAATTGATGCTATAAAAAAAAATTGTTAATATGAAAAATTTTTTACTACTTACTAATGCACATCTTTTGTATTCCAAGCCATTTGGGGCTATAAATGCCTACTGCCTAGAAGGAGACAACTATAATAGGGAGACGACTACTTGTAAAATATTTAGTTTAATTTATATACTCAAAGTATTGAGGTATTACTACTTGATAAACGTAAAAAAAATATAATATTAAATCTTATGTGTAGTATAGTAATTTTATTTCTATACAAAAAAGTTTCTATGTATTTTGCTAAATAGGTAAAAAACGTACATCATTAGTTTACTTAGATCATATTACGATACACAAAAACATTCTTTATAATGAGTATGAACTTAAAGGCACCGGCGATATTTACAAATATGTTCCTGCGGCCTTACACAAGTCTTACGCTTTTACCTGACCGTGACGTCATAGTTAGGTACGACTTTTGTATGGAGCGTTTTCACGAGACTTGCGAAATTTTGTTAACAAATCGCTGTATCTATGAGTATGTATCTGTATCTATTGTTTTTTTATAAATTGTTTCTTCTGAGAACTTACTCATATTTAAGAGTACTATTAATGTATGCAATAATAAAAATTAAGTTGTCTAGCCTCTTATACCTACACAGGGACATAACATGTTTTGCGTCTATCTAGAGAGATATAGCCTGGTAACCGACAGTCAGATAGACGGACAGACGGACGGACAGCGGAGTCTCATTAATAGGCTCCCGTTTTTACCCGCTTTGGGCACGGAACCCTCAAAAGTACTAATATTTAGGTAGATAGACATTATGTACTAAAACGTTACTGTTGATACGAGTGATCAGATCGTGTACAATTATTATTTTGAATTAGTGTATTTTTCTACTTTTTTCTTAAATTGTGCGTCTATTTAAGTTTATAGTAAAATTTTGTAGTACCTGCTGGTAAAACACGTACGGCCGAATCCTGAAACGCTAATCAAAATTAAGAGCCCTCCTATTCACAGGCTGTCGCTGGATCCGCTAGCCGAAATGACAAGCACAGCATGTGACTTGAGCGTCACTTAATCGTAACTATCGTAGCAGTATTCGACCGTCAAGCAGAATAAAGAGAGATAAATGTAAACATTTCAATTAGGTACCTAATCCACGTAGCTGAAATAAATTATTACACGACACTTGAAGCGATCGAATAAAGAATGAAATATGTAAGCGTCTGAAACTCAATTTAGATATTGAATGAATATAAATTATACACCGTTTTCGTAAATACGAAGCCCCAAAGCCGCGTACGTAAGGACCCCTTCCATTTCCTCTTGAAGCTGAATCCATTCAGGAAGGCAGGGTACTTACGACTCCTAATCGAATGCTTAAAATATTACCTAGCACCCTAATAACAGTACATTGCACATTGTACCTGTTTTTGTGTGCCTTTTTATACTAGTTTATAATAATATATTCGAGCTCTTTTTTTGGTTAATTTGTGTTTTCTTTTTTAAACAACAATATTTCCCCGTAAATGATATGTTACCATCGATGATTTAAAAAAGGGATTCTAAAAAAAGGGGAAGCCAGGGATTACTAAGCGACAAACAATACGGATTCCGTAAGGGTCGCTAGGCTGGTGATTTCTTGGCGTACCTAACTCATCGTTGGGCTCAGGCAATTGAGTCGAAGGGAGAGGCATTGGCTGTTAGTTTGGACATTGCGAAGGCCTTTGATCGGGTTTGGCATAAAGCGCTGCTATCAAAGCTTCCATCATACGGGCTGCCCGAGAAATTATGTAAGTGTCACTAGTTTCTTAGCAGATAGAAGCATAAAGGTCGTAGTAGACGGCGAATGCTCGGAAACTCAGCCTGTTGATGCTGGTGTCCCTCAGGGCTGTGTGCTATCGCCCACCCTATTCATACTGCATATCAATGACATGTTACGGACCAACGGCATTCATTGCTATGCGGATGATAGTACAGGTGATGCTGTATATACCGGCTCCCCCAATATTTCTCGGCTAAATGTCATTGAGAGTCGAAACGAACTTGTGTCTAAAATAGAGAATTCATTGGAGAAAGTCTCTGAATGGGGTAGACGTAAGTTAGTCCAATTCAACCCTGCCAAGACACAAGTCTGCGCGTTCACCACTAAAAAGTCACCAATGGTCGTATATCCTCGTTTCGAGGGCACATCTTTAACCATCTCCCCTAGCATTGAGACACTTGGCGTCAACATATCGAGCGAAGACCAGTTCCGATATCATCTAGAGGGTAAGGCCAAGTTAGCCTCGAAGAAGCTTGGTGTTCTTAACAGAGCGAGACAGTACTTCAGTCCGGACCAACGCCTACAACTCTACAAGGCGCAGGGTCGGCCTCATATGGAATATTGTTCTCATCTCTGGGCAGGGGCGCCAAAATACCAACTGCTCCCTCTGGATCGTATCCAACGAAGGGCCGCTCGAATTGTTGACTGCCATAGTGTTTCAAACAGCTTGGACCCCTTGGAATTACGCCGAGATGTAGCTTCACTCTGCATCCTCTATCGGTTGTATCACGGGGAGTGCTCTGAGGAATTGTTCGGAATCATACCACCTGCAACTTTTCGCCATCGTCCCACGCGAAAAACATACCATCCTCATCACCTTGATGAGTGGCAGTCTTCCACCGTGCGCTTTTCGCGTAACTTTCTGCCGCGCACTGTAAAACTCTGGAACGAACTGTCACCAGCAGTATTTCCGGACCTATACGACCTACAAACCTTCAAGAAGAGAGCGTATTCCCTCTTAAAAGGCCGGCAACGCACCTGCAGCTCTTCTGATGTTGCGAGTGTCCATGGGCGACGGTAGTTGCTTACCATCAGGTGACCCGTTTGCTCGTTTGCCCCCTTATTTAATTAAAAAAAAATAGTCTCGGAACCCTTATGGTTTAGTCATGTCCGTCCGTCCGTCTTCGGCTTACTGTAGCCTTTTTAGTGCTTTGCACAGATATGTGTATTTACTACGTCGACAAATTACGTTTTTTGTTTTTGGGGTACCTACCTACACGTAAAGTGGGGATGTTTTTTTTTTCTCGCGTACCCTACCTCATTTAGGTTTCCATTTGCGAGATATTCAACTTTAAAGGGCATTTTTTTTGTAAAAATAGAGCGTCCTCTAAAAGCTGGCTGAAGAAATTCATAATAGTAGTCCATGTCATCACATGGACTACTATTAACTCATTAACTCCTGAACTTATAAAGTTAGATTAGCCGTTATAGTTTTTCTTTAAAATTCATCAACTTTAAAGGAAAACTATAACGGCTAATCTAACTTTATCAGTTCAGGAGTTAATGAGTTATAGATTAACTTGTAAAACACGCTTACTTGGAAAACTTCTTACTAAATTATTTCTTTATTTTAATAACTAAATAATAAGAAACATGTAAAATATTGGTATAACGTAAGCGAATCCGACTCGCACTTGGCCGGTTTTATTATAATGGTGCTTAAAAATACAATAAATAATAAAAAATAAGACGAAACACACTCCCATGCGTTTTGCACAATTTTGTCACACGTTTATCAATATTATCTAAGAGGCCGCCTTTGACAAAAGAACCCGAATAAAGTTCAAACTTAAAAATTGAATGAATTATGGTTGTATTTTTACCACTGAGCGACCATTACATAATGGTCAGCCTAGACCAGAGAAATGACTGGTCAATACTCATAACCCGATACGTCTGTGTCGGGATGCGCCGATTTCGCCGTTCGCGTCCGAGCGTCCGTATAATGTTATAATTGAGATCAGAAAAGGTCTCATTACTAGATTCACGCCACAACCTGGCATCGAACCCTCTCCATTGTAATCCATAAGGTTTACCCCTTAGTCCGCGGAACTCTATTTTGTAGCAGGTTGTAATTAAAGCTATTTTTTGGGAACTGTTACAACTTCGTAATAGACTTATAATCCTTAGTTAATTCAATATCCCATCCTAGCCTGCTTAAAACTATTTAATAATCGAGTACGCGCAAAACAAGGCGAGGAAATATGAAAGTTTCAAACAGATGGGAAAAAATTCCTGAACGGAAAACAACATTGTAAAATTATTTTATTTTCTAAGTCTTTTGTAAATAAGGATAAGGTTTGCGTCGGTTCTTACTATGTATTGATTGGTTTTGTCAGTAATTCACCCGTTATTACAAATGTGACATAGTAATTATTCGAAATGAGCATAACGTTGTTCGCAACGACCTTAATTATTTTGTGACCTACGAGGCTGGTCGTGCACTGAAACATTTACACACATGTGTAAATATAAGTGTGAGTGTATTAAATGCATGTACAGTCAGCTTAAATTAAAGCTTTGTCTTTAAAACATTCAGGTGTTTAATGTGTGCGTAATGCGTCCCACGATATCTGAGACAATAAGCTAAAATTGTCCATAGAACAAAAGCGATTAAAACAAAATTCTTCCATTATATTTCTTAAGTAGTCATCGCATATTTGAAGTTGGAAGTCGTAACACTCGACAAAATCATTGCTCGAAGTTGATTGTTAGTTATTTTAATCGAATATTAAAATAGGTACCGTACAAAATTGTACTATCAGCCATCAGGGAATCTAATTTATTTAATCATCAGAAGAATCTAAAAGTTGACTGTTGTCATCATTTGTTCGTATTATGTTATTAATATGATATCAAACTGACATGTTCTTGACAATTGTATTGTGACTGCATGCTATCATTATAATACAAGTAAAATTTGAGAACACTCTACCTGCTTATGAATTAGATTCCCTGATAGTACAAACGTTTTTATTTAATCGAAATTAATACCTAAATCATAACTCTCAATAGACCACTCAGTACGTTTTAAATATTAATAACCAGTATTTTAACGACGACGACGTCCAGTCATATTTAGCGGACTATACGTTAATATATAATTAATTCACAATATATTATTATTATTGATGCTTTTCAGTTTGCAACGTTTAAGTTAATTTACCTGCATTGTCAATTTATAGTATAAAGTGCCATTTTCATACGTCAATAATCATTATCGTGTGTCATCATGGTGTCATTAGTAAAATCGTGTTGTCAGTTATAGATAATTATATATCGTCAAAATTAGCGGTAAGCTTAAAGAAAGCCTGAAAATCCAAACGAGATTTAACCGATAATATTTGCGAAAATTACCCTTCTGATTAAGTAATAATAGACCATACCATTTACCTCCGTAAAGAGTATTAGAATTACACAAATAAGTAACCACATGGTTTTAAACTCTCTAACATACTAAACTGAATATCTGCTAAGCTTTTATAACAAGCTTATATCAACGCAAACCAAGATGCACGATAGTATTCCAAAGTATAAGTAGAGTTAAACGGAGTGGAAACACGGGAAACGTAGGAGGCGTAGGGAACGGCTTAAATTGCACGCCACGCATTAACATTAGTTGCACGAAGTACAATGCAGCCCTCACCGTAACCGACTTTGAGAACACATCCCACTACAGACACAAATCCCACTACTACATAATATTCCAGCTCTGACAGTTCTAAAGACGTTACACTGTAATGCTTAAGGTTTTAAGCAAATATTACCTACCATAGGTTCAATTATTTATTCAATCATAGTTTCAAAGCGGGAGCGGCGTAATTCCTGTTGTTCAGCTTCCAAACAAGAATAGGTGTTAAAGATTTTATTTTACCATAAAAAACAAGCCACAGGCTTAATGCCCAAAAAGGATACTTTTTAGCCAGATATGACAATTATTATGCTCAGGATATTTATATATTTCCTACAATTGGTGTTAGAGTTGGTCTCTTTAAGTTATTTACTTTTCCATACCGTCATGTTTTAACGTGTACATATCATTTTAACGAAATAAGAAATTTAAATAGAAATCGAAACGCTACAATTTCTTGGTGGAAAACTTCCGTGCCAAGGACAAGAGAGTGACGGCGGGCAGTACTTGCAAAATAGAATTCGAAGATTTTGCGAAACTTTTCGTGACCATAAAGCCGCAGGGGTTTCCGCGTGCGCCTGCGCCGACAATGTTATGATTTGTTTTATGTCTCTAACTCTACGTGACGAATCTTCAAAGCGGTCGCGTGACATCCAGGCCAAAACCTACTAAAATAAATATGAAAAATCCATCAAACAAACAAAACATATGATTATTATCGCTTTTATACTTCGAGGCAACTGATATATATACATACATATTTCGAGGCTACAGTATAGTGTCAAATACATTATGTATAGGGTACAATGGGATTGATATATCTTTAGATACAAATCCCTAAATAAAAATAGATTTAAAAAAAGATATACCGTTGAATTTTAAGTAAGGACCTACACCTGTTGATCGATTTTGCTACTCAAATCTTACAATAATACAGTTTCAATGCGGTCTCGATATGTTAAAACAGCAAATGGTATTCTCATACACGTCAAACCAATGTTAAGCGCGTTTTGATTGCTCCAAACTTCAAAAATCTGTTTATGATATCAAGACGATTATTTTAAGTATAATTTTTTGAAAATTAATTAAAAGTCTAAGTTAAAGACGAGAAATTGGGTCCTGTAAATTGCCTCTGAATACTAGAATTAACAAGAGACCGTATCAAAATGGCAACTAGTAGTAACTTACAAGTATTACATTTTTCTGACATAAGCACTTCTGGTTTTAAAACCGTTACCAAATTGACCGTCATTTGACTCTGTTGTGGGTAGTACGCGATAACACATCTTTTTTGTAACTAACAAGCTACGCTCGGAGACAAGTATTTCGTGTGCTAACGATATGATCTAAATGAAACCAAGTTAAATTGCAATATTCTTAGAAAAATGTAATGTTGTCCTCGAGAACATTACATTTTTCTAAGAATATTCATATCAAATTTTATATAATTATATATAAAATGATATAATTATTTATATCAAAGCCTGCTTACGCGTCTCGCTTTATCCATGTTGCTGTATTTGTCTGTCAAGCTGCTTTTTCTACATATCAGACAAAGATAATGACTTGGATTAGCGTATCCGTGGCTTAAATATTTTTATTAACAAGGGGATAGACGCCATACATCTTTTAAACTAAGTAGCGGATTTAAATGTTCACCAATATACATACTGATTTAAGAGTAAGGTTTCTACGTGTAATTCAAAACTGACAAAAGCAAACAAGGAATATAACTAGACAAAAAAATATGAAGTTCTTCTAATATAGCTTGGTACATAAATTCCCGCTATTAGCCATATATATATTCACATATGTATTAGTTATGCACTATAACTCCCATACTAATAAAAATATTAGCACAACAGATAACTTATACAACGTTGCTGTCTCTGTCTGTCAAGTGACTTTTCCAACGTATCAGACAAAGACAGCTACGTTGTAGTTATCCGTCGTGTAAATATTTTTTATTTGTAAGGGGTAAAGGTGTAGATACCACTATAAGGACACACTTGTAAGTCGTCATGTCGCAAATATTATAATTTGCGACATGACCATCTATCACTAAGTATAAATTAACAGTCTCCATGGTCCAGTGGGTTTGATCTTGGCTCTCGACTCGGAGGTCGTGGGTTCAATTCCAGCATTGGAACAACAAAAAATGTTGTTTCCAAATTTGGTTAGGACAATGCAGGCTGATCACCTGATTGTCTGACAAAATGATCCATGCCTCGGATGGCCATGTAAAAAGTCGGTCCTGTGCCTGATCTCTCGCCAGTCGTGTCGGTCTGTCCGTCCCCCAGGATTTCGGGAGTAAAGGAAGAGAGAGTGCTATTGTGTACTGCGCACACACTTGGGCACTATAAAATAACTCCTGCATAGATAGGCCTGGTTTCAACGAAACAGGCCACCGTCATCGAAATCGGTGTGGGAAGCTATATCTAGTCTTGCCATAAATACTAAAACAAAGAAAAAAAAATCTATTGCAAATAACATTTATTACTTTTACACTGTGTTAGTTTAATACATAAATATAAAACAGTTTAAAATATAAAAAGCTTATTCGAAGTGGTCTCCATTGGATGCAATACAGTCCTTCAAACGTTGACGCCAGTTATCAATAGAAGCACGCACTCTTTCCATGGGAAAATTCTTTACTGCCAATCGTATGGATTGTTTTAGGGACACCAAATTATCAGCGCGTTTAGAGCAAGCCGTACTCTCTAAAACTGACCATAAATCATAATCCAGCGAATAAGGATCGGGACTGGATGACGGCCAGTCTTCATCTCAAATGAAGTCCAAAACGTTCGTTTCCAACCAAGACTGCGTAGACCGAGCTTTATGACCCGGCGACGAGTCTGGCTGAAGGACCATTTTTGGTTATTGAGCATGATGTTGTTAAGGGGCTTCACTGCTTTCTCAAGAATGATATCTTGATACACTTGTGCCGATGTGATACCTTTTTCACAAAAGTATGGCTCAGTCACTCCTTCATACACATCACTGAAGTCGTATAGTGCCCACGTTGCACTCTGTCTACTAATTAGGAAGCTTCCATAGAGCTTTTAGCATAAATACGGTCATTTTGTTTGTTAAAATGTTGCTCAATTGTAAAAAACTTCTCATCCGTAAGCAAAATTTTTCTGTGACCTCCCTTTGCGTACCGCTTCAGTAGTTGATTCGATTTTACCACCCTATTCTTTTTTAAATTATCAGTTAAGAAATGACCAGTAGGCTGCAAGTCCAAGTCATCTTTTAAAATACGCGACATGGTTCTAGATGCTATCTTCATCTCCCGAATTAAATCTTTTGCTTTCGGACAGGATTCCTTCGAATTCTTTCCCTTACTGCTTTGACCACCTTTGTCGTACGAATACGTGGACGGCTAGATATTTTCCTGTCACAAACAGAGGAGGTCTCATTGTACCTATTAATAGCCCGGTACAAAAACCAAGCGTATGGAGAGTTTTAAAAATTGCATTTGGCTCCATACCTACTTTGTGTAATGCAATCATAGCGATTCGGTTCTCTTTATCACCCCATTCCATTTTAATATCGCAAAATATTGTACAATGTATTGGCGCCAAAATGAGAAAACACAATGAACAATCATATACATAAAAATGACATATTATTCCAAATTCAAATGTAGTATTTTGTTTATTTTTGTAACTGTATTTATGGACAGACCATGTATATTATTAAGTATTAATTAATTATGGTAGATAGATTTTCCGATTTCTCATCAAAGCCTCGTAAAAGTTCTTGGGATTTGCCTCTAGCATCTTCTTTAGGTTTATGATGTAAAACACAATGCTGAACCTGTTTTCGAGTCGTACCCGATGGCGATTTCTTCACTTAACGTTTGAAAACTTTCTACTCCAGTATACTAAACGGCTCTCGAAGTCCCGAGTTTATAAAATTAAATCAGAATTTAAATTGCAAAAGAATAATTCATGTAATGGCCAAACATTTTTTTACGTCTATTATTTTCAGCACAAAATTCCGTATTATGTACTCTGTTTAGATTTTTTTATTCAAATTTGTTCTTTATAACATAGCATATGGTAGTTTCCTTATTCTAGAAAATACTTGTTATATCAATTCAAACCACAAAATGGAAATCAGAGAGCACTTTCCAAAAAAGGCTATACGATTAGAAAATTATCCATTCATGGTTATCCCAAATTAAAATCAAACCTTGGTTTATGGTAAAAACTTAAAACACCAACGAAACAAGTACACGGGAGTAATGGCTTTGGTAAGGAAAACTGAATTTATACAGATCCGATCAGTCGAAGGATCAGTCCAGCCGAAGTAAGCTTTAACAACAAACTAACTCGGTACTCTACGAATGCAGCTCTACGCATGTATCGTACATTGCGGTTTTTGTCGAGTATTAAGAATTTGGTATGGACGATTAAGATCGATGTACAACAATGAGATTGGGAGATTAGAATTTTTCGCGTAAGCCCTCTGGTATTGAACAGGGCCGCGCAGCCTCGGTCAGTTCGCCGCAAACTGGTTTCATTATCAAAAGTCAATAACTTTCCGATGCATTCCGAGTCACGGCCAAGTGTACGTAAAGCCGCATAACTGTGGCAAGTGATTTAGATATGTTGACACCGGATTAAAGCCATAATTATTGGTATGTTCCGATCGTTAATGTGCTCAAATTGCAAGGTTAGTAATAGCTCTTGGTTTTATGACTCCAATTGCTCTAGAAAATTTCACGGCCATTGGAATTTTTCTGTCTGTCGTATAGGTATGTGTTAAATCGCCTTATTTTAGAAGGCATCTAAATATAAATTTTAATTATCAACTTATGCTTATCATTAGTTATCCTACTACTATTATAAATGTTGTGAATATGGTTATATGGATAGATGGATAGATGGATGGATGTTTGTGACTCCTTCTCGCAAAAACTACTGAACGGATTTTGATGAAATTTGGTATAGTATGGTATATTGATTTTAATCCAGTAAAGCTCTGGATTCAAACACTAATTTTCATTCCGAAAAAGTAGTATGTTCCCGTGGGATACTATATTTGCGCGGGTGGAGCCACGAGCAAAAGCTAAATTTTCGCAAAAAAATTTCGGGATAAAAAGTAGTCTGTGTTTTAAATCCAGAGCTTAAACTACTACCGTACCAAATTTCATCGATATCCGTTCAGTTCAGTTCAGCAGTTTTTGCGAAAGAGTAGAATAAATAACATAAGCATCCATCCATCCATCCTTGCAAGCTTTCACATTTGTAATAGTAGCAAGATTCTTTTATTTTTATATATTAGCAGCAGTATTATTAATGCTAACTTTAGGATTACTTGTAGTTAACTTTTTTATGAACAAATAAATTAAATCGCAAAAAGGACATGCAAAATACTTGCTGATAAAAGATGAATGTGATTAATATTAAATTTCCGTAAAAGGATGAAAGTCTTTCTGCAACCAACAAAAAGAAAGTTTCGTTTGCCTTTTTAATTTTGTTTATGGTGTAGCTGGTCTCCATCGATGATATTATCGTTATTACAAAACTGCTGTGTTGCGTAAACGATTACCCTTTACGTTAGTCCTTTTATTGTATGAATCGGTAGCTACTATTATTTTTTATTAATTAACAAATTACACAATTACTAAAAAAATATTCGAAATATTAAGGCAACTTTGTCTTTTTGCTCACGATCTTAAAATATATTTTTCTGCACGTACTCGTATTTAGGAACACTGACTAAAAGGCTTAAAATCTTTAGTGGCTAAAAGCCCTGAAACGCTCTAAATTTTCGCTTAGCGAGACGTCTCTAGACAAGTCGTTGCCCCTAATTCTTTGATGCACAAATATTAAACTAAGAGAAAAATGTTTTTAAGCCGTTTATGGGAAAATGAATAAAACATTCTGTGAGTTTAGTATGAACATTTCTGTACTTTTTGAAGGCATATAATTACTTTTAGTTAGATCTTAAAAGTTGAATGTCATACATAGATAATAATAAAATTGGGACTTTATAACTTTATAGTTTTTTTGTTAGCACATAGATTATAATAACTTATAATTGTAAAATATTTAAAAGTATTTTTATTTTAACGCCTTCGAAAACATTTTGTTATCTATTATGTACAGGCAATTCGGGACTCATTAAATGAACAATTTAACAATAATTAATATATTTTCTGCAATGCTCTCTCGAGCATGATATGAAATATATGGATAATATTAAGGTCAAAGCAAAGTTTAAAAACGGGCAAAAAAGAGTATGACGTGTGACAGCCGTGTGTCAACAGCAGAAGAACTAAAAACATTTACGACTGTATTATATTTTGTCCTTATTAGAATGGGGTGACATATTATTTAATATAAATAAATATCATGATTAATAATGATTATAAATATTATTCCAAACCATCAAAGATGATACAATCGAAAATCGTTATGACGCGGTGACAGCAGGAACTATCAATTGGTTTCTGCTGTCACCGCGTCGTAACGCCAAGCTTTTTTTGACAAGCTGTAGTAAGTCTGGTAACTAGAAGATTTAAATGGAAATGCAGTGGACATTTAATTGGAGAAAAATCGAAAAGTGGTCAAACAAAATAACAAATTAGTGCCTAAGAAATCGGCATAGAAAGAAAAACAGACAACATAAACGATACGACGACGATATGAAAGAGGACGATATAATGGAAGTAGCAGGATCGACGTGGAGAGGAATGGAAGTGGCCAGAGGAGGCCTATGCGCAAGACAAGCCAAATGCAAAAACATTTGAAGTTATTTGTTTTTACCAAAAAGCCTAATAAATAAATATATTTGCTAGAAGAATCTTAATCGTAGCAATTGATGCCATGGAAACATTGTCAAGCTCAATACGCTGGCCATGATCGATATAACTTCGCACGTTCTTGCTCATTTCTACCTACATACAAACCTTCCCACGATATAGAAAACTAACATTCGTACTTATAACCTCAAAGTCAACATACCTAATCAGTTCCAATGTTTATATTACGAAGCCAAAGTGTCGAGAATAAGAAAAGGCGTTAATCAATTATTTTAAAGAGTGGAAAAAATTATGAAATAAAAATACGTCTCACGTACGCAAATGCAAAACTAAAGTTATATTTTACCGAGCTCTTTAGCGAAGTTATTATGATTCGTGCCGCACAATTTTGGATTAAAATAGATGTAGCAATAAGAATTTCCAGTCGTTTAAGATTCTTGAGGTTTGTTCGTGTACCACTGAGCAGTGAGCACGTAGACGCTGAACTAGAATTTATCAAATTATAGCGCACAAAAGCGTATGGAATAACCATTTATACACACCTCAAGATGTTTCCTCTGGCTTCGTTTTCAGGGACTTTTGAAATCCTCATGCGGGATTTACACGGGTGACTAAAGCTGTACGATTGGTGAGGTACTAGCAAGAAACTAAAGCCGCACGACCCAAAGTTGGATAGCATCCGACTTTGGCCGTACGGCGACCGGCCACATGCGCATGGTGACTAAAATCGACCGTGGCAATAAGTTACAGGCGATCACCCTGAGTAGTTTTTTTGACATTGGAAATGTATTTTCGTTCGCTCCAGTGTAGGCTCCGTTTTCACGAAAAAGTGCGGTCCCCTTACATCTCGGAGAATTGTGAAGATATGATATTCTAAAATCTTTTAGTCACGAGAGCTGTGTAAGGTACAAAAATAATGATTCGAGAAAGTCAAAAACAAAAAGAGTTATGGCCGAAATAGTGAAATATCATTTTTTTCGAATTTTTGATTTTGGCGCTCGATGTTTTGGAAACGAAGACGAAATTTACGAATATTATCCCTATTAGTTGTCCGTCAACCGCGTTCATGGAAGGACTTACAAGGGAGGAACAAGGCGGGTCCGCTGTTGCTGAAAACAAACCAAAACGTCGGGACAAACTAAAATAAAAATGATCATCGATATACGATTCGGGTTCGATAAGCGGGATTTTTTTCAATCAATTAATTAGGTACTTTATTTATCTGGTACGAATTTCCGATTGTCGATCAATTTTGGTTCTGGTTCCAGCTATATAATTAACATCGCTAGAACTAGAAGCTCTGCCCCAAGGCGGCCTGTGTTCAGCGACTATATGAGTTATAATTATACTACTGTCTGTTAATCTAAGCACATAATTAATATCCAGTGATTTAGCAGACGCTATCTAAATTAATTTAATATTATTAGACACGTCATAGCTTAGAGCTATGTCATGACGTCATTATCTGCCTATAATAAATATTACATTAATATATACAGCAAAAACTTTCAGTACATTTTTAAGAGACGTGTGCTAACGGAGGAGCGTGGTATTAGGCACAGCTAAAGTTTATGAGGAGGAAGGTGTGAAGAAAGCAAATATTTTTTAAATAATGCTTTGAAATCATTGATTTAATATTAGGTCATTACATATGAAATTGGCGTTTTGTAAAGGAGGAACATAAAGTAGATTTTTTTAAAACATAATATGCACTTTTGCCATCTCATATGTAGTTCATTGATTCCTTCACTAAAAAAAACCATTCGGACAGGAATCAATAAAACCTTTGAAGGCGCTTTGGACTGCCCCATCGGAGTTGAATTTTTTCCCTTGCAAGAAGTTATCCAAATTTCGCGAAAAATGGTAATCTGTTGGAGCACGGTGGATGTCTTAGACATTCCAATTGAAGCTCGTCTAATTTGGTAGCCGTCTGTTTCGCAGTGTGTGGTCTAGCGTTGTCCTGAAGCAGTAGTGGCCTAGAGCGAATGACCAACCTCGGTTGTTTAGCAGCTAGCTTTTCCATCATGATTTGCAGTTGCTGGCAATAGACATCTGCCGTAATCTGTCCATAGTCCGGCCAGATTTAAGAAAACTGTAGTGAATAACACCGGCACTAGTCCACGAAACGCTCACAAGTAACTTTTTTTGAGTCAATTTTCGCTAGGGGCAGGCTTTGGCTCAGTCATTGCGATGAGCATTTCCGATTATCGTACAGGATCCACTTTTCATCACAGGTAATGATTCGATTTAAAATCCCTTCATTATTGTGCCGGTTGAGTAATGTAACGCAGCAGTCGACGCGTGTTTGTCGGTTTGCTGCACTCAATTCATGAGGTGGGTACCTTTCAAGCCATTTCACCTTCCCAATTTGCTTCAAGTGGATTAAAACAGTTTTATCACTAACACCGCAGTCTGCAGCTAACTCGGTCGTGGTTTGCGATGGATCCGCTTCCACAATAGCCTTCTATTCTTCATTATCAACTTTGGTCTCAGGCTGTCCACGGGGCTTGTTCTGCAGGTCGAAATTTCCAGAACGAAAACGTTGGAACCAAAAACGCACTGTGTTTTCTTTTGCGACACCGCCGCCATACACAGCGAGCCGTTTCTGCAGCACCGGTGCCACGGTGGAACACGTACTCGAAAATAATACGATATTTCAAGTTTTCCATTTTGTAAACAGAGTGACGCAAGGAAAAAAACCAAAAGAGGAAATAACAATTGAATTACAGTTTTCGAAACAGAAATGCATGAGTAAATAGCGGTATAAATTTGAAATTGGAATTCCTAACCAAAGAAGATATATTTGAGATCAAAGTGCCCAGTACGACAAAACGCCAATTTCATATGTAAGGACCTAATATTTGAAATACATATAATTAACAAACAGTACAGTTTAATACGGATGTTTGACAATGGGGATACAATGTGTTATGTTACGTACGCACACGTTGACGTTAGTCAATGTGTCACAACTTATTTTACATTTTATTTTCTATCTAAAAGGCAAAAGAAGTAAAAACTCTTAACCTTTATTAAGTTCAATGAAAAAAATATATAAATTATTATGGGCGAATTTCGACCCCAGGGCGTGCTCTAGTTACTATTGTTTTACATATAAATAATTTAATAATAATTGTCATATTCCTATCAGTACAGGAAGTATTGTCATTTTCGGTAAACAAACTGCGTTGCTTACAGTTGAGACTTTGCGTTTTCTTAAAAACCGTCGTTTTCCATACAGCGCCAGTCCATTCATCAGTGTAACTGATGAATGACTGTATATCATTTGACGTGGATTTATTGGGGTTTAGTAGGTATATTAAGTAACTATTTAAAACCTAATTTGGTCTCATTTTTTTATTTAATATAAAATGGCTTCTGGTACGGGTTGTCTATGTCAGAAAGTCAGGGCAGACTTTACTGCCCGTAATTAATGAAAGTTCATCGTTCCAAAAGCCATAATTTATAAATTCTAGAGGTCGCCCTGTTATAATTCATTTAATTTTTAAGCTTCAACTTTATTAGGGTTATATTGCCGCTTATGTAGTAAAAAATGATAATGTTGTGACAGTCTGACAAAATTCAACGTGTAACCAAATTGTATCAAACACACGTGTGTGTGAGTTAATAATCAAGTGACTTTTCCAACGCACCAGACAAAGAAAGCAACGTTGTTTAAGTTATCCGTTGTGTGAATCTTTCTATTAGTAAGGGGGTTAAGCTTTAACTGTGCTAAATTTATTACTTCTCCGGTTTCACAATTATCCTGAAACGCTTCACGTATTAATATAATAATGATATCTAATTCGGCTCCACATTTATCGAGATTCCTGGGATAGAAATTCTTCTTCTCCAGAAATATAAGGAGATTTATCGAGTAATTCAGGGACCTTGTTAGCATTGATATGCAAATTGTCAGAGGTAGTTGTATAAAGTGGAGCGTCGCTACTCGCTACAGTCGAGGGTCCCTATAGAACATAACTTTAACTATTCTACAATTCCACTTCACCTTATTATAAACGTTCAATGCCTTTAAGCGTCGCATCATTGTGAATTCACGAGCAAATACCCGTGCGGAATATTCTTTGTGATACCGGTTATATTTGTATATTCAATTCTTTTATGAAAGTATTACGTGATATCTAATGGAGATATCTTATTGGAAGTAGATATCATGAGTGTCCGGACTCGCGTGATGGATTGGGGAATCCGTCACCCATTGCACGAGTCCCATCCGGTAGAAGAGCTTCAGGTGCCTCGAATTGCTCTCCCGGAGGAATAGCAGCTGTCGTCGAGAGACTGCTGTGATGGTTCTGCTGATGAAAGCAGATGCCGCTTACTGGACCGCTGCTGCTATCGCTTAGGCGAGTTCGGCGGCCCAGCAACAAGTGGAGGAGGCACCTTGGGGTTTTAGTGCGGTATCTCCGGATGCGTTATTCACGCACCCGGGAGAGTCCCACATACCCCGGCCGATGTCCCCAATCCGCCGGGTATCCACAAAGGATTTCCCCAAATAAAAAATAAAATAAAAAAGGTATCACGAGTGTCGTCCATGTCGCACAACACCGAGAAATCTGATACCGCTTCAACGCATACATTCAACGCGGAAAAACTTAAAATTCTTAGTTTCTTTTCTCATTAAACGCTAGGATAATATGTTATGTTCCCGGCTTTGTGAAATACTCTTAATTAATCTCATATGACGGAAGATGATGAAGGCAGTGATTGGCTTAAAAACCTATCCTATTTACTATTATAAAATATATGAAACTTTGTGAGGATGGATGGATATTAGCTACTATTTCATACAAAAAATACTGAACGTATTTTGATGAAATTTGGTATGGTGGTAATCTACTAGATTAGACTTTGGATTAATACATAGGCTACTTTATCCCAAAAAAGTACAGTGTTCCCTCGGGATACTGTCCTTACGGCGGAGCCGTGGGCAAAATCAAGTATTTTTATAAATAAGAAGTAAGTTATCTAAGTAGGTATGCCATAGTACCTAAACTACCTTGTTCTATTTCATGTACAGTCGTCGACAAACCTAGTGTTTAGTAGTTTTTCACCGGCCGTACCTATAAATACACAATTTTTCCTGATACGAGTTAAAGAATCACCCAGTATAAATTCATGAATAACCGTCGCAATACTTTTACACACATAAATGTGTAAATGTGTAAAAGTAAAAGTCGTTACAGAGAATTGAAAGTATCTTGCAAAAACCTTTATAATCGTAGCGAAATACAGTGCATTAAGCACGCACTTAATGTAAAATTTCTCAACGCAAATCGAATTATAATCCGCTATAAGTCAGCGTGACCACGAGATTACAGAAACATTCGATATTATAGGTTTATCTTTTTTTATTTAGGTATGCCGAAATTGTCATTGAAATAATTGACGCGAAACCGAACAGCGATTTTACGACTAAACTATTACTTGGTATATTCTAAATAATATTCATGTCAGCACTCGTGCCTAAAGTACTGTAGAATTTTTATAATTTCGAGTTATTAAACTTTTCATACATACATTAAACCATTTAAAATCGTAGACTTATTAGGTAATACATATAATCATAGTAATACTTACTTACCCGAGGCAACTGTGTAGGTCATTTAATTACTGTTTGGAACAGCCACGAATTGTCAAATTCATTTTCAAAAGTTAATTCATTTTTAAGTTATTGGTCACGTGCAAAATAATTAGTTTCGGCCGTAACAGGCGAGTATATTAACCATTATCTAATTATAAAGAGAGTCAATTATCGATAATGATCGTTCGTCCCTTGAAGGTTAGTCTATCAAGTAGTTACGTAGAAAATTAAATATTTGAAGAAAGTAAGGTTTGACTTTAATAGGTATAGTTACCATATATATCAATTACCACATGATGTTAAATGGTATTCAAAAAAACTAGGAATTGTTGGTTATCTCTACATTATGCTAGCCATACACGTAACGGTATACCTTACAGGTTTGCCTGCACCGTTGAGTTTTACAGGTCAACTGGAGCGTGTATGTTGCACAGCTATGCAGGCTTACTCTGCATACTACACATCTCAAGCTACATAATATGTACAGATAAAAGGTGTATGGCTAACATTACGAATATTTGACTCAAAAAAATCTTGATGTTGCATTAAACTTTATTCCAAACCTATCGAGCGTCAGACTGTCAAAATTAAAAAAGCTGTTGCGATGTCAGAACGATGTCAGAACGATGTCAGAACGATTACGTGTCGTAAGGTTTAATGCCGCCCAGTGCCAGCCGGAGGTATGCGACGCTTGACGACGATGTTTTCCCATACCGCTGTCATGCGACGCTCAAGAGGTAGTTCACGATATAGGTACGCGCCTGTTACGCCCGAAACTAATCATTTTGCTCGTGACCAATACCTTAAAAATGTATTAACTTTTGACAATTCGTGGCTGTTCCAAACAGTAATTAGTTATAAATAATTTCTTTGTATTTATAAGCCAATTACGTAACTTGGCTTGCTCCTTTATATTTTGTGACTTACGTTCATTGTTGAAGTGACACTAATTCGTGACCTCAGGGAGCACTTAGTCACAAATGACTAATATCTCCAGACTTACCTTATCCGAAACATTTATCTAGCACGCTAAATATTTCTTAGCAATGTTATTTATAACCCAACCCAAATTTACATCGAGTGCTAGTTACATGCTAGGTACAATGTAAGTACATGCTAGAAATACCTAGTTGCATGCAAACAGCTGTACATAGCAAACATATTTCCTTTCTGTAAGGCACTCCTTTTGCATTGTTTTTTGCTTGCATCGTAAATTCATTCACATTTTTTTATATAAAAAATACTAATTCATCTAATTAATTATAACTAATGGAAATGTGTAATGATTAAATTGATACCTACATTATACAGTATGTTGCTATAGTTCAAGTTTCATTCAAATATGTTCTGCACTTTTTGCGAGAAAGAGAGACACACACCACATATTCTCAGCGACATGCGCGTTTATATATTTACTACTTTATATTATTATGTACCGCCATTTTGCAATTTTTTTTTTAATATATTAATATAAGTAGGTACTACTTCACTGGTTTATTTTTGTAATTTTCTGTGAAAATATAGATACCATAAATAAACTAGCTGGTGCCCGCAACTTCGTTTTCGTGGAACTATTAATGGAATCGGAATCCAATGTTTTTAATCGGAACCCTCAAATTAAAGTAGCCCTTAGTTACTCCAGCGAAAGAAAGGTCAAAATCGGTCAGACAAAAAACTTAAATTGATTTTTGGTTTAGGTACCGTATATATTATCATAATATGCATTATGTGCATTTGAAATTACAAACGGACACTTCAATTTTATTTATTTGCATGTACCTAATACCTATAGATAAATTAGTAAGAAGCACTTCTTGGAAGTTAAGTACCTACTTGTCCAACTTCGAGTTGCTTACATACCTAGTATCGAACGAATTGCTCTAATCATAGTCTATATATCAGCCACTAAATGTGTGCTTGCTGCTACTGCCCTTCATGACATTTTCAGATGTCACGCCCATTGCAGTGAACTTCAGTGCGGACTCGAGCTATGAATCAAAACCGAATATCTCACGACGGTAATGCCTCGATATGACTCAAGTGAGAGACTTAAGCGGTGCTATATTACTTTTAAATTTCCAATTGCACAAGTCATATCCTACTACTATTATAAACCGGAAATGTCTGTGAGGATGGATGGATGTTTGTTACTCTTTCACACAAAAAGTACTGGACGAATTTCGGAGAAATTTGGTATGGTAGTAGTTTCGGCTCTCGAATAAAATACTACTTTATATCGCAAAAATGTACAGTATTTCCTTGGGATACCCTAGATTATATTAACGCGAGCGTAGCCGCAGAAAAAACCTAGTATTTTGAGAATAATATGTTGTAAAAGCTATACATTTTGACGATTTTATTATATTCTTGCAAAATATACAATTGTTACAAATTACTAGCAACAACGACTAAAATACTCTATTACTCCTGATTGATTAATTCTCCACTTTAAATAATGACGAATAATAATTGTTTACCTAACTGTCGTAGCTTTCGATAGTTAATATTTTGTCATTCACCTTGATAATGCGGTGAATGTTGTCAATTTATGTACCTACCCAGTACCCGGCGTGTGGCCGCTCCCGCTTTGCTGATCACGCCGCTCGCTCGCGCTCGGACCACAGGCGGTCACCTCACGACAGCGGTCAAGCTCCAAGGTCCGTTACATAACTGAGCCAGAGCATTTCGCTACAATAATTGACACTTGAATGTATTGTTGTCGGCCACTCGATCATAACTCAAACGAAAGCCTCAATGTTAAAGGTAAACCAATTAAATGTTTCGAAATACCATTAACGAATCGATAATTATGCTATCGCTCAAAGGATTATTTTCAGTAGTAAAGACAATGTCGACTTAATAATTAGTTTTAGGCAACCTACAATGTATGTACCTACATAATAAAAATATAATCAAGGCTTTGTAATATAAAAATAAATCAGAATATTTTTATAAGACTTAAAGATTTTATCAAGAGGAGATTTAGTCGAAGATGTTCTGAACTTACTACAATTATAAATGTGAACGTTTGTGAGGATGGATGGATGTTTGTGATTATTTCACGAAAAAACTACTGAACTAATTTTAATGAAATTTGGTGTGGTAGAAGTTTAGGCGTCGGATTATAATATTGGCTAAATTTGATCCCAATTAAAAGTACAATAAAAAAGTACAGTGTTCCCATGGGATACTGTATTTCAGCGGACGGAGCCGCGGACAAAAGCTAATCTAGTATAAAACACTTTAGTATTATCTTACAGCATAAAACTTTATACTTTACAGAATGTCGTTGAACTTATGCGATGGTTGGCAACTTTACGTTTCTTATTTTTATACCACTGAGACATGCGAATTTCATGTCTTAATAGAAAGAAAGCATATAATGCAATTTCTTTTGCAGTTTATAATGATTTTAATGTACATGTATTGTACAAAATTCACAAACGTACTGCTGCATTACTTTGTTGACCGGGATTCAAACCCGATACACTAATTTGCCAACAACGCAAAAAATCCGATGCTAACCAAGCCCCCAACCGGATATGAGATCTATTACAAATCGAAATCACTCATATTTTATTACGCGATGAAAGAAAAAACATAATATGACTTAAAAATGCACAGTTTCCGATATCGATTTTTATTGTCATAGAAATACTTCAGCCGTTTCTATGATTTCCATTATATGTATATATATAAATATATAGTATAGTCATATAATTTCCATTATATGTATATATATAAATGTATATATTACGGCGACAAAGGTTTCTTCAGTTATTAATTTAGTCCAAGTGAATGTAAAAAAATATGATGTAACTTATCTACTAATATTATAAAGAGGAAAGATTTGTTTGTTTGTTTATGTACATTAAATAGACTCTAGAATTACTTGACCGATTTTGATGAAATTTGTAACAGATATAGAACAGACCGGCAACGCTCCGGTGTTGCGGTTGACCATGGGCGACGGTAATCGCTTTCCATCAAGCGATCCGTCTGCTCGTTTGCCCCCCTAAATTTCCTAATAAAGACCACGGGGAAGAACTATGTCCTTGGTAAAAATTAAAGCCCGTAGGCTACTTTTTGCCGCCGGAAAATGTACAGTTCTCGCGAGATATTCTTTTGGGCGTACGAAGTCGCGGGAAATATCTAGTATTTGATAAATTTTTGATTTGATTACAAATCTTTTCAATAAAAAATATTATGTAGCTAACTGGTTCTATAGATTCTCCATTCAAAATCGGTTCCCGCCAGAATTTTTGTATGCATGTTACCAAATCTGACTTGAATATTGTGTTAACCTATTCATACTATTACAATAAAATTGGTTCCAAATCATCTAAAGCTAACCTCATTCATACTTCAAAGTAACAACCTTCGATCCCAAAACTATGAATTCGACAAAACGATACCCCAGCAATAACGTTCAGAATCGTGACTTTGCTGAAGAATTTGTTATTTTGTTGCTCTTTGTATTGATTTGTTACATTGTTCGGTAATGATCTCAAGTTTGTACCGAGGCAGATGGAATTTATAAGGCGTATTCAAATGTCACGGTACTTTGTTTTCATTGCCTTCGATGATATAGATCTATGGATTGTATCGATTGATCGAAACAATAGTGTCGAATCGATACTCGATTTTCTGACCTAGGATTGTGCAATCGACATAATATATTGTGTTTCGACCCTGACCCTGAAGAGGCCATAAGTGAAAAGTGTTTAAGTATTTCAAGAGGTTCGTTATTTACCATATTTTATGAGTACCTATGAGAGGACTTTATATTAAACTAGCTGGTGCCCGCAACTTTGTTTGTGTTGAACTTACAGAAACGGAACCCTACATTTTTTAAACGATACCCTTTTTTTAAAACGGAACCCTAAGATAAAAGAAGCTAAGTTACTCCTTATAACATCTTAGTAAAAGTTTCGTGAAAATCGGTCCAGCCGTTTCTGAGATTAGGCGAAATAAACGGACAGACAGACAGACAGATGGACTGACAATTTTATTTTAATTGATTTTTTATTGTAAGTACCGTATATTATACTATCTTATATAATACTACCTATATCTTATATTGAAAAGCTGTTAATTTAAAATTACAAACAGGCACTTGAATTTTGTTTATTTATACAGGTCAAACTGAGAACCTCTTTTTTAAGTCGGTCAAAAATAAGTAACAGGCTGTAGCATGCCAACCAATACAAAGTGCTCGTATCTAAAATTATCGATTGTGTACTCATAATACAGAAACTTAACCATGAAATAAATAGACACTTGTGTAGGAGATCATAATCTGGGGTAAATAGGTATGCTAGTTACAAAATATTCTAATGCAATGACATATTGACTCCTAATAATGAACTCCGAGACAACCTTTTAGTTGCCCGATATAATGAAATTGATTGTTTGACATTTCGAGTTCATTGTCAATCAGCTACTGCCCTCTAGCGGTTGGTTGTTAAAATATTCAGGTCGCTGGTTGGACATAATGATATTGTCTTAATAACTTTTTACCCGACTACGGCCGAGCCAAAAGGAAGGATAATGATTTTTACAGTCTATGTATGTATCGTATCTTACGTAGCGCCATTATCAATCGTGTCAAGGAGATGTCAATAGATTCGAAATAATGGTCCTGGCAACTTAAGCTATGTAATTTGCGTAGACTGGTTACAGAGCGCTTTTCACAAAAGAAGTCCCGCGGCAATTAGTGGAACTAAATTTGTTAGATTGTCATTACAATGCCTGAGGACTGAAGTTGTAAAAAGTGCTGCCCGAGAAATTATAGTCAAGGTAAAGGAGTTTTGTGAAGCAGAACAGCAGAATCAACGTATTCTGATACCCAATATGTAAAATAAATAATGCTGATAACATTTTTTCGCGCGATTACAGCGCCGCGTCTAGGGGACTTCTATCATGAAAAGGACTCTAGTTTTTAAGTTTTGATTATTGTAACTCAGCTCAGACAAGAACGCGACGCGACGCGAACTCTCGCAATGGAACGTGTAGGTATTTTGCGTAGCGGTCATAATTCATTTTTTTTCAATTATAGTTCAATCTTAAAATTGCAGCGCCGCATCGAGTCCCGTCTCGGTGTGGCCGACACTTAACTAGCTCTAACGTTTCGACCACATGGTTCTTAATCATAGAATGAGTAGCGACTAGCGAGTCGTAAATTTTGTGATTGTAATTATGTACGGCTATTGTTAACAACTTTATAGCAATAAATCAAAACGCTTTTCATTAATTATTATTATTATCATTGGTGATATTCCAATAGATATATTATATATATCTATTGGAATATAATATATAATAGTTATAGAATATTTAGTGAATAATGAAATAAAAATAATATGAATAGTGAAATAAAAATAATGAAAAAAGAATATTTACTTTAAAATTAGTTTTAATTAAATACTAGCAAAAAACCGGTGCTTTTGGAGGGCTCGCGACGTTTTCTACACTCTTTGGCAATTTTTAAAGCATGAACTTTGTCGCATATAATAGCTCCCCACACTGATTTCAGTGACGGTGGCCGGTTTAATTGAAAACAGGCCAGCTACGCAGGAGTTATTTTATAGTGCCCAAGTGTGTGCGCAGTACACAAGAGCACTCTCTCTTCCTTTACTCTCGTAACCCAGTGGGACGAATAACCGACACGACTGGTGAGATATCAGGCGCAGGTCCGACTTTTTACATGCCCATCCGACGCATGGATCATCTTTCTTGTCAGACAATCAGGTGATCAGCCTGCATTGTCCTAACCAAACTTGGAAACAAGATTTTTTGTTGTTCCAATGCGGGAATCGAACCCACGACCTCCGAGTCGAGAGTCAAGCTCTAAACCACTAGACCACGGAGGCTGTTGAAATAATATATGCTGTCGCATATATTATTACCATATTATGGGTTTCTGTAGGGTTCCTTACCCATATGGTAAAAACGGGTGTCGGAAACTTATTACTAAAACTCCAATGTCCGTCTGTCCGTCTGTCGCCAGGCTGTATATAATGATCCGTGGTAACAAACAGTTGAAAGTTTCACAGATGATGCATTTTTATTGCCTCTCTAACAACAAATACTAATAATTAATTAGTGAAACAAATAAATATAAACCGACCGAGCCAAAATTCTATAATTATTTCTTTACTCAATCTTCATAGTTTTGAAGTCGGTACCAACTACCAGCCAACTTGAACGTGAGTTCTATACTCCCTTACTAATAAAAAGATTTACACAACGGATAACTTAAACAAGGTTGTTGTCTTTGTCTGATGCGTTGGAAAAGTCACTTGACAGACAAAGACAGCAACATTGCTTAGGTTATCCATTGTGTAAATCTTACAAGTAAGGGGGTACGTTTACATATTAGAATTTGGTATGTTAAAATAAAAATAATAATATTACAGGATTTTTTGAATTGTTTGCGCTGATATCGATTTCAAAAATAAGAAGATTGAGTAGAGAAATAGTTATATTATGATGCATATGATAAATCTCAATTTTTTCTCCTCAATGTTTTTTTTATTTTTATAGTCTTACAAATTAAAATAATAATAATAATGTGTCAAAAAAGTTATTTTGATGAGCCCCTTAAAATTTACATTCCTAGAGGTAATAAGTTGAACTTGCATTCATTAATTATTTATACCTAATTAATGGTGAAACAAAATGATTAATGATTTGTGATACCTACTAATATCATCAATCATATTTTAATTTGGATTTCAGTTCCTCGTATTCACTAACAAGAAACTTTGCTTATGAATACGCCATAATATAATTTAAATTAAATAAGTTGCTCGTGTATTTAATTTAAGTAACTCAATACTTATGATTATGAATACGAGACATGTAAGTCTTCTTTAATATCCGTTCACCAATTAATTATTTCAATATCTAGGTAAAAATAAAACTTAATAAGTAGGTACGGTTTCCTAGTAGCGAAGGCTAGTTTTCCTTCATAGGGAATCCCTAGCCCAGGCATGACCAACGTGCGGCCCGGCGGCCGCATGCGGCCCGCGGACCTTTGCCATGTGGCCCCTGAGATAATTTGGGAGGCAGCTCGGTAATCGAGCGGTCGGCTTTTTAAGGTCGTGGTGTACCCCTGCGTTTATGACAATATTTGGTAATGTTTGAAAAACATTGATTTTTGGGACTTTGTGGACGAGTTGTAGATTTTTATACAGGGCCAGACCTGTAAGTTTAGAGGGCCTTGGCCTAATTTACTTTGACTAATTACTCAAAGTATAGAAAAAAAAGAAGGCAGTAAAATACTTACGATCAGTTAAATTAATAATGTTTTTGACTTGACTTAGCTGGGGGCCACTTGAATCCACGGGGCCCTGGGCTGAAGCCCAAAAACCGATATGGAAGATCCAGCCCTGTTTTTGACCGTCCAGATCTGCGGCCCGTTAGGGTTTTGCTAAAATAAAAAATGGCACGCAATCTTGAAAAGGTTGATCATGCCTGCCCTACCCTGTATAATAGGTACAGGCACTGGATGAAGGTCTTCAAAAGGTAAGTGGTAAGTGATTAGATAGGAATGGAGTTATAGGAACTGCATGCCACGGCTGCGGTCTACCTTTTTACTAGTTTTGGCGACTTTTAATAAAAAAATTAAAATGAACTTTATTATACAAGCTTTATATAATATAGCCGTTCATACCCATTACGAGTACATATTATGGAAAAATAATATTTTGCTAAAGAGAAAAAGGCTATATGTTAAAAACTTTTTAAAAATATTTTTATACAAATAGAATTGAGATACTATTTAATGGATTTTTTTCTTTCAATCGTATTTTGGCAACGAACCAATTTACAACATTCAGGGAAATATATTCGTTCAGCTTAGCAAGCATCAGCGTTTCACTCCCAGCCCGTGTAATGAAAAACCTGTAACAAGGATTGTTAAATTCTAAAAAATAAGCAAAAAATGTTAAAACATGTCATAAAACATGAGTCACGTCCGGGCCGCGTGAACTCGATTAATTTCAATTTGACAAAGTTCCCGAATTTCACGGGTGAAAAATGTGTGACGTCTGATGGGGGAGACGCGGCACCGCCTTACCGCGCCGCGCGGACGATAAACATCAATAATAATTTGTAACAACTTATCACATGATTGGGACCATATTGACTTCACTTTTTTACGTTTTCTGAGATACGCATAGTTTGGCTGGGACCATATTGTCCGGAATCCGGTAGGCCGGGGAAATTTCAGAGCACTGAAAATAGATCTCTGCGCTAAAACAATAGAGTTGAAAATGGAAGTGTTGATTGTCGAGCTGTCATATATGATATTGACATTTGACTCGACACTTGCGTGTTCGATTTTCAGATTCGCAGAGCTTAGCGCTTATCTATATTAGCGCAGAGTTCTATTTTCAGTGCTCTGAATTTTCACGGGCCTGCCGGATTCCGGATCTTTGTTTACAAAGTTAATGTTAATTTCAATACATAAAATAAGTTGCAAAATGTACTGATAAAAGTTAGCATGTTTCAACTTCAGGAGCTTGATTCACCGGCCACAGACCTATAATAATTAAGAGATTGGATCATTATTAATTTCATTACAATGACTTCACAATTTCATAAGGTTTTGATATATTATTCAGGTATTATTTTGATATTATATACCTATGTATTAATTATATGATTTTTGATAATAATCGCGCATTGCAATCTGTAACGCTGCTGGAAGCTGGATATTAGTTTCTACACGTAACCTTGCACTACGTGTATTACAATTCTTTGACCTTTATGAACTAAATACAGAACATTTCGAATCGTCAGGTTTTGCATAATAATGGCACAATAAGTCGAATAACAGTCTGTCCTTGTTACAAAACGTCGGGCAACACCTCTCTGAAGCCGCCCTCGTATCTCATGAATTATTCGATTTTGCGATTTGTGACACTTCTCTCCCGCTTCTCCCCTCTCCAACAAATTGGAACCGTAATAGGAAATCTTGTCAAAATCAAAATTTATTACGTTATTACATTGAATCTAATATTGAATTAGATATCTATAAATTAATTAAATATCTATACTAATATTAAAAAGAGAAAAGATTTGTTGGTATGTTTGTTTTTCAGTTTGCATTGAATGGGCTCCGAAACTTCTGGACCGATTTTGATGAAATTTGTCGCAGATATAGATTAGACCACGGGGAAGGACATATGCAACTTTTTATCGTTCCAACATGTACAGTTCCTTTAGGATTTTCTTTTGGGCGCACGAAGTCGCGGGTCTAAAAGCAATAATTAATGGCAATTAAGACCCAGTAGCTTCATATTTTCTATTAATTCAATATTTATTATCGCACCTTAAAGTCGAAAGCGCGATCTTAAATAGGTAGATTATTCCGATGCAATAAATTCTTATTCGTCCACAAATTAAGACAATCGAGAAAAGAAATTGTAACACCAATATAAATGAAGCCGAGATGAAAATTAATCGGAGAACGTCGAACATCAGTGACGACTGATTCAGAAAGTGTTCATTTAACGCAATTCGAGAATGAGATAGGTATTTACATAGGCGCGAGGACCCTCAAGATACAAAGTTAAATAATCGTATGTGACTTCGACGAAATTCTGAAACCGAAAGTCAATACTCTGAATCGACTTCCACTTGAAATATATTTAATTAAATTAGAAGAGCGCAAACAACCATGATTGCGTAGAAGTGAGAAAGTTACCAAGCTTTTCCGGGTATAGAGAACTGGCAGTAAGCTTTAAACCCTAGCAAAAGCCGAAATAGTAGCATAATTTTGTACATTAAGCTATTCTCCGGTACGGAACTGGAGATTGGGCTGGGCTACTTTCCTGTTTGTGATTTATAACATAAATGTGCTCTGAAAAATGAGATAATTTACAAAAGGAATACCTTGTAGTTATAACTAATAATATTCAATATTTTCAAAGAAAAAAAGTTTTGTGAGTTTTATGTAAACGTAAAAAAATACAAAAGTCGTACCAGCAGGTAAATGTTTCTGTATTTGATGCAAGTAAACTAATTAAGTAGGATTTTTATATCAAATATTATATTTACATAGTGCCAAATTTCATAAAAATCGGTCCAATTGTTTTCTGTAAATCGAAATTGCAGTATTCAATGCAAACAATATAACAATAAAACAAATATTTCCTCTTTGTTTATAATATTTTAAAGGTAGTATTGTTAGTATGTATAAAATATCAACAACACGCCTAAAAATATGTCCTTCTAATATTTTGCAGCGCTAAAACTATCAATAACATAAAAATGATGATAACATAACTAGTAGAGAATTGTATCTAGTTCAATTTTGTAGAACATATTTTTATCATTGAATTATGTGTCTATAAAGAGATAATGCTAAAATATTGCTACTTTTGAGATGGCGGATTGAGTACCACTCAATATGAGGTAGCAAATGATATGGGACATTTTACTGTGGAACAATTAGCCACAGCGACCAAAGATAAAAATAAGGTTAGATGTGAGCGTAATTACATAGTGATTACAACGTAATAGGTCGCATATCTGCAGGAGGTGGGGTAAATATTTTAACGCATTTCAGCTAATATATTCATATAAAATATGATTAACAATTTATTGATTATCTCCACTTCTCCGTGGATCTGAATTGAAATAATTATGGGACATGAAATGCGAATGAAAATTGTACAATCTAATAATATTTTGGTTTGTGGTCGCTACTTTTTACCCGACTACGGCGAAGCCTTAATGAAGAGTAATGATTTTGGCAGTCATTATATGTATGTATTAATGTATGTTTATATGTTTGTATGTATATATTTGGAATTATTTCTATATTCCTTGAACCCCAAAAATATTGTATGTCGCTTGCTTGTTTGTTCCAGCCTCTACTGTACAAAGTTTTTGGGCTGACAGAGACGAAACTCTCGTCAGAGGATGATAATATCTATATTAATCTATAAAGAGGAAATATTTGTTTGTTTGTTAGCATTAAATAGGCAATAGCGAAACTACTGGACCGATTTTGATGAAATTTGGCACAGATATGTAGACCACGGGTATAGACATAGGCTACTTTTTATCGGGCAAAAACGTACGGTTTCCGCGAGATTTCCTTTTGCGCGCACGAAGTCGCGAGCAACATCTAGTAAATTATAAGGCTACTAAGACCAATTTTATTTTATGAAACAATTGACGACCTCTATAGCTCAGTGGTTCGGCACGTTGATGCTCAAGCCGGGGGTTGCGGGTTCGAATCCCGCCGGAGGAACAAAAGTTTTTCTGTGTTCCTGGGTCATGGATGTGTATTAAATATGTGTATAATATAATAAAAATCTTAAATATATGTATACTATAAAATTATTAAATATACTTCCCGTTTTCTGGTACCTGTAACACAAGTTCTTCGGATACTTAGCACGGGGCCAGACTGACGTGGTGTGAAGCGTCCATAGACATTATAGTTAAGGTACAACGTACACGAAATCTCAGTGGAAAGCTAGAAAAACGTTTATATGACTGCTAGTAGTTCTTAGGAGACATGAAGTTTGTTCCCGTAATTAACACCTAGGTGTTCACAATGCAGAAATAGATCTTAAAGGTCAAGAGCATTTTAACCTAGTAGATGCCATGGACGCATATTGTCCCTACATGATAAACTTCACGGTCGAATACAAGTAGTTACACATGACTTCACTCACGTTTGGTCTTCATAGTTGGTCTCAAATGTCATGTTTTGCAGTGTAAATTACCTCGTATTTTGGGTTCCGAACCCAAAGGGTAAAAACCTAAACCTATTACTAAGACTCCATCTGTATGTCCGTCGCGTCTGTCCATCTATGTGTCTGTCCACCAGGCTGTGTCTCATGAACGGTGATGGCTAGAAAATTTCAGATTCCATGTATTTTTGTTGCCTCTATAACAATAAATAAAACAGAACAAAATAAACATTTAATATATTAGGTCCTTACATATGAAATTGGCGTTTTGTAGTACTGGCAACTTTGATCTCAAATATATCTTCTTTGGTTAGGAATCCCAATTTCAAATTTATACCGCTATTTACTCAGGCATTTGTGTTTTAAAAACCGTAATTCATTTGTTTTTTCCTCTTTTGGTTTTTTCTTTTCGTCACTCTGTTTACACAATGGAAAACTTGAAATATTATTTTCGAGTACGAGTTCCACCGTGGCACCAGTGCTGCAGAAACGGCTCGAAGAATTAATGATGTGCATAGCGGCGGTGAAAAGAAGCGGTTTCTTTTGGAAATTTCGTTCGTTTTCGTTCTGGAAATTTCGACCTGCAGAACAAGCCCCGTGGACGGTCGGAGACCAAAGTTGATAATGAAGAATTGAAGGCTATTGTGGAAGCGGATCCATCACAAGCCACGTCCGAGTTAGCTGCAGGCTGCGGTGTTAGTGATAAAACAGTTTTAATCCACTTGAAGCAAATTGGAAGGTGAAAAGTTTGAAGGGTACCTCATGAATTGAGTGCAGCAAACCGACAAACGCGCGTCGACTGCTGCGTTACATTACTCTACAATCATAATAATGAAGGGAGTTTAAATCGAATCATTACCTGTAATGAAAAGTGGATCCTGTACGATAATCGGAAATGCTTATCGCAATGGCTGAACCCTGACGAACCAGCCAAAGCCTGCCCCAAACGAAAATTGACTCAAAAAAGTTACTTGTGAACGTTTGGTGGACTAGTGCCGGTGTCGTTTGCTACAGCTTTCTTAAATCTGGCCAGACTATGGTCAGATTACGGCAGATGTCTATTGCCAGTAACTGCAAATCATGATGTAAAAGCTAGCTGCTAAGCAACCGAGGTTCGTCATTCGCTCTAGGCCACTGCTGCTTCAGGACAACGCTAGACCACATACTGCACAACAGATGGCTACCAAATTAGAGGATCTTCAATTGGAATGTCTAAGACATCCATCACACTCCCCGGACTTTGCTCCAACAGATTGCTATTCTTTTCAAAATTTTGATAACTTGTTGCAAGGGAAAAAAATCAACTCCGATGGGGCAGTCCAAGGCGCCTCAAAGAATTTATTGATTCCTGTCAGAATGGTTTTTTTATTAATCAATGAGCTACCTATGAGATGGCAAAAGTGCATAGATAGTAATGGTATATACTTTGATTAAATAAATATATTATGTTTAAAAAAAATCGACTTTATGTTCCTCCTTTACAAAACGCCAATTTCATATGTAATGACCTAATATTATCCCATACAAAAAACGTGATTTTTTGCCGTCTGGAACAGAACCCTTCGTGTTTGAGACTCACACTTGTCCAGTTTAATTATTTTAATGCGATGAAATTAATTAACTCGTTTATGTTTTGTGACGGCAAAGAAAATTTTATTTAACATGTTTATTCAAATTCTCCCTCATCTCAAGAATAATTTATATTTTAATTGCTAATAAGATAAGCAGATTTGTATAGTAACTTATGTTACCATTAAAAACTTAAGACGATATCTATTTTTGTTTTTCTTTACAGGTTTTCCAACGTAGCGGACCCAGAAGTCCACTTTTAGTAAAGTAAGTTGCTACCGTTACTTTTTAAAGCTTTATGCAAATATGAAATATTTTAACGTCTAACTTCTTTAAAGGAAACTTATATTTTAAATTTTATTCTAACTTATTTACTTAACATTATGTGCTTTATCTTTCTATGTGAATTATGAATGTTGCTTTATGTCTTGAGCGTTTAATAATAAGATTGCAAATTTAATATTTTTATTGTTTTCGCTACTTTTGCATAATTTTCTCGACATTTATTATGTGCTTAATTTTTAAAAGCATACATTGAAACCATTCTGAATAAAAGCTGTTTGTAATGCCTGCTTTAAACTGTAATAATTTGTGCGTCCAGAGGTCCCACAAAGCCATAAGCGATATATTCAAAGAACAGTATAAAAACAGCACGTTCAATATTCCGCAATGTATTTTTAATCAGTATTTAAACGTTAAATTAAGCCGGTGACCGCCGGATTTTATACCTATATTGGAAGAGATTATAGTCGCCGGGAGCCGGCCCCGGAACACGGGCATAATTGCTATTATAAAATATCAGGCGGTTAATACTATTGCAGTAATGCGATACAATATCTGTATTGAAATTTAATGCGGCACGAAAATTATATTTTTTCTGTAAATTTAAATCGATTCTTTTCATTTAATTGTTATAAGTATTTTAATCTTGAAATTTGTGGGATAAGTCAATTTATCGTGTGCTAGCTTTTGCCCGCGGCTCCGCCCACGTATATAGAGTATCCCACAGGAGCACCGTACTTTTCAGGAATATAAAGTAGCATATGCGTTAATCCAGAGCTTAAACTACTACCTTACCGAAATTCGTTTAGTAGTTTTTGCGTTGAAGAGTAACAAACATCCATCTATGCATCTATACATCCATCCATCCTTACAAACTGTCACATTTATAATAGTAGTAAGGTAGTCACATTTCCATATTGATCACCATTCCCCAGGAAAGTAAAGATTCATCATTACAAAAATGTGAGTATATAAGATAAGTTAAGTTTTCAAATCAGCTGTTAGGCGCAAACTAAATAGCACTTTTTAAAAGCAATCTTTAATTCGTACATTTATCACGAATAGTTGGAATTCACTAAAATTGTTCATTGGACTACAGCCCAATGAGGAGACTTAGTACCAATTTCACCAACGCCTGTTAGTGTTAATCGCTTGTCTAAATATCATGTCTTCTCTTTCATTAATACGAAGAACGAGAGGGATAACATGATATTTAATCAACGTTTAACTTCAACAGATATTGGTGAAATTGGAACTAAACCACATATTAAAGAGAAGGAAGTATATTTTTTTCTCTGTGCCAAAACGGGGCTTAAACTACAGTGAAGAGCAGACGATTATTATAACGAAGATTAATATGCTTTTTTACGTCGACTATGTATTATGTACCTATTATAGATTATTCATACGGACCGTTTAATAGCAATAAACTTTTCGATAAATTAACAAATTATTCTGTCAGTCATTTATTACACGCCTACAATAATTTGTTAGAAACATTTTAATTATTAACGTTTGAAGCGTTTGAATAGATTTAGTTATACTTGTAACTTAGAGGTACAATTATTGATTTTGATTTTAGAAGAAACAACGTGAAAAAAGTTAAGGCTGGGATCCGTTAGGCCGGGGAAAATTCAGATCACTGAAATTATAACTCTGCGCTAATCTGTTAGAGTTGAAAATCGAACACACGAGTGTCAAGTCAAATGTCAATGTCAAATGATTTTCAACCCTGCTAAATTAGTTCAGAGTTATATTTTCAGTGCTCTGAATTTTCTCCGACCTTCCGGATTCCCGACAATATAGTCCCACCCTAAGTAACTGGGAAGAAAATAATTTTGGAGATTCATGAAGTCTGCTAACACGCGTACGTGCTCACAAACACGTTATATACCTAGAAGAAGTATTTTTCGAAAATCAAACTTCAAACTGGGTAAATCGGGAATCTGGGTACTAATCATTGTATTATACTCGTATCATCAAATCCCGCGCCGGCTGGAGGGTGTCACGTGACAGCTGAATAATGATCGCGCCTGACATTTAATTTCAGATACAAAAGCCTCTTTATGCTGTTTACCCTAATCCATTTATCCTCGGGCCGGGCCCTTATTTAATATTGACAGCGACCTTTCCAATTCGCGCGACTTAATTACCCTAACTCGGGTCTTCCCTTGACAAAATGTCATTTCAGTTTATTTACATTTCGTCTACTCCATTTGTTATAAAGTTGAAATGTTTATAACTCTGTTTTACAATGACGAGTAAAATTAAAATTCTATGTAGTGGTAAGGTACCAGGTATGCAGGTACTAGGTGTCTAAAAATAATAATATATATGGGTGCTTCACACCACGTCAATCTGGCCCGTTGGTCAGATAATATCTATGGACGCTTTTTCACCACGTCAATCTGGTCCTGTGGTAGGTTCTCGAAGAACTTGTGTTACGGGTACCAGACAACGGAAATATATTTAATACTTTTATACTATACATATATTTAAAGATTTTGATACATCCATGACCCAGGAATATTGATAATTTTGTTCCCTAGACGGGATTCGAACCCGCGACCTCCGGATCGGTCCGGTCGACGCGCTAACCACCGAGCCACATTGGCCGTCATAATTGGTGCTGTGTAGGTGCTAGACCTCCCTTTAATTACGTATTTGATATTTGTGTTTAAAAGAAAAATACAATACATTTGTCAAAACTTTCTTAAGGAGCAGAGCAATAATATTTTTCTAATACCTATGTATTTTTTTTAAGTTTAAAGAAACTCCTTAAAGCTTAAGATAATACCTATATATCACAAAAAGAATAAGGGTGAGTAAGCAGAAAGATCAAAATATGTATAGCGACATATCAATTATGCTATGAACATACCAAATTCTTTTGAAAGTGATGTGTTTGTAACAATGCTGTATTTCCTTAGTTCATATTTTGTTACATCATTATCTGTTTGTCATATATTTATGTCCGTATATCTAAGGTCGCCCACAGCACAATATTTGCAAAGGTCTTTAACTCTTTATAATACAGAACCTACAGGTACAATATGATTATGGCCTATTTTTCATAAAAGAAGAGTATTTATTGAAAATAAATACATTTAACTTGGAGTTAAATGAAGTAAATATTTAATTATGCGTCTATTGTGTTGTATTTCTATTTTTTTATAAAATATTCATGTACTAAATTTGTTACTTGACACAGGTTCGCGTACTATATAAGCTACAACTGTAAAATAGCAAGATCAGATCAACATAATATTATCATAAATTTAAAATATATAACAAAATTGTCCTCCACCAATTGTACTTTACGTTAATGATAAAAAAGTTAAAATTATCTCATGATTTGCAAATCACGTGGCTGGGGTGCAAAAAGTGATTTGTACCCCTGTGTACCTGGGATATTAAGTGACTTACGGCAGAATACTGAAACGCATCATAAAACTAGGTGTTAAGGACAGCGGCCTCGAAACGTAAAACATGAGTGAATTTAAATGTGAACGATAAACGTGTAATTAAAAACAGTACATAAAACTATAATAGTGAATACTCAGTGACTATATGTATAGATTTATATGGCATCAGTGTGTAAAAATCGTGTTATATGGTGTTTTATCAAGTGCAGGTTATTTTGCTTATATATTTTTAACTAAAGCTAATTTTAACGTAGCTTCATTTGATTTATGTAAATAAACATAATACCTAACGTGTAGCGTAACGATTAAGAATATATAATAAAAGGCTAAATAGTTATTAATAAAATAATGGTAAAAATGTAGAACATTTCTTATATGGTAAGCTTTAAATTGTAAATATCTTTTTATAGAATAAGGTCTCTAGTATATAAGGGTTTATGTATATGGTCTTAACAATAAAGAATTTCACACAACGCGTTTTGCTTCACCTGGCTCATGAAAAATAGGGAAAATTATGGAAAATAGCCGTATAGAGAGGTAAAAGTGAGATAGCAAATCGGCCCGAAAGAGGCGGGGCTCTCTATACGGCATTGCTATGAGCCAGGTAAGCAAAGCGAAAAAAGTGAAAATCGTTCTCCTCAAAATAAGTGTTTTATTATCGCCCCGGCTCTGCCCAAATCGGTGTAACCTTGCTATCTTCGAGTCTAATCTGAGCCGGCGGTTGAAACCCTGTGAAATTATACAGTCCTGTACACTAGGGGTCCTCTAAATAACAAACTGTATCTATAGAGACAGATACAGTTTGTTATTAAGTAGAGACTTAACAGAATGGCAAAGACAACACTTTAAGCTCCAATAAATTTAAGTAGCATTCGACCGTAAGTTTGTCGGTCTTCAAAATAGACACGAAATTATCTTTTTACTGTATAAGACCGACAAAGTATTTATTCTCTTAGTAACTCACACAACCGTGTGACTCGTGTATCAAGTAGCACAGCCACCCGCAATTAAT
Source organism: Phengaris alcon alcon (assembly GCA_037179445.1). Taxonomy (NCBI): domain Eukaryota; kingdom Metazoa; phylum Arthropoda; class Insecta; order Lepidoptera; family Lycaenidae; genus Phengaris; species Phengaris alcon. Next base: position 365,570 of record JAYRCH010000710.1, read on the forward strand.
GTCTGGCAACTGGAGGCGAACTTTGATTCCCGGTTCGAGTTACGTGCGAAGTCACAATTGCGACTTCGTATACGCTAGCTACATGGGGAAGGTTATAAAGCACTATTAAGGGATAGTTCAATGATAAATTATAGGTACAGTACAGAGCTTTTAGCCAAGCTACCGTCGCTAATTATGACGCCGAGCTTCGAAAACATCGCTATGTCACATAAGCTCTGTTTTCCTAGGATAGCGTTGCCTCACATAGCGGCCGTAATACAGCTGTGTCTGGACATTTTGTATGTAAGCAAAACGGCAGGTTTCCAAGAGAGCGGTCACCGTTTTCTACATAGAAAACGTTTAGTCACCGCTGTATGACGGCAACATTATCCTAGGAAACCAGAGCTTTAGCGATGCTTATGTCAAATTCCATAACTTTTATTTTTGAATTTCCTCGCATAATTAGCGATGGCAACTTGGCTAAATGCTCAGGTTGTATATCCTTGCCCTAGATCTAAGTAATTTATATTGGTGCCAAACATTTAAATTGGTTCAGAGGCTTCGGCGGTTGATGACGTATCACCTTAAACAGACAGAGTGACTTTCGTACTTATAATATTAATGGTGAAAATTAGTAGGGACTAGTGTAAATTGGTACCTGGTATAAAGGTAACCTTTGATCTTATTGAAGTTATTGAAATGTAATAAAAAATCGGTGGTGTGTAATGTAATAATTTGATCACAAAACAAAAGAGGTTGTCGTATTAATATTTAACTTTCAAAACCGATAAATATAAAATACATTATTCGCGACATTACCAAATGATTTCTATACATAAAATGTTATAAGTAACTCATTCCAGAACTTTTAGGTCATCTTTGGCAATCTAATATCAATCAGTGACTGTTTATAACAACATTAGCGTCCCAGCGACTCCAAGCACGTTAAGTTATAAACCACAGTACAAATGGCGCAAACGTTGTAACTTGGCCTAACTTATGTTGCGGACAGTTCCCTCTAATCAGGGGACGGGCCGCGTTTATTCACGACAGGCTGGTAATGACAGTTACATCTTCCAAGTTAATTCAATAGTTATGTGCCAGTGTTTGTTGGCTACGATTGTTTGAATATTTCAATATATGCTAAATAAAGACTCTCAACGAAGTGTCCTTCAAAGGACTCCTAGTGTGGAGACCAGCTTCTAAGACAACAGGTCCGTGACGTAAAGTCAGCAGTACAGCTTAATGCTTTGTTTTGTTCGATAAAGTTTTTTTTAATAAATCTGCAGCTATATGTTTTTTAAATAGCTGTATTAGAAATAATTTTTACCTTCAAATTAATGGTAATTTCCTTCACTTTTACTTCTGAGTAACCACACGAAAATAGGAAGATTAGATTGCGTTGTCCAATGTCTACAGCGTTCACCATACGCCCATCTAGTATTCCACCTGGGTTTGATTGCACTATTACAAGCATACGATGCGTCCACGATTCTGTGAAAAAATTGTGAGCCGTTTGTAGGGGACGGCAAAATTTACAAATTTGGATCGATTTGGATCGTTGTATGAAACCTGTTTGTCTGTACGTAAGACGTTCTACTCTGTGGTAGGGATATGATGACCTCACTTACTGGCTAATTGTGCCGCACTGCAATAATTCGATAAGTGGGATTTTAGGGAAAATGCGAAATATGTATTTATTTTTCTAGTATTCCATCAATATTTATCTTCACGCGGTCCGTGTCACTGGCTCACTCGTCACATAAACCTTTCATCCTTTGACCCTCACACACAAACACTGATGCATGCTTTGCATATAAATTGGGAGATTTTGCAATCCTTCTATTGTTCATCGTTAGCACGTCGACAGTATGACGATCCTGTTAGTGTTGCGTTTGTGTTTTAACTGAAATGTCATTGCCAAATCGTTCAGTATGCACGCCTGATACGCTGAATAGCTGTCTTCTATTTAGTAGCTTTGGTAGCTATTTTTTCAACCTAAAAGTAGCGTATAACAGAAATTTAGTCATAATTAAATTTGGAATAAAATCTCCTTGTTGTATTTTTATATTATAAGTGGTACTTTCCATCTCCATTTGAACTCTATATGTTTTTTCTTTCATCGTGCAACAGTATATTAATAATTTCGACTCTAATATGTGTAATTTTTGCGTTGGACGGACATTCGGAATGTGTCGGTTCGAACCGCGGTAAAGTAATTTTGATTCTTTTTTTTTAATCTACTAGAGCTCCGAGCAAAGTTCAGTTACCTAGGTACATTCACTTTTACGTTAATATGTTTAACGAGGTGAAATTTTACCAGGAATTCAAATCTTTCCACAATTTGCGTAAGACAGTTTTTCGAAGCAGTATATCTGTGAAACTACTATAGTTACGGTATTTCCTTGACCCCTACTTATTAAAAACTAATACAAATCGCTTCGTTACACAAATTTTCGCAGATAACCATCTCGCTGCAATTATGGCTAATATGAATATGCCTATGTTTTGTATAAATAAAAATTCTCACAACTGTTCTTTTGACAACGTAATTAAATTAGAATATTTTTGCAAATTGTTTACTTCGGAAAGTAAAGACTAAGGCCCAACACACACTGGCGCAGAGTCGAAGCGACGCGACACGTCTTGTTTTTCACCTACATGATATAATATTCATCTCCATTTTTTTAATAAGTAAAGTGCAAAGTATTATGGAATTTTGAAAGCGCGACGTCGCGCGTCGACGCGCGTCGTTGCGTCTACGTTTGTCACCATATTTCCATAATACAAATATACATTAATAACGAAAATAGAGATGAATATTATGCTATAGGTGAAAAACATGACGCGTCGCGTCGCTTCGACTCTGCGCCAGTGTGTGTTGGGCCTTAGTAGAATATGACGTGGATGCGTATCTCATAATGATTATTACTTACGCAAAAAACTACTGAACGGCTCTGATAAAATTTGGTATGGTACTAGTTTAGCTCTGGATTAACACACAGGCTACATTTTATCCCGCAAAAGTGCAGTTTTTTCAATAGGATACTGTATTGACGCGGACTAAGCAGCCAGCAAAAGCTAGTACATAAAATAAAAAAAACTCAAGTATCTGCGAATTCTTTACTTGTGACCTTTTGGCTTTTATGTACTCTGACTACAATTTGCATACAATGTAAAAAAACTTGAGCTATTTCAAGTTAAGACGTAATATACGTCTTATTTGTAAACTTGTAAGTAAACCACAGCTATATGTTTACTGTGGATGCTACGTGCATACTACAGAATATAGACTATACATGATGCTTGGTTAACGAAAACAGATATTCAAGGAGCGTAATCAGTGTTCGATGCTCGTTCCTCGTTCGTATATATATACAGCTTGTTGCCTTAAATTATGATCAGATTATCCTATAAAATACTTAAATTCTATTCATCACCGCACGCCCGTACTACTCGTCAAGCGCGTGACCTTGAAGCCGACGCTTTGTACGGCGGTGTGATGGTGTCCACGCGAAGTGCGAGTTGTCAGGAAATATTAATCATGTTATTTTTCTGTAAATCACGAACATTTTTATTATTTATGCGTACTGCCATTACTTATGTAATATTGTGGCCTAGCGTTGGGTTAAATATTTCATTCGGATAACCAAGCATCCTGTATACAGTACGACTAACATATGTCTATTGTCTAATGTCTAATGATAGCTTTACCAGATAGGATAACGTTATGTTAAACCACGTGAAACATTCAAGATTTTCATTGGCGCTGTGAAAATTTTGCAATAAGTAATTTAATGGTCATGTATAATTATTATGTCTACTTAATAGGTTAACTTCAAAAACGGATACGATGAAAAGACCGTTAATTTTAGTTTATATCTACAAGCATACCTTATACATTCAAAATAACATAATATACATACAAATAAATAAAATTGAAGTGTCTGTTTGTAATTTCAAATTAACAGCACAAATTAATTGCACTAAATGAATATTATCATAAGTGCACGGTGTCTACACCAAAAAATTATATTTTAAAAATTTTTGTCTTATGTTGTGTGTTCCGGCTAATCTCCGAAACGGCTGGACCGATTTTGAACGAGCTTTCACTGGCATATATCTGATGCTATAAGGAGTAACTTAGTATAATTTTATCTTCGGGTTCCGTTTCAAAAAATAGGTTTCCTTTTCCATTAAGAACTAATGGAAAAGGAAACCTATTTTTTTAAACGGAACCCTAAGATTAAGTTAGTAAATTAAGTTAGTATTCCAATAATTTTCTGAATATTTGTAATTGAATCATTTTGCAATTGGAAAACCCGACGAGCATTTTACCCGTACCTGCCCCCTTGCGCCGGCCGCCAACACAACGCAAGAGGAAGCTCGCTAAATTAAAAGGTAAATTGTTGCATTAATCGTAACCAAATCAATGTTCACAGCCGCGAAACTGCAAAGCCTTGAGAATAAATTTGTTTACTTCATCGAATATTTTAATGGGTTCCGTTCTACGTTAAAACAATTACCTAAGTGTAAGTTACTAATATTATTATGTATCTAGTACCTTAAATATTTTGTTTAACACGAGTAAATTATGAATTTAGCACAAGCAGGTTCGGGTATTCGCAGATGTGGATGTCAGGTGTGGAGCTTTCGGATGTTTGAAAGGTTATTTTCATTTTACTTTGTTAAAACTTTGTAATAATTTACTAAAATACTTCATCTGCATTACTTCATATACATTATGTTCAAAACAAAATATCATCTGAACCCTAACCATGAAGACTCACTCGATACAATTAAATACGGTAACCATGGATGAAATAAAAGATTACCTCGCTTGATCTTAATTACTTTATTATCTTATTTTATCTAATTCATTCCTTCCAAGTGATTACACGCCTCATATTACGCAATTAAATTACCCGAGAGTTCGTGAATCGTGTCTTTGTTTGTGGTTGTAATATAAAAATATTTCAGGTTAAGACGTAGTCAAGAAACATAATAAGTAATAGGCATCAATGTTTGTGCACGTCATATAAAATGTATATTATCACATCTGTTGACAAAAAAAACCGCGAAACTAAGTTTAGATGGGGAGAGAAGAGCATTCTTTATTTTTTCTTTCTGTAAGAAGAACATACTTTTTATATGGCATTAGCCATCTTTTTTTAAGGTTCAGTAGTTCACGTCTCAGAACCCTTATGGTTTCGTCATGTCCGTCCGTCCGTCCGTCGTCGGCTTACCGTCCAAACGGTTACGGTTACGGTAACGGTTACTAAGTGTCAATTATTTATTTGGCCTTAGATCTTGTGTGGTTCGATTATGGTTCCATAGATATTTAAATTTGGCTTTATATTCTACCGTCTACGCCCTACGGTGATATGATATCTGATCTTTATGGAGATCTTTAAGGTTATATTCTAGGATTTAATTTATGTTTGTATTTATTGCTCCCTTCATCTGTTTCCCATCATGGCTTTCTTATCTGACACCATCAACAGTAATGAGTAACCATAACATCCTCAGACATAACAATGCAGGTTAGGTAAGGAAGGGCGAGCATTAGACCTCTGCAATCGTCGTGGGAACTTCCCACAGTCTACGAGCTTAAGAAACTAATTACAATATTAGTACAACTCATCTCTGACACAAGTACCTGACACATGTTAATTTGTTAACTCGTTAACCAATGTCTGTAAATTTGGAATATTACAAAATGCCGAAAAGTGCATACCGTATACATAACATTACTATCCTCATAATATTATGTTATAATATGTTATCCCCCTTACTAATAAAAATATTAGCACAACGGATAACTTAAACAAGGTTGCTATCCTTTTTCTATCATGCGACATTTCCAACGCACCAGACAAAGACAGCAACGTTGTTTAAGTTATCCGTTGTGCAAATAGTTTTATTAGCAAGGGGGTATATGTATCTACTAACAGCCTAGTGCCTTCATCTTTACATATAAATTAAATAAAAGTATAATAATATGTGTAATTTCGAAATAACAGCTTTTTAACGAACTTCCAATTAAAGGAGGCGGCTATTTACTTTAAAACGCCTTAACACCTTATTTACTTAATTTTTTTTTGGGAAACGATATTCATCTTATTACGATTCCGTAGTATTACAGGGAACCCAAGCAGTTTCGCTCCGTCCGTCCGTTTGTCTGTCTGTCTGTCCGTCTGTCTGTCTGTCCGCCCTTGTGACTATAGTAATAATTATGAATATATATGAATGAAATTTGTTATAGTTACAGATGGTGTATAGATCTCGGTTTTGGCATCATTAAATAATTATTATTTTATACTTTAGGGGTGGCTCTCCATACACGTGAAATGGGGACGAAAAATATTTTTTCATTCGAGTTCTGTGTAGAACTCGATGCATGGTGTAGGGCATCGACGAATATGTATTTTAAATAAAAGCACTGTTTACATTACTTTTTTACAAAGTCATCCATTTTCGGGTAATCGGCCTCCAAAGTTATAGTTTATAAGTTGATTCAAGAATTTCTAAACTGTGGTAAAAACTTGAAAACATGTAAGTTTCCATGCTGATGGATCACGCTAAAAACTCTTTATGATAATTATTTTGAACGAAATCGGCCAATAATTTTTAAAGTAACATAAATGAAAACCTATTGGTCGTTGGATACTTACGGATCCCTCCTTAGACATGTCCTGGGCGGTCCTGCGATGCTTTTGGTTAGGTTTTATTTTCCTCGTTTATGTGAACATGTATCATGGATAATATCATATATCATATTTATTACAAACGTGACACATTCACCATTATTTGTGAAATATTTGATATTGGGCTTAAGGCTGTCGACAATGCTCTTATGCTTCCAAAAATAAATTAACAGTAACAAGTTTATACCAACTATGGTATTAGGTACTAACTATTTGGGTATTAGGTACCAGGTACTAACAATAAATGGTTATCTACCATTTATTGTTAGTACCTGGGTAACCGAGCTTTGCTCGGAGTTTTGAAAATAAAAAAAGAATCACAAAATATTCACCTGACCGGGATTCGAACCCACCACATTTCGAATTATCTAACAAAGCAAAAACTACACATACGCATACCAAACTGCCAATCAGACTGACATAACAAAGTCGAAATTATTGATATATCGTTACACAACGAAATAATGTTTTTCTTTCGTATATACCTTAAAAATGCGCAGTTTCGCAGGGATAAGAGTAAGACATATCTAGATCTATTTTTCTCTCCCAAAACTCCCTGCATACTAAATTTCATGGTAATATTTGCAGCCGTTTTCGAGAAACCGATTATATATATACAAGATTGTCTCATTGAAAGCATTTAAGATATCCTCAAAACATTATGAAATTCTTGCCCTCCTGCTTAGACCAAATTAAAAAGCAAGACAGAGCTTTGTTAAATACCTAAAAACCGAGGCTGGTTTTTCTAATATAAAAAACCACATACCGCGATAGCTCGCCTTCTAAGGTAAGGCGTAGTTTCGTTTCATCACAGTGTAATCATAAGGCAAGGCGTAGTTTATACCGACCTCATTGTGTGGTTCGCAGAACTTGTCTTGGCTTTTTTTTTGGTCTGAGCTCTGGTGTATACCTATCTTTAAAAAAAACACGTGTATATTTTAATATTATAATTAAAGGAACTGGTATAAAACAGCTACATTATTATTCAACGACCTCTGTGGCTTATTGGTAGAGTGCGTTGGTGCTGAAGCCGGGGGTCGCAGCCTCGAATCTTGCAAGAACAAAATGTTTTTCTGTGTTCCTGGATCATGTATGTGTATTAAATATATGTTATAATAAAATACTTCAATATAAGTATAATATGAAAATATTAAATATACTTCCCGTCGCGCGTCGTTTGGTCCCCCGTAACACAAGTTCTTCGGATACTTAGCACTTGCCAGATTGACGTGGTGTGAAGCGTCCATAGATATTATTATTATAGTTGGCAGTTGGCACTGGGCACGTCAACTAATATTTAGTAACTATTTTCTACCTACTCGTCAAGCGGCGCAACAAAAGATACATTATCCATTTACGTCTAATATGTCTTTAGCAACCAGTTTATTCGTAATCATCAACGAGAATTACAATACATATTATATTACACATGTAAATTGGTTGTTGGACAAAATTATCAATTTTATGACAAATTTTTAAATTGCAGAGAATAAAGGAAGCCATTTAAAACCAAGTTCCCTGTTGTGTGACAGTTTATTGTTTTAATCAATTTTTCAGTTTATGATCATTTTCAATTATTATTTGTATGTTAATTCGTATTTTGATATTCTGACATAAAAATGTTACTATGATCACGTTTTATGGTCACGTTTGTTGATAAGTAAGTACGACTGATGACTGCACCTGGGCCCTCGTAAGAGGTACTAAGGACTAACATACGCCAATGGACTTATCACTAAAGTCTTAACAAAATCGTAGGTTACTACTTTCTAGCACGCAGCTTGATCAGTTCTAGACCAAAAAAATAAATTCCTCCCGTAAATTTATGGCGTGAAAAACAAGGAAAACATAGTGAAATACATATGGTTACAAATTTCTATATGGTTCGGTTATGGTAGGTATAGGTTTAGAGCATAGACTTATATATATATATTATAGACGGGGGATAACAAGGCTAAAATGTCCTCACATTGAGTGCCCCGGGGCACTCGAGTTATACAATTGACAATATAGATGTCAGTTTTACTCTGTAAAAGGCTGCGAAATCACGACAAGCTAGTAAATAACCTAACCAAGAGCATGTCAGGACATGTCTACGGAGGGTTCAGTAAATATGAACGCGAAATAGGTTTTTTCAAATTACTTCAAATTTTAGCGTCCGATTTCGTTCAAAGTAATTTTGATAAAGAGTTTCTAGCATGATCTATCAGCATGAAAACTTACAAGTTTTTATCTCTAATAGTTTAGAAATGGATCAACTAGGGGGGATCAACTTATAAACCACTTTGGAGGCCGATTACTCAAAAATGGTCGACTTTGTAAAAAAGTCATGTATGGAACCTTCCCTTTATTTTAAAAGACCTATTCAACGATACTCCACACGATGGGGTAGAATAAAATAATATTTTCCATCCCCACTTCACATGTAAGGAGAGCCACCCCTAAGATATAAAATTATTATTATTTTATGATGCCAGAACTGAGATCTATACAAAATCTATAAGTATACCAAATTTAATCCATTTATATTCATAATTACAGAAGCTAGTAGCGCGGTCAGACAGACAGACAGACAGACAGACGGACAGAGCTAAACTATAAGGGTTCCTTGTGTATTACGGAACCCTACAAAGATAGAAGATATATAATTTTATAGTTAGAACTAGCATAATATTGGTGTAACGTACATAAGGTGCCTATTTCATATTAATTTCAAAATTATAGCCTGTTATCACAGTTTAAGGTAGCTTACATCGTAGTTCGATCGATTTACCATAGATGGAATCTTGTCTGAAGAATTTTTGGCTAAATGTATGCAATGAGTATGTCTTTGTGTATATATCTATGGCGTATAAAAGTTTAATGCTATTGTTAAGAGTATTTAAACGTAGTCTACTATAGATTATGTTTAAAAGGTATAAATGTCACTTGTCATGGTTACCGCTCTAACTTGTCATTGTTATCTGTGATTTTTCTTCTTTCTCTGTAAACGTACTGTAATGAATTTAGCGCGAAAAGAAACGCAAGCAATATTAGTATTTTTATTGATTCTCAACCTAAATATTCATCATGGTAGCAGAGCGTGGTTGCTGGTTGCTGAAAAATCAATAAAACTGAAAATCGAAGATAGAACTAATATCCGGCAGCGGCGTTTTTTACCCTCCACACATTATGAATTTACCGGCGCGGCGTGCACATTCGATCGCGTTGTTTAAAAATTGTTATTACGAAAAGAAGATGTCCAATACAAGCCACAATCCGTTTCACATTGACCGACTTGTCGGAAGAGATAATTACGCGAGTTGGAAATTTGCTGTTGAAGCTTATTTCAATCTTGAATGGCAATGATGATGATCCATCCTACATACCCGATGTAGAGTTTGATCTATCAACTCCAACCTGTAACATAAACTTACGACCACACAGAGTACGCATGCAGCACACATAAAAGGATGATCACGATGTAAGTTACTTTTGCCCAGTTTATAATTGGGCAAAAGTAACTTACTTACGTGATCCTTGTACTGTTGGTGAAGCAATTTCATCTCCACATACTGATCAGTGGAAGAAGGCTATGAAAGAAGAATATGATTCCTTAATTAAGAATAAAACTTGGTCACTGGTGGATTCACCATTAAATAAGAGAGCCTTGCCATGTACATGGGTGTTTAAAAGTAAGACAAACGAGAAAGGAGAGATTGTTCGCTTCAAAGCTAGATTAGTCATTAAGGGGTGTGCTCAAAGAAAAGGAAATGACTATGATGAGGTTTATGCACCCGTGGTAAGATACACCTCAGTCCGCTTCTTGCTGGCTCTAGCTGCTAAATATAACTTAGATAATAATTCAAATGGATGCTATATTTGCAAAGTGCATTTCTTCCGGGCGACATAGATACAGAAATATTTATGTCACAACCAGAGTGCTTTGAAGAAAGTGATCAGGTATGTCACCTCCATAATCGAGGAATCTATGGGCTCAAGCAGGCTAGTCGTCAGTGGAACCTGAAACTTAACAATGTTCTACTTGAAATAGGACTAGAAAGATCAAAAGTAGATCCATGCATATATGCAATATAAATGAACTAAAAAATATTTTTATTGCAGTTTAGGCTGATGATTTAATGATTTTTACCAATGACATTAACACAGCTACAAATATCAAAGAAAAACTTAAAGATAAATCTGTATGAAGGATTTGGGTGAGATACAGCAGTGTATTGGCATAAATATTACTAGAAATCGAGAGGCAGGTGGGATCATGTTGGATCAAGAAAAATATATTAAACAAGTTTTGGAACGCTTTAGCATGTCTGAATGCAAACCAGTGCGAACTCCAATAGAGGTAAATATAAAATTTGATAAGAAAATTGAAACTGACAAGAGCAAATTCCCATACAGTGAAGCTGTGGGTTGTTTAATATATCTGGCATAAGTGACAAGACCTGATATCACTTACGTAGTAAATTAATTAAGCCAGTATTGTAATGACCCCAGCAGTGAACACTGGCTTGGAGTCAAGAGAGTCATGAGGTACTTGCAAGGGACGAAGGACCTTAAGCTATCATATAAGAAAGATGAGTCCGCAAAAATAACTGGATACTGTGACGCAGACTGGGCCAATGATCCTAATGATAGAAGGTCATGTACAGGCTATACTTTTATCTTCCAAAAGAGGCATTATGGCTACAAAAGCTACAAAAGGAGTTATGTGAAGACACTGACCATCCTCGTATGATAAGTAGTGACAAACAAAGTGCTGTTAAACTTTCTATTAGTGATAGTTATAAGCCTAGAACAAAACATATTGATATACGCTTCCATTTTCTCAGAGAATATGTAAATAAATTAATTGTAAGATTTGAATATTGCACGGTAGTTATATGGTTGCCGACAAAAGGAACTGCATTAGAAAAACATCTGTATTGTGTTTCTAGAATGGGCTTAGTAGGTCTACGTTCAGGGGAGGGTGTTAAGAGTATTTGAACGTAGTCTACTATAGATTATGTTTAAAAGGTATAAATGTCACTTGTCATGGTTCCCGCTCTAACTTGTCATTGTTATCTGTGATTTTTCTTCTTTCTCTGTACACGTGCTGTAATGAATTTAGCGCGAATAAAAATGCAAGCAATATTAGTATTTTTATTGATTCTCAACCTAAATATTCATCAGCTATGAAACACGCCAACGCCTATCGAGTAATTACGGGAGTGCGAAATTATCGAGCACATATCTGTCACGAATATCGTCATCGGCATCACGATCGTTTGCGATAGCGCAATCCAATTTCATCTATGCCTACGACAATGCTGTTGGTTTCGACATGTCCGACATTTCACCATTTTCATAGTTTGTCATGTGCTCGTGACGCGTGTTGACACGTCTGCGTCGAGAATGTGGATCAGGACTTGATGAGAAACAAACGACTGTTGATTTTATCGTGCCCACATTTGCGCATTCGCCGGGTATTGGAACGAGAAGCACACGGCATCGGAGAGCAAAATGATGAATCAATCAAGCACTTGGAATCATCGTTAAATTAAATATGCCAGAGAAAAGTCAGGGAGCAATTTATTTTATTGTGGTCAGTTGGGATTAGTGGAGCATACTTAATATCGATTCCGGGTCAAAAGGAACATATATTTCATTTGGCACCTTTATCCGAAGATCATCTTGCGACATCTGATAGTAAAAATATTATCGTCCTTTGATCGTATGTTATAGACAAATATGAAATTTTTTTAGGGTTCCGTAGTAACTATAAGGAACCCTTATAGTTACTACGGTATTGTTACTGTTTATAGGATTGCACATAAACTTTATTTTTTTTATGTTATGTTACTACTATTATAAATGTGATTTTTTTGTGGATGGATGGATGCTTGTTACTCTTTCACGCAAAAACTACTGAACGCATTTCGATGAAATTTGGTATGGTAGTAGTTTAGGCTTTGAATTAAATGGCATTTTTAAACTATGAGGCTTAGAAACTTATAATTTTCCATTCTGATAGATCATGCTAAATACTCTTTAGGAAAATTATTTTGAATGAAATCGGACAATAACTTTTGAAGTAGGTAATTTGAAAAAAACCTACTGCGCGTCGATATTTACGGAACTTATAATTTGCTACCGGCACTTTAGTTATATATGATTATATAAACGACAAGGTTCTGTAAAGAAACTGAACGTCTTTTCTATTTTATTCTAATAATAAAACTACACATTGTGCTTGTGGAAAGGATAATGCATATCTCACGGGCGGTTCCCAAGCACCAAATTTATTTTTATGTACATTTTTATTGTTCGCGGGAGCATTGTCGCCTCCTCTGGGCCCGTTTGTATGCGGTGGGGTAACACACGATTCGCGAGTGCCACTAAAACAATTCATTTTGAAATATTACAAATAGCTGCTTTGATATTATTTGTTTTATTTAATTTTTTTATTGTAAACAACGGGGCAAAGGAGAAATAACTTTGACAGTGTTCATATAACAAAACTACCTATTTTATCGTTTTAAGTACATAAACCTACTATGTGAAAAACAATAATTAATAGAAAATTACAAGTCCCAATGCAATGCGTTAGGGGGCAGACCCAATGCACACAAAGCGTCATCTGGTGGCGTAAGTGGTATCAAAAACGGTCAATAAGAAATTGCGATTCTTTTTCTGTCACCAGGCGGCGCTTGGTAGCCCGACGGTCCTTGTCGTGTCAAAAAGCTGTCAGATGTCACGAATTTCAAAACCCTCAAGCTCCAAAAAAATTATAACATATAGAAGATAAACAGGCCTATATTATATAAACAGGGACACTCAATAATACTGAACACAAAAAAACTACTCGAGCAGAGCTTTGTATATTATTTCGATTACAATATCATGATTATAAATTAATTTATGTCCATTCTTGACAGTTTCGTTTTATTTACGTCAAATTAAACGACAACAAATTATTTCAAGCTACTTAATACCGCTTAATACTACACCATAATAATAATATTATACCTATAAAGTTTCCTGACAACCTCAACGAAATTCCCTGTTATATGTGAACAATGTAAATACATGTTCTACATATTTATTTCAATGACAAACTATTTATATACGCTAGAAAACCGCGCGTTTGTATAATTTAATAAACATAATCTGTCGCTTGATTTTGTGATTGACGCTGGTTTCATATTACGTGGATACGTTATATGAAACCAGCGTTAGCATCACGAAGATGCTGGTTTTAATATAGTTATATTACTTCTATCTATATACAATTACAACGTATGTACGTATGTATGTATGTATGTATAATGTATATATTATAGTCATATAATGTGGTGTGCGGCTTTAAAAAAAATTAAGGGTTCCTTGAGTGTTACGGTATCCTAAAAATGTTTATGACTAGGTTCCCAACTAAAATTAGTTCTCTATAATAATATTATGAATGTTTTAACAATATTAGTGCTGAATGTATGCTCCGCTTTATGGCCAACAGTCGTACATAAACCAACACAAGCGCGCGCTATTGCTTAATAAATATTCCGTAATCCGTTTGTAATTAAGGCGAAAATGAGCTCTGATAAAATTAAAGTGCTTTATTGTTATACATTTTACACAGCTGTTACTAATACGACCTACAGATTTGTATATTACAGTTAGAACGAACTTTAGGTGACTTATATACCTAATAATTGTTACCTAAAGTGGTTATAGAATTTTGTGACTCGGACACTAGTTTGCAACTTATGACAGTACGGATGTTGTCTAGTGTGGAATGTTACATTTTTATAAATTAAATTTTTTAAATTCTTGATTAAAGATACATAAATTTTTAAAAAATAGGTAATAGGATTCACGCGATTAAAAGTTATAAGCAAATAAAAAATATTGCTCTTTCTCGCAAAACGATTTGTTACGTCGTCACAAGTTGCTACCGCCATACATTTTGTAATGACAATCAATGTATGGCGGATGCAACTCGTGACGTCACAGGCCGATATATCGCTATCTTTCATATTGTAAATTTAAATTGTTTGTATCTTCGTTATTTTTTAAGATACACGAAAATGGGTTGTTGAATAACATGTTGTCTAACATCGAAGAGACGAGAAAAATAATTTTGGCAACATGCCTGTTGTACAGTGCATCTAATTTGCTGATGTTCCTCGGCAATCATCGTTTTTCTAAGGAAGTGACAGCCGATATTGTATGGAAATTGACGTGGTTTTGCTGTAGTAAAATATATTATGTGACAGAGCTAGCCGTTTAGAATAATAGTTTTCTTCTTATAATATTTTCTTTATCAATTATTATTATTAACTACCTCAGAATAGTCAAAGTTAATAAAAGTATTTAGGCCAGTTATTAACGTAAAAGTTGTAAAACACCTTAAATTTTAATCAAGCCTAAAAAATCTACAGTATATAAGTTTTATAATCAATGTTATTTAATAAAAGTAAGCAACGTTTTTTAAATTACTCGACACATTCGATATCCGATTGTACAGATAATATTACTGGCAATATATAAAATCACGAATCTTTAGCGAAAATGTTTTCAATTGGCAGCATGCATTTACAAAACGAACGGAAAACTACGCTTGATAAGCAATCAATTACTTATTGATGTTCATTCACTGATCTTTTGCCATAAATGAACGAATGAATAGAATGTATGCGTTCATTCACCCGTTTTGACATGAATAGCTTCAGACTCCATAAATATGTATCTATCGACAAGCTTTTTTATTAAGCTTCTTACTTATTTTTATAAACATTGACATTAGTAGCATGAACCAATTGTACTTTCTAATTTTATTGTTCTATTTTAATCAATCAGTAGATCAGTAGTTACAAGATGAATGGTTTTGTAGATTGTTAATTATAACATCTGATTTAGGTACCAAGGCTCTCGGCATAAAATTACTTATTTCCCACTGAGCTCCTTTGCAATGTTCGTACAAAGTAATTTGGATACAATGCATTTTTGTAAGACGCAGCTTTACGATTGTAAATGGAGTTCATTAACATGTTATGTATGACTATTGAGTATTGACTACCTTTAAATTGCAATGCTGTGTCCTCTCACTTCTAACACAGTACACATATTATCTAAGAGCAGAGCGCGTATGTTTTGTAAGCAAAGTATAAAATACATTTCTCGATTACTAAATACATTTTAAATACTCCATAAAACATAAAATAATTATTACGATGGAATGATATATTAGTAGTAGGTACATCTATATATTATAAATCTACTACTAATTATTTTTTTACACTACAATAATTATTTTGACGTGATAACGTGTTATAAATCGCTGAACGCCGGCTGCACGCACGAAAAATTGTCACGTTCCACCTGATTGTCACGTTCCGCCTGAGCCGAGCGTGCAAACGAGAGCGCGGAACAAGCGATAGAGAGGCACGATCGGCCTAAGCGTTCGTCTTGTGATCACGTTATTACATAAAATTATCGTCCGTAAACCGACTATATTGTTTTGCGAGAAAAACGGGATAGGTTATGTTTTTCATCCAGACAAAAATGTCGTTAAACTTTTATCGCTTTCATGACATACAATGATGAACCAACAATTTTTGAGTGGCTAAGTGAAAGCTTCGAGAAGAGAATGGTGCACTTCACCGTGGAAATTGCTAGGACAATGCACGAATTTTGCCACATTCAAGTGTTACTGAACGATTAAGGAACAAAATTTACTGTCTCTCTTTGTTCCGCAGTTTCATAATCGTGTTAGAAGGCGAACTAATTTTCATGCGATATTGGACTCAACTTCAGTGTAACTTTTCGACAAAGTTGTAAGGAGTTAGGAATCACCGTTACTATTACCTCATTTCCAAGTTTGTCCCGATTGCGTGATTTAAGGATGATTTCCAAGTGATCATGGACTAAGTTTTCATTGTTCCCAAACATGCCCAATGAAATCTAGATCAAACACCGCGTAGCATTCGATTGTCGTCTATGCAAATTGCAAACACACAGTATGCAACTCAATAAATGTGAGATGTGGTACCGAATAGATGAGTCATATAGTTCCAATAGCCGCCAACTCCACACGGGACAAATTTTCAGTAGAGGCAAAAAACGGTTTCTCTGTCAATTTAATACTTTTTAGCAGTTTAGTGGTTATATTATTTGAGAATATAATTTTAATTCGTTTTAGACACTGTTTTACGAAATATTATTATGTAAAAACGAGTTATTTGTATGTTAAAGATGGACCTGGCGAATTTTGAAATTAATCACTGGAGTTGGCGGATTATGGAACTAAATATGAGTGGATTTAGCGGGCTTTGTACCTAACTGTCGTTTTATTCAGATACAGGATGCTTAAATAAAGGTGATAAATTTTTGTCACATTTTTATTATCAATTAAAGAGAAAATTTAAACAAATTGACTATTTTCTTCTACCATTTCGCACTCATAATCATTTTCAGTATTTTGAACTTGATTGCCGTTATTAAGAAAAGCCAGCTCAGCAGTATGGTAAAAACTTAAATCAGTTAAATCCCGCCAATGCTCTCCATAATGTTTCTCTAATAACTTGCAGACATCATTCACCTTCTCCTTTTTCAAGTTTGTGCCTACAGGTAGTGCGATGGGTGATATGCTAGAAACAGATTTACCTTTCTTAGTCACAAGCTTTTTTTCAACTCTTTCGTTTCTATAATTTTCTTCTCCTTGAATAGCAACATTAGTTTTTCCTTTAAATAACAAAAACCTCTTTGAAAGGTTAAAACCGAAATGCAAATTTTGGAGGTCTTAGTACATTGTTGGTCTCAGCTTTCCAATCTAGAACAGGCACTTCTTCTGACAAGTGAAATGTTTTCGCATAAAGTTTTAAAATTGCAACATACTCCTCCGGCTTCATGATCATTTGTTTTCTCTATTTTGGCGTCAATTATACAATGTCCTTTTCTATTTTGGCGAAAACCCTATTGGCTGGTAGAAAAGAGTGACCGACTACTGGGAATATTATTTCCATTTTTTTCAAATGAGGAGGTGCATCCGAATATAACCACTTGCTACACATGCCAATGAGTATTGTGTTTTTATTCTGGCCACCACAGCCGTCTGCAAATAGTCTTACCTTTTTACAATGTACGGGTATGCTTAGGCTTTTCAAAGCGTGGTAAACGGCACTAGCTATTTCATTTGATCCTTTTGGCCTCTCTGTCTCGTACCAATAGTAGGACCATACATTCTCAGTAGTTAACTTACTTTTAGGATTCCCGATTACAACAGTGAAATTATAAAAATTATACTGCCTGCTAAAGTATGCTGACTGATCAGGAAGTTTTGGCAGACAATGGTTCTTTTGGCAATCAAAAGACAGTGTCATCACTTGATCGTCGTCATCCTTCAGTAAGCTATAAAAAGCTGCAGCTCTCAAACTATGCACTCGTTTAGCGACCATTAAAGACTGCTTTTCTTCATTAGTTTTAGCCACCTTTATACTTTCTAATAGTTCGGTACAGCGAGAACACACGTCAGTCCGGGGATTTCCAAAACCAATGTTGTAGTTTACATTCAATTCTTGTCTGAAAAAAGACTGCTTAACTTTAAGTTCTGGTTCATCTACACTGTTATTGTAAAAACGCCACATTTTTTAAATATTGAGATCACTACTCAAGTACAATCTTCCTGCTGATTTTCCTCGGCAATAATGGGATTCTCTGCATTGAAAAGACTGAATAAATGTATTTATAGCGGCACGTTTCATTTCATTTTTTTGAGATCGACGATCTCCACCTCTATTCTCTTTTGCTATTGCGCCTGAAGCCTGGTGTGATCTTTGTAAAACTCCAGTAATTCTGTCCTTTTTCACGTTTAAAATAGACATAAAAGCTTTTTTGCAGACACGCACATTCTTTCCGTCTGTTTTTTTGTAAAGATTAATATGTTACACTCATGTTTTTCAAGCCTCGGGTACCAGATTTAGGCCGATGTCTTTGAGTGGTTTTTGTTACACAGTACTTCAAAATAAAGTTATCTTGGTATATTTTATTGCTTTTAGCATAAAAATTCTTGTGTATATTTAGCAAGTCACTCATTGAAAAAGAGCCACACTTTAAACTTTTTATATTATGTCTACATTGTGGAAAAACTGGCAAATTATTGGGGGTTTACCTGAAAAAAAAAATGTTAAGGAGTATCATCCGTTATAAGTAGATGACACTGAATGCAAAGCTTCATGTCCATGCTGCTAAGTGCTAACCGTTAACCTTCATGTCATGCTAACCATAAAATTATATTTTCATCGCAAATGAACTTAGATGCAAAATTTTAACTCCGAATGATAAGAGAAAGTGGTTATAAAAGCTTGTAATATTAATACGTAAACACGGATTACCATGTCAACGGAAAATTGTTTTTGTTTTTACACTTAAATTATAAAATATAAATTAGGTAATAAATAAACAGTTTTCTCAGTTATGTAATAAAAAAAATGTGAGTGCTGATGTTGTCACTGTCAACAAGTATAATCACTCTGTATAAATTACACTAGCCCAACAAAACTGACAAACTTTAACATACCTTTCTTCCTTCATTTTGTTCTTCTTCCATGATTCTGGCTGAGATAATCTTTTTCTGCCTTTATTCCGAGCTGCTTTCTCAACTTTTTTAGTTAATTCTTCCATTTTTTAAATATCTTTTCGCAATTGTAAACTGGACAACATTCACGGCTTTTTCACTGAATCGCCATGATGGACGCCACGAAATAACGCTTCGTGATTGGTTGAAAACGGATATGGCGGGGTTTGGAAAGAATTGTTCCAGGAGCTGGCGGTTTTTGGAAGCAATTCAAAACTTTAATGTCAAATTTGTAGGGGATTTAGCGGCTTTTGGTATAAGACTTCTTTGAATGAAAGAACGGAAATTTTATAGACTATATAAAACCATCGACAGCTTATTTTTTCTATAATTATGGAGCTGGCGGCTATTGGAACTATATGACTCAGATATAATATTATCACTTTTATACAACCGAAGGATGAATCTTGTATTCACACAAACACCTGTATTCTTAAATATTCTTATTTTTCTTCATTGCAGTTTCTTTGTCTCGCTAAAACTCAAGAACGGCTGGACCGAATTGGCTAATTTTGATCTTGGAAAAATTGTGAAAGTTTAAACGGTGAGAAATGAGAAAAAAATTGCAAAGAAAATCTATCGGTGGAGTGTCTGTATATTGTTCCTTATTAATTCTCTAGCCCGATTACTCGTGTCCGGCAATTTAACCTTCAACAGCAACCTGGTGGATGATGATTTCCAGTATCGGCCGTTCTAATAGTTGAAAATATATTTCTCAGGTACCGCTGGAAATGGTATCTACGAAGCAACTCAAAGAATAAAATTGGTAAGTAATTTAAAAATTAGGCCGACGTATTGCCACATGAGGCAAGATGGCGAATGTGTAAAGATGACTAGTCCTACATGTGTTTATTTCTCTTGACTATGAGGCCTAATATTATAAAGTAAGTTGCTTTTCCCCTATCCAACTTTTTAATATAACGAGGTGGTGCACGCTACTTCGTTTGCGTAGAAAGAACAGAAATGGAACCCTATTTTTTAAACGGAACCCTAAGACAAAAGTAGTATAAGTTACTCCTTATAACCTCAGCTATCTGCCAGTGAAAATCGGTCCATTAGTTTCAGAGATTAGCAGGCACAAGCAGGCACACCGACAGACAGACGGACAGACTAAAATTAACAAAAAATGATTTGTTATTGTAAGTATCGTATATGCTCTCATATTATGCATTTAGCGAAAAGCTGTTAATTTGAAATTACAAACATACACTTCAATTTTATTTCTCTGTATAGATGCGTCCACGTACGCTAGCTATGAAAGTAGGTAATGAACTGAAATTCTTCGCTTTTAATCTACTTTTAATTTAATAATGCATGAGAGTACTCTCGTCAGGCGTTTGCTGTTCAGACGCATGCATGTCTCCGAATAATATAATCTCCGTAGCATACGTGACTACGAATAAAGATCCAAGTAAGACTGGAACCATATGATCCGGAATTCGGCGGGCCCGGGAAAATTATGAGCACTGAAAATAGAACTCTGCGCTAATACAATAAAGTCATATATGACATTGACATTTGACTCGACAAAAAAGCGACTCGTCAATTGTTGAGTCAAATGTCAATGTCATACGCGACATCTCGATACTTAATTTTCAATTTATATTTTCAGTGCTCAGAATTTTCCCAGGGCCGCCGAATTCCGGATCATATAGTCCCAGCCTAAGCCAAGCCCATACATAGCATAAAATGTTCAATTGACCTGTTTTTTCTTTAGTGCATTTTGTAATGAATATGAAGCTATAAACCGTCCATAAACGGTATATATCTCCTTTGAAATAGTGCTTTGTTGCTGTCTGTATGATTTTCTACTCCCTTGGCACCCCTACCAGGTCACTTTGAGTTCACAACTTTCGAGTTCTAACGCAGAAACCGTTTTATAGAAACATACACGACCTTTATGTTGTTTATTAATTCCTAATACCTTGCTTCACTTATTTAGAAAACGATGACTGTGACGACCTCTGTGGCTCAGTAGTTAGCGCATTGGCGCTCAAGCCGGAGGTCGCGGGTTCGAATCCCGCCAGGGAACAAAGAGTTTTCTGTGTTCCTGGGATATGTATTAAATATGTGTATTATGTATATACTAAAAATCTTAAATAAAAGTATTAAATATATTTCCGTTGTCTGTACCCGTAAAACAAGTTCTTCGAGAACTTACCAAGGGACCAGAATGACGTGGTGTAAAAGCGTCCTTAGATATATTATTATTATTATTATGAAAAACAACTTTCATTACACAACAAAACTTACCTTTTAATTGTTTGCATGTAGTTATTACTGAAAATTACGTACAACAATACAATTTGCATATCCTAAATGGATTAAACGTGGCTGACGGCACGGGTATCTCTAAGAAATCGCGAGACCGGCGGAAAGGAATATGCCACACACCACAATCCCGCTAAAGCTGCTGATCCTTTAATTTACATGTCTTCCAAAATCAAATATCGCTATCGTCGTATCGTGTTTCGTCTATAATTAGAGTTCGACGGCTTTTATAATTGTAGAGCCCGTCTAACAGTCGTCGTATTACAAATACATTATTCATGAGGGGTTGCGGATCGCGGTATCTATTCATATCTGTTGAAATTTTACTCGTCTATGTGTATATTCCCTATATTTTGTGTTTCGGGACAATGTGTGAGCAATTAATATTCCTCATACATTTTAAGCGCGGGACTGGGGATTATCGCTTTTATTAATTATGTAGCTGACCCGACACAAGTTGTTCTGTTTAAGCTCCTATATCTACACCTACACCTACATCTACACCTACACCTACACCTACACCTACATCTACACCTACACCTACATCTATACCTACACCTACAATTACACCTATATCACACCTACACCTTATTTCTTGCGTCAGCTGGTCTTGCTCATGAGTTGGACTATTCGTGTATTATTATGAATCTAGTAAAAACGTTATTAGTTCCTGGCTAACCGAGCTTCACTCGAAGTTATAGTAGGTTTATTAAAAAAAATAGTCTAAACTAACCCACAACATTCCGATTTTTGAACAACGCGAAAATTATACATACGCATAACAAACTGCCAATCGAACTGACTTACGGCCGGTTTCAATACCGTTCAATAAACCTATCTTTAACTATTTGTTAAAAACGTCGTTATTCAATCATTTGACGATTTTTTGCGATACAAATTTAATGTTACTAACAAATAGTTATTGGTAGATAGGTTATTGAAACGGGCAATTAAAAGTGTCGAAATTAGTTATATATTGTTGCACGACAAAAAAAAACTTATAGTATACATAACTTAAAATGCGCAGTTTCTACTTCTACTATACTACGAGGGCGGCACTGAAAATTTCGGGAATCAAGGAAGTGACACAACATTACTATTTAAAAATGTATTTATTGCTTTTCGAAGTATTCTCCGCGAAATTTAACACATTTTTCCATACGATGGAACCAATCATTGAAGCAACCATTCCATTCGGAAGTTGGGGTCTCCAAAATGGCCGTTTTGTAGGCGTCCACAGCTTCTTCAGGTGATGAAAATCTCTGACCACGCAATTTATTCTTTATTTTAGGGAAAGTATAGAAATCATTAGGGCTTAGGTCGGGGCTGTACGGCGGATGGTCTAATAATTCTATGATTTCTTGCTCTAAAAACTCTTTTGTTCTGTGCGCGGTGTGAGAACTCGCATTGTCGTGATGGAGGATGATGCGGCGGTTGCAGTTCTCTTTACGGAGTTCAGAAACGACCTGTGGCAAACAAATGTTAGCATACCATTCTGCATTAACCGTTCTTTGTCCCTCAAGAGGAATAGTCGCAACATGGCCGGTTTTGGAGACAAACGTGGCCACCATTTTTTTTGCAACACTTCGTGAACGAACAATTTTTGTTGGCTTTAACTCATTTTCGAACACCCAAACTCGTGACTGGTTTTTTGTTTCGGGTTCGTACGCGTATATCCAGGATTCGTCACCTGATACGATATTGTATACAGCATTTGAGGATCCTGCTTGGAATCTTTCGAGAGTTCTGACGCACCAAGTAACGCGAGCCGCTTTTTGCTCTTCACAGAGCAAATGCGGTATCCATCGGGAAAACAACTTTTTTACACCTAATTGTTCATGCAAGATTATTTGTATTTGACTCATGCCAATGTCTAAAATTGCCTGAATTTCGCGGTATGTCACATGTCGATCTTCCTCAATCAGCTTACGCACAGCATCAACGTTTTCTTGGGTGACTGCAGTTTTTGGATGACCTTGACGGGGATCATCACTGAGCTTGACACGTCCACGTTGAAATTCAGCAAACCAGCGATAAATTGTGGTTTCGGATGGGGCTTCATCACCAAATGCAGAAATCATCCGGTCAACACACTGTTTTTGTGTTAAACCACTTCGAAAGTCATAATAAATCATCGCTCTAGAATTTTCTTGAGTCAATTCCATTTTCTCAACGACTAAACAAGTTTGACAAGACCTTGTGACAAGACCGAGAATCTTTTTTTAAATAAATAAACGGTATTCGATTTTTAAAACCAAGGAGTTTTAAATTAAAAAGATTTTAATATGACAGGAACAGTGGAAATATTCCATTCCCGATACTTTTAGTGCAGCCCTCGTATATAGATCGATTTTCCTCCCCTAAATCTCACTGCATACTAAATTTTATGGAGATAGTTGCAGTCGTTCCCGAAATTCCGATTATATCATATATACAAGATTAGCTCGTTTAAAGTATAAGATTATAATTTACTAGTTATCGCCTCATCATCTCAACCCCCATCTCACTGGAGCCGTCAGCTACGACAGGATAAGGGGAAATCTGGATGTAGGATAAAAACTATCTCGTCTCACCCGGGATAACAAATATATTATAAAGGTAGGACTTACACATTAGGTACACAACAATATACTGGATATCGACGTAGAATATCAAAAGTTCAACTAATCTAAAATTTATAGCCTTCAAATGTTCAAGATCATCATCAATTTTTATGACAGATTTGGCGATTCATTCAATTAATTTTATACTTATGTCAAGTTTATCAGGAAAATGTCATTAAATAAAATCATTGTTGACTTCAGTTGTAGCATCTCTTACGAAATAGATAATGATAAATTGTTGTTAGTATATGACTTTGACTAACCGACTAAACTATAACCTCACCAAGAGCATGTCAGGACATGTCTAAGGAGGGTGCCGTAACTATCAACGCGCAATAGGATTTCTTTGAATTACCAAAGAGCCACCTCAAAAATATAAAATTATTGTTATTTTATGATGCTAAAACCGAGATCTATATGCAGTCTTTGCTAAATTTCATCCATTTACATTCATTACTGAAGAAGCTAGAAGTCAAAGTCAAAAAGTTTTATTCAAAATTGGTATTTTTATACGCTTTCTGAACGTCGGTATCTACATGATGCCTGCCACAAGACTGACCGACAGACAGAGGAGAGAGCGAAACTATAAGGGTTCCTTAAGATTACGGAACCCTAATAAAAGGCGTAACTGACGGCGAAGATACTATAATATTTTATCTTAAAATGCCTGGAATCTAGATATATTTCATATTGCAGTTCGTAATATGAAAATATATTAAAGTATCTTAGCCGTCTGTGCTGCTCCTTTTAGAATATCACGTATTTTATTTGGAATGCAACTATAAGGATGGGACTAAATCCGGAACGCCACTGAAAATAAACTCTGCGCTTATATATGAAATAATAATATATAAATAAAAAAAATAAGTTTAGAGCATCGAGCTGTCATGCATACCTATATATGGCATTGACATTAGACTCGACACTCGTGTGTTCGATTTTCAACTACATTCTAATTAACGCAGAGTTTTATTTTCAGTGCTCTGAATTTTCACCGGCGCTCCGAGTTCCGGAGCATATAGTCCTTAGGGTTAGTAGTTAGGGTTTTAGGCTTGGTTTGAGCGAGCTACATGTGTTAGACTGCTGAGTACTGGCGAGCTTGGAAAATATAGCCTCCCTTAACTCTCTAGTGCCACACAGTGACACTAGAGAGTTAAGGGAGACCAGGTACACTCTATTTTCAGAGCCTGTATAGCTTATACCTACTTTTACAGTGGTTGTCAGTAGTATACACTTCTAGGAAAACTTCTCCAAACGAATAGAATTGTCAGATATTATGACACTTAAAATGGTGGACGAAAAATGATTATTTTTGTTATCAACTTTTATTTTGCAACTTTATCATTCAGATTTAACAGTTTTTTAGAAACTATATTTAAGATGTGTATGAATTTAAAGTAAATCCTTATCAATGTGGCTTTCATTTTATAAAAAAATAATAATTTGTGTGCAGCATAAAACCACTCCCGGGTACACATGGTACACTTAATTTGGGGAGATATGATCGCCCTGAATAAAGTTCTCCATATAATATTCTTAACTATTGATTAATTATTGAATATTTCCATGGTTCTCAAAAAGTGACTAGCCATCAAAATGTTATGGCAAAATTAATGCAAAACACCGCATGCGAATACAATAATTGTAATTTAAGCTTTTAGTAGTCTAATAATCAATAAATGAAGGTTAAAACAACGTTTTTAAAAAATAATATAGAAACTGCATAGTAATTCTAACATGGGGGATCATGTGTCCCTTTACTCTTATATGAGGACACTTGGTACAACTGTCTTTTTTAGTTTTAGTATTTTTTGTTACTGATTTTCTTACTGATATTCTGTTGATTGTCGCAGATTCTTAATTCCAGATAAATTCCACTTATTTCAGTGCCTTTTTTACCAATAGGACCTATAAGGGTTAAAAGAAACTAAATGGGGGATCAAGTGACCGTTTCCCCTATTATACACACAACTGCTGCAAGCTTTTTATATAAAAAGATTTGAATATATTTTACAAACTATTCATTCGCAGTACAGTAATTTTTGCATCTATAAAACTTTAATGAAAATTGTTAACGAAATTGAATAAAGATACTAAGGTTGGTGAGTCTAAAATCCTACCTATTTTCCCTCGGCTTTATAAAATGTTACATAGGGTTACATCTGTAAGCCATTCAGGATTTCCGGACTTTTCCGGAATTCGTTCTTGTTTGTAACATCTCTTATTTCCAAATGTATAAAATTAGGGTTGTGTACTAAACATACTGAACTCACAAAGCAGCTTAATTTATCTGGAATATAAAGCTCGTATTTTGTGGAATGAATTTTCCGTATAGAAATTGTGAAGGTAGTAAGTAAAGAAATTAAATATTATTTTATTTACGGTAGGATCTTATAAATTTCTAGCAGCGGAATAAAAAATATGTATATATAAAGAAAATGTTTACAAATAATGTTCATAAACACAAACATACTGTTCAAATGTTTGATTAGTACTATTTATTTAAAAGCTCAGCCAATCAAGTCGTTCCTAGAAATATTGTTGTCAATAGCTAGATCTTTTTCTGTATTTTTTTAAACAGACCGTATGTTTACATTGTACTAAGTAAATATCTATATATACAAAATGTTACTACTCCAATAATTAGATATACTTAGATTAATATTTTCCACAAAGACCCGTCCTCACTTCAAGGCTTCAAAAATTCCGTAATCATATTATTATCAAACCTCTATGTCCTGACCTATGTCCTCTATGAACTCATCGACAATATCAAAACATAATTGTCGTGTGAAGGGTATAATTTTAAAATCTCCGGTACCTTTAAAGCTATCGTGGGTATAATTTGCACTCTGTCACACGTCTGAGTCACGTATCACAGTCGACCTTTGACCTCGGTACCGGTAATGAACACGCCGACTCAACCACGAACAATGATAGTAAACAAATTAAAACCAAAATGATTGATCATACCATTAGGTTTGACGCCTTCGTTTTAGTAAACAAAGATTTGTAGCCTTGGCATATAGATACGTAATCGAAGCTAGACAATTAAATTAAATAAATATATTACTTACAGTTTTTGAATGAAACACGATTCTCATTAGATCAACCCAATCCCTAAAACTTAAAGCAGCTGGTTGTGTCAAAAATCTTGTAGCTCTTTAGAAAACAGCTGAACAGAACCCCTATTCTCGTAATTAACTTACACTTACATTTTACTTTTATTAAATTGTAAATGAATCGTCTTAATATCATAAACTGATTTTTGGAGTTTGGACACAGATTAAAGAAATGGGACCAGATAAACAGCTACATAGTAAACTTTTGATTTAATTGCACTCCTTCAAGCATACGGTGTGTCCACAATTCTACTATCGCGTAGACGCCAATAGTGGAAAAATCCGGATAAGATTGTGTGCCGACGAAGGGACATCTAAATTTTCAAAGTTCGTGTGTGTTTTTTATGTCATGTGAGATTGAGAATTGTGATGTGTTGTTGGTTGTCATGACGATAAATAACAAATTTTAGAAATAATATATTTGTGTCCAATGAATGTTTAAACTTGATAATATAAGAATGTTAAATACAAATAATATCAAACAAAAAAGTGGTTATGTACTGTACTGTGTAAATAGCTCTTATTTTACCTCACCTAAAGTTAATATTAGGAAAGCAAATATTTCATTTTCTAGGAGATGTCTTGCTTTATTATACGAGTAAGAGCGTCCATGCCCTAGTGAATAGACCCCCTGAGTCACACGACTAATCGTGCATCGAACCTCGTACCAATTAGACTTTCTCAAGAAACGTATCTATACTGACGCTAGACTTAGGTTAATAATTTACCCCCATCTTTTGTGACAACCCTTATTAAATGTAGATCGTTCGATGAAAACTGATCGTTCCTCTGCACGTAAGTATGTATATATATTTTAACTCTGTGGTTTGGACCCATCAAAACGAATTTGACGTTGGTTTGTTATATTAGAATATCATTTTACCGTTTTAACACATCGGGACTGGATTGTAACTGTATTATTGCAGGATTTTAAGAGCAGAACCGACCTTCAGATATATTTTGTCAGTTCACACTACACTGTAATTATTAACATGATACTTAATTTTATAAAGATAGCGCCATCGTTATTTATTAGGTTAACAAACTATTTATTAGGTTAAAACAAATTCGATGTACTATGTACATTTGGATATTCTATTTCTTTAACTGTAACTGTAATCAGTATTTATTGTGACTAATTGATTCGAGGTCGCCATGTGATCGATATTCGCCCATAATAATTCATATTATGATTGTTTATTTTCCTACATGTATAAATTTAGTTTTTTACGGCCACACATTCTGTAGCAACATTAGTAGCGTGTGACGTAACCTGCTTGTACGACTCTCAAAAGTACTTCACTGTTAGTGAAGTACTTTTGAGATTCGAGAGAGAGATCCGCAATATCTTTGAAAATATTGATTTTTGGTATACTATTCCTCCTGTAAACTGTCTTATTTTACAGAGCACTATTCACTTATGTATTAAAAAAATATATTAAGTTTGAACTTTACAAGTGTTCTTTTGCCTCTTAGATAAAACATCAGTTGTGCCAAATATCGTATTCCTCCGTTCGCAGAATTCCCGTAAAACTGTACTGAAAGTTATTGCTTCACGTATTAATATAGTAGCAAATAATGAGAAATTAGTTACTGTAAATTATGCGCACTACATCTGAATATTTTTGGAATAACGTCGTATGCCAGCACAGTCTTAACTCATTATTACTATTATATATTAATATATTATATCACGGTACCGGTGTTCCTGATTTCTATATTTCGATTTAATTTTATATTATGGTTATCAGTGAGCTTTAATCGCTGCCTCAGAAATAATAATCGAAAACTTATTAAATTTATTTATTAGGTGCTCTATGATTGATAATATAATTTAACTGTTTTATTTTCATATTAGACGCGTCCTTACAGCAAACAATTTGAATGCTTGCTTTTTGTCACATACTCATCACCGAGATTATCATGTAATTCTCAAGTAAATAACGTTAATAAAGTAAAAAAATTGAAGTCGGAACCTTGAAAATATACCAAACAAACGTTAAATTCGTGATGTACGAAGTTCGCACGTCCGCGGACCTTACATTTGACGACTACAAATTATATAGAAACACTAGCTGGTATCCGCAACTTCGTTTGCGTGGAACAAATGGAAACGGAAAACTAATTCTTGAACGGAACCCTAACATAAATGTAGATTGTAGTCTAAGTCACTCCTTATACCATTTACTATCTGCCAGTGAAAATCGGTCTAGCCGTTTCAGTGGCCGGAATAAACAGACAGACAGACGGACGGACAGACAAAAATATTTTTTTTGTGTAGGTTACTATATGCGCATATACTATCATAATATGCATTTAGTAAAGCTGTTAATTTTAAAATTACAAACAGACACCTCAATTTATTATGTACTTATTTATGTATAGATAATGATTGTCAATCAAAATCTTGCCCTTTGACCTTAGCGAATCCATTAGCTTTTGCATTAGTTCTTAGGTTTATCGCCAATGTCCATGTCCTTCCATAACAAAAAAAAATCATGTTAGTTATTATTTTATTCGAGATTATAAAATGAAAATAGTTTTAGACTAGCTTTTGCCCGCAGCTTCTCCCGCGTGGGAGAGTGTTCGTGGCAAAAAACTACTGTAACATAGTAATAATGCACAGAGTAAAAATATATATACTTTATAATAAATTTATAATAAAAAACTATTACGTAAGTATTATATATTTTTACTCTGTGCTATTATTAAATATATTGCCGTAGGTATATTTTCTAAAGTAGTTTTTGAAGCTACAGAAGCTAGACAGACACACTCGGCGGAGGACTTAAATTTATAGTACATTTTATTGTGTCGTTTCGAATATTTTAATTTTCTCAAAGTCTGCTTCTTGCCCAGACCCGCCGCGCTAGTTAACACGACCTTAAGCTGTAATATTGTCCGGGATCCGGTAGGTCGGGAAAATTTAGAGCATCGTAAAAAGAACTCTGCGGTAATACAATAGAGCTGAAAACCAAAGTGTCGAGTGTCGAGCTGTCATATGTGACATTTGACTCGCCGATTCGATTTTTAAGCGCCCTGATTTTTATCCGGCCCTCCGGAATCCGGAGCATATAGTCCCAGCCTTATTTCTTTAACCAATAGTCCAAATTATGTGCAGTAAAAGGAAAAGATCTCATGTTTTAAACACTTGACACCGTAAATTATCTTATTTTAATAAAAAATCATAATTGTTGATAATATGACCAATAAACATCATCTTACGATTTAATTATTTTTTTTTTAATCAAACAACCAAATTCTATTATAGGCACTATCAAATTCTAAAACTTTTCTCTAGAACTCAATAGTAAATCTCTTATCGATAAGGCAACATTTCTCAAATACGAAATCGTTCGCCCGTTTTTTAAGGGTTCCGAAATACAAGGAACCCTCATAGTTTCATTCTAACCGTCCGTCTGTCTACCTGTCTGTCCGATTTTCTAGCTCTGTAATTATGGATATAAATAGATGAAATTTTGTATAGTTATAGACTGTGTATAGATCTCGGTTTTGGTATATAAAATAATAATAATTTTATATTTTAGGGGTGGCTTTCCATACATGTGAAGTGGGGATGAAAAATATTTTTCATTCATGTGGGGTATCATAAATAGGCCTTTTGAAATAAAGGCAAAGTTTATACATGACTTTTTAACAAAGTAGACCATTTTCGCGTAATCAGCCTCCAAAGATGTTTATAAGTTGGTTGGTTGGTTGTTGTTTTTCCTGGGCATTTCGAAACTATAAGAGATAGAAACATGTAAGTTTCCATGCTCATAGATCATGCTAAAAACTCTTTAGGAAAATTATTTTGACTGAAATCGGACACTAACTTTTGAAGTAATTAAATCAAAAACTATTGCGCGTTGATAGTTACGGAACCCTCCTTAGATAGACATGTCCTGACATGCTCTTGGTTAGGTTATTTTCGATTTATTTTGCAAATTCGACTACCGCGGAAAAGACTTAACATTATTCGGGTTAATATATAGCCTACGTCACTCACAAATAATGTGGCTTTCTATTGGTAAAAGAATTTAAAAAATCGGTTGAAGTAGATCCAGATATCAGAGATTACCACTTACAATCTCGGTAAGTCACAAACTCACAAAGAAACAAACTTTACCTCTTTGTAATATTAGTATAGTCCAGATGTTAGCCACGACTTTGTACGCGAAAAAGAAATCCCGGAGAACCGAACTTTTTGCTGCGAATATAAGTAGCCTATATGTTAATCCAGAGACTAAACTACAACCATATCAAATTTCATCAAAATCCGTTCAGTTATTATAACGTGAAAAGGTAGCGAACATCCATACATCCATACATAAAACTTTCGCGTTTATAATATTTTAAGTAAGGATATCTTCGTCGTCGTGTTTTAATTATTTCGAAAATCTTTTGAATAGGAAAACGTTAGTAGGTATTAGGCGTATAGATTTTGACCTTAAACATATTTGGCATTGTGGTCACCCATTCTAGTTGAATCCACGACCGGCGTTGCATAACATGAGTTATGTTACGACCATGACGACCTCTGTGGCTCAGTGGTTCAGCGCGTTGGTGCTCAAGCCGGGGGTCGCGGGTTCGAATCCCGCCGAAGAAAAAAAGTTTTTATGTGTTCCTGGGTCATGGATGTGTATTAAATATGTGTTTAATATAATAAAAATCTTAAATATATGTATAGTATAAAAGTATTAAATATACTTCCTGTTTTCTGGTACCTGTAACACAAGTTCTTCGGATACTTAGCACGGGGCCAGGTTAACGTGGTGTGAAGCGTTCATAGATATTATTGTTATTATTATTATTATTATATTCTACAACTTCTCACTTATTCCTGCTGGTATTAATATACATCAATGATATGGTAATACCTACGTGAACTTTCAGCCAAATCAACTGATAACTTATTCTATAGGATTTAATATGTTATATTCTTTAGATTCTTTAGATTCTTTAGACTGACATAACTTATATATTTATGAACCGATTGAAATTAAGCAATCGTTTAACTTTAAGTGGAGTAAACCAAAACGTATAAGTGAAAACTGCATTCAAATTAGTTAAGCCGTTGACTTCGTACGCGTAAAAATAAATATCGCGGGAACCGTAAATTTTTCCGCAATAAAAAGTAGCCTATGCGTTAATTCAGAGTCTACTATTTACTGATCCGAGATTAACGCGTACAAATTTACAGACAAACAGATATATAGACAAAGAGACAAAAATTCTAAAAATCATTGGTTTGGGTTCTATGTCGTTCATAAAGCCAGGGAGGGCTTATAAAAGGCTTTAATAATGTAATAGTTTTGTTATATATTTTCCATGTACTGACAGCGACCAGTTACGAATTTATTATATTTATAGATAGATATAGATTACCTGTCAATTGACTTTAGTTCGTATTTGTACTTTCGACAATATTATGTAGGTAGAATACAATAAATCCATGAGATATTAGTAGGTCCTTTACAAGTATGTAAAGGACCTAATAATATCTCATGGACAACACGTATTTAATACCTACAGACGGGAGGCAAAATCTAGTTGTAAACGACACATTAAAATTATCTTGTTTTTGGTAAATAAACAAAAAAAACTATCAGTTGCAGAACAAAGCGCCTAGCAAAATACAATAATGACCTAGCGCAAATCCAGCTATATAGGAATAATATTCAAACTTTGTTGTTCTTTGAAAACTTCGACTCATTTGAATTTAAAATGCAATCGGCACTTTGAAAAAGTTATAATGAGCCCATACAGAGTATCACGCTGTGGCTTTGTTGGCTCTGTGGCTAATACTTTTTTGAATTGTTTGTTCATTCGTCACCATCAACTGTTTGCAATCAAACTTTTTGTTGGTTTGTTACTAATTCGATGCGCTGATGATGCGTATTCGGAAAACATATTAAACCATTACGCGCTTAAATGTAGTTTCCATCCACAACAAAAAAAACTGATCAGCCATGAAATATTATTAGGTTTCGAATAACAAATCCTTGGGATAAGTATCTGACGTAATTCAATCAATTTATCAATCGATAAAATTGGTCTAAATTACAATTCTTATCAAACACAATCGTTACTGAGGTACAAGCACAATATACTTTAACCTTCTGTATCAATCAAAACATTGGACTCAGGTTGTGTTCCCAGGATAGTCCATCGACCTTTTACGTCTGAACTTGATACACAATAATACCGTTTTCATTTTGATCTTTTTTAATGCCTTTTAGGTCAAGGCCCGCATAAATGGTTTCGATAAACAATATCCTCATTCTTCTGCTTGTTTTGATACATTCATTGCACGACCTTTTAAGTGGTCGATAGGAGAATTGTTTTACGGTCAGTTATCTCAAAGAACGAAACAAACTGTAGGTCAAGAATACTGTAATATGAATTTACTGCTTTATTCAATTCAAACAAAACAATACCTTAATTTGTAAAACGCATATAACCACTCGTTATTTGCTTGTTATTTCAGTAAAATACGTAAATTCCACTGCAGCTCTGAGCGGCGCAGTGATGTGTATTTTAAGAATTTTTCGATTTGCAGTATGTTTTCACATCGATAACATCATCATTGGACCAGTGTTAACAGGTGGAAACGGCTGTCAGAAAATGCATGTTATTCATTGCAATAACCGTTCTGATTCATCCTACTGTAATAGTTATAATATTTCCATTACCTTTATCATCATTTTCCAGCCTTGTGGAATGATCCGGATAATAAATATCCGGGAAGTTCGACCCCGAGTTTTTTCCTCCTCGATGCGCTTGTCGCTTAAACTTTAAAATGTTTCACGCTCATAAGCGGTGGGCTTATACAGGCAATAGCTCATAACGCTGCTGGAGTAATTCATCAAAAATCTAATTAACTCGGCCCGGGCCGGGCTTTGGCTCGTGGACGAAGTGGTACGACTGGTAGATCTGACGGGAACTTCAGACACTAGATGTGTTTGGTATATCAGTATATGTGAGTATAATCTCATTTGTATAACATAAAATTTGTCACAGTGTTTGTTAGAGTACCTATCTTCCGAAACAAAAGTTTGCAACTGTAGGTACTCGGGTTGTAAGCTATTAGCTTATAGCTATAAGCTTTACACCCCTAAGTGCTAAAGATCCCACCCCATTTTTTTTATTATTTGATAATATTAAGGCATAAAAACAACGTCTGTTGGGTAAGGGCAGTACTCGTTTAATAATAAACATTTTAACCCCCGCAAAAAAAATATGTCAAAAGTACTTTTCATCCCCTCTCGCCCCATTTATTGTTTTTGATTACAATACGTGTAACTAAGAGGTATAACTTTCAATCGTAATTTCGACATTTTCCTAAATTTTGTTTACGTACGAGCTAAGCATAAGCTAAGCATAGGCTTAGCTCGTATGAAAACAAAATAATATAATAAAAATAAACAAAAAAGTATATGTATAGACATAGTATGATATTTTTGAGATTGAGCTTACGAATTCAACTACTTACTAGCTACTAGGTACTGCCTGCCCCCACACCCGGAATCTCTTCTGTCGTATCTCTCTCTTTCTTCGATCTGTGAACTAGTGCCGGGGGATTAAGCTCACTTTTAATTACGAGCGCTGTTGCAGTGAAGCCATCTTTGGCGACACTAAGTGCTGTTTACCCTTTGTATACTTTGACTATTAAATAAATAGCACCGACATGACCTCTTCCGCTGAAATATTATATTGCTACAAGCATCCTTCCGCTGCATAAAATCGTTTGTTGAGAACACGACCGCCTCCTTGGTTTAGAGCTTGGCTCTTGACTCCGGAGGTCGTGGGTTCGATCCTCACGTTGGTACAATAATAATTATTGTTTTTAAGTCTGGTTCGGACTGACCATGAGTCGGCTGGGCATGTAAAAAGTCGGTCCGGCACCTGATCTCTCGCCAGTCGTGTCCGTCCATCCGTCCCACTGGGTTAATACGAGAGTAAAGGAAGAGAAAGTGCTCTTGTGTACTGCGCATACACCAAGGTACTATAAAATAACTCCTGCGTACCCGGACTAGTCTCACCGAAACCTTTGATGGTTTCTCGAAACAATAAAATTTAAAGCTAAAAAACCCGCCTAATGTGGTCCCACCTTTACATATTATAGCATCTCAATTTTCAATCTGAGGACGCCCTCGCCAAGTCTATAAGCGGCCGTACCATCTTTTCTCGAAGCATTTCGCGGCTTTCTGGTGGCCTATTTTTTCATGCAATGTTGCCAAAATGAGACCATATATTTATGTCTCGCACTATGAAAGAGATATCAGATCCCATGTAGAGCCAAGCTTATAATTCCATCATCTTCTGTACAAGTAAAAAGGAATTCCTAAAAAGGAATAACATAACTGTTTTCACACAGCATTCAGCATGGAATTATGAATCATTCGAAAATCACTCAACACGTTTAAAAGCTCATGGGATAATGCGCTTTAAATATTTAATGAATATTATTATGAAGCGTTTTTAACGCGCCCACTATTAACTATGTGAGCAATATTTACCACTTAGACACTTTATAAAAATCTACCTTATATTCTTAACACTAATCATTTAAGTATGCCTTCTACAATATCAAGAACCTAAGCGTTTGCTCACTAGACGAATGTTACGTACATTCGTCTAGTGACGGGAAAAAACGGGAGAATAGAGAAGTATTCTTCTACTCTTTTCACGCATATAGAGAAACATGACTGCACACACACAAGCTGTAACAGCTGTGAAATACGTTTGTTGTTATTACACACGCATGTTTTCACACGCACCAATTTCACCAACGCCTATTAGTGTTAATCGTTTGTCTATATATCGTGCCTTCTCTTTCATTAATACGAAGAACGAGAGAGATAACATGATATTTAATCAACGATTAACTTTAACAGACGTTACTGAAATTGGCACATTCTACCTTATTAATAAAAATATTCACACTACGGATACGCTAATCCATATTGCTGTCTTGTATTCAGACAAGACAGCAACATGGATTTGCGTAACATATCAACGTTGGAAAAGCCATTTGACAGACAAAGACAGTAACATGGATTGGCGTATCCGTGGTGTAAATATTTTATTATTAAGGGGGTTAAGGTAAGATATATGTCATTAAAATTGACGCAGAGAACTTCAACTGGGCTATTAAGAACTTGGTTGCCACACAATGGCAGTAGTCAGTGCTACAGATATATATTTCGTGTATAAAATATAACCATGATAATATTATGCATATAATATACAGTCAGGTGAGTCAGTCAAAATACATTTACAATTTGTCCTCATAATTTTATTGAAATGCTTTCTTGTATAAACGTCTATCCCGTCGCGTGGCGAGTCGGGATATTACATAATAGTAAAGTGGCCACTTCAAAAGCAGATATATAAATCATGCGAACTCTACAGAAGCCAAGCTTAGAAATTAACATATCTGTTTATACTCTACTAATTTTATATATATATTATATAATATTCATGTGTCACAGTGTTTGTTAAGAACTCCTGCTGACAACAGCTTGAACAATTTTGATGAAATTGTGCGGGTATATTCGGTAGGTATGGGAATAGATTGTAAGCTACTTTTCATACCCTGGCTTACCCCAAGAAATGTGATTTTTACTACCATAAAGAAAAAAATACATATGCCCTAAATTTTCACCCTTCTAACACCAACCCTCATTTTAAACAATGGGGGTTGGTGTTAGAAGGGTGAAAATTTAGCGATTTTTCCTCGGTGGTCAAAAACTCTTTAACACTCTTAGGTTGTAGTGGTAGGTAGTAGGTGTAGGTAGTAGGTGTGGGTGTTGGTAGTAGGAGTAGAAGTAAATGTAGAAACTGTAGGTGTATGTACTATGTGGGTAGTTATT
Source organism: Phengaris alcon alcon (assembly GCA_037179445.1). Taxonomy (NCBI): domain Eukaryota; kingdom Metazoa; phylum Arthropoda; class Insecta; order Lepidoptera; family Lycaenidae; genus Phengaris; species Phengaris alcon. The sequence goes on from JAYRCH010000710.1 coordinate 402,737, forward strand.
TATTATTTCCAGTTCACAGTTAAGACAACAACGTCTGTTAGGTACAGCCGGTTTATTTATATGTTTAGGTATAGAACTACTAAATGGACTTAACTATGGTTCTAACAGGCTGTTTACGGGTTCGAGAGGAACTTAATTTTTTTTTTTGGAGTAACTAACAGTATTGGAAGTCGCAAACAAAAGCTATTTCTACATTATAATGAGAAATCTTCGTGTCAGCACAACAATAAATAGAGGCGAAAATTGAAATCTTATTACAAAATAACGAAGCCGGTCGGATCGGATAAGATGGATGTCGCTTGAATTGTAATGAACGATTAGTATTCCACAGAAACAACGACTAATAAAGTGGGCCAGTGTTGGGAAAATTGAAAATATCCGCCGCGGCTGAGGAAAATAAGCCGCCTCGTGAGTCGTGACGCCGAATTGTTCACGTTCACAGCTGCGGGACAACTTTGCTGTCTCTTTTTTGTTGTAATAACAGTCTAGGTAACGAGCCAAAAAACATGTTCATTCATAATACTGCGAATTAAATTGTGTTCCTATTAAGTGTGTATTTAAGAAGCATCAATTTTAAACACTTTTTTTAGTTTACAATGAAGACCAAACTTAAAGAACATTTTGATTGCTCAATTTAAATTTCCAACGGAAATAAATACTCTAAAGTATTTAGAATACACCGTAATTCTTTCAGACTTTTAAATTAATATTAATTATTTTAAAAACATTATTATACCTATATGCGATGTACTCATTGCTCACTTATGACGTCGCGAGCGCAATCTAAAAGTCACGCCCGGAGATACATTTAAAGATATAATGGAGATTTAGTTCCAGAAGTTAGGAGTCCGTTATTGCAAATATCCTGCTGTTCTTAATAATTTTTCGACATTCATAAATAATTATAGTTTCTAAACTATAACGGAAAAACGAACTCCCTGAATTGTTACTTTTGAAATTGTTTATGCGCGGGTTTGTAATTTTCAGCCATTTTATAAACGTCATAGACAATCCAAAGAGCTATAGTACGTATTTCAATTCGCAGTATCAAGAATTAACACGATTTTCAACTAGCGAACTAGATTATAATCAGACACATATAAAATAACTTCGAATGTACTAAATAACTTTTCATGTAACAGTTGCAGAAAAAAATGTAGTGAGTTACACTTTTTCAAAAAATTACCACTTTCGGAGATTTAGAAGTTTTAAAATTTATTTATATAATACTTTGTTCGTATTATTTTATATTGAGAAAATATATCCTTCTCTTTTAAAACGTACAGTATTTAGAACGCATAAATTCGACCAGCTAATAATTATATTAGAAAACAAAAACAACAAATTTCAACATCAACCTCCGAATCGACATCGTCAGAAAACTAATCGTACATCGAAAATACAAAAACTTTAAGTATCCTTGAAGATCTCTCATACAAATACCTTCAGTATTACTAAAAAAGCTTTTTCAAATTGGTTTATAAATATACAGACGAATCCAATTTTATTACAGAGCAAAAATGATAACAATCCGGAATACGGATGAATGAAAACTACTCTTTTTAAAATATGACTGGGGAGTGCCAGACAAATAAAATTAAGTAAATTCTCAGCAATTCTCGTCTTCGTATATATAGGAAATGTATTAATACCGCAGGATTTCAATATAATAAGTTAAAAGTAATAATTCATTGTAAATTAAAATTTTACATTTCGAATTATGAATTTTACAGAAATATATCATTTAATTGTAGCTAAGTTACAAAATAAAAAATGATATATCGGCATCAAAATCTATGCATCGTATGCTACTCTCAGTTCGTACATCGTAAAGATTTTTTAACTAAGCAAAACTTAAACCTAATTAATAATTTCAATAAATGCTTAAATCTTTTGGTATCTTAGGGTACAGTTGGAAACACGAGTATAGTTGTGAAACATTTTAACTTAGTGCTAATATAGAATCTACTATCCTTGAACTATTTTGAGAACTATAATAATTTGGTATTCGACTTGGTATTGGACTTTGGTGTATGTGATTTTTTTTAACTTATAGAAAAAATAGGTAGGAATTACAACTTGATAAAAGTAAAAAGATATCATATTTTATGTGCAGTTTTGTAATTAGATGCATTTTAAAGTCACAAAAAGTTGGAATATTTTTTTAAAGATAGAAAACCTATATAATTAATTTGCTTACATCAAATACAAAAAGATTTACTATAATAAGTAAGAACATAAATAGCAAACTTCGGACATATCGTAAATTTTGTGCTTGTGACCATACATTTCGTAGCAACATACAATCGTGACGTGTGACGTCACCTGTTTGTACGACTCACAAAAGTGCTATAAACAATCCGCAAACTGCGGATTGTTTAAAGCACTTTATTTGAAAATATTGATTTTAATTACTATTTCTTTTGTAAACTGTCTATTTTTTTCCAGAGCACTATTCATTTATGAAATAAAAACAATACAGGAAAATACCGTTTTGTTTTGTTCAAAGTAACAAAGGTTAATAAAATGTCTATTAGATATTAGCCTCCAATATGTATCGCAATCATGTTAGGTTACTATCCAATTCTCTACCCTAATCCCCTATTCATTGTAATGAATAAAATGTTCTATTTAGTTACAATATTTCATGTTTCTATAACTGAACATGAAAAAATCAACTTATATTATTATATACAATCTTTACTAACGAGAACTGTATAGGTACTACATATCAGTTGCAAAGCGTGAAATCCGCGGAGTAGTAAGCCGCGTAAGCAAATGTCTTTATAATACAGAGCAACGATACTTTGTTTTAATTGCACTTAGAGCTATATGAACCTTAGCCTCCCTGAAATAATAGAAACCTAATATTAGTGTCATTTTTTATCTGTTTTTATTTATATTAATGTAAGGTTCATTTTTTTCGGCCGGCAAAATATAGGGATTGTTGATTTATCAATCTCGATTGTTTTTGTGTTGTGTTGGGATTGTTTCGTCACAAGGTGTTAAACTATTTTTTGAGTGCATCGGCCGCAAATTATTGTTTTGGTTTAGTATACTATAGATAAGTAATAATAATGTATGCACGCCTCGCCTGTGCTACTTACTAATAATAATATAATGGGGAGTCTAAACCAAATATACATTGAAATAGGCTTAATGTACGCCGTATTTATCAATTAGCATTTATCAGAGTATAAACAATGGTACGGTGCGGTAATGAACATTTGCGATTTCCGCGATAGGTATTCATTTCGGCCTAAGTGATGCATAGGCACGACATCGCGTCGAAATCACACAATACAGTTTACACCCACTATCGATAGGGCGTACGTAACAAATCCGATTCAGATTAGATTTCAGAGAGATTCAGGACGATTACGTGTGAAATTTATTAGTAAGGCTAAGAACTCACGGAGCGATTTTCAGTCGCGCCCCTCCGCGATCGTAAAACTGCGATTTCATTACAAAACTCACGAGACAGGTTATTTGCACGATTACACAGTCGCCGCGGTTGCGATCATCGCCCGCGAACCTGGCGGGCGAAAATCCAAGACGGGCAAATCTAAACATAAGAGTTTCGCCCGCCAATCGAAGCAGAGCGCGCGGGCGCAAATCGCCGAGGCTGCGGGTGTCACCCGCAAACAATCGCGCACGTCGCGGGCGTAAATCGCGTCGTGAGTTTTGCTTTAATTTTTTACATATTATATTTGCATTCTACAGAAGCTGCGGGCTGGCAATCGCGGCGGGCGCGACTGAAAATCGTTCCGTGAGTTCTTAGCCTAAGCCTAATTAACACCTAAACGAAACGATACGCGACGCGGACCTGCATTTTGAAAAGGATATTCAAAATTGAACTTTATTCATTACACAAGAATGATTGTAAGTGTTCGAATATCAGGTTGAACCGCGCTTGTAAATGAGTGTATGAGTTATGACTGATATCATACGAAACGTGTATCTTATTGTGTAGTGAATAAAGTTCAATCTAAAAATGCAGCGTTGCGTCTCGTATCGTCGCGGTGTGAACTGACACTAAAACGTATATTTTAATAATCTTACATCATGGAAAATACTTGTCTTGCGAAAGCTATGTGGGCACGAGTGGCTCACCAGGATAAATACTACGGCGTCACATAAAAACCGGCGTGAAATAAGTTTTGCGCAGTGTTTCGTCTAGTGAATGAGGGTACCGGAAGAAGAGGTTGAATGTTATAAAGACAAGAACGCACTTGTAACTTTTGTGGTGTGTCCAAGGTCGGTAGTAAATGCTTACCAGATGGAGATCCGTTTGCTCGTTTCCCGGTCTATTCATCTAATGCGGCGGGTCCGAACCAACCATGCCAGTACAACCGACCATTTTTTGGATGTATGTTATTGATTGTACTGTAGGTTGTTGGTGGATATTCGTGTTACACAGTAATAATACATGGATCTTCTTGCTTTTCTTCCACTTTATTAGGTATTTGACACGACCGGTTTATTCGAAACCTACCTAATACTCGTAAAGTGGAAAAAGTGCAGGAAGTTCTGTGTATTCTGTGAGCCGCCAGACCAGAGGGCATAGCCAACATGCCATCGTTAATTACAATGACACACACATCACATCGTATAATTTTAGTCTAAAATTATACGATACGTTAATCTCAATCTTTATAATATTAATATAGAATTATAGATTTTACTTTAATCACACAGTTTAATCTATACTTATGTATTAAGTATTATCCGTCATGTGCAAATAAAGAATTTTCTAATATTTTCTGTTCTGTTATAAATAGTTGGGCAACACGATGTCCACGACCATTGATTGTTTTCACAAGCAAATAAAAACCAGCACAATAGCAAATTGAACATTCAGACAGGAGACAAACCGCGGTCGAGCAAGATTCCAACTACAGTACGGTCTGCAAAGTAACTTTCATTTCAATCAAAATGAAAAATCTCGGAAACTTTGCGAATAATTTAAAATAATACCGCACATTGTTAACTAGACATTTTTGGACTATTATTAAACTGTATAATGTTCATACACGCTGGATAAATTCACAAGAGTAGCATATTATTGTTTTTTGTCATTCATTGTAAGTAGAGTTACGTTGTTTCTTTTTTTTTTGTTAAAGTTTCAATTGTATTGTATTGGATAACCTATAATGAAAGATATTATGTTAGCGTCAAAAAAACGGCGAATATAAAGAAACTTAAGTCTGTGTGGTAACAACAAGTGTTAATAATTGTATTGTAATTTAAAACCCTCTGACTTCTATTGTGTTTCTTCCACAAAGTTTAAGGTAAATTGTACTCCGACAATACGGTATTCCCTGTATTTTTTTATTACATAAATGAAAAATAAGAAAGAAGTGCTCTGAAAAATAAGACAGTTTACAAAAGAAATAGTATACCTTCTGAAAATCAAAATTTTCAAAGATATTGCGGATTGTTTGAAGCACTTTTGTGAGTCTCGTGAAAACGCCCCATATAAAAGTCGGACTAGTAAGTGACGTCACATGCTAGTAAGTTGCTACGAAATGTATCATAAACGCGCAAAATTTCTGATATCTCATAATTTTGCGCGTTTATGATGATACATAACATAGTAAATCTTTTTGTATTTGATGTAAGTAAACTAATTATGTAAGTTTTATACACTAATATTATAAAAAAATATTTCATCTTTTTTGTAACTTCGAAATACATATAATTATAAAATTACACATAAAACACTAATTCTTTTTACTTTTATCAAGTTTTAATACCTAATTATTTCTTAATTTATTTAAAAAAACTAAATTTTTACATGTTATCAAATACCCAATTGTGTAATATAGAAAATGATACAGCCTAGTTTAGCAGCGAATCGCGAATTGTCCTATTGGCCTTCTGTGAGTATTTATGAACAAGTCATTTTTAAGATTATTTTATTATATTTGAAGTCGTATTTGCTGACCATACTCCTCGTTGAAAACAAATTTCTTTATTCTTTGCACTTGTTTATAGGTTCCAACAATATTATTATCTTGTACTGTCGTGAATATTGGCTTACCTACTTGAGTGTAGTTCTGGGCAAATGAAAACATAATATACCTACTAGGTATATGTGGTATTGAAGTCCTTACAGATTTGACTGAAACCTGAACCCCGATCCTCATATTCATCCTACACTTTCAATTTAATTAAAAATTAATCATCTTGATATCATAAACTGATTTTTGAAGTATCGACCTACCAAAACGCGTTTGACGTTGGTTTGACGTTTATGAGAATACCGTTCTGCTGCTTTAACTAATATCGAGTCTGCATCGAAACTGTATTTGTTCTAATACAGACCTTATTTACCTTATTGAATACAGTGAGAGGTCAACTCTGGTGTTTTTAATTTTACTAATCCCGTTATGTAACGAACCATAAGTAACAAACTGAAAATAATTAATATTTTTTTAATAAAACTGAAAAATGTAGGGACGAAGATTCGTCGCATCCTAATAAAACATAATTACAATACATAATATTCTAACGTAGGGTAAACCTGGTAAAGGCGGCCTGTCTCATTAATGGTTATAATAACATTCATCTCAAACGGAAGAAAGCACTTAAGATTAATATGAAAAAGATTTTCAGATATTCCATTATAGGACAATGAATTATTCGTCCATTAGTGGTCGCCACACCCACTTCTACTTGCGAATCTGAATTTCAAAATTCTGTTGAAACAGATAAATGGAAAGAATATTTAAGGAATATTTTCATTAAAACTGAATGACAGATATTTTTAACTCGAGCTAACAGCTTTTAATATCGCTTTTAGCGCTATCATATCGGTCTCATTGTAATAAAGTTCAACTTGATTGTTACATAACTTAAGCTCATTATGTAAAGTCAAATATTTCCATTTGGTTTTCAAAACAAAGAACCCTGCTCACTTATTTATTGCATATTTGTTTGCATTGAATAGGCTCCGAAACTACTGGATTTTGATGAAACTTGACATATTGTAGTTTCGGTGCCTATTCAATGCAAACAAATAAAGCCTATTCAATGCAAGTTATGGAAAGGGTACGTTTTATCGCGACGAAATGCACAGTTCCCGCGGTATTTCATTAACATCTTGCTTAAAATAATAAAACCGGCCAAGTGCAAGTTGAACTCGCGCCCGATGGGTTCCGTACAAAACCGGCCAAAAAATCACGATGCTGTATGGGAGCCTCCGTTTCTGTTTGTAGTATTCTTGTTATAGCTGCAACAGAACAAGTTCCAACTGTCTAGCTGCCACGGTTCATGAGATACAGCCTCGTGACAGAGATAGACTTATAGAGAATACCCAAGGTTACGCCATTGGTTTTGCAAATCGATATACCTATTATAATATGTACTGAAATGAAACTGCCGTCACTTTAAAAGAACAGACCTCTCTGTTTTATTTAAGATGAATATGTACTTAGAAGGCACTTACTGCATTTTCTATAAAGTTTATGAATATCAAACATTAGCGTTCCACGAAATCGTATAATATTCAGGCATTGTATGTATTTTACGTCGTAGAATAGAATAGAAAATAAAATATTTATAATATGTACATTGCACACGTAGCAACACAAAAAAAACTGAAATGGCTTCCATAACACAGCACCTCCGTAACAAAAGCCCGAATAATGAATTTAAATGTTATTCAATTAAATTCACATGAATAATTCAGGTGAGAATACTAAGGTAAGAAAGAATTCCAACCTTCGTCGCAGCCTTACTCTCCCGTATAATTAATTACTCTCCTGTTATTACGGAATATATTACAATAACTACATCTTATTACACCTGACGCCACTTTCTAATCCGTTTATTAAACTCATTTACAGTCAAAGACAGAACTGGACTACTACTTTCGATATATTACCTATATATATATATATATATAAAAATGGTTACACAACGTTGTATTGGTTATCCGTTGTAAGTGATACCTTTCTCAGCTATCACATTATTATTATTATTTATTCATTTTAAATGTATTATGTATGTGTACGCATTTTACTGTATTTGACTTAAATGCCACCCTTTCAAAATCCTTAAATTCATCCACAGAGTGGATTTGCACATAGACATACAGCGTAGTCTGGATTAAAACATAAGCTACTTTTTATCCAGGATTAATTCACTCCTGCGGGATAAACCACTTTTTGAGCGAATGAAACCTCGGGAAATACCTAGTTTTAAAATTATCGAGATATCTAAAACTAAATAATAATAGCTTTGTGCAATAATTAATTGATTTTTATACATACCTATAACAGTTTCTCAATATAGCTTTTCTTTAATCATTGCAAAAATGGGTCGCTACTCGCTGGCAATAAATTGTGAGTGGCGCGAACAATTACCTGATTTTGAATACAAAATGATCATTAAATTTAATCACAATACCATAACAATTTAATTTCAAGAAAATAAAGAAACTTCTTTGTCAAGAAGAATTCTGGATTTTTACCCGACTGCGGCGAAGCCAAAAGGGATATGTATGTATGTATACGTTCGACCGTAGCATACTTATCAGTTATTCTTTCCATAATATTTACGATCATACTTAATATGATGTTGCGACTCGCGTTTGTAAAGCTTAGGGTCTGTTTCACAATCGCCTAGTAAGTGAATATCCTCAGAAAGAGCAAGTTCAAAGACCCGCGTGACAATTCGTATTTTTTTAATATGACCTAATTAATGGTTAAAGCTGTTAATGTCGCGCGTTGCGTCGTCCGGAATATCGGCAACACTAAAAGGAATTGCAATTTGCAAGTGTATTCCCGTTTCCCAGGCTTTAAGACACTAGGTCCTGTTTCACAATCGCCGAGTAAGTGAATAGCTTATCCGGAACTTTTGTCGCTGCTTACTGTATACTGATCGACAGAGACCAAACTTGCCAATAAGATCTATCTAACACTTATCGGTATATTGTGAAACAGGCCCGTAAACTTTAGCGTCCACACGATCATTTAGATCGGATTGTTGCCGATAAATATCGCGAGGTGTACAAAATTGCATGGACGTACAAAATAAATCACATTCATAAGTCCACGCGGCGGTACACAGTAGTATAAAACATTGTAGACACAAAATATGTTTGTGCCCGTCCTGTTATCTCTGATATATTGGATATGTTCTGCCGCGTCCGAACCTCCGCTCCTATTACATACAGATAGCAATTGATCCGTTGACGATAGCCAGGAAATGGTAAAACGATCGTAACAATAAGCCTACAGTCTCAAGACTCAAAGATCAGCCTATCAAAATTGAAGACTCTAGTAAAGAATAAATGAAAGAGAGAAGTTACCTAGGCATAAAAATATAACCAAAGCCAAAATCGAAGCTGTAAAATTTTGATTGATTTCAGATTGTGCTTTATGCTCGTTACAAGAAAAATATATTTTAGTGTACCAGTGAAAATGATAATATTTATGGCCATTCTTTTATGTTACTAAACGTATCCACTACTTAATAAAAGAATTTATGACTTGCAGTAATTGCAAATTGTATGTAGGGTCAGTTCACACCGCGTCGCGTCTCGACACAGTGTGAACTGACCCTTTGAGTTCGAATCAAAGCTCATCACTCATGAAAAAAAATCAAAGTCAATGTCGAAGGCGCCGTCCTTCTAATAAAACGTGTAAATTTTTGTGTTGTGTGTCAATAAACTTCAATTTTGAATAGCTATATTTAAAATGCAGCGCCTCGTCACGTCGCGTCGTATTAACTTTGTATATCTACACCTAACAGCTAACTTTACATAGGTATATAAGCAATAGAGATCCTTAGCTTTAGACGACCTCTGTGGCTCAGTGGATGAGCGAGTTGGTGCTCAAGCCGGGGGTCACGGGTTCGAATCCCGCCGAAGGAACAATAAGTTTTTCTGTGTTCCTGGGTCATGGATGTGTTATAAATATGTGTATAATATAGTAAAAATCTTATATATATGTATAGTATAAATAGTATTAAATATATTTCCGTTTTCTGGTACCCGTAACACAAGTTCTTCGAGAACTTACCACGGGACCAGATTGACGTGATGTGAAGCGTCCATAGATATTATTATTATCATTAGCTTTCACGTGATAGCCGCTCGTTCCCCGCCGTAATAAATTTCCTGACAAACAATATTCCCGTGTCCTTTGTCTGGCCGGGACAAACATCGATCGTAGCCCACGACTCACTCTTGCATATTATCTTACATATTTCCATACTTTACCTTTTGCAATTAAGCCGTTTTATCTTTAGCCCATTCGTCCAAAACGATATTAATTTTAATTACGGCACGGGTGATACCAGAGACGTAACTAATTATAATCCGTAATGAGCGGTGCGTGCCTTTGATTAGCTCCCTTCTGCAAATCACCAGATACGATTTATAAGCGAACACATTGGCAACTGTTTCATTGCTTTCGACTCTGGGTCCATTTTTGACCATCTTTTGTAATTTTTGTTGAATATGTAATAGATATAAATAAGTTTGTGACTCCTGGGGCACCAATATACAAGCTCAGGCTTAGTTTGGGCTCCACATCTTTTGCAAATTGCTTTTGTAATTTTTGGGAGAAATAAATTTGTAGTTTGAAATCAATATTTGGTAAGTAGGTACTGAGTTGCTTTTAGAGCTCATACCTACATGGTTAAAGTGACAGATTTTTTTTAAACATTTTTTTCCAATACTTTCTAATACGTACGTAAAATACGTGATAAATGGTTACTTAAAGTGTAATAATTATGATGACCATAGTATATATTGCTTGAAATAAACTTCCTCTTTTTCTTACGATTAACATAATATAAGATTTGCTCACTCCTAGCGCCATCTGTTACAAATCGTCGACAACAAAGCTCCTGAAACAACTTTGGGAAATTACAATCTACGCATTGTAATGGGAAAGCTTATTATAATAAACGGCAAACGTCTATAAAGTATGATATAATTTAGATATTCAAATTTTATTCATATTACCTGAACCACTCACGATGTGCTCTCAAATAATCTACCGTGAAATATCATTTGAATAAATTTCATGCCTTAACCCGAATAAAAATTCGATTGAACGTCACACAATCACCCCGAACCGGGGCTCTAATATTATGTATGCCTTTATTGGATTTTCGCATACAAACGTAATTCTATCTCAAAAAACCGGACAAGAGCAAGTCGGACTCGCACACTGAAAGTTCCGTACAAAGTAATAACATCATAAATTGTTCAGGAATCGAGTCTCGCAATTTTTGTCAAGCCTGAAAATGAGTGATGAAAGTTTGTATGTAGAATCTATTATTTTTGTAATTTTGCATTTCAAATAAAAAAATATGCGTCTTAAAAATACATGAAGTATGTTTCGAAATGCTCTCATCAAGGCCTTTCATATGATATCCCATTTGAACTAGTAGCTTTAAGTTGGAATTTCGTCCCGCTCTTAGAATTTAAACCTCATTTTTTATGATTTAATCACATATATTATGCAGTTTTCAGTTTTTTTTTGTACTTTTATTATAAACGATGCCATTGTTGATTGTTCACTAGAAAGCCTAAAGAGGGTCCTACTTAGTCCATAAAACATTCTAATCTTCTCTGACATTCAGGCTGCTCTGTAAGTATTGACAGCAGCAAAAATCTCTTCTATATTAGTTAAGGGGGTATAAAAAGGCTACTTTAGGTGTTTCGTATTATGTTTCATATATTTTTTTCAACTCGTATTTTGTGCGCCATTTTACGCATTTCTATTGAAAACTTTCGGAATTGATGATTTCTAATGTGATGAAATCAGATGAATCATGTAGCCATTTTACCATTTCACGATTTCTTTATGGAAAAAAATATATGAAACACCTAAAGTGGCCTTTTTAGATCCCCTGGACTGTGATGAGACACTAATCATACTAGAACGTGACAATAGTTATTTATTAATGGGCACTGCAGATTTGCAGACCTTCTGCATCTGCTACCTTGACTGTCCAGCACTTCAAGAGAGTAGAAAGAGGTACCTTGGGCAGTACAAATACTTAGAGGAAATTCACAGCACCAACTCTAACCGTATCGTTCAGTTCATGAGCAGCATAGAACCGGGGACGTTACTGTAACGTGAAGGAGTCCCAATAGATCCACTTGGGTCGTAGCAACGTCCGGGCACAAAATGACTGCTTTCGGTAAAAAAAATGTATATCACGATGTTACTTGCCAAATTTCATAGTTTTCGGTCACTGGGATGTTCCCAATTAATTTTGATGCCTTTGAGAATGTCTAAAGAAGTGAATGTTTTGTGGCAAAAATTGCCGTATCTTTTTTTAAGTGAACTTAGAATTCTGAATTTTCCACATCTCAAAGGACCGTAGACTTGAGTGTACGGTTTTAATTTCAACTCGACAGACAGACGGACGGCTGGACAACAAAGTGATCTTAAATAGGTTCAGACTATTATTTTTGACGTACAGAACTCTAATAAAAGATATCTTAGGTAAAAGCTATCAAAGACCCTAAAAAGTCTGTAAACCCTAAAATACTAGCCGCAAACAGGCTGTAGGCAATATAAATTTATGCCTACTCTGAAACTTGCTGAAACTCTGAAATCTGCTTGTAACAATTACCACATTACATTCCAATATGGTATTCGCTCGGAACATCCCATTATCAGATAAAGATTTTTAAATATATTTCAAATTTAAAAACAGCTCAACTTAACTGTCGTAATAACATTAATCTGCAAAAAGGCTTCCGTTTTCGATATTTAATTAAATCTTTATCCATCATTTACCTTGTACAGAGATTGACAAATAGAATAAGATATACATTACACAATATACATTACTGACACAATATTATCTTTATAAGTTACAAAATAATTGCTAATTAATGTGTCTCCTTAAATTTTCACTTCTTTGTTTCCATGTGAACGTTTAACTATTCGCTCATAATAATAACATTGGGACATAAAGTGGGCAGACACTGGCACTAGCAGCATCGCATTGTGTGCCATTGTTATGAAGTGTGTCGGCGCGCCCTATGCCAATGACTCACTGATCAGAATGCCTTGTGGGTTCACGTTACGAAATTCCGAGGAGGCTTTCAACTAAAATCGTGTTGAGAGGAAGCTACCAGTGGTTTCGTTGAGCAATTGTTTTAAATTCCTGGCATTACATTTGTTGGCACTTTAAAACACCTGTTTACAGTATTGTACGAGTAATAAGTATTCTTCGTGTGTTTTGTCTCCTAGGGAATTATGGTTTTTCCAAACGAATTAAGTGATTTAAAAAATGGTGAATAATTTCACACACACACAAAGAAACCGATTTTTTGTGAGGCCGTGTTTTTTTAATATTTTTTTATTAATAATAATAAAAAAATTACTATGGTGTTACAAATATGTATGTAATGTTAATACATTAACTAGTATTAGTATGTATTATTATACATACTATGCAAAACTTAACTGCTATACTTGAATACAATATTATATATTTATTTACTACACACAGCAAATTCAAAAAATTTATTTGACTCCGGTCTAGCCGTCTATTCGTGCTGAAGGCCTTCGACAAAAGATAATTAATTCAGATCTATCGTTTAGTGTAAAATAAATGGAAAATATTGGATTACAAAGTTGTTGTGCTTGCAGTACAGCCCTATGGAAGTTGGCACATAAATTTGTCGAACTGTTTGTGCCACAAGAGGCAGCCACATAAGTTACTGGCGACACATGCCACTGAATGATGTATATTTATAAGGATTGTAGACATTCCTCGCTCAATGTACAAAAACATCCTACATCAAAACTACTACTATCGTATAGATTTCGTTTTTAGCATCAAATAATAATAAATTTATATTTTAGTGGTGGCTCTCTATACGATATATATGAAACATTTTTTTTCGTTCTTGCCCATTGTGAGGGTATTGTCGAATAGGTATTTTCATATAAAGGCAATGTTTCATACATGACTTTTTTACGAAGTCAACCATTTTCGAGTAAATGGCCTCGAAAGTGGTCCCCCCTCCCTGGCATTACCAAACTATAAGAGATAAAAACTTGTAAGTTTCCATTCTAAATACAGTAGAATATCGGTTATTCGAACTGATTGGGGAACTATCGAATAATAGACTTATTCGTATAATCGAACTGCATGATCTTTGACATACTCTATGACCTATGTGCAAACAAAAGAAAAACATACTTAAATTCTTACTATTTTTTATCTTTAATTATAAACGGGAATGTTTATTTGAACAGAATTTTTGTTTAATTTAAAATCGTAGACGGTCTTGTAGTAAATTAAATTAAAAAGTTACTGTGTATTTAAAGACCGTTGCTATTAACCCAAAACAACCACTGGAGGAGGTAGGCAGTAGGCACGTCCTAGTCAGACCGCTATGAGTTCGGATAATTGACGCTCTATTGTACTCTTTATAAAAAATATTTTGAGCGAGCGAGCGAAGTAATCTAAAAAAGCCAGTAATTTAAAAAAAAACTATTGCGCGTTGACAGTTACGGAACCCCCCTTGGACATGTTCTGATATGCTCTTGGTTAGGTTATTATTTAAAAAGGGTTTACTGGTCTCCAAATAATAAAACCACTGTCTGAGTTTCAAAATACAATCTGATATGGAGAAATCCCACAGCATTCTCAAAGGAATTTTCCTAGTTTAGGGGCCTAAATCTGTCTTCATACAAAAGCGGAAATTCGGAAAAGCGTAACAGGTAGAGCCGCGTTTATATCTACAGGAAATAGACGTCGGAACTTGTGAGAATGTAAACTGTAATACATATCAAAACGGATTAGCGGCAGGCGTGTGGAGTTTCTATCACACGCTGAGCGGATTAAAGCCTTCACAAGACGTCTGAAAAATCTAAAGAGGCTCACGTTTTCAATATTGAATAGAATCTCATATAACATTCGCCGAATCCTGTTTTACGCCTCTATTATGTGTGTGGATCCGTGGGGAAGGCTTCGATAAACATTGTACATACATCTTAATTCTTCATATAATTTGCATCACCTTGTATTATAATATTACTAGCATTTGCCGGCGGCTTCCCCCGCGTGAAATTAGGTTTTAAACTTTCATCCCCTTTTTTACCCACCTAGGGGCTAAATTTTAGAAAAAGCTGAAATACGTAACTCATTATTTTTCCGTACTCAATTCATACGAAATATCATGCAAATATGTCCAAGGAATAAAAAGTTTCATACAAACTTTTATCACCTATTTTACTCCCTTGGGGGTTGAATTTTGAAAAATCCTTCCTTAGTGGATGCTACGTTATATGAGAAATACGTGTGCAAAATTTCAAATTTCTAGCCTAAAGAGTTTAGCCTGAGCGTTGATACATCAGTCAATCAGCTTTGCCTTTTCTATATATATATATAGATTATATAACTTGAACGTTGGTACGGTATTTCCTCTAAGTATGGGAGATAATCGTATTTTAATCTAACTGAACGATTTAACAAAATGTCCATATAATATAATTAATAATATTTCACCTAGGTGCTAGATGATATACATCTGATTGCGAATCGGTAGCAGATTTGCTAGATGGATCTGGATGATATTTTTTTTGTAAATTGAACCAAGAAACGAGCAGACGGATCGCCTGATGGTAAGCGATACCGATAGCCCATGGACACTCGCGACTTGCGTTCCCAGTACTTAAAATCCCCAAACCCCTCCTGGGCCTCCGGTAACCTCACTCATTCGGCGAAAAACAACGCAAGCGTTATTATAAATTTCATAGTCACGCAACAGTCAGTCAAGAATTAAGATTTATGTTTTTGAATAGTCGTCCACGATGCATGCGGCCTTTTCTAAAATATTATCCATCCATTTTCCAATCTTTCGCTAGTATTTATAACAATTTATATATGGTTAACTTCATCATAATACCAACTAAATGCCCTGTCGATGTGCTTTAAATAGAAAACCGGATTTGATCCCGTATGATGCCCGCACCGTACGAACAGGCTGTGCGGCGCGCCTCATTAAATTTTGTTTGGATAGAGGGATGAGCCAAACACTGCCTCGTTGGTCAAATATCTGTCGTACCGTTCGCAAAAACTACGATTTATTAATTTTTTACGTTATTTTTTCTGTTATTCAGCTACTTTTGAACTCCTAATATAGAAATAGTAATTATCATTAAATAATATTAGATAATGAGGAATTTACAAATTTCAGTGCACCTCATTCACCTCATTATTTATTTTATTTTTTTTATGATTTTTTTTTCATTATTATTTTACATATTTATCAGTTTTATTACTATATTATTATTATAATATATGTTCCATTTTATATTATGTACATATTTATGGGTATGTAGGTAGGTATATTATTTTCATACAAATAAAAATGACTTTATGTCTAATTTGTTCTTGATTTTGGATCTGAATAACATTATAGGTATAGTTTCTTAAGAAAAATTATATTGCCCTCTAACTTTTAAGTTAAATATGTATATACCTACTACAAAATATTATGTTCATTTAATAACCGCAGCTAATTTACAAGTCAAAAGTGAAATCCAAACTGGTCCATATACAAAATAACAAACATAAAAATAAAGGTATCGAGTAACTGATTAATAATTCATTTTCCTTTACAAAATCTTATTACAGAGAAAACATCTAGCATTCGTATGTAAGGGCTATAATGAGGACCCAATAATATGGGTAGATAATAAATGTACTGCATTGCATTCACTAAGCAAAATATACATTTTCGTGCAACAATTTAAAATATGTTTTCTAAACAATGTTTTCGATGTAGTTAAGACGCTGGTTACCTATTTTTATTTATTGGATGGTATATAAGTCATATTTTTGGACTCCCGGACCTGACTGACTTACATTAGTTACTGAAATACATTCCACGTTACTATCTACTTGCTGAGCTTACATTTCTTAAGGATCGCCACGTTTTTTTTTTGTAACTAGTACCTGTAACTAGTACCTAGAGTGCAGTAGACATGATCACTCCCGCTCCCACCACAGTCGGCAAACACTCATCTTACAAACTCCTCGCTTGTGTACAAGCCCTTTGTGTGCGATTTCCCTTCGGAAAGTCTTCAATGCATTTTAATATTTTGCTCCACCCTTTTCGGAAGTCTTTTATACCTACACTTTCTGATTTCTCCATGATTCTTTAATTTGGGTAGTTTTCACGTATATTCCATACGAAGGAATTCATTGAGTGGAAACAAATATTTTAAAATTGGGTACCTAAGCGATAACAAAAGTTTATGACATAGGTTACTGTAAAACAATTTTAACGAAATGCAAAGAAACAATTTGTGTACTGATCCTTTAGCCTAAGTGACATAGCGATGCTTATGTTACTTAGCGATGCTTGAAATCCTATGAAAGTCGTAATTAGCGAATTTTCAACTTGGCTAATGGCTCTGAAAACTCAAATCAGTCACGAGTTTTGTTTAACTTCCCTTCCCAATATTGAAGATAGTGTAATAAAAGCTTGTTAACTAAAATAACCAGAATGAACTACATCAGTTAACGCTCTGAATAACTATTCCGTAAAATGTGGTCCGACAACTGCAAATTATAAGTATTAGTTATTTCACGCTTGATTTGTGAATTTCGATTAAAATCGTTATTATCAATACAACTTCAATTAATTAATAATGTGTTGTTGAATTTTGCATATCATTAAGACCGTATTTCGGGAGTGATTCACACTGTCAAATAATGTCATTATAAGTACAGTGGTTTTCGTAATACTTTGCAATTAATGGAAACTACATTATACCTAATGCACATGTTACATGCATCTCGAATGAGTACAAACATCAACTAATTCGGAAAGTTTTTATGACTATCAGCTGCAGTTTGTATGAAAAAAGACCTCAAATTTTTAGCAGCGATCGGTTCAATATAATATAAAGCCCTAATCAGATCCTATCCCCTAATTTTGTATAAACGAAATTAAAAAATATAATATGTAACCTCCGAATAGTCAAGCAGTGAGCGAGCTGATGATGATGAATTATATTCGTCGGGGATTAAAAATAAAACAAAGCACCCGACACGAAGCCTGCTGCCTGAGCACAGTTTTGACAGTCAAACATTATTCTAAATCTGTAACTGTGGTATACACTGTGGTACACACTGTGTAGTGTGTGTTGTTAGACATATCTAAAAACACACTACACAGTGTTATGTATGATAAATTACTGTTCTCACTGCATATTTGATGCGAAAATGGTAAAGTTTTTAAACCTAAAGAAGCTTTTGAGTTATTTGGTCAGATTAATAATATTGAATAAATTTACTTAGTTAACACTCGTTAGCTGAGCACTCAGCTGGTAAGCCAATCAGACTATACCTAATCATATCTATTATTTATATAAGAAAAAGTAATGGTTTTGCCATTCATTGTTTACAATAGTTTTTTAGATGAAGATTACTTATGCGTTTCGCTTTACTTTCGCTATACAATAATAATATATAACGCTTTTAGTATCTATAATGAAAGGAAAATAAATAATACGATACAATGAAACATTCGATTAAAGATTAACTATTATTACGAAAACGCGATGAGTAAGCAAACTGTCACAATTAAATTTATTTTAAACCAAACATCAATAGTTCAATAATTATATTATACTCGTAGTTGTGTCTATAAAAAAGATTATTTCATACTTAGATTACTTACCCACTTTAAAAAATAAGTTTTTCTCGCTCGGTCTACCTTTTGGAATGCATTTAAATTTTAACTTTAGTATGAAGTTAGTAGGTACTATTTTATTTCTGGATATTCAGTATACTCGTAAAACGTCTTTCCTATAATAGCTCCCATCGAGTCAGTGTTACTGCTGAAGATGTACTGAGAAGTTAGCTCTCTAACAGCCAAAATTTATAACGTATCTAAAATCTCAGATTTACTTACTTACATTCTCAAACAAAAATTGACGTAAATTGACGTGAAGTCAATCCTAGGGTCTTTGAAATGTATTGAAATCTTGATCTCAGATAGCAAAAATGAGATTGATTATTATTAATTTCGGGCGTTAATCATTTTTATACGAAACTTGCTAGCCATATTATATTCAAAATACGTCCCTATTTTTGGTCTTAAAATATAAATTGTGCCCCGCAGCAATCGGAACTTAGTGAGCATTGAAATGCTCTCAATATTCAGCGCTATGCGGCCGGCGGGCGGCACAATGGATGCCAATTTACTTGGGAATCCGACCAGGATGCCTCAGCTAACGTTCTATGACTGAGCAATGACATATCTCGACCTCTCGGCCCTCCACAAATAATTGTATGCGCCTCAGAGTGCGGACACGTAATAAAGCAGACGTAGGATTTCAGGTAAGATGGAGTAAACTACTTTAATATTCTTTCCAGCTCGAGAGAAACTTACTTTTGTATGACACAGGTTTAAGCACACAGGATCAAGCAAGATGGACTACAGGGGGAGACATGTACTTCATCTTGCTTGATCTGACAATATCTCAAACTAAAGGAAATTCAAGAGCAACTATTTTCAACCGACTTCCAAAACACAGGAGGAGGTTCTCAATTCGTGTGTATGTTTTTTTTGTATGTATGTTACGCGATTACTCCGCCGTTTGTGGACCGATTTTCAAAATTCTTTTTTTATTTTAAAGAGTTGACTCCCAAATTGGTCCCATCGTCACCAAATGGTAGACCTGATTATGGGATCCATAAATAATCGAGAGAAGTCCTGAAAATGTATAGGGACACCCGGACAGTTATTTTGCCTTTTTTTGAAGTGACTCCAGCATATGCCACCAAAAAATGAAATATTGTAGCAAGATATACCCTGAATCCAAAAGCACGGAACGGCATTCCTCAGTCTTTGAAGATACACGTTTGAGAATTTCAGAATTGTTTATATAACTGCAAGCATAATAATATGTCGCTATTAAATAATTATCATCACCACCACACCATCATGACAACATACATCATGATATTATGGTGATATAAGTATTTCTCATAGTCATTTAAACCGAAATCGATTTCTTTGAACATTCACAACTACCAAAAAGTGAAATTTTGTGACAAGTATTCCTTGGATCCAAAAAGGACTGAACAGAACTCCTCAGTTTTTAAAGATACACGTTTGGAAATTTCAACATTTTTTTAAAGAACTACAAGCATATTATGTTACTATTAAATAATCATCATCACCACCGCCAGCATAATACATAATCATATGATGAAATAGGTACTTCTCTTAGTCTTTTACTGGTGCAAATAGGTACTTTTCGAAGTATTTTATACCAGTAAAAGACTAAGAGAAGTACATATTACATCATAACTTCTTTAAACATTCGCTAGTCCCATCATCATCAGCATTATATATTGTGAGTCAACTGGTTCATCATTTTCGACGACATCTTCATTTTTTAGGTAACCTAAAGTACCTAAAGCTACCAAAAAGTGACATTATTTCAAGGTGTACCCTGGTTCAAAAAGCACTGAATGGAACTTGTCAGTCTTTAAAGATACCCCTTTGGAAATGTTGTAATTGATTAAAGAGCTGTTGAAAATTGTGTAAAGATGTATGTGAAAGATCTGCAATGTCAGACGACTTCTTCTAAATTCTTCTTCTTGGAAATTCTTTCTTCTTTAAAGTCTAAACGTCCAACGGAGTTTGGACCAATCAAAACGGGTTTTACGTTGATTTGACGTTTATGCTAATTTTAACCATTTTGCAGTTTTAAATATCGGGAATAGATCTTATATCTCGTACTTGTATTATTGTAGGATTTAATTAGCAAAATTGACCTTCTGGTTAAATATGTTTTATATAAACTGATAAATAAATAATGAAACGTGAATAGGCATACTCGATCCGATACTCGATTTAAATTACAAAATGGGAATAATTTCGCGATGCTCATAGTGGTTGCCCCGTATTGCATTCCGAACATAACCCCAATGACCTCGGCAGGTCCTTCGATCAAATGCCGCAGTTGGGAGCAGTCGTGAATTGCCAGCGGTAATCTCACCATGATCGTGGGGTATAAAGTCAGGCATTTGCAATAGGATCTCTATCTAATTCACTTCATTAATCTTATCTATACTTTTATACCTTACTGGGAATTTTTGATTCTTTGCTTGTTTGCATTGAATAGGCTTCGAATCTACTGGACCAATTTCATTGAAATTTGGCATAGATTTTACTATTATTAGATGTCTGATAGTATAAACTTGTTATAATTATTCTACTACTATGTTAAAGTTTGTGCGGATGGATGAATGTATGTATGGTTGTATCGATGGATAGATGGATGTTTGTTACTGTTTCACGCAAAAACTACTAAACAGACTTTGTTGAAATTTGGTATAGTTGTAGTTTAAGCTCTGGGTTGTTAGCATCAAACATGGGCTATTTTTTATCGAAAAAGAACAGTTTTCCCGTGGGATACTGTTACTGGATACTGAAAAAATCCACTCATTAACAAACTTACGTACCTAATAAGTTAATTTCAAATATTTAAAACCCGCCGTTTTGTACAGAATGACACTGATGAGTAACACATGACACACAATGGTCAGTGTCAATAGGTTATACCTTGGCCAATGGCGAATGTGTGGATGAAAAAAATCGTAGTATTAAAGGAGGTGGTTATACGTTCGGCTGTATGTATTTTTATTTTTTTTGTATGTTCAACGATAACTCCGCCGTCTGTTGACCGATTTTCAAAATTGTTTTTTTGATGTAAAGGGTATACTTCGTAGTCGGTCCCGTTTTCTCAAAAGTGGTGGCTTGATGATGGGATCTATGAGTGATGATGAGTCGCGGGAACTCCTCAAAATTTATATGGACACATATAGTGATTTCGACTTTTTCTAAAGTAACCCAAGCATATGCTACTAAAAAGTAAGATTTTGCATCAAGGTATACCGTGGGTCCAAAAGTACTGAACAGAACTCCTGACTTCTTATAGATACACGTTTGGAAATTTCGACATTATTTAAAGAACTGCAAGCATATGCCATTCTGTAACTTACAGTAATCATCATCATTATATTATACACAATACCTAATCGAAGTTTGGTGCGTATTCAATTATACATTCGATCGTTTATTTTAAACGTTCTTATATAGTTATAATTTCAAATATACGTTCTGCCTAATCAGCAGGCATTAAAAGTTTGTTATTTGTGTTTAAGAATGCAAAGAAATAATATAATTTATATGTTGATTTTGTTATTTATAATGCTAGCAATTCCTTAGTTAAATAGGTCACTAAAGATAATTAAAAAATAATAGTTTTCTTAAGGATTTACATTTTTACCGACTTCCAAAAAATGGAGGCGGTTATGCATTGGGCTGTATTTTTTTTATACGGAATTTTTGGTATGTCTTATGGACATCGTGGTACCAGTACCATGGTATGCATGCAGGCCAAGGTACACATCGTAGGTGTGTTGTACCTTGGACATCATAAAAAAATTCATTGTCAAGATATCTAAGATTCATTAATAAGCTATCTAAGGACATTAAGTAAATTTCTTATATTTTGATGAATTATACCAAAATAACCGACCTTCCAAAATATGCAAACTTGACTTATGAACATTAAGTCAAGTTGGAATAAACAACGAGTAACTAAAAGAACTAGCTAAGGCACAACAGACTCCCCTACTGTTGTAAAAATAGTAATAAAGCTTATAAGTTATAGTAAAACAAACAGGTTGTTCAAAAACCACGAACTGTACGGATAACAGAATCATTTTCCAATGGTCCCGTAATTAGCAATTATACAGAAACCGCTTTAATTATGTGAATATAAATTGCTTTCGCCATATTTATTCTAAAAGCAATATTGCGACCAACTCGTTACATTACCCTGCTCAATAAAATAATATTATACAATTTATTTTCTATTTTATGTCATTTACCTACCTTTTATTTGCCTACTGCATAGTAATAAAAGAAACTTGTTCGTTTTTTCTCTGACTTTGACTCCACAATTAGACTCAACAATCTTAAGGGTCAGTTCACACCGCGACGATACACGGCACTGCATTTTTATGATAGCTATTCAAAATTTAACTTTATTCACTACACAAAAATATATACGTTTCATATGACATCAGTCATACACTGCTCATGTAAGTTCGTGACATCTAACAGTTTTACACGACTAGGACCCTTACGAAGCGCCGCCTGGTGGCAGACAAAGTGTCGTAAATTCTTATTGACAGTTTTCGAAATCACTTCCGCCACCAGATGACACTTTGTGTGAGTCGGGTCTGCCTCCTAGCGGCAGAAAAAATCGAGAACCAACATTTGTTTTGTACCTTTTGTAGTTGTACCTACAATATTATAATGCAACTCAATAGATGTTTCCTCCTTGACACATCGAAGGCCATAATATAACATAATAGCATAATTTTTTTCTCGTTCTGCTAAATGCCATGCGCCTACGCAGTCTCCCACAATTATTTAATTAGGAACTTAATGTGATTTTGTAATACAATTTACTAAGTACGATTTTATATTTGCTACTGTTGGCGTGTGAATGGGTAGGAGATCTTTGTTTGTTAGTAGGTCGTCGAGTAACTCATTATTGCGTTACTATCGTCACTTACACCGCAGATATTTTAAAATCAAAATATGCCGTTTCCGTGGGACAGAAATATTTTCATTCTACACAATTAGATATTCAGTTATACAAAACTTAATTTGATATAAAGTAGTTTGTGTCGCGTCGAGCCAATAGTTAAATAAAAAACAAAACTTTCCATTGATTTTCTCTAAGTTAAATTAAAAATACTACGATACAACGACAAAGTAAAACACTTTTTAATGCTTTTCGTTTCTTTGTTACAGATCGGGTGTGCCATTTCAAAATGCGAAACAGCAAAAGTTGTTGGAATTAACATAATATTGCGCCAGGAATGCTGAAGAAATCTCCAACAAAAATGGACCACAGAATATTTATTTTAATGGCGCTGTCTGCGCATTTGTGTAAGTAATTTATTTGTAACCTATCATTTACATAAATACTTATCAACGTAAAAACTTAAAATCAATTTAGCAGGTAAATAGGAAGGGTACATAAATACATCAATTAGTGTTTGTTAATTTGTAAATTAAATAATGAACGCGGCACCCAAAGTCGGGCAAAGCAAAATAAATTAATAAATAAAATATATATGTTATGTTATTAACGTTACAGTTGAATGATTCTTTATACCCATAAACAATTTAATTCGAAATGTATGAATGTATCTGATACTGACTGTACTAATAAAATAAAAAAGTTACGGCCTTTCAAAAGCGTGTAGTTAAATGTATGACTCGCCGTAAAAGAAGGTATAAAGCAGAAATGCTTAGAACAAAGTAATTGAAAACACATAGATTGGAATACGGGGGCGTATTCTGATCCTTATCTAAGGCTGGGACTATATTATCCGGAATCCGAAAGGCCGGAGATAATTCAGAGTATTAAAAATAAAACCCTGGACTAAAGCTGGGACTATAATATAGTCCGGAATCCGGAAGGCCGTAGAAAATTCAGAGCATTAAAAATAGAACTCTGGCCTAATACTACAGAGTTGAAAATCGAACACATGAGTGTCGAGTTTGTCAGATTTTTCATTGACATTTGACTTGACACTCGTGTGTTCGATTTTTAGCTCTATTATTTTAGCGTATAGTTCTAATTTTACTGCACTGAATATTCCTCGGCCTTATGGATTCCGGACAATGTAGTCCCAGCCTAATACAATAGAGCTGAAAATCGTGCAATAGCAAGCATGAGTGTCGAATTGTCAGATTTGTCATATTTGTCATTGACATTTGACTTGACACTCGTGTGTTCGATTTTTAGCTCTATTGTATTAGCGTATAGTTCTAATTTTACTGCACTGAATTTTCCTCGGCCTTACGGATTCCGGACAATGTAGCCCCAGCCTAATACAATAGAGCTGAAAATCGTGCATAATAGCAAGCATGAGTGTCGAGTTGTCAGATTTGACATCAACATTTGTCTTGACACTCGTATATTCGATTTTCAGCTTTATTGTATTAGCACAGACTTCTATTTGAATTTTCTCCGGCATTCCGGATTCCGGATCATATAATCCCAGCCTTAGGACTATCTCAGACCACTTGATGGCCAATGGGGTGGAAGTAACAAGGATATAGCTACGACCCCCGCGAGAATTTCGCAACTTCATATTATGTGAAATGCAACGCAAATTTTAGCCGTTCAGCTATATGAGCTACGAGTAAAAATGTCATAACTACTATATTTAAAGTCAATTTTGCAATTTTTTGTGAGCTTTTAGAAAAAGATATAATATTATGCTAGCAATCCTTTCCATATTATTATTACAGTCTAGCCTCTGTAATTTAACCTAACCCTTTTTTGTCTCATTAACTTTTTTATTCAATATCAAAGATTGGTATTTAAGGGACGCTTTTCTCTTTTGTGTACTTTACACTACTGTGTTACTTCACATCTTATAAAACATAATACCTACCTTTTTAATTTGCCTTAAAAAAACTAAATGACATTATAAATATAAAACGAACATATTGTATTGTCAATAATAATGAAGGAGTAAAAGGAAAAAATAATAATGATATCTATGGAGTATGGATGCTTGTACACCTCCTCCATCTGATTCCGTGCTAAGTTCTCAAAGAACTTGTGCTACGGGCCCTAGACAACGGAAATATATTTACTTAATACTTTTAATAAACTATACAGTCATATATTTTAGATTTTTATTATATAATATTATACACATATTAAAAAAAACATCCAAGCCCCAGGAACACAGAAAACTTTTTTGTTCCATTGGCGGGATTCGAACCAGCGAACTCCGGCTTGAGCACCGACGCACTCAACCACTGAGCCACAGATGTTGTGTTATACCCTAAGGGCCTGTCTTACGATCGCCTAATAAGTGTCGAATAGCTTATCCGGAAGTTTTGTCGCTGCTTACTTAATATTAAGCGACAGAGACAAACCTTGTAAATATCTGCCACTTGTATTATAATATTATACAAAAGGAACTCACGTATGTGCCTTCCGCTTCTAATATTTGCCATTTTTCTTAACTTTACGCATCATTAGCGAAGATATGAGTATGTTTTGCATAGCTTTCTGTATGATGACACAAATGAACCACTATTTCAGACCATTAACTAAGCCAATGGTTTCGAAACAAGATTCCTTTTATCTCTTTCGCATTAACTATATTTTTTCCTAAAATTAAGCAAAACATATTCTCTGTGCAAACTTACGCCTAAAAAATACCTTCGTTCCTGAATAATATTAAAAACTATTATTTATATAATTATTGCCGATTTAATTTTCAGGTGTGGCCGTAGCTGACAACAATGCTTTCCTCACTCAGACTGTATATGGGTTCTTGGACTTCACCACCACGATAGGAAACACGGTTATGGTCTTCTCACCCCAATCTGCTCCCCCGCCAGGTTGTAATTTTAATTATTAAACATTAACATTAATGACGCTACGTAAACATGTTATTTTTCCATTCTTTTATGGAGTAAGTAATATGAAAACGAACATTTTGTATTCTATAACAAAATTACATTTTAAAAATTTATTTCAGAACCACCAAAAACTGAAAAATCTATACAAGAAAATGCCATCGAGACGAAACCACCACCAGTTACTGACGTAAAGCCAGAAACGATAAAACCCAGCAAGACGCTTGATAAATCAAACAATAAAGCCTCTTCGCCACACGTCGCATCGAGCTCTATTTCAGTGGTAGCATCATCAAATAAAGAGGGAAAGAAAGCCAATAGTCCTAAATCTGCTATTAAAGAACAAAAAACAATAGTTACCAAAGTTGAAGTAGTTGCTGGACAATCCAAAATTATTGAAAATCCACAAAAATCAATAAAACAAGGCGATAAAGTTCAAAAGGACCCTCCAGCTAAGAGCTCTAATGCCATAAGCAGCAAAATTGAAGTAAAAGCTAATGCCGTACAACCCTCTATTATTTCCAAGGTTAATAGCGTGGTTCAGGTACATTCAAGTCAGTATGACGAAGAACCAGCAATATTAGTATCAAATAACATTGGAGAACCAGAGTATGATTACTTATCACGTCAGCCGTCAGAGTTTGTCGAGGAAACTTATAAAGTTATCAATATACGTCCATCAAAGTCTCATGGCCAAAAGCCAAAGAATAATGTGAAAAACCGTCATCAACCCACATCACCACCAGATGATGATGAGCATCCTCTGGGTCTTGTAACAACTCTTGGCGGAACAATCGTAAATAATGGTTTTACAACAGTTCACGAAACCAGTGTCATCGGCACATATATATCAGGAAAATATGCTCAAGTATTAAACAGTAACTCAAAAATATTGAATTCTGGTCATAAGGCAAAGATAAGTCCAAGTCAACCTCATAGAATAACAAAGACAGCAGCACCATCAATATCGAAAAATCATAGACATAACCTAGAACCGACGCCAACAGCAGGAGACGAAGACGGTAGCCACAATAAAAATACGCGAAGACAAGTCAATGGTGGTAGCTCTTTCAAGAGTCATAGGCATAGATCCCAAAATAACGAAAATTCTAATGCTGAACCTACTGCGCCCCAAGCTCCACAGGGCAAGAAGTTTAAAAACAGAAATCATTCTTCGTCACCTCAAAGAGCACAAAATAAAGAGTAGGTGGAATTGCATTTTAAAATATTTACCTGCAGTATATATTATGCCATATTATGCCATATTATGCATATATTATGCCAATCACTCCGTGGTCCAGTATTTTAGAGCTTGACTCTCGACTCCGGAGCTAGTGGGTTTGATTCCCGCGTTTTTTTATTTTTATTTTCTTGTTCCCCCAACCGTTAGCCGGGACAATTGTTTGCTTTATTTTTAATTACAGCGTATATTTTCTTTTCTAATTACAGTTTTGTTTCTACTTTCACTGATCGATTTTCTATTTCTGTATTTTCTATTTATACATTTATATCTTTTAACATCTTACGTTTTTTCTTATTTATTTCTATTTTTATATTACTTCACACTACATTCATTTTTGTCAATTTCTATTTATTTGGT
Source organism: Phengaris alcon alcon (assembly GCA_037179445.1). Taxonomy (NCBI): domain Eukaryota; kingdom Metazoa; phylum Arthropoda; class Insecta; order Lepidoptera; family Lycaenidae; genus Phengaris; species Phengaris alcon. Next base: position 430,825 of record JAYRCH010000710.1, read on the forward strand.
CTATTCTCTACTTATTTACATTACTTACTATTTCATTTTTTATGTACCTTAACTTTTACTTGTATACATTCATATAATTTCACACATACATTCCACTTTTACCCTTACATTTCTATCTTCATATCTTTACATTCTTTACTACATTACCTTTTACAATTATAATTTTAATTTTTCTACATTAATTTTATTTTCTAGTTACATTTCATTTCAATTTTATTACCTTTTTGTTACCCTACCTTAATTCAACGTTTTCGCTTTACACCTTTACTTCGATTTTACATTTTGTGACTTTGCCTTAATTTTATTTTGCTATTACAATCTCCTTTATACTTTTCATTTTTACTTATATATTATATTACTTCTTGCTTTTCATTTTGTACTTTTTTTTTTTTAGTGGTCGATTTATATTTTGATTTACTCTGTTCTCCCATTCAGTCCGGGACGTCCACCCCGACGTTTTGCACAAAAATTATTTACTATAATCCCGCGTTGGTTTGTAAAAAATATTGGTTTCAAGTCTGGTTAGGACAATGCAAAGAGATCACCTGATTGTCTGACAAGAAAGATGATCCATGGGCATGTAAAAAGTATGTCCAGCGCCTGATCTCTCACTAGTCGTGTCGGTCATCCGTCTCTCTGGACTACGAGAGAAAAGGAAGAGAGAGTGCTTTTGTTCACTGCGCACAAACTTAGACACTATAAAATAATATCTGGGTAGCTGGGCTGGTTTCAACGAGACGACCAGTCATCGCCACCGAAATCGGTGTGGGAGCTATTTATTGATATATATTTTTTGCTTCTTATTAGTTTGGGAGACAGCTGTAATGTATATTTTATTAAATACTACTACTTATATTTTTACTTGATCTCTCTTCAGAGCTACAGTAATACATATAACTAAACTTATTTTATGCTACACTATAATGATGTAATATTTTTATTAAAAATACGTCCCGTTTTAAGAACATTATATATTTTTAATTTTTTTTACTAGAATATTAATATAAATAATAATGATAATAATTTATTAATATTAATTCATATTAAACATTTTACAAAATTATTTCAGAGAACAATCTTCTCAAGGATATACAACAAGACGTAACAAGAATAATAACCGACACAAATCAACTGCAACCAATTCAGGAAATAACGATAACCAATCCAAACGATTCAAAGGGCGCATCCAACCGACAGCCGTAGAGCAAGTGACTCCCACACCATCAACAAGCGTATATAAGTTCAAATTAAACAGAGCCCCAAGCTCAGGCCGTTGGCAATATAAAACAAGTCCAAAACCAAAAGTGACTATACGAAAATCTAGCGAGGAGGACCAACAAACAACACCTAGCTACAATCCCTTATTGGATGATCCTTCTAATGACTTTTCTGCAAGAGCACGGTCTGATAATGATTTGGAGTTATCTGGCTCACAAAGTGGTCCAGGAACACTACTCGAGAATGATACAGATGACAACTCCATTGAAAAATTACCCCCTATAGAAACGCTGAAGGTTGAAATTAGTACTCCTGCTGATTTCCGTGATGTGTATTACGAAATAGCTACTCTGAAATCGCCGTACACTTTCCAGGTACATGTTTTATTATGAATATGATGACTACAAAGATTTTTACTACTTCTCGATTTTGCAGCTTTTTAGGGCTCTGTACCCTACCTCTGTACAAGGAACCCTAATAGTTTCACTCTGTATGTCCGTTCGTATGTCTGTCCGCGCTTCTAGATTCTGTAATAGGCTACTTGACTTATATTTAATTTCATACATTGAAGGAGTATTTCCTTTAGTACTTGGCTTAGGAAAACATATTCTAGCGATATTTTGTTTTTTTAATTTCTACTGTTGAATGCACCTCGAAGTAATTTCCGGCAAGGATTTGACGACAAAAACACACATATGTAGTAGTGAAACGGAACGTTCCATTTACCAGCAACTTTAGTACTTGGCTTAGGAAAGCGTATTCTAGCGATATCATATATTAAAAACTTAAGATTGATAAATATAGTTTATTTAAAAATTTGTATTTTTTTTTAAATTTCTACTGATGCAAACACCTCGAAGAAATTTCCGGCAAGGATGTGATGACAAAAACACACTAAACACATATTTAGTAGTGAAACGGAACGTTTTTGTAAATAAATAGTTCATGACATCTTAAAAAGTTATTTATGTCAAAACGTCAAACGGAACATAACATCGCCATTTTACTACTACGGACTATAGAACAGATTACAAATAGTACTAGTATGACGTCACAGCACAGATAATCTGTCAACCAACATGGCGAATAGTGATTTCGGCGGTTTTTTTAAAGTGTATTTTAAAATATTTCTTTTTGAGGTTTTTAGGTTTCAAAATAATGTTATATTATTTTTTTGTATGTAATGAAACAATTATGAAGCGTGTAGGATATAAATAAAAACAAAGTCAAGTAGCCTATTATGAATATAAATGAATGAAATTTGGTATAGTTAAAAATTGTGCATAGATCTCAATTTTGGCATCATAAAATAATAATAATTTTACATTTTAGTGGTGGCTCTCCATACATGTGAAGGGGGGATAAAAAATATTTTTTCATTGTACCCAATCGTATGGGATATCGTTGAATAAGTCCATTAAAATCAAGGCAAGGTTTGATACACGACTTTTGATTAAGTCAACCATTTTCGAGTAATCGACCTCCATAGTGGTTTGCAAGTTTGTCAAAACTGGCATTTCTAAACTATGAGACTTAGAAACTTTTCCGTGCTGATGCCGTGAAGATCATGCTAAAACTCTTTAGGAAAATGATTTTGAACGAAATATGACAGTAAAAGAAATTTGAAAAAAAACCTATTACGCGTTTATAGTTACGGAACCCCACTTAGACATGTCCTGACATCCTCTTGGTTAGGTTATTATATATAAACTAACTATAAATAAACTCTGTACTAAATTTCTTACAAAGCTCGGAACTTGAATAGTGAAAGCGAATTTAACATTGAAATTTAATTATTTCAGGTTGGGCGAGTAAAGAATACCAGAATTATAACTGTTACAACAACGATCGAAAAACGAATCGAACCAACAGCAGTGCCTTCCCAAAGCTCTCTCAATGAACCGTTGACAGAAAATATCTTAGCGACAGCATCGCCCTATGGGAAAGATAATTATTTCTTAGATTCGAGTATTGTAACATTGCCAGCGATAACTCTATCTTCCGATGTCGAAACACCACCATTAGAAACAGTCACAGAAACGTTCAGTACGACCCAAAACATGCTAAAGACCCACATTTTACCAGTCGTCCGAGAACCAAATATTACGAGCAGCCTCACTTTCATTCAAACTTATCAAGTGACTAGACTGGTGACGGCAACAAAAACTCTGCCACCCATGGACTTCTTCCAATTTATCCCAAGCAAAACATTGAAAGAATTTAACAGCCGTCTCGATGAAGCTGGGTCCGAATTACATTTAGAATTGGACTTTGGAGACAGTAACGAAGATGAGGAAGGTCATTTGCGGCGCGTGTTCCCATCTGACTTGGATCTCGCTAACATCGGATCAAACTTTGATTTGACAGAAATTGACAAATATCGAGACAATCATTTGAGACTCAAGAAAGCGCACGGACAAAATAAGAATAATCATGTTACTGAAGCTCCTAATCCTTCTACACCCGCTCTGACGCCGGAACAAGCGCAGCAACTTGCCCTTCTGAGATTGTTGAACCCGGCCGCGGCTGCTCAGATTCCAAATGTCGTTACTACTTCTAAACCGGTCTTGAAATATGAAACCATCTACGAGTCTCACGTAATTCCCTTCTTCAATGGCAGATCTACTGTGGAGAGCACTATATCTCGACCTGTGGCTACGGTAACGAAAACCGAATATGAAGTAGGCACGAGCAGCCTTCCCGCTCTGCCACTGAATCCTCTATACCCTCAACAACAGTTCACTGTGACCTCAACTCCGGTTGTTGTGAATTCCGACGTCGTGGCAACCGATAGTCAAGTTTTGAAGTTGACGTTTGGTGCCAAGACCGTGTACACGACGTTGTTCACAACTAAAGTAGTACCCACGGTGCTGACGTCATACGTGACGTCATCTGTGCCAGTGCAGCCGAGTGCCGCCCCGGGATTCCCAGGCTTCTTCCCCGCCCCCTACCCGCCATTCCCCTATGTAGGTTAAATGAACAGTGTGGTTAAGTGATAAGTGATACGGTGACAACGCGTTAGTGAAATTGAGTGATGATGTGCCGTAGATGAAAAATATTTCACAACCACGAACAGTGCTAAAAGCGTAGTGTTGTGATTTATGAACTTTCATAAATATTAAGACGGTTGTGTTTGATTGTGTATTGCTCATTCGTTTCAATGTTGAACGTAAATATAATTATCATTAATAATAATCGATGTAATTATCTAAATTCTAGTGTAAAATATTCAAATATAACCGTTTTTTGAAGTACTAAAAGTTTTTTCAAGGAATTCCCTGATAGTACGTACATGTAAATAATATGTTATTACTTATTTATATCTTGTATATATTGTGTATTTTTTAATCTACGATAAGGTTAATTTTAATAAAATTTGTATATACTTATAAAAAATTTATACGTTTTGTAAACTTTTTGCTTAAATAAATGTGTCTTAATTAATAAACGTTGCTTTTTATTAATAAAGTCATGTATTTTCATTCATTTATTGTTCCCTGTTTATAAATCATAAATAAGAGTTGTATCTCTGCTAAAAGTATTCCAGTCGCCTTTATAAATTCGGCCTTCGTTACACCTTTCTGTACAAGGGCTATGGTCCATGGAAGTATTACTGCGGGCCGCACACTTTTTCACTTGCGGGGTGGTTACTCATTTGCTCCGCTCATATAAATAATAATAATATGTAATAATGGTAATAATAATAATTTTATTGCTTGGAGAGAAATGAATTTTCTCCAAGCAATAAAATTATTTGATTTGGCGCTACATAACACAGTGGCGGATTCTTAAACGAGCAAAAATGTTTTTATACTTTAAGCCCTGAAAGAAACGCGTTCGGAAAAGTACAATAAAATCAACAGACTTACATAGCGTAATCTAAAATTATTAGAAGTATCGACACTTATAATAATTTTAGATTACGCTCTTACTTAAACGCGTAATAATATTTTCTATAAAAATAATATCTATAATAATAATATTATCTATGGACGCTTCCACGACACGTCAATCTGGTCCTGTACTAAGTATCCGAAGAACTGGTACCAGGCAACGGAAATATACTTAATACTTTTATACTATACACGTTAGATTTTTATTGTACTATATATTTTAATACACATCTAAAACCCAGGAACACAGAAAACCTTTAGGTCCCTTCGGCGGGATTAGAACCCGTGACCTCCGGCTCGACAAGCTAAAAATTCGCCGCCCCGCGCATTCGCGCACCCCGGTCCCCGTGCCAAGCCCTTTAGGCCCAAGGGTAAATACGCCGCACCAGTCAAGGCCTCGGGCCGCAGTTTGACGACCACTGCTCTTGAGTGAATGTGTGAATGCATGAATTAATGTTCCCAGTTAGTTGCAGTCTCCCATGCGATATCTACGTAGATGTTCGAAGCAAACGAAAATTGCGGGCAAAAGCTACTTTTGTTATGAATATAAAAATGCTAATAACTATTATTAATATTAACAGCAACGCCTAATTAATGCTATTTTCAAGAAAGAAGGCGCTTAATCTACAAATATTTTTTAATACAAAACTTAATCAAGCTTTGGTAGCCGAGTACTTTATAAATATTATCCGTGATGAAGCCCGAATTAATGGAAACGTTTTGCAAAAAAAACATTTTCAGGGCTTTTGTTTAGCGAATCTGGCTAAAATATCAAAAAATATCAAATTTTCTGAGCCGTGTAATATTTCAGAGAGAGAGGAGAGGAGAGGTTTATGTTTCATGATATATTAATTAAGGCGTACATAGAGGGCCCAGACCACATTAACGAGCGCTGCTTACAGAAACGTAACAGGCAAACAATTAAGAATCTATTTTTACCCGAATTTGGAAACTCAGCTTCAGGTTACATACTCTATATATTTTATTTAATAGTTGCTTTATATAAGTAGTTACTTTATGTATAGTGATAAATTATCAGACTTACACTAGTATTAAAATATACAGTGTGATATACAATGTGTGTTGTCTTGAGGTTAAGAAATTTTAGCAGCAGATAATAGGTTTATTTTTTTTTATACATTTACCCCCTTACTAATAAAAATATTTATACATAGATACAATGTTTTGTCCTTGTCTGTCAAGCGACTTTTTCAACGTATAAGACAAGGACAAAACATTGTATTGCTTGTCTACTGTATAAATATTTTTATTAGTAAGGGGGAAGGACTTTAGATACGTTGTATCCTTATTAAACTGACAATATTTCTGTGCCACGACACACATTGACATTTTCATTATAGTTACATATCACTCACACAGCAAAAATTCGTGAAAGGCATTCTTAATTCAATTGCAAAGAAAAAATGACTAGTGTTTGTAAATACCCAATACAAAACACAAGCTTCCACACTTAATGTTCGGAATCTCTGCCATAGAATATTTAACGACACAGGAGAAACAAAATAAGTATAAATTCTATTTCATTCATAGTTATTTACCTTTGCAGGCTTAGATTTTTTTTTGAGTAATCGGTAGTTTGACAACCATTTTATGTAAGATTAATCTAGATAATAATGGCGTGATTGCGTACTATTATTTAGATAAAACTACATATTTAGCCTTTTTTTAATAATGTCCAAACAGGAATCGAAACCTGGTATTAAAAAACACATTTGTATTGCAGCACACATTATTAAACACATCTGTAAACACAATCGATATAAGTTTCATTGTGATATTAATTCCATTTTTTAAATGTATTACGTGTATGTATATCTAAATTGTTGACAAACCTAATAAAATAAAATAAAACTTATTGCTCTCTTTAGTATTCATGTTGTGGCACAAATTCTGCAAAGTAATAAAGGACAGCAGACATGTAGAAAATTATTTTAAACTAAATACTCCTTTTAAACCAAGCTTTGTGTAAATATAACGTCAAAAAAGTAGTTTGTTAAAAGTTAGCTTATTTTCCAGGATTTGTTCCTCATTATGAAAACTTACTATCAATCTCTTTTTAACTGACTTCCATTATTATTTTTAACTGATTAGGTCCTTACATATGAAATTGGCGTTTTGTCGTACTGGCCACTTTGATCTCAAATATAATATCTTCTTTGGTTAGGAATTCCAATTTCAAATTTATACCGCTATTTACTCATGCATTTGAGTTTCGAAAACCGTAATTCATTTGGTTTTTCCTCTTTTGGTTTTTTCTTTGCGTCACTCTGTTTACAAAATGGAAAACTTGGAAAAACGGAAAACGTGTACGAGTTCCAACGTGACACCAGTGCTGCAGAAACGGCTTGAAGGATTAATGATGTGTATGGCGCCTGTGTCGCAAAAGAAAACGCAGACGTTTTTGGTTCCAACGTTTTCGTTCTGGAAATTTCGACCTGCAGAACAAGCCCCGTGGACGGCCTGAGACCAAAGTCGATAATGAAGAATAGAAGGCTATTGTGGAAGCGGATCCATCGCAAACCACGTCCGAGTTAGCTGCAGGCTGCGGTGTTAGTGATAAAACTGTTTTAATGCACTTGAAGCAAATTGGGAAAGTGAAAAAGCTTGAAAGGTGGGTACCTCATGAATTGATTGCAGCAAATCGACAATCGCGCGTCGACTACTGCGATACATTACTCAACCGGCACAATAATGAAGGGATTTTAAATCGAATCATTCACCTGTGATGAAAAGTGGATCCTGTACGATAATCTGAAACGCTCATCGCAATGGCTGAACCCTGGCGTACCAGTCAAAGCCTACCCCAAGCGCCTGCCAAAATTGACTCAAAAAAAGTTACTTGTGAGCGTTTGGTGGACTAGTGCCGGTGTCGTTCACTACAGCTTTCTTAAATCTGCCCAGAGGATTACGGCAGACGTCTATTACCAGAACTGCAAATCATGATGGAAAAGCTAGCAGCTGCTAAAAAACCGAGGTTGGTCATTCGTTCTAGGCCACTGCTGCTTCAGGACTGGACAGGACATTGGAATGTCTAAGACATCCACCGTACTCCCCGGACCTTGCTCCAACAGATGACCATTTTTTTCGAAATTTGGATAACTTCTTGCAAGGGAAAAAATTCAACTCCGATAGGACAGTCCAAAGCGCCTTCAAAAATTTTATTGATTCCTGTCTGAATGGTTTTCTTAGTAAAGGAATCAATGAACTACGTATGAGATGGCAAAAGTACATAGATAGCAATGGTATATACTTTGATTTAATAAATATATTATGTTTTAAAAAAATCGACTTTATGTTCCTCCTTTACAAAACGCCAATTTCATATGTAATGACCTAATATATATTTTTTTTTCGTATGTTCAACGATAAATCCGCCGTATATAGACAGATTTTGGTGAACGTGGGAGAGCCACGCTGCGACATGAATGCGTCGGCACGACCAGGTAAATACCACGGCCTCACAGAAAACCGGCGTGAAATAACGTGAGGACTTGCGTTTCCAGTCCTTAAAATCCCCAAGGGGGACTGGGAACGCAAGTCGCAACACCAGTAGAGTTACAAGTGTAACTCCTCTGGTGTTGCGAGTGTCCATGGGCTCACCATCAAGCAATCCGTCTGCTCGTTACCTGGTTCATTTCACAAAAAAAATCATTTTTTGATATAAAGGGTATAATTAGGTTAAGGGGTTTGCAAATATTCGAAAATTTTGATATTCGAATATTCGTTTTTTTATGTCCACTATTCGAATAATAGAAAAAAACTATTATAACGTTATTATTAAAATAACTGTTTTTTTTTCACAAATTTTAAAATATAACAAAATGTTGTGAAAAGACATTGGCGATTTATACGAAACTCAACAAACTCTTAATTACAGACTTTAAAATCTAGGCGCGTAGGAATTTTAATAATCAAAATATTAAAAAAACATTTAAATATTAAGTAACCATTTTTAAGTAGTATCTCTGTCTGTAGATTTAAAATGTATGCTACAAATTCTACTCTTTTTTGAGGGCATCCATCCGGCTTCAGTCTTTGTTCGCGGACTATTACGATCCAGTCTTGTATTCGTACCTACTTAATTACTTGGAAACCTAAAGAAAAATTTAAGATTGATAAATTTACCTAAATCAAATAAAAGTAGCAGTTACTTTTACTGCTACTGTTACTGTTGCCTAACAGTAACAGTAAAGTAGTAGTCTCAGTTCGTTCTAAGTTATTTAACATCTCACAACTCACGGTTTTGTAGTTTAACATTTTAAGAAGTCATATGCTTTAATTTTAAGAATATTTATTTAACTGATTGAACAATATAATTAAATTATTTCGTCAATCTTATCAAAATATATTTAAAGCTAGATATAAAATGAAATAAGTGAAAGGTCTGAAGGAATTCTTTACAACTAACGACATTCGCTTCTGTACTATTTACGGCAGAAATGCATGCATCCTTATTAGATTCATAAAAAAGTATATTTTTTTATGAATCTAATAAGTTTTTCTTACGTCATAAACTGTCAAGTATTTTCTAACAATTAGTTATTGTTAAGATTATTGTAATAAATGTAGTAAAGTTACATGTGGGTTGAAATTAATTGACTTTTATTCACTTTCTTGTCATGGTTCTACAGCTTTTATAGACACACGATGGCATTTTGTGCAAGGTGCACGGGACGCGTACTCGTAGTACGTGCTACTAATGGACCGGTGGCTCGTCGCATACTAACCACAAACTGCCCGACTTCGGGCAGATTAGAGACTTCGCTTTTTGAGCGCACATACCATATCTAAAGTAAAGGCCAACGAGACGAGATAAAAAACGTAAATAAACGGACCGCTACTGAGTTGCATTATGAAAGTGAGTTAATATTATATCTGTCCTTATCACTCGTATGCAATAATGACGTCAGTTGGTCGACGACAGCTGTCGTAGCGTATTTCGTGGTACAGGAAAGCGGCCAGTGCCGCAGTTGTCAACATTTGGTCCGCCAAACAATTGTGAACAAGTTCATTCCTGTTTGGATTGCGTTCGAAATGATACATATTTTATCGTCTCCATATTTACTTGGTTTTTGTTGTTATTATTCCGTTTCGGTTAGTTTTATTTTTGATTTTTGCTGTTATTGTGAGTGCTATTGTGAGAGTTGCTACAAGAGGGGATCCAACGTGTATCTGCTGATAAATGGCGTAATTGTGTGGATCATGTAATAAAAGTCGAGGACAATTTTTATAGCAATATTGATAACATGATTGATAATACAATAGATAGTTTTATCATAAACACAGCTGACTCGGACTCTTCCAACGAATCATCTTTATCTAGTACAGACGACAGCGATTAAAATTCGAACTTTATAATAATTTATTCAAATAAAAATGTTTTGAACCCCTGAAAATTTGTTTACATTCTTCATCTCGTCTGGTTGGCCTTACTTTACCTCTTTTTAATATAAGACATTTATGCATAAGAACATGTATTTTTGAATGAAGAATTGAATTTTAATGAAGATTTTTTTTGGATAAATGCCAAATATTTTCTTCATACAAGGAAAAAGTAATGCCATGTCTTAGGGGTCCCCATATACGGTCCGGTTTTCCTTCAGTTCGGCCTGAACGGATGCAAAATCGTATCGTCTGTGTGCAATTTCAAGATCGCATCAGTCGGCCGTATGGACTGAAGCGAATCGCTCAGTGTTGCCAACTCTGTTTTTGCGAAGCTACTAAACTCATGTCGTTTTCTACTAAAACTACTAAAAGAGTATAACTAAAAAAAGCTACTAAACTTAGAAATCCCTAAAAACAACAAAAAACCACATTTTCAGTTTTAATATATTGAAAATATAATTGTTTTACCGTAAAATAAAATAAAAAATAGTAGGAAATAATACGAATTATAGAAATTAAATCGGTAGTTTTAAGCGACGAAGCGAAGCGACGGACGCGTGCTACTATGTACTATTATGATAAGGTGTCATAATAGCACATAGTAGCACGCCATTTTGCATATTATGATAACAGCTGTCTGGCTATTTTCTGCAAAACCACTACTAACAACTAAATTCCTACTAAAGAGGGAATAAAATACTAAATTTAGTAGTAAAACTTTGTAAAAAACTAAGGTGGCAACACTAATTCTGACCTGTACGGGTGGACTGAACGGTAATAAAATTGGATTGAACGGACAGACAGCAAAGTCTCAGTAATGGGGTTCCGTTTTTACCCTTTGGGTACGGAACCCTAAAAATGGCAACGTGTTCTAAAGAATATTTATTAGAGTTCATTGAAGTATTTGAAACTTTAGGGCCAATATGGTTGATAAATCTAAAGACTATTACTATAAAACAAAGAGAAATGAATGAAGAATTATTACTGGAAAAATGTTGGGCACAATAATTCGGATTCGACTATAGCGTGACTACAGTTACAGCAAAATACAATTAATAAATAAAGTAATAACATAACCAAGAGCATTTCACGACATTTCTAAGGAGGGTTCCGTAACTATCAACGCGTAATAGCAAATTCTTTGAATTACATCAAAAATTGTTGTCATAAGGTTATTATAGAAGCTAGGAGACAGACAGACAGACAGACGGACGGACAGAGCGAAACTATAAGGGTTTCTTAAGTATTACGGAACCCTAAAACACGACCGAAGCTCGCGGCAAATCAGATGCGATTGTCCATGTATGTGCTTGAATCTGTTCAGGCCGAACCTTAGATTAAGACGCCTAGAAATCGCGTATGCGCACGAAAAGTGAAGCAAATCATACTGAACCATATCGGCTGTTTGTTCGAACGAGTTGTCAAGCGCTAGTGCACACTACATCTCCCGACTATTTTTTAATAGTCGGACCTTATGACTGTTTGTGTCTTTATAGGATGTCACAATGCATCGGAAAAGAATTAAAAAAGCTTGGGGCATAACATTTTATATGTAAGTACTACAACTTGATTTGTATTAGGCAAAATATTTAAAACATTTTAAAATAAAATCACGTTTTGTCGCCATCTTGCTGCCCTATTGTGAATTGTGAAAATGTTACTAGTAATAAGAAATTTATTTCAAAATTCTCATGGCTACTATATATATGCAACTAATAGTTGTAACTAAGACAATGTTTTGTAATATTTTCTGATGTTTTTTAACTGTCAATTTAAAGTATTTTCAGTATTATGATAATCCCTAATATATTCCTTAATACCAGTTTAATATAAATAATGTTTACAAATCGTGTTTAGATGGTTTAAAATGAAATATATTTTATATTTGTACATCTCACGATATTAAGAAAAACAATATTAATACAATAATTCCAATTTTTAGAGCAACATTTTCCGTGGAAATTGTCCCCTAAAACTGAACACAGTCCACAAAATTAAAGTTTTGTGTGCGTGTCGGTATGTAATGCTTACGCCTACATCTATCTGTCGCTTGCCTCACTTTGTACGATGCGTTTGTTTGAAGACTATCTAGGCGTTATTAATCTAAGGGCCGAACTGACGTCAGTTCGTTCGGATGCGATTTTTTCCGTGTATGTGCTCGAATTCGTTCAGACCAAACTGACGTCAGTTCTAACTGAAACGATCGGCCTCTTGTCTGTGGCGACCTTAAAGAAAGATAAAACTACGATTTATAGGATTGAACAAAGGCATGCAATGGCTTCCGTAACCTGATTTTAATTTTGAAATTACAATAATGAAGTACCTTTGTACTTTAATTACAATAATTGATATTATTCTAATTTTACCTATAATATTGAATACTAACTGACCCGTGCCCACTTCGTAGGGCGTCAAACATTTTTTGATGATGATCTATATCAATGCAAATAAATAAAATTTAGTAGTGTAAGTTTGTAATTTTAAATTAATGCATATGAAGGTATATACGGTATTCAATTTTTTAAATTTTTGTCTGTCCGTCTGTCTGTTTGTTCTAGCTAATCTCTGAAACGGCTTTACCGATTTTCACAGTACTTTTACTAGCAGATAGTTGATATTATACGGAGTAACTTAGGATATTTTTATCCTCATCATCATTATCATCAAAAAATGCATGTGAAAAGCTAATTAATTTAAAAAAAGTAATTAATTTAAAATTACAAACAGAGACTTCAATTTTATTTATTTGTATAGATCATCTATATTTTTTACTCGTAATTTCGTAATTTCGTCGTAATTTCGCAGAATTTTACAGCGCAACACTGACATCTCTTGAATGCTTCAATGGGGCACTCAAGGTTTTTGAGCCTCGATATTGCCCCGTCTCTAATTTTTGTAAGTCTGCGTTTACACCATAATTTTATTAATTATAATAATTTCTGATGTTACTGGCAACAAAGTTTTACGAAAAGTTTTTTCCATCTATTGACAATCAGTGTGCTGTGTGCGAGTTTTCGTCACTACTCACCGTGAAGAAGTTAACTACAATTTGTATGGCATCGAAACAGCGCCCCTAGTGGCAAACAATGGTAACTAATTCGGTGCCATACAAATTGTAGTTAACTTCTTCACGGTGAGTAGTGACAAAAACTCGAACTCCGCACACAGCTGTTCAAATTATAAGAATACTAAAATTGCATACAAATATTACAAAACAAGCACCTCTTTGGTGTTTGGTCGATAAAATTAAATAAATTAATAATAAGCGATATATAAATTATTAAGAAAATATGGAACCTCATGGTTAAGAATGTTATGGGAACATTATTAACAATATGTCGGTTATCAGATTTATCAGCAATGTTTTTTATTTTTATAGAATTATAATTATAGTTTATAATAGCAGATCTCTATTCAATTACGCTCAGTTAGATCAAAAGATGCATTTTTTCATAAGAATTGCTGTACATTATTTAAATGTAGAGCTTTAAACTAGGTACTCTTTATTTTCACAAAGTCGCGGGCAGCAAGTGTAAATACCTACCCCTACCTACCTACATAATATAATAACCATGAAAGAAATGCCGCATTGAGCCTGCTGTGTCGTGAATAGGGTTGCCGAATTCAAATTAAATTCAAATTCAAAAAGTTTTATTTCCATATATAAGTTAATAATAACACTTACGGAATTGCCCGATGTGATGCCTGCACTGTTTGTTTTTATAATGTATTAACTTAATCTATATAATATAGATTTAGTAATAAAATAAAACATACAGAAGCTTTTTTTTACCGACTTACAAAAAAATCTGCAGGTTTTAAAATATTTGTCCCGTGGATTTTTGGATACCTACGTGTACGTGTATAGGCCAAAACAAGTTCTCGGCTTATTTAGTTTTCGATATAATGAATTTAGCTCTACAAGATGCATTCTTTTAGATCTAGTTCTCGGACTAATTTGCGAACCGATGGTATCAATCATGTAGACGCGAAGTTCAAAAAAAGTATATAATATATCTATTCTGTACTAAATTATTTAAGTTTGATGTGTTGTTTTATTTCTTCAGTTCAATGCACGTTACTAAGTGAAGTTGGTAGCCTTATGCGTTATATTGGTTTACGTTTGGGTTAAATTTGACCTGAACGGAAAATGTGCAAAAAAAAAGACTTTTTTTTAAATTATGATGTGACAACCCTACCCTACTCGCGTCTAGTGGGTCTATGCGAGCGCAGTCGGCTCCAGCGCTGATTGAACGAGGTTAGGGGAAATCGGCTTATCGTCCGATGACGGGGGGCGGGGGTGGGGGGTAATTTTATTGGAATATGCAACGTACTTCCAGGCAAATTGCACATTGTTCGCTGTTTCCTCAAAACGTTCGAGAAATCTTGTTTATGAGTAGGTACCTATTGTACGAAATTCCAGTCAGTAGTTGTGTCGTATTAATTTAAAAGCTGATGTTTATTATTTACATGTTCAACATTGTAATGTAGGTAAGCTTAAGAATATAATAGCTACTCTCTAAGCCATCGTTCCCACGAGAGTCTTTTTAGAGGTCGCGACGGGAAAACAGCTCTGTAAATAGAACTCTTTGATAATACAGTAGAGCTGTAATTCGAACACTTGACACTTCGAATTTCAGCTCTACTGTATTTAGCGCAGAGTTCTATTTACAGTGCCTCGACCACAAAAAACCTTTCATGAGAACGAGGGCTAAGGATTATCTGTTATGATTCGAAAAAAGTGATCCGTCGCGAGTAAAGTAACCTAATTGTACAGGACTGTATAAATTCACAGGGGTTCAACCGCCGGCTCAGATTAGACTCGAAGATAGCAAGGTTACACCGATTTGGGCAGAGCCGGGGCGATAATAAAACACTTATTTGAGGAGAACGTTTTTCACTTTTTCGATTTGCTTACCTGGCTCATGGCAATGCCGTATAGAGAGCCCCGCCCGTACGCCTCTTTCGGGCCGATCTTCCATTTCATTTTTACCTCTCTATACGGCTATTTTCCATAATTTTCCCCATTTTCCATGAGCCAGGTGAAGCAAAACGCGTTGTGTGAAATACTTTATTATCATAACCAGACATATAAACCCTTATATACTAAACATCTTATTCTATAGAAAAGTTATTTACATTTTAAGGTTCAACTTATATGAAATGTTGTACATTTTTACCACTGTTTTCGTAATAATTTCTTAACCATTTATTATATAACCTTAAGCGCTATACTACACGTTATATACTACGTTTATTTATATAAATCAAAAGAAGCTACGTTAAAATTAGCTTTAGTTAAAAATATATAATCAAAATAACCCGCACTTGATAAAACACCATTTTAACACTATTTTTCCACACTGATGCCATATAAATCTATACATATAGTCACTGAGTGTTCACAATTCTAGTTTTACGTACCGTTTTAATTACACGTTTATTGTTCACATTAAAATTCACTCATGTTTTTCGTTACGAGGCCGCTGTCCTTAACATCCTCCCCCCGGCGCAGTAGCCAGGGTCTACGCAGCCTCCTCAGGTGACTGCGGGCTCGCCGATCCCGCCGTGGACTGCTCCGGTGAATGCGAGCTGTGTGAACTCGCTGCGGGCCGCTCCGGCGACTGCGAGCTGTCCGTGCTCGCTGTAGGCTGCTCCGACGCTCGTTCCGCGCCCGGCGCCGTTCCCGGCGTCGTCCGCTCCGCTCCCGGCTCCGTCTGCTCCGCCAGCGGTCGCAACTGCGACTGCGGCGCCTCCTCCAGCACCGCCAGCTTCGACGTCGGCCTCCGGAACACGCCACTGCGCGTGCGAACGTCCGCACAGCGCACTTGTCCGTCCTGGCCGGGGTAGACTCGGTGCACGACCCCCCGCGGCCACGTATTACGCGGCAGCGTCGGGTCGACCACGACAACCAGGTCCCCTGGTACAAGGACTCGGTTGCTCAGCGGGGCCCCGTAGCGTGGTGTGAGCGTGGGAAGGTATTCCTTCACCCAGCGCCTCCAGAACTCGTCGGCAAGGGCTTGCGCGACCCTCCATGTTTTTTTGTCCGCCGGCACACACGGTCCGACGTACGGCAGTCCGGTGGACGACCCGAGGAGGAAATGATTCGGTGTAATCGCCTCCGGGTCGTTGGGGTCCACCGATACGTGCACAAGCGGTCGAGCGTTCACTGAGTACTCCGCCTCGGCCATCAGTGTCTGGAGTACCTCTTCCCTGGGCGACTTCTCGTTCAGCGTGGCTAGCAGGGCGGTTTTCACCGACCTCACCATTCTTTCCCAGGCACCTCCTTGACTCGGCGCCCCGGGCGGTGTAAACTTCCACTGCATCCGATGAGTGAGGCCCAGCTGAGCCATAGCCGGCGCCCACTCGGCGTACGCCTGCCGCAGCTCGACGTCCGCGCCTCTAAAATTCGTCCCATTGTCGCTGTACATGACTGCCGGCCATCCTCGCCGCGCAGCCATTCTTCTCATTGCCATCAGTGCAAAGTCCGTCGACAGCGAAGCCACCAGCTCCAGGTGGACCGCCCGCGTCGTCAGACATGTGAAGAGAGCTCCCCACCTCTTCTCGTGACGTCGGCCGATGGTGACCGTCATCGGGCCGAAACAGTCGAGACCACAGTACGAAAATGGTCTCTGGAACGCCCCCAGGCGCTCGGCTGGCAGGTCTCCAGTTGGCGGGGTCCTCGGGTGTGCCCGTCGTAGCCGACAGAACGCACATCGGCTCATGATAGTACGCACCGTCGGCCGCAGCTTCAATATCCAGAATTTCTGCCTGAGGTCGTTCACGACTCTCTCGCGGCTCCCGTGTCCCGCTCTGGCGTGCTCCCTTGCCACCAGTAACCTTGTGGTGCGATGTCTTCCATCCAGGATGATAGGGTTTTTCATTTCGGCCGGCACCTGCGCCGCTTTGATCCTTCCGTCTAGTACGAGCAGCCCGTCCTTGTACACCGGGTTGAGCCGGTACAAGGAGCTCCATCTAGGCACCGTCTTGCCACTTGCCATCTTCTCGATTTCTTGTGCGAAGCTGTCTCGTTGTGATTTTTGATACCACAACCTCTCGGCCCTCTCCAGGTGTCGTACGTCGAGGTGGGCCCGACGATCTCGGCACTTCTCGACGAACAGCAAGACCATCGCCGTGCATCTTACGAGGCGCTCGTAGTCTGGAAAGCGCGTCACATCTGGTAGACAGCTCAGCTCGCTCGCCTCCGTGGTGTGGAATGCGACGTATTCTTCTTGATTTTCGATTCTAGCGGGACTCTCCGCGGGCCACTCGTTCATCGGCCTGCGCAGGAAGTCCGGCACCCGGAACCAAGGGTCCTCGTCGCTCTTCGGAACGTAGCCCGTTCTGGTGGCTAAGTCGGCGACGTTGCTCTTCGTGCTCAGCCATCTCCACTGGTGAACGGACGTCAGCTCGGCAATCTCCCCTAGCCGATGCGCGACGTACGGTGTGTATTTGCGGCTGCCGTTCTGTATCCAACACAGAACCACTTGTGCGTCGATCCAGTAGAAAACCGTGTCCGTTTTCCATCTGTGTTCTGCTGCGACTGCGTTTCCCAGCCTCGCTCCGACCAGGGCAGCCTGTAGCTCCATCCTTGGTATTGTCTGTGCCTTCAGCGGTGCCACCTTGGCCTTGGCGGCGGCTAACACGACTCGTACTTCCCCATTTTCTTGTTCCAATCTCCAATAGACGGCTGCGGCGTATGCGTCCTTACTCGCGTCGCAGAACACGTGCAGCTGTCGGCCTCTCGTCGGACTCCCCCCGTTGTAACTCCGGGGTAGCTCGAGCTGACTGATGTACTCCATGTCGGTCAGCCAACGGGCGAAATCTTGGGCTGACTCAGCGGGTAGCGACTCGTCCCAATCCAGCTTCTGACGCCACAAGCCTTGTAGGATGACTTTGGCGGTGATCGTGTAGCAGCTCAGCAGTCCCAGCGGGTCGTAGATGCTCATCACCGTGCTGAGGGCCTCTCTCTTTGTCGGTGCGCGCTGTAGCTCGCGAACCTCCTTATGGACTCTGGAGAGCGACGTGTTGAATCTTAGTTTGTCGCCTCGGGAGTCCCATAGCATGCCCAAGGTCTTCTGCTCGTCTTTGGTGACACGCTGTGTAGTGTCCTCGGCCAGGCGGTCTTCAGGCAGTCCCTTTAGCACCCTCCGGTCGTTGCTCGTCCAGCCTCGTAAGTGGAAGCCACCTTTCCTATGTATTTGGTCCACTTGTTCCACGGTCTGCATGGCCTTCTGGTGGTCTGGATAGCTGTCTACGTAGTCATCCATGTAGTGGGCTTCGGTGATAGCGCGATGAGCTTCGGGATGCGATTCGGCA
The DNA here is from genome assembly GCA_037179445.1 of Phengaris alcon alcon. NCBI lineage: Eukaryota > Metazoa > Arthropoda > Insecta > Lepidoptera > Lycaenidae > Phengaris > Phengaris alcon. The sequence continues at coordinate 449,661 of JAYRCH010000710.1, forward strand.
AACTCTTCCGCGTTCCGATTCCGGGCTGAGTGTGCCAGGAACGGTGAACACGATGCTCCGAAGATCATTACCACCATCTTGTATGTGGACGGCGGTTCGCCTTCGTCTTCTCTCCACAGGAACAGCTGGGCCGGTTGGTCTTCTTTTCTGACCTTGACACGAAGAAACATCTCCTCTATATCGGCCTTCACAGCGACGGCTTCCTCTCTGAACCGGAACAATATCTTCGGCAGTGAGGTCAGAAGGTCAGGCCCCTCTAACAAGTGATCGTTGAGGCTCACGCCGTTTGTTCTCGCTGCTGCGTCGGAAACCAGTCGCAACTTGCCCGGCTTGTTTGGGTTTTTAACCGGGAAGTGCGGCAGGTACCATGTGATGTCACTTCCGGCCTCTGTCCCGTCGCATTTTTCCGCATATCCTTGCTTATGAGATTCTTCATCTGTCCATGATACTGCGCCTCGTCCATGGGGTTCTTCTTGAGCTTGTGTTCCAAGTTCTTGAGCCTCTTTAGCGCAGTATTGTAGCTAAGAGGTAGCTTGACGCCGTTCGTGCGCCACAGAAGTCCCACTTCGAATCGACCGTCTTCCGTTCGTTTGGCCGTTCTGCCAAAGAGGTCGATGGCTCGCTGCTCCTCGTCGCTCAGCTTAGCCTTGGATGCTATTCCCAGCGCGTCTATTTCGAAGTGTTTCTTCACCATTTCCTCCAGTCGTTCGCCTCGGGTCTCGATCGTAGACACGTGCAGGATGTTCTCGTGTTCTTCCTGCTTTATGAGGCGTCTGGGGATGCTTCCTTGGATACCCAGCCAAGCTTCGTCTTCGAGGCTGCAGGCTGGTTTCTCTTGCCGATCCTCAGCTCCCTGGATACAATGAGCTGCCAGTTGTCCGTGCCGATGAGAAGTTGGGGTTTCTTGTCTTCATAGCATATCTCTTCGTTCTTGAGATCGTGCAGGTGAGCAAGTCGAAACAGCGATTCCGGGACGGACTGAGTAAGTAGGTTCAATCCGGCCACGGTTCTCGCAGTGACGTCATATCTGGTACCGTCGTGACCTCGTACGCCAAGTTGTACGAGTCGGCTTTTTTCTTCCCTTCTCTCGGCATTGATCCCATGCATTCTCAGCACCTTCGGTGGGCCGTCTGCGCCGATAGCCTTCGCGACGTCTTCATCCAGTAGTGTCACTGTCGAGCCCTCGTCGAACAGCGCGAAGATATCCGCTTCGCCCCGTGGACCGACAACTTGAATTCTTCTCATCTTAAGTTTCACCGCACGGTCGGAGGTGACCGATGCGGTAATCACGGCGTCCTCTGTCTGTGGGGCGCCGCCGGACCTGTCTTCGTGCAGCAGCGCATGATGAGGCAAGTTGCAGCCCTTCACGCCGCACGGCTTCGCCCTGCAGTTGTATCTTCTGTGCCTGCTTCGTATGCACCGAAACACAGCCCTTCCTTTTTGACCGTGTCCCATCTCTTTTGCATGCTCAGTTTCTTGAAAGCAGCGCAGCGAAATAGAGCGTGATCTTCGGCACATATCGGGCACTTCGTTGACTCCTCGCGTATTCTCTTTGGCTGGCTGCGACTCGGCGAATCCCTGCCCTCGTTTGCTATCGCGAAGACTGGCCTTCTCGTTCGGGCTTCGTTCTTGTTAGGAGGTGGACGCGGTGTTTCCTTCTTCGGTGCCGTGCTGAACCCGTAGCGCAGCGCCCTGTCCGCTTCTCTCATTAAGAATTCAGAGAGAAGGACTACATCGGGCTCGTTCCTGAAGCGCGACGTCTCTTCTGCGTAGTCGTACCACTTGCTCTTCTCGTATGGGCTGAGCTTCTCGAGGATGTCTCTCGTGAGCAATGGGTTAAAGAGATACCCGTGCCTCAGCTTCCTCAGGATGGTTACCATGTTCTGAATCTTCACTGCAAATTGGTTGAGTTCTGCCGCCGAACCTCCGAGCCTCGGTATCTTCTTCAGATCTTCCATCATGCGATCGACCATAACCTCGGGTCGACCGAAGCATTGTTCCAAGGTCTTCATAATTTGTTCAGGCGGCGTCGCGACGCTCAGCAGTGGTGCCACGGCTTCTCTTGCTTCTCCCCGTAGGCAGCTTCTCAGACGAGCTAAGTTCTCGATCGGCTTGAGCTTGTAGAACGCAGTGGTGTCTTCCATGGCTGCTTTGAATGGCAACCATTCAGTGGGAGCGCCCGAGAATATGGGCAACTCCGTAGTGTGGCGCGGCTGGCGTTGGTTCAGCAGTTTATCCAATGTTTCGGCAAGTTGTTCCACTCCATTAGCCCTAGACGTGGGCGGTGTGGGTGAGCGTGGGCGGCGTTGCTGCGGCCACTCGAACCTCGTCTTCTGGGCTCCCTTCGGTGGCATGTCTTCTGGCTTCGGCGTCTCTCTTTCTTCCATTGATGTCGGCTCTTGTTTAGCCTCTTCGGGTTCGGGACCCTGTTCGCTTAGCCAGGCTCGGACACGTTGCTCCACCTGTTCTGATGGCTCGTCGTCGTCGGGGCTGCTACCATCTTCTGCAGCGGCGACGTCAGCGGCGAGCTTCTTCTTTATAAGTTCTGCTTCGATCTGCAGTTCCTTCTTACGAAGAGCGGCGAGTTTCTCCTCCGCCTCGTAATGCATACGCGCGACGACACTTGCTGTCGATCGACGCGATCTAATTGAAATAGCCTTCTTTCTGGCTAGGGTTTGTACTTCCGAGGATGCAGGCGCCTTGCTGGTACCTGGTCTCGGTTTCAAAATAGTTTGAAGCAGATCCGCTCTTCCCTCGGTCGGCGGCGGCTGGCTTGTAGCGGCAGCGGACGGCGATCGTGGCGGATCCGGAAATCGACGTGGTTGCTGCTGGTTCTCCTCGGCCCCACTCTGACTTCTTGTTATAACCATCTTCAAATGTTAATCTTCAAATGTTAATCTCAAATGTTAATCTTCAATGTTAATCTTCAATGTTAATCTTCAATGTTAATCTTCCATAATAATCATCCTTTTCAAGAATCTTCGGGAGGTTTTTCCGATGAAAAATCTGCGAATCCTTGCTTCCGTTCGCAGCGGTGTATCCTTGTATCCTCGAGTCCGATCTTCTGAGTCCAATCTAATCCCTGGCGTTGATTCCCGTTGATAAATCTTGATAAAGTTTCCAATGTTCTGACTTGCTAGAATTCTTCTATCTTGAATCTTCAAAAAATTTCTATGTTCAGAACAGCTGACGAAAATTTTCAAGTCCAGTCTTCAGTAAAAATTTCTATCTTGATTCTTCGGAAATTTTTCTATGTTCAGAACAGCTGTTCAAATTTTTCTAAGTGCCGTCTTCGTTATTTTCAACTTGATATGGACTTCGAATATTTTCTTCGATCTTGAAATTCGGCTCGCCAAAGGACCGCGCACTACTGTACAGGACTGTATAAATTCACAGGGGTTCAACCGCCGGCTCAGATTAGACTCGAAGATAGCAAGGTTACACCGATTTGGGCAGAGCCGGGGCGATAATAAAACACTTATTTGAGGAGAACGTTTTTTCACTTTTTCGATTTGCTTACCTGGCTCATGGCAATGCCGTATAGAGAGCCCCGCCCGTACGCCTCTTTCGGGCCGATCTTCCATTTCATTTTTACCTCTCTATACGGCTATTTTCCATAATTTTCCCCATTTTCCATGAGCCAGGTGAAGCAAAACGCGTTGTGTGAAATACTTTATTATCATAACCAGACATATAAACCCTTATATACTAAACATCTTATTCTATAGAAAAGTTATTTACATTTTAAGGTTCAACTTATATGAAATGTTGTACATTTTTACCACTGTTTTCGTAATAATTTCTTAACCATTTATTATATAACCTTAAGCGCTATACTACACGTTATATACTACGTTTATTTATATAAATCAAAAGAAGCTACGTTAAAATTAGCTTTAGTTAAAAATATATAATCAAAATAACCCGCACTTGATAAAACACCATTTTAACACTATTTTTCCACACTGATGCCATATAAATCTATACATATAGTCACTGAGTGTTCACTATTCTAGTTTTACGTACCGTTTTAATTACACGTTTATTGTTCACATTAAAATTCACTCATGTTTTTCGTTACGAGGCCGCTGTCCTTAACACTAATTATCCACAAAAATGATATATTTGATTTGATTCACAATAAATTTGTGAATATAATCATCACATCAATTTTTGTAAAATATCAATTATCAGAAAATCATTGCTATCAATTCACTGCATCGCCGACAATGAAAGATAACACAATCAGTTAAACAAAGAACGTCATAGGGTACTTGCCTTTGTTCCAAATAATAATTGCTAAACACATACATATAATTATAATAATTTAATAATTGCGAATGTATAAGCTAGTTAGTGCTGTGACCTTTATTTATCTAGGTGAGTATATTTAATGGTTTGTTCATTGTAATGTTGAAAATATTAATGGTTTATAATAAAGCTAATGATTAATGTGGATAACAATTTTTAAACAAATTTCTGTTATGAATTGAAAAGCGAATATATATATATATATATATATATATATATATATATATATATATATATATATATATCTATTTCAGCTTTTGAAGTTGCTAATCATTTGCTTCTTTTCTGCCAAGTTCATTAAGCTAGACGTGCTTTTCAACCTTTTTACTATGAATAGGTAAATACGAGTATGTTACGACCCCGTTATATTTATTGTTGACAATAAGTCATGTTTATTTTTATTTTGTCACAAATATTAATATTTGTATCAATGTAAAATAAACATAGTATTGTACATGCATATTGCCAGAGGGAGGAGGAGAATTGTAAACAGTACACATGCGACGATTCGAGCTACTCAATATTGCGAGAACCACCACTCAAATTAAATCACATCCCGACAAAGGACTGTTACCTATTTTGCCTCTATGTTCTCCTGTATCTACTTATCAATTCAATTACTGTTATTTCACACCGCGACTATAGCTATTCAAAGTTGAAATTCAAAAGTGCAGCCCAGTGCAACATGACATTTGAACTCTTACAATGAAATCTCTGTGTAATAAATAAAGTTCAATTATGAACTATCCTAAAATACAGCGTCTAGTCGCGTACCGTTTCGTTTCGGTGAGAATTGACCCTTATTTAATATTTTGACTTATTAATAAACCTTACGTTATCAGAAAAAAAATCTCGTAATTACCTACCAAAATAATACTGATAACAAAGGTCTACGGACGTATATCTTTTTAAGGCAGATAAATTTGAAATAGTCGAAGATTATAAACAACACGGACGTACTGTAGTATCATCATACTATAATAAACATGAAATTACTCGTTTTATTTATAATATAAGTCTATTTAGTCGAAGGTACAATAAAAATTGGTGTTAAAGTTGATAAAGCTGGAGAAATAGATGAGCAATGTGGCTCGAATGACAGTGAAGTGAATGTTACACAAAAATATATAAATGCTTTTGGACTGGATGATGAAATAGTAAAAAACCTTTTGAAAAAACATATTATAGACGTCCTGTGGAACTTCTAGCAGACTTAGAAATTTCAAATTTGCTTCAAGCTCAGGTTATTAGCTACATATAAAAAGAAAATATAGAAAAAGTAAAAATGCTGAAAAAAGTATATTATAGAATTTTTTATTAATGAATTCACAGGAACAAAATGTTAACAAATACAAGTTCACTGATAACTTTGTAATCGTTATTTAAATAACAAATCTTATAAATTGAGAAGTGGTAGGTTATTTTAGGTTCGAGTAGATACTTCGAGACGAATGGACCCACTCGACCGGATAAATAAGACGGCTTCACAGAAAACCGATGAGAAATAGCACTTGCGTTGTGTCTCACTGCATGAGGAAGATACCGGTGTCCCAAAGTGAGATACCGGGACCTTCCTCATGCAAAGCTCGCAAACGCACTTGTAACTCTTCTGGTATTGCGGATGTCCATGAACGGCGGTAAATGTTTTGACTATGGAATAGATCTGGACACGAGCAATCGGATCGCCCGTTAGTATGAAATTGTAATAAGTTCTTACTAATTAATTTGAAAACGAGCAAACCGATCGTCTGGTGGTTAGGAATTGTTACAATTTCTTACCATCAGAGGTTGGTGGTTTTAAAGATCGAGAACGCACTTGTAACTCTTCTGGTATTGCAGATGTCTATGATGGGCGGTAATCGCTTTAATTATGGAATAGATCTGGAAAAGAGCAAACGGATCGCCTGATGGTATGAAGTTGTAGTAATTTCTTACCATAAGGTGATCCGTTTGCACACTTAGATATTTGTTACACAAGGTGTTCAGATTTTTTAAAATCTCCAAACCCCACCCTGGTCAAAGAAATTGTAGTACCTAATTGATTCGAGAACGGACTTGTGGTTCCTCTGGTGTTGCGGGTGTCCACGGCCAGTAATCATTGTATTTATGGAATAGATCTAGAAACAAGCAAATGGACCGCCTGATAGTAAGCAATTACTCCTGCATTAAGACATTCGCAACACCGGAGAAATTATAAGTGCGTTCACGGTCTTTAAAACCCCAAAATCCTTGGTCTTCGGGTAGCCTACAAAAATAAATGATATCCCACAAAAACATTACCTAAATGAAAAAAGCCAAGTATTTCCTTTGCAAAAAGTTATGAGATGTCGTAGAGAGCAAGTGAAATTCAAGATTGTCCATTTAATTACTTACTTGAAAGAAAATGTGGAAAATTTTATTTTTATAATTATTAAATTAAATTTTATTATTATATTATTACTAAATTTAAAAATATAATAAATTTATTATATTATTACTAAATTTAAAATTATAATAAACTTATTATACAATTACTAAATTTAAAAATAAATTTTTCTACATAAGGTTACAAATTTTTATGTGTTACTAATTAAATGGACTTCACTTGGTAATTATTACAAACATATAAAATACATCATCAATGGAAAATTTTATTTTATAATTTATTATATTATTTACAATATTTAATAATATAATAAATTATAAAAATAAAATTTTCCACATACGGTTACAATTTTTTTATAACAATTAAATTTATTATCTTGAATTTCACTTGCCGTGTACGACAACTCATAACTTTTTGCAAAGGAAATACTTGTTTTTTTTTTTCATTTAGGTAATGTTTTTGTGGGTATAATATACAAGATGGTACTCTTATAAAATACAAGATATAGGAATTAAATTGATTTTTAAATTCTAGTACAAAGGAACAGGAATATCAGTGCGCGGCATTTCAGGGCTCGTGGCGGCGCAATCGACGCGCTGTTTCCAGTTCACATGGCTGGGGCCGCGCTACAACAATGAGAGCGTGTTCCTTAACGCGACCTGTCAGGAAGCCACCCGCCTCGCCGGCGGAGTGCCCTGTCAGGAGCCACTCGTCGCGTCCTGTAAGTTTGGAAATGAAATGCACTTAAAATAGAGACTATCACACTATACTCCATTCGCGTTAGGAATGCAGTAAGTCGTCGGTGCAAATGCCAAAATTTACCAATGACGCATCCGTACTGATTGGATAAATTACTTCAATTGGTGAATGTGAACATTCTCACTGTGTGTAGTGTAGTAGCGTGTGTAAATTGTTATTTTTATTATTTTAATGTATTTTTATGAATTACTTATTAGTTATTATAGAAAAATATTAGTGCAGCTGCTCACTCCTCCATATAAACTATAATTGTGCCAAATTTCATACTCCTCCGTTCCCATAATAAATGATTGTAAAAAAAGAGAAAAAGTTTTTGCTTTAGGTTTTAATTTATTATATGATATAGATATAGTAGATTGGGGTTTTATGGATCAGGAACACACTGGTAACTCGTCTGGTGTTGCGGGTTGTCCATGGACGGTGATAATTGCTCATCGTCAGGCTATTCGCCTGGTGGTTTCCCCTTCTATTCCATAAAAAAATATTTACAAAAATTCAGATAACTTTAATAGTACTAGGTATACACTATGCTTAGATGACAAAGCCATAAAAGAATGAATGAAACTGCTTTCAGATGACGGGTCATGGCCCGACGTAGAGTACATCTGGACCCACTACGGCCAGCAGGCGTCTTGTGTGTTGGGCGACAACGACGTGTGCGCACAGTTTACGTATTACTTTAACGGTCATCGTAAGTATCAGTCGCCGACAGTACAGCTCCCTAATGTCTCTCGGCAATCATCCCATTTCTATGAATGGAAAACGAAGAATTCGAACGTAATCGTAGTGTATGTATAGTGTAATAGTATATTGTTTAAAGCTTGGCTCTCGACTTCCGCGGAGGTCGTGGGTTCGAGTCCCGCGTTGGAACAACAAAAAATGTTGTTACCAAGTTTGGTTAGGACAATGCAGGCTGATCACCCGATTGTCTGACAAGAAAGATGATCCATGCGTCGGATGGGCATGTATAAAGTCGGTCCTGCGCCTGATCTCTCGCCAGTCGTGACGGTCCGTCCGTCCCACTGGGTTTCGAGAGTAAAGGAAGAGAGAGTGCTCTTGTGTACTTCGCATACACCTGGGCACTATAATATGACTCCTGCGTAACTTGCCTGGTTTCAATGAAACCGGCCACCGTCACTGAAATCGGTGTGGGGAGCTATAGTATGTAGATTGATTCTGTTTTCCAAAAAGTCCCAATTGTTTTGGCTACGCTTTAGAGTTAAGACGATACTCGTTAGAGTTGGCAAATAGTAGAACACTACCTTACAAAACTTTTGTACCTAATTAGTATACGAATGAAACTTGGTAACTAACTTAAAAGGGCCTTATACTTTTAAAATGTTCATATTGTATTAGTCTAACTACTGATACAGTACCTACGCACACAGTGGCCTTCGAAAGAATTTTCTAAAATATAAAAAAAATATTATGCAAACTGGCAAGGGGAGGGGAGGACTTACAACTTTCAAAGGTGTGTGCCTCCATATTATAAGAAGTGACAAAAATGGCCTGCCTGTACATATTATACATGAATGTTAGGTATATAATTGGTGTAGTATAGAAAATAAACTTATGAATTTTTAAAGTGGTAGCGAATAGTCATCCATTCGCTAGCAGCAGGGACAGCCCGCAGCCTTCATATGCTACGGGCTGCCCTAGATCGGAAGTTGAAAGTCGAGACCTACCTTCAACAGTAGACGGCTAAGCAATAGGCTGATGATGAAGTAATAATTACAAAATTCTATTTCAGCTGAAAATTCAACCTACATGTGCACCAGGGCTACAGACACAAATGGTACCACTGTCCGTAATGGCTGCTACCAGGAGGTCTCGGGCAGCTACACCACCAGAGTCTGCTTCTGTCGAGGGGTAGCAGGAGGAGTTCCGTGTAATAATGCCTATTCAATGAAAACACCCTTTGTATTGGCAGCATTTAGTATGTTGATTCTACACATGTTAAACGGAATATATAAATAAAACATCCCAGTTAAGTAGAAATAACTTGGCAGACTTGATCCCCTTTTTGTTTTAATCCCTAATTTTCTTCATATGGCGCTTAAAGACAGAATCCATGCTTGATCCCTTATACAATAACTGGGGTAAAAAATGTGCGTTCTTGATTTTTTTGGTACTATAAAGGCCATATTAACCGTCCGGCCTGCAAATCCAGCACCGGTACTAATGACCGTCATTAGTGTCAATTATTTATAATTTTTGCCTACAAGTTCGCTTTAAGGCCACGGCATTGGATTTGCAGGCTAGACAAACAGTATGACCGTTAACTTACATCCAGCCTGCAAATCCAAAGCCACGGCCCTGAAACAAACTTGTAGGCAAAGATTATAAACACAGTTTACACAGAAGGGAGAAGACGAGGAAGATAACACGTAAAACATGACGTGTACGACGAAACGTCAATGGATTGTCAATTTCAGAATAATTGTAGCTGGTATATCTCGCTAAAAACTTAAATTGTATTTTCATGTATTTATAACACAAAATACTAATAAAAACCCTCCCAAAATGTATTCAGTTTTAACTAGAGTTAATGCAATACTAACTTACACTCTCAGTGTGTTAGCATGTCTAACATTTCTATGTTTTCTTTCGACTTTAACTGTGGATTACAGAACAGCGGCTCAAATGAACACCGTAAAAGTAGTAGTGTAAGTAAAATAAATGTGATTGTATGTAGCATAATACATAATTAAGAGCAATAAGACATCACTCACTCATATCTTGTTAGATATAATTCGACAATGCTTAGGCAAAAATTCCACGTCAACAAGTTTACCTCCATTGACCACAAAACAATAGACCAATTGTTATTTTGTCTATAAATATTAGTAAACAACATTGTCATCGGTATTCTTTTATTACTTTTATGTTAGTAACTATATAAAATCTTACTGAATAAATAATCATTGCATTTACACTTTACAGGAAAAATGTTCCCGACTATGGCGATTCCAGGGAAATGAGTGACCTGGGATACCTAACTTTTGATCTCAAAACAGATCTGTCGCACCTCTTCAACTGGAATGTTAAACAACTATTTTTGTACTTAACTGCGGAATATATAACACCCACTAATGAGCTGAACCAAATTGTGCTGTGGGATAAAATAATACAAAGAGGAGAAAATTCAGTTTTAGATTTTAAAAACATGAATATCAAATATTATTTCCGTGATGATGGTAACGGTCTTAAGTAAGTTCTGTAACATAACATTTTTTGATAATATAAATTTAACCTAGGTACCACAGGTGAACTGATGGACTGTAATGGTGTCTATCAATATTACCACACAAAATATAACAGTTGATTAATATTCACATCTATACTATTATTATAAAGATATTGTGTAAAAGTATTTTGGCAAAAGCTAGTCTTTTAATAATAATAGGTCTTTACCTATGAAATTGCCGTTCAGCAGTACTGGCCATTTCAAATGAAAATAATTTTTGTTTGGCTAAGAATTCTAATTTCAAATTAATTTTATTTTAAAAACACGGAATTCTTTTTCCAACACTAGTCATTTGTTTATTGATTAGTGTTACATTTTCATCGCATTTCAATCTTTTTCATCATCATATATATGTTAAAAATTCGAGTAATTATGGAATATGAGTACCGTCGTCGCAGCAACGCGGCACAAGCGGCATGGAACATCAACAACGTTTACGGAGCTAACACTACAAACCAACGCACCACCCGTTATTGGTTTGCTCGCTTCCGTTCTGGAAATTTCGACCTGAAAAATGAACCTCGCGGTCGTCCGAAGACTTTGGTCGACAATGACGAATTAAAGGCGATTGTGGAAGCTAATGATACACAATCTACGGCTGAATTAGCAGCAGCTTTCGACGTTAGCGTCAAAACAATATTGGTCCATTTGCGTCAAATTGGCAAGGTAAAAAAGCTTGACAAATGGGTGCCCCACGAACTCAAATGATCGCCAGCGCGAAGTACGCGTCGAGACGTGCCTTGCACTGCTCAACAGACACACAAATGAAGGAATTTTGAACCGCATTGTTACCTGCGATGAAAAATGTATTCTGTTTGATAACCGCAAGCGCTCAGCAAGTTGACTGGATCCTGGTTCAGCACCTAAACAATGCCCTGAACGAAAACTTACCCCTAGAAAAGTGATGGTCACTGTTTGGTGGTCTAGCGCCGGTGTGATTCATCACAGCTTCTTACCAAACGGGGTGAGCATTACTGCAGATGTGTGCTGTGAAGAACTGAACACAATGATGGAGAAGCTGGCACATCTCCAACCAGCATTGGTCAATCGCTCGTCTCCGCTGCTCCTGCACCACAACGCGCGACCTCATACTGCACAGCAGAAGGTCTCCTAGTTGCAAGAACTGGGGTTGGAAGCTCTCCGTCATCCGCCCTACTCGGCAGACCTTGCGCCTACAGACTACTACTTTGTCCAGAATTTGGATTACCTCTTGGCGGGAAAAAATTCAATACCCGAGAAGCAGTGCAAAATGCCTTTGAAGAATTTGTTACCTCCCGTCCAGCTGATTTCTTTAAGAAGGGCATCAATAAACTGCCACTGCGTTGGCAAAGATGCATTGTTGCATGGGTGATTACTTTGATTAATAGAAATAAAAAATACATGAAAAAAATTTGTTAAAATTTTTTCATACAAAACGGCAATTTCATAGGTAAATACCTAATATATAAAAGTATATTGCAGTTCCTGTCTCACTAAAACATGAGAACGGCTGAACCAATTTAGCTAATTTTGATCTTGTAATAATTGCAAAAGTTTGGAAAAAATTAGAAGGAAAATACTTAAAACAATAATTTTCCCACTGTTCTTACCTGTCAAAAATGTCATGTCTGTCGTGTTCATAACTTCACGTCTATATTCAGGTGTAGGTGTGATGAAGTTGTAGGTTTGGGTTGGTAGGTGCAGGTGTAGATGTAATTGCAGCTGTACATCTAGGTGTTGTATATACTATGGGGCCTAAATTGCTGTTGTTTAAAAAGTGCTCCATTTGTTCTTTTGGCGCAAACATTAATAATAATTAAATAATGTATGTATATAATTATATTTTTTCAGGGGTCACAGCAATGTTACTTTGACACTTTCATGGAATGTGATACCAAATGCAGGCTTGCTCCCAAATATTCAAGCCATTGGCCAACATTCCTTCAAATTCCCAGTAGAGTATACAAACTCAAGAGTATGATTTATAGTGTAAATTGTAAAAGACATGTAAGTGATGGTTTACATGAGTGTTGTTTGAGTAAGGAATATATTATGAGTTTCAATATTTTTTTTTATTTAAATTGTATCTGCATCCCACATTATTTAGTTGTCACTTGGTATTATGTAGTGCCCACCTGAAGTTTTCTCCTTATAAATTATGTTTTTATAATATTTACAATGATACATTTAATCCTTAGGGTCAATTCACACCGAAACGAAAAGTGACATGGTGCTGCCTTTTTTAAGATAGCTATTCAAAGTTAAACTTTATTTATTACACAAGAAAATACTTAGGTACATGTTTCGTTGTAAGAGTTTGAATGTTAAGTGTCAGCTCGGTGTACAGCGCATGCAGTGTCAGCTCGCTGTACAGCGCATGCAGTGTATATCATATATTATGACATACAAAGTAAATGCTCTGTGCATGTATGTTTCTGTGCCACTTTACATTCAAACTCTTACAATGAACATGTATCTTTTTGTGTAATGAATAAAGCTATTTTTTTTTAATAGCTATCTAAAATATGCAGCGCCGTGTATCATTGCCTATCGCTGCAGTGTGAACTGACCCTTAGCATAGATAAAAGAAAAACAAAAAATACTATTCATTCTTTATTGTATATTCTTCAGTGAGTTAAAGACTATTATATAAATCAGAACTACTCATTCATTCTACGTCAAAAAATCTTATATAATGTTACTGTTTAAATTTACTATAAATCGACGTAAGGTACATTTTACTATTAAGATGCAAATACGTTTAATTATAAACTAGTATTTAAATGAAAAGTTAAATGCATATAGCATTACGATGTAATTCATCCAATTCTTGATACATATGACATAATTTGTTTTAAAAACATTGCTTAAAATTTCACCTGAATATTATTGTCAAGTAGGTATGTAAAATACAATATACATATTTTTATTCCTTTTATTGGATTAATTTCCGATTGATGCCAGCATTGCATATTATTATTATAATAATAATAATATAATTGCAATATTTGGCACATTTTCCCATATTAAAAATAAAGTAATATTTTTCGTGTTGTTAATTTAATTATTTTAATAAATGCTTGAAGCTAGAATTATTTTTCATATGTAATTTTACCTAATTACAAAGCTTCCTACCTAATATTTTTGAGAATTAAGTTACAATAAATCTCTATTTTTAACCTACCTAAAAGCTGAAAATATTTATATATATTTCATATATTAAGTAAAATTCTTGTTCAAAATTGTTTATAGATAAGTTGATAGTTTTTCCAAAATCCAAATTGTTAAATATTTCACTATTAATAAAAATGTTATTTGGGGGCTAAAAGGTCACTTTGGTAAAACAATATTATTATTATCATATTAGTATCCCATATTGAAAGTAGGTATGTGAAATATTAAAAAGACCTACAGAATGTACTGTTTGTTAAAATTTATAAAATTAATTGGTGAAATTTTAGGTTTAATGTTCAAAATAAAGTTTTCTTTTTTCTTTTTATACTTTCAATCTAAACAGTCATAGTACCTAGTAGTTAATAGTAGTTTGTTTTTCAAAGGACATGTCCAAAATCCATACAAAAAACGTCGACAGCAATGAACAGGGGGTCTAAAAAGGCCACTTTAGGTGTTTCATATATTTTTTTAACTCATATTATGTGCGCCATTTTACGCATTTCTATTGAAAACTGACAAAATTGATGTTTTCTAATAAATATTTTTCGTCTATTCGATGCTAGACAACATGTTAATAAACAATCTAGAACCCATTTTCGTATATCTTAAAAAATAACGAAGAGACAAACAATTTAAATTTACAATATGAAAGAAAGCGATATATCGGCCTGTGACGTCACGAGTTGCACCCACCATACAATGTTCATTATTAAATGTATGGCGGTAGCAACTTGTGACGTAACAAATCGTTTTGCGAGAAAGAGATTGATTGACAATATTTTTTATTTGCTTGTAATTTTTAATCGCATCAATCTAAATACCTATTTACAGTCCACAGCTCTACCAACTGAGCTATCGAAGGATAGTTTATAGGATACTTTTATTTCGTTGCTGGTTCCAAGACAGATTTAGCATGTCCCCCAGGCACCCCTGAGATCATATCAAAGGGTTTTTGCGGTTGGTTACCACTGTCGATCCTAGCTACACAGGAGTTGCAGTGGTGGGTAAGTATGGTGGGCCAATTGCCCGTTAAATACCTATTTCTTTTAGATTTATGTATCTTTAATCAACAATTTTAAATTTTAATTTATAAAAATGTGATATTACACACTAGACAACATCCCTATTATGTAGCCATTTTACCATTTCACGATTTTTGTATGGAAAAAAATATGTGAAACACCTAAAGTGGCCTTATTAGACCACCAGTTTGCCAATGGGTTCACTCTAATCATATTTGATGTCACCAAAGGGGCAACCTTGAAATACGCCGGATATAGAAGATATGAGCAAGATTAACATCAGTTTTTCTATGGAAATGACAAACGTGAGACGATGAATGAAAAACGACGATTCCCGAAAGACATTAAAAAGTGGTTATAGGTTATATAATACAACCAAACAGCAAGGGTTGTTGTTGTAGATTGTATTCTCGCTCATAATCTATAGCCAGCTTATTTCAGGGTTGCCCATAGGGGTTTAAATAATAATATTTGATGTCACCCTATGGTGACATCAAATATTATTATTTAAACTGAACACATTGGCAACTATTTCGTCGCTGTCACTCTGGGTCAATTTTGGACAACACCTTTTTACTTATTTTTAGGTTATCATTTTGTAACTAAAGTTGTGATGTTTAATTTTGGCACAAAATTTATCAAAATTACATACTTTTAGTAATGTTGGCCTGATTTTTATAAGCTGAGTCCTTTTCATGAAAGAACTCCCCTAGACGCGGCGCTATGATCACGCGACAAGATGCTGTCAGCATTCTGATACCTACCCATGATAATTATGGGTAGGTATCAGATTACCTTGATTCTGCTTCACAAAACTCCTTTACCTTGAGTATCATTTCTCGGGTATTTAAACACAAAGGAAGTGACCGCAAAAACTGCAGACGTGGTTGAACCACTTATGCACGTGAGTATGGGTGCGCGCGCACGATTCAACGGCGCTGTTAAGCGATTTTCATCTTATTGGCAACTTGTTCGATAGTACATAAGTCCGTAATCTACTTGTGCGGTTTAGGCCGCGTCCTCGAATTTTGCGGTGAGCGGCGCGGCGACGGACGCAGGCGGGTGCCTTATCACCGCTTGTCAGAAATGCACTCCTGTCACTGCCTGCCGCCGCGCAGCTATCCACCGCGCCGCTCACCGCGAAATTTGAGGAAGCGCCCTCATTATAGGTACATAGTTGTTTTTTTTTCTTATTATTCTTCCTTGGTTATACATTAAAATTTATAAACAAGGAAGAATAATAACAAAAAAAAACCAGGCTTGCTTTAAAGCTAGATTCATTCTGGGAATCTTATACCTTAATTGCAGCAAAAACTGAACTTTTACAAAAAAAAATCCAAGGTATTGTTAGGATATTATTAGGGCATATGGCTATTCCATTCATGTTATTTTTCTTATGAAATCCTCATGGTATCTACCTTTTCACTTCTTTCTATTAAGATTTAAGTCTTGCCCAAATTGGGACTGTGTGTTAGGAATTGAAACAACTAAGTACATTTTTAAAAACTATTTGTATCTTAAAAAAATTCTACAACAAAATCTAAATGACAGGATAAGGAAAGATGAGACATGAACTTTTAAATGAGGACGGTAAGAATTTCGTACAGAGCATCACAAGCCTTTCACAAACGATCTACGCAAACTGCAAAGAAATACTTGCTACTGTATTTCTTATGCCTTAGAAAGTTATGTAACAGTATCTCAACAAGATCACTACAATTTTTGGCTAATAACATTTTTTACTAACATCCAAAGCGCCTATACAATATAATTTACAGATATAAATGTTCTAGGTAATCTACTTTTAATAGGTAAGTAATGTTAAATTTTTAATCAACTATAATTTGTCTTTAATAAAAAGGACATTTTGAATCCACTAGGAAATTCTTTTCATTGTATTAACAACCTTATTTTTTAGCAATGCAGTTAATGCAACAGTTTAGCGGCCGAATACTGAAACAATAGTTAAATTATGTGAAGTCACATGCTGTCCTTATCGGCAAGCAGTGACAGCAACAGCCTGCGAATAGGAGGGCTCTTAATTTTGATTAGCTTTTCAGTATTCGGGCGTTAGTAGCTCAATGTAGTTGCTGGCCATTAGGATAGGTACGTTAAGGCGCTAAACACCAACCAAGTAACAAGGGACGACAAAAGCGTTATGTCGCTTCCACTACGTACATAAAGTGGCTTTTTACACATGAAAATGTTAAACATAAAATTTATTGGAATACTTATTATTATAATAATATATATATTAAACAAAAAAATTACATATTGTAATCAAATATGAAAACAAAATGAGAAAATCCAAATACATATTTTATTATATTTAAACAAAAGGTGATGTGGTTAATTTGTTATTTTTACTATTTTTAATTTCCTGTTACACGAATTTAATGTTACTGGTGCCTTATTATGAATGAAATTATACAATTGTGTAAAGAAAATGCATGTCCAGTCCCCAGTCTTTGATGATGGTCAAAAAATTCAGAGACAGGAAGCCTGGGAACACACGTTCATAATTTGACATCCTATAAGGATTCCAAGGATGTCAAATTCAGGTCTAAGGCCAGGTTTCAAAACAAAACACGCATGTGCCGCCACACACGTGCTGAAACTTTCAGATCCTGAATATATCAGACCAACCTGTAAGGACGATGCTGACACGCGTTAATAAATATTTAGACAAGCTGAATATTTAGAATAATCTGACAGAACGTCCTTCCATACATTCCTATAGAAATGACGCCACATACTGAATTTGGCATGCTGAATATAGAGACAAATGTAGTGTGTTAAGTTTTCATCTCTCTTTTATTACACGTTACAATCTGAATTTTAAGACATTTGAGTGGCGTGGTACCCTAAATTTTGTCTTTGCAAGTTTGCATTATGATTCTTGAATTTTATTCGATGCTATTCAGTGCGTGTGTGGCCAGGCTAAGACCTGAGAAGACACTTTTACTAATTGCAAATGACACAAAGTATATTATCGCCTTTTAAAAATATACTGTTTTGAATTGCAATGATGAAGTAAAAAAACATAATTAAAGCACAACTTATAATAATTATGAAGTATAAAATAAAATCAATGAGTAACTAATCCTACAGATTCACAAAATAGTTGTAATTTGTACGAGTCCAACATACAATACATAATGAGTAGGTAGGCACCAAAATACATATGTAAAATGTATCTGCAGATAGTTAATGTAGATGATAAACAGTACTAAAGTAAAGTAAGTAAAACTATTACATCTGTTTTTCAGAGGTAAGATATTTCTGGCCAATTTATTTTACCTCTGACAGGACCTTTAAACCGTCGGCCGAGGCGAACAGACTATACTTTTGTTTAACTAATCTTCTTCATAAGCATATGCAGATTTGAATAGTGTATTTGATGCTTCTATCATTTCTTAAATTTTTACAACTTCAATATTTTGCTGCTACAACTAACTCGTGTACCTAAAGGCGCGTCTCCTGTTCATGTTTTTTCGAAACATTACACAGAAAATATGAAACAAAAACATTTGTTTTCATACGCAAGTTGTCTTCAGGTATAGAAAATGTTTTTGATAGAAACAAAACATTTTGTGTAGACAAGATCCTGAGTTCCGATGAGGGAGACGTAAGCACTTGTAGTTTTAGCGAATGCAGATGCAGAATCTAGGAGAAAACACAGGGGGTCTAAAACGGCCACTTTAGGTGTTTCATATATTTTTTTCAACTCATATTATGTGCGCCATTTTACGCATTTCTATTGAAAACTGCCAAAATTGACGTTTTCTAATATGAAGAAATTAGATGAATCATGTAGCCATTTTACCATTTCACGATTTTTATATGGAAAAAAATATATGAAACATCTAAAGTGGCCTTTTTAGACCCCCTGTGTTAGGTTCGAGTTAGGCCATATTTACTAACCTGTAATTTTAGTATATATCAGGAGTTACGAATAGATGACCGATTTGGAACTGATAAATAATTTTTTCCGTATTTCTGTATGGTCATGTGAGTGGTGTAACAGTTGATAAGAAATTAAACACTAAAGAAATTAAACACACTACCCGCGCGGGGAATGTTTTCCGTCCGTCTCGGAAGACAAAAACATTGTATATTCCTACACAAATGTGTATAGCCACGCCCCAATGTTTCAATGTTTTGTGTAATGTTTCGAAAAAAACGCGCAGGAGACGCGCCTTTACACATCACATGATTGTGATGAAAATGCAATCACTTTTCACAAATTAAAATGATTCAATTACAATTTATAGTATTGGAATTTAAAAATGTGTATGAATAAATTGTTAAAAAACACAAGCATACAGTGGCTATTGTTTTATCTAATTTCAAAATGTATTGGAAATTAGCTTTAATACACGGCGACCTTCAATAATAAATTCGGATTATGAAATTAATAAAAGATATTTTTAGTTATTATAAAACGTTTCAATAGGACAATTAATTTAAGCACAAATCTTTATAATACTTTTTTCACAAATTTACTAAATAGATGTTTAGGATACAAATACTATAATAATAAAGTATGTTGTATAGTAGATGATTTGGGTATTTTTGTTCCCATTTTTATGTCTTAATTTCAGTGCAAAAACATTTTTTTTAACATTGAATTTTTTAAAAGTAAAGTAGGTATGTAGTCGCCGACAGATCTGGTGTACCACTTTTACTTTTGAACCTTATAGCCTAGTATGAAGATCAAAAAGTGGTACACCAGCTCTGTCGGTGATCGAACAATATCGACAAAGTTCCTACTCAACCAGTTTCTAAGCATTTTCCTTTGCACTAGGACGTCTCGAAATAATCAAACACAAAGGAAGTAACCACAACGACTGCAGACATGGTTGAACTACGTATGTACACGTGTGCGTGTTTGCGTACGATTGAACGCCACTGATAAACGATTTTCATGTTATGCCTGGTCGAGCGGCAACATGTTCGATAGTACCTATTAACTGAATAAATGAAAAAAACAACAAACTTTCATGTTACATAAAATAATCACTGAATTTATTGACAATTTCATGTCCATTATATCTATTGTAACATAAAGAATAACTGTACTAATAATTTGTACACATTGAAAACGCATATAACAACAAACATATTTAACTGGGGACACTATAAATTTAAATTATTTTATATTTAACATCAAATACATTTAGACAATTCTTCCATTAAAAATCCACTGAACTCCTCTAATACAAATCTCAGTGTAAGAAAGATAAAGTATCGAAAAAACTGCTTGTAATTTATACAGCGATGACATTCCAAGAATGTAGGCACCTACACTATTATTGCAATCTCATATACACAGTCAAAAGGTTCGTACAGAGCAACAATATAAAAAGCTTCTTGTAAACACACATTCACAGTGGGTACGGAAAATGCTTTACATGTGTTTGGAGGCTCGATGTGTATCCATGTGTTGTGTGCGCTCACAGGCGGCAGGAGTCAGCTGCGCTCCGTCACGCGCCTCCCAACGGCGGCCCATCTGTCTGCACGTCTTTGTCCGCAGTTGGTGGTGCGATACGGTCCGACCCGTACCGTCTTGACAAATCTAGCATCTCCCTAAGACCCTGCAATGTCGTATAATATCCTTGCTTTTATATTTTGAATACAATTAAAATCATCACATCTGTGAAATACTACATTGTTAAAACTATAAGCACACTTAGCATCCAAGAACATCAATAAGATTTAGATTAAAAGCAATAATAATAAAAATACCTTATTCTCTACTAAAAGTCTTTGGTAAATTTCTTCCTCTTTCCTCCTGGCATCTCCATTTTCATCCAAATTAATGGCTTTGTACATGATGCTTGTCATTTCATTTATCCTCTCAGCTTGTTGGCGGATCAACTAAAATATATAATTTTACAGTCTATATTTACACAAAACTGAAAATTATCCACAAAGCAACTGTCATGTGAAAATTCCACTTAAAAGTTAACAATTAAAAAGTAAACAAAAAAGGATTTAGTTTTCAACACAATATAAAAGTAAACATTAATCACCAAAGTATAATCCTGAAAGAAATTTCATCATCCTTATATCAATACACATGTATTATAAATTTTCCTTTCAGTAGATCTAAAATGGCCACATAAAGTGAATTGTACTAAATTTAATTAAATGAAACATTCATTATTGTATTTAAACAGTTGATGTTTCATAGTATGATTCTCTTATAGTGGCCATTTTAGACCTAACGGATTGTGCTACAGTAGAGCTTCGCTAATCTGGACCCATATTACTTTGGTGCTTGCTGTAATCGGGGCAGACGAGAGGATTTTTGCGGAAAAAGGGGTAGGTGCTGATCACAATGTGTCACTATTCTATAACTTTCTGTTACTCAGCTGTCTTTTATTTATCACCTTGCAGTATTAATTACTTGCGAGTTTGCTAACAAAATATATATGGCACCATCACAATATAAGCATTTTAATATGAGGTTTACCACCAAGTAATAAGGTTGATAAACTATTGCATATCTATAAATACAGACAGTATGATAATTCGGCAGGGGCGTTGTTTTTTCTCTCAACAAGTTAGTTTTTAGAAAAGAAAGACATTTTAAGATAAATAATCTGTGAGATGAATAAGTTGGCTGTGTGAGATCAATGGCCGAGGGAGTAAAGGAGACCGGTAAGTTGCCATACATTTACTTGCCTGGTAATTAAAATACAAGGCTACTAAAAGTATTGATTGTAAGTTGTACCTTATGAACATAGGAACAAAAAAAGCAATAATATTATACATAGAACTCGGGGGATAAAACATAATTGATTAAATATAGCATAACAACAACTGAACACTGGCAGGTTGCGGAAAAGCGTCATCTATTATTTGCGGTGTCAATTACGTAATTAAATTAATAACTAGTTTGTTTGGAAACACAATATGCTAATAGATAAATGATAGATGGGCATTATCACTTTAAATGACACATAGTCGTTTTTGAGTTGTCTTTGTGATTAATATTTTTTTGACTTTTTTTAACAAACATTTAAAAATAACTGTGGATGTTTAATTAAATAGCACAAAACAGGGTAAAAACCCTTAGTAGTTACAAGGTAAGAAGATGAGCGTCTAATATTTTATTATTTTATAAAATTTACGAAAAAGACAATTACATACTGTCTCCTTCTGAAAATCTCAATTACCTACCTTTAATTTTAAAAATATACTTTTTCCAGTATTTGTAACTTTTGGCTTTTTATTGTATTAATTAACACTTTTTCTTTGTTTTCCATTGAAAAGGATAATAAAGTTACAACAATTATTATTTTTAATCAATTTTGAAAGTGTGTCTCTCGGTTTTTCGTATTTCGGACATGTCAGGTTTTGTAACATTCGTATTTATCAATTTTGCCGCGGAAACTAAGATATTTTTTGCTGTGGCGACTCTAAACTAGAAACGTCACATTAAATGGTCGGCCATCTTGACTAGTCTGCCAAAACGTAAGGATACGAGGTGGTCGTGTTTTTTTGCAGGACTTGGAGCCTAAAATTTGTCTGGTTTGTAAGTACGTTTAACAATGTTTTATTAGAGTACTAGCTTTTGCCCGCGGCTTCGCCCGCGTAGTATAGTGTTCTTGGAGAAAAAACTACTTCGGCGAATAACTCTCTATTTACAGCAATATACCTACTTCTGATAAAATATTGAAAATGTTTATAGGTTTACCCAATGCAAATGGTTAAAAATGGGACCCTATCACCTCGACGCGACATGCGCGACCGCTTGATATACATTATATTATTATATCTATCGCGCTCGAGTATAAAAAGACTATTTAAAAAAACCGCATCAAAATCCGTTGCGTAGATTTAAAGATCTAAGCATACAATATAGGTACATAGGGACAGACAGATAAAGCGACTTGTTTTATACTACGTAGTGAATAGTCATTTAATTTGCCATTCAAATATAATTTGACATTCCAACAAAACTGGCCAACTACCTCTATGGATATTCCATAAGAACTGCAGTACAGAATATTCGTTGAGCGAGCACCGAGTCGCGACTCGCGAGTGCCGCCGAGACATGTCCCTGCATTTTAAATCTGTAATATCTTCGAAAATATTCATTTAAATTACATGCTATAAAGGGCCATATTGATCTATATTAAATGCACAATGTATTTAAGGTACTAAATTGGATAAGGATTAATGCTGTATTGCTTAAAATCGCTTCGTAAATAAGCTATTAAATTAAAATCAAAGTAAAGGATAAAAAAATGGTTATTGTGGGTTATCCCGTAAGAGATACATATATGCTATCGCGGACTTTTTTGTAGGCTTTTTTATGATGAACAAAACTGTAGTACATTATTTTGATCTATCTCATAGGGTTCAGCCACCGTTTGCAATGTAAGCGGAAAAAATGTAATTATTTACGACATCACATTAGAAACCTCAAAAATAACAGTATTTCTCCACTATTTAATGAATATTATTATACATATAAACCTTCCTCTTCAATCACTCTATCTATTAAAAAAAACCGCATCAAAATCCGTTGCGTAGTTTTAAAGATTAAAGCATACATAGGGATATAGGGACAGAGAAAGCGACTTTGTTTTATACTATGTAGTGATTATTACTGTTCTAAAAAAAAAATGTTTTTAACCGCGGATTATATACTAAATAATCCAATATAGATTACCTTGGTTGTTTGTGGTAATAAGCGAGAATAAAACAATTTATTAAATTAGTAGAAAATTTTGTAACGTCTTTTTTGTAACGTTACTATAAGACGGACAGAAACGTTACAAAACCGACATATAAAGGTATGTACTCACTGAGTGTTATGACATTTCAAACCCCCAAAGTTAAATGTCTGTGAGTTTGTCTAAGTTATCTAAGCTCTTGAATGTTTGAAAATGTGTTTTCAAAATTTAATGAATCAGAAATGGCGATGAAATTTAGTATTGGACTTTGAATGGGAATAAGTGACTTTGTTGTTTGGGAGGTTGGTCTAACCTACAGGTTGGTCGTTTATATTCGCTATATAGTTTATATTGGTTATTACTACTATTCTACCGGTACGAACGTTTTAATGCGTGTTGGTTTGAGATTTTGCATAATATTTTGTAAGGGAGTTGCATGGGTGTTTTTAGGCGTTTGTACAAAAGTTCAAATACAAATTATTATGTTTGTAAAAGTTTTTTAATTTGTTTGGATAGGAGATTGTACATATTGTGTTGGTATTAGTGTTTCGTTATTCGGTATTTGCATGGTATTTTGTATTCTGGTATGGATGATTGGTAGTGTATGGTGATTTTAATTCGAGTATGTTTGACCAAAATTTCATGAAATTTGGTATAGGTAGGTGTGTATTTTTAGCTCAACCGGGTATTCCGAGGTCACAGTTCGGAGCATAATTCATAAGTTATGTCGTCATAATTTCATAAATTTCACGCCGCACACGCTTAAGCGTGTGGGTGTGCTTTGCTCTCGATATGCCGCTCTGTGAGCCTCTGTGACAATTTTTGAACCTCAGTTGTTGAGTTGAGATCTTTGATAATTGATCTTATAATATAATATTCCATAGGGAGAATAATTGCGAAATATTGTTCTGCTTTTGTTTTAGATACAATGGCTAAGAGCTCAGCTGATAGAGTCCGTAAATATGGAGAGAAGTTAAAAAATGACCCGGTTAAAGCTGAAGAAGTCAGAAAGAATTAAATCTAAAAAGAAAAAGGTGTCTGAAATGACAGAACAAGAAAAAATTGAGCGTCGTAAGTTATGGAGGGAACAAAAAAAGAAGCAAAGATTTCAAAAACGTAGTAAAGACTAGTAAACGTAGTAGCAGTAGTAGTAGACGTAGTAAAAGACACAATAATCGATTCGTCTTCAAATGTCTCTACAGCGTCGCATGCCAAAACTCGCTATTCAATTGAGGTGTCTGTGAAATACTTAAATACTATTAAAAGAAAATGCAATTATCTGAATAAAAATTATCAAAAAAGCTTGAAAAAAAATTAAGAACTAATAACGTCACAACTCAGATACAAGCAAAGTTATTATAGATTACGGCAGTCGTCTAAAAAAATTAAAGAATTGGAAAGTCATATTCTTAAGCTAAAAGCATGAGAAGAGATATTAGAAGTTACGCTACGACGCACATATGAAAATTGTAAAAAGAGAATAGAAAGAAACA
Organism: Phengaris alcon alcon; assembly: GCA_037179445.1. Taxonomy (NCBI): domain Eukaryota; kingdom Metazoa; phylum Arthropoda; class Insecta; order Lepidoptera; family Lycaenidae; genus Phengaris; species Phengaris alcon. The sequence goes on from JAYRCH010000710.1 coordinate 474,701, forward strand.
ATATAAAAAACATTATATAAAATAGTAACTATGGTAACAAGACCTATGTAGCAAAATTGATGGGGCTAGAACGTAGATCGCGCGGAAAAGAAAAGAATCAAATAAGGTATGCAGTGGATACATTGATAAATTTGTATAAAAAGTATAAGGAAGAAGGTGGAAAGTACGGTATGACTACTTTGTGGAATTATAAGCCATATTATGTGCTTTCCCCTCAGCTTAATTCTAGAAATACGTGTTTATGTATGAAACATTCAAACATTGAGTTCAAATTTAAAGCCTTAAAACTATAATATGGGATATTAAAACAAAACATCATCAATGATATTTTAACGTCATTATCATGTGATATCAATTCATATGCATGCAGTGCTTATAATTGTGGAGATTGCAAAAAAATTAATGTTCAATATACCCGTAATTGTGACGGCAGTATCGATGACAATAAAACTGTAAACTGGTGGCAGTGGGAAAGAGTGGAACACAGCTATTTTAAAGAGGGGAAAATGTTAAAAACAAAAAAGACAGTAAAATCTTTAAAAACAACTTCGGTCGCAATTCTAAAGCGAGCTTTTGAAACTGATATTATTAAGTTTAAGAAACATGTCTTCGTAATGCGACACCAGCAAAAACAGTATCAAAATATAATTAATAATTTAAATGAAAACGAAGCAGTTATAATTTGTGACTTCAGTGAAAATTATGATTGTAAAATGCGAGAAGTCCAAGCCCTTCACTTTGGTGCTTCGAAAACTCAAGTGACTCTTCATACAGGAGCAATTTTTTGGAACATCAGCATGCAATCATTTTGCACAATTTCTGCAAATATTGGTCATAAACCAGAGAATATATGGAGTCACTTACATCCTATTCTAGAAGAAGTTAGAAGGAGAACCCAAGCGGTCGCTATTTTGCACTTCTAGTCTGACGGTCCGACGTCACAATACCGACAGAAAGGAAACTTTAAATTGCTGAACTGCCTGCCTAAAGAAATGGGTTTTGAGTATTGCACATGGTCATTTTCTGAAAGTGGCCATGGAAAGAGCATTGCAGATGGTATCGGTGGAAGTCTAAAACGCACTTTAGATAAACGTGTGTCTTTTGGAGATGATGTAACGAACGCAACTCAATTGTATTACGTTTTGACAAAATCAATGAAAACCGTTAAAATATTTTTGGTGAACGATGACAAAATTTAACAATATTTAGATAAAATTAAAAATCTCATTACATTAAAAGGTACCATGCAATTGCACCAAGTTATCACAATGAATGATGGGAAAATAAGATACAGGGACCTTAGCTGTTTTTGTGGAAATAAAAAAGGACTTTGTTTATGTTACTCCCCTCAGACTCATTCCCTATTAGACGATAAACAATTTTCCGGAGATGTAAATGCAAATAGAGAAAACATATCACCTTCACAATTAATAGATGACATAGAGGACATGGAATTACTGCCTGATGTATTTATGAATATCCAGTCTCATGAGTGAAAATATGGATTTGACGAAAGACAACAGTGCAACTAACAAATCGTCAATATTGGGTGATAAGCAATTAAAACGGAAATGTGATAACTTAGATTGTACTAAAAATATTAAAATCGAACCAGGCATTCCAAAAAAATCGAAAAAAGTAGGCTTTGTAATATGTGTCACATTGGTGAAGTCAATAGTCAAATGGGAAAATGTATATCATGTCACTTATGGTTCTGTATTTCTTGTATTGGAGGCCCATTACATATTATAGATTTTATTTGTGATAATTGCCTATTAGGCTGATTTGTTTATGTTTTTATTTTGTTTATCTTAGACTGATTGCTAATATTGGGCGTGTTCAATAATTACATGGTTTATGAGACTAACTAAATTTATATGTCTAATAAATGTTATATGTTTAAGATTTATTTAGTTTAAGGAAGAGGTTTTTAATTGTAGTCGAATATATGCCTTAAATATATAGGTTGATTTTTTTGTCATCTTGAAAAAAATTTCAGGCTTATAGTACCCATGAAATTAAAAAACTTTTTCTAAGGAAGATGGGTCGAAAATCGAAATATGAAAAAAAATCGGACCTCCCATGCAACTGATGGATTTTGTATGGAAGGACCAATTTTTTTTAGAGAATCCTTGGAGAAAGTTGTTAAATTTCACGGTTACTATGACCCTGAACATTTTTCAAGGTGACTAAAAAATTAAACTGTATGTCTAAGCATCGGCATTGCATACAAATCTTGAAGTATAAAGCAAAATTTTTGTTCATTTCAGTTAATCGTTTATTTCAATAAACCTTTTTTTTTAATTAAGTACAAACTGCATAATATTTTTTGTTTTTGGTATAGTGATGATGTACCCTTGCAAAGTCTGATTTGTAACCTAAAGCCTAAAGGTCTGTTTTGTAACTGTCTCAGAATATTTTAGAGGGAAATTATTTTTTATTAATTATTAAGTTATAATATCAATAATAATTTTAGTAATTGTCAAAGTAAAAATTATTTAAGTGTTTTTTTTTATATGTTATTTACGTTATTTCACTAACTGTAAGTTTAAATTACAAAAATATGAATATTGAACACTTGTTACAAAACTGAACAACATGTAGCCATAATATTTTTGATTTCATAATTTGAGCCTAGCAAATATTTTTTTATTCAAGATTACATATTTGAAAATTAATAAATGTTTCTGCCTAAATTTTTTATTGATTGGTTTTATTTAAATTTTCTTTTGATTTTTGTTACAAACCTGACAACTTATTAACAATCTACTTAAGAAAAACCTAAAATATCGATATTTTAACCATTTATTTGGCGCTCTTAGACATCAATGTTGAATTTTATTAAATTTTTAATCAGTATATACAATTACTAACCATAAATGATAATATCTAAAAAAATTAGGTATTTTGGAAACATGTGTCACATATAAAACTAAAAACAAAATTATATAGAGGGATCTATTTCACATCCCAAATAAATTTTTTTTCATAAAACTAGTATGAAATTGTTGAGATATAGATCTATAGAAAAAGAAAATAACTTTATACTCCAAATAAATAAATCTATCTACTGGGCCACTAGATGGAGCTTTTACATCTCAAATTGACAATTTACAGCATGCAATAGACTATATAGATATGATGACAATGATTACCACAATTATGTACATATTTTGTACATCAATTCTCTGATATTCGGAGATTCATAACTTTTTATTCGCAAGCCCTAAAAATATTTTTTTATATACCTTTTTAAGGACTATAAAACCATATATGTTCAAAACTTGGCCGCTCTTTATGGAAAATCAGGCAGGATTTGCCAGTGTCCTTTGTTTCCTTAGTAACATATAATTTTTTGTCCTACCCAATTGTCGATACATAAGCAGTAATGTGCCCAAATCTTACAAAAATGTTAAGTAACAATAATGCAATGTACTTACTTCATTTTGTTTTTCATTAATCGCAGCTGTGAAATCTATCCTCGATTCCCATATTTTCTTTTCTGTATGCTGGCGATACTTTGACATTATAAGCTCTAGAGCTTTCCTGTGATCTTCCAAGGCTGCTCGCAACTCATTATTCTCTCGTTGTACATCTCTCATTAGCCGAGACTCCCTCTCAATACTGGCTATAAGCTCACCCCTAGGTCGTTCACGAGCTGCTTCATTGAGTGTGTCAATATCCTCCTTATACTATAACATTAATAGGTATAGTAAATAAATGAATATTGTTAGTATGATCTTTATTAATGTTATTAAAATTTAAAAATTGAAATAATATATTTTTGATACTTATGCTTTTGGTACAAAAGCATAAGTATCAAAAATATATTATTTCTGATTAAGACAAGAAAACACCATCTGCGTAACAGACCAAGATAAATCTAGATGGTAAATTTTAGGTATACATGACGCTATTCTAAGGGTAAATGCTTGTGTTCATTCCTTGTCTCACCTGCTTCATAGTGTGAATCTGTCTATAAGCTGACTGAGTTTCAGTTAATAGGGCATCTGCTTCTGAATCTCTTTCTTTAAGACGTCCAGCAAGTCTTTTAGCGTCTAATATAATTTGTTGTATCGTTAGTGACATCTGGAAAATAGAACAATCTAAAACACGCTCAAAAATATCTTACCATTCGTTGAAAATGTTTGAATCACAAACCCTGAGCTCCAGACAATAGGACTAGAGAAGTTTTTGATCATTTATTGAACTCTTTATTTGTTTTTCCAAACAACAAATTGCGAGCTAAATCTAAAAATGCACATCAGCTGTTTAGTTTTATATGACGAGACGCCATTACCTTTTAGAAGATGCTTGATGCTATGATGTCAAATTAAATATGCAATTCGATTCCAACGGTACGAAAGTTACAGTAGAGATAGGATATTTGTTAGTCGTAAGTGGGAAAGAGAAAACGCAAAGGTTATTGAGTTTTGACTTTGAGAGGTTGAGACACGTAATCAAATTCCTTTTTAATTTTGCATCATAATATTTATGACGTGACCTTGAAAGTTTTTTTTCACACTATCGCTGATGACACCAATAATTACCAAACAAGTGCCATACTGAGCAAATGGGCTAAACTGACCATCCAGCCTGCAAGCCCAAGGCCGTGGACTTGTAGGCAAAAATTATAAATGATTGACACTAATGACGCTGGATTTGCTAGATGGGCTGTGAGTATGGCGCTTTATGGCTTATGGTCTTTAAAACTTGCAGCTAATCAATAGCGTCAAAACGAAACGGACTCGTAGGTAAAAAAATTATAATCATTGACACTATTGGCACTAATTACGGCCATAAGCGCTGGTGCTGGAATTTCAGGCTGGATCGTGAGGATGGCTTTTTTAAAAAGGAGAACAAGTTTGTATGTTTGCCGCGGGATTTTAGTTAAGAATACACAATTCAACACCATACTCACTGTCCAGCCTGCATCCAACACCTGTAGCAAAGAATATATTAGGTCCTTACATATGAAATTGGCGTTTTGTCGTACTGGCCACTTTGATCTCAAATGTATCTTCTTTGGTTAGGAATTCCAATTTCAAATTTATACCGCTATTTACTCATGCATTTGTTTCGAAAAACGTAATTCATTTGTTTTTTCCACTTTTGGTTTTTTCTTTGCGTCACTCTGTTTACAAAATGGACAACTTGAAATGTCGTATTATTTGCGAATACGAGTTCCACCGTGGCACCAATGCTGCAGAAATGGCTTGAAGGATTTATGACGTGTATGGCAGCGGTGTCGCAAAATAAAACACAGTACGTTTTCGTTCTGGAAATTTCGAACCGGCAGAACAGCCCCGTGGACGGCTGGAGACCAAAATTGATAATTAAGAATTGAAGGCTATTGTGGAAGCGGATCCCTCGCAAACCACGTCCGAGTTAGGTGCAGGCTGCGGTATTAGTGATAAAACTTTTTTAATCCACTTGAAGCAAATTGGGAAGGTTCAAAAGCTTGAAAGGTGGGTACCTACCTCATGAATTGAGTGCAGTAAACCGACAAATGTGCATCGACTGCTGCGTTAGATTTCTCAACCGACACAATAATGAAGGGATTTTAAACCTGTGATGAAAAGTGGATCCTGTACGATAATCGGAAATGCTCATTGCAATGGCTGAACCCTGGCGAACCAGCCAAAGCCTACCCCAAGCGCCTGCTAAAATTGACTCAAAAAAAGTTACTTGTGAGCGTTTGGTGGACTAGTGCCGGTGTCGTTCACTACAGCTTTCTTAAATCTGGCCAGACGATTACGACAGATGTCTATTGCCAGCAACTGCAAATCATGATGGAAAAGCTAGCTGCTAAACAACCAAGATTGGTCATTCGCTCTAGGCCACTGCGGACAACGCTAGACCACACACTGCACAATTAGAGGAACTTCAATAGGATTGTCTAAGACATCCGCCGTACTCTCCGGACCTTACTCCAACAGATTACAATTTTTTTCGAAATTTGGATAACTTCTTGCAAGGGAAAAAATTTAACTCCGATGAAGCAGTCCAAAGCGCCATCAAAGATTTTAATATTTTCTGTCCGAATGGTTTTTTTAGTACAGGTATCAATGAACTACCCATGAGATGGCAAAAGTGCATAGATTGTAATGGTATATACTTTGATTGAATAAATATATTATTATGTTTAAAAAAATCGACTTTATGTTCCTCCTTAGCAAAACGCCAATTTTATATGTAATGACTTAATAAATGACTAACGTCACCACCGATTTATACGAATGACAGCTCGCGGCTGGGCGAATACGGAGGCTGGCGGGGCGCCATTAGCCCTGCTGGCTAGAAAAAACTCACGCCCCGTTATGTAATAACCTAACTTTTGACGACCTCTATGGCTCAGTGGTTCAGCGCGTTGGTGCTCAAGCCGGGGGTCGCGGGTTCGAATCCCGCCGAAGGAACAAAAAGTTTTTCTATGTTCCTGGGTCATGGATGTGTATTAAATATGTGTATAATATAATAAAAATCTTAAATATATGTATAGTATAAAAGTATTAAATATACTTCCCGTTTTCTGGTACCTGTAACACAAGTTCTTCGGATACTTAGCACGGGGCCAAATTGACGTGGTGTGAAGCGTCCATAGTATTATTATTATTATTATTATAACTTCGTTGGAATTCGTGTATAAATTCTCCCAGCCAATTGATATCGGGGTATTACGCAACTATGTACTTACCTATGAAACTATGTTGGTCATGAAGAGTGAACTATTGTTGTATTGAAATTTGCGTTTTGTTGTGTGTATTAGCACTATGTTATCTATTAAAATTTTATGCTATTAATTAATTATAAAAATTATTATGGACTTAAAAAGAGTAAAGTCAAATAAATTGTGTACTTTAAAACACCGCCGATGTTTTAATTTCATATTTAAATAATCAATAATGAGTAATAACACAGTATCTAGTACCTAGTTAGTTTTTTGTACAAATAAAGAATTTTCTATTCTAGTACCTAGGTACTATTAATCCTTTCTCCATTTTTCCTTATAAACTTAATACAACAAACGACTCAAACAACTATTATAACAAGCAACAACACACAGAAGAATGGTATACTTCTTCTTCTTCACCGCCAATGACAAGTGACAACGACAGACGATTGAAGTTGACGTCATTTTGAACGAATGTAATGTACGATTTGTTATGTCATTCACTTAACGGGCAAGTAGTTAAAACATTTTATATAATTTTCGAAAAAGTCCATCATCTGTAATATCGAAACGCAATATAGTCACTTCAACATTTTAAACCATGCAAATAACTTAACCTAAAATATGTTAAACATTTTCGAATTTAAAAATAAGTTTAATCAATTTAGATTTTTATAGAAAAGAAGTAAGTTTTGATATTTATTACATTATTTTCGATGTTCGGACCTATGAGATTCAATGATTGAATTGTTTTGTAATCTCACAGGCCACAATATTTATTAGGACTGAAAAGAACGAATAAATCAAGAGACAAGAATATTTGCGATCGAAGTGGCTCACAGAGTAGGTAACTTTCTATGACGCACAGATTACTAATTACTTATTAATATAAAGTTTACATAGGATAACCGCCTCCTTTTTTGGAGGGCGGTTAAAAATGTCGAAGCCGCGAGCGTAATAGGCCCCTGCTTCGTTTGACAGTTCTCAATTGCATAGCTTATGTCAAAATGCCCTACGTCACACGATTTGCTTGGTCTTAAGGGCGTTTCATTAGTTCTCTGCAGGACAAAATAGCGGACTATTTAGTTGGACATGCCCGTAGGCTTGCGCAATGATGACCATGACCAACGAAAGTTAAAGTTCGTAATAGCCCCGGACTTTAATTCACGGGGCTGGCCGCTGGTCGTTTGTTGCTCTGACTTAATTGACAGTCATTTTATAATTTAAAAATAACATGTAGAGCGTTGCGTGAGTTTTGCCGGGGAGTTCAATGGGTGACGTTGTGGATTTTGTATTTCCTCATTAATTTGTGTTATTTCGGTTCTTAGTGTGTAATATTGCTAGAATATTAACTATTAAATATTCGATAACGTGCACAAGTGGGCAAGTGGTACAACTTCTAAAAATGTTTTATTTTGTGTTATCGCCGAAACTCCTTAGGAACTTTCAGTTGCACTGACTATTTATTTGGACTTTGACTAGACTTTAGACTTGACGACTTACGAATACGGTGTTGAAAATTGAAACCAAAGTTCTATTTCCCACCTTTTTAACTTGACACTGGCAAATGGTTATAAGCCGATGCCATACTTAGATAAAAAAATGAAAAAATAGAGCGTTGCGTCACTTTGACATCTCGAACACCGCACGCTTCACAGTACTTTTGCCGCCATAAAAAACGGGACTTTTACGATTCGGTTGAGTGCTTGCAACAAGTGTTTGCCTGTTATTGAATTTTTTATAAGGATTTTCGTACTCCTTCGTGGTTTCATCTCCTTGTTTGTTTGCGTACTGTGTTACTGTGTTTTTTCTGTTTGTTTTTATTTAAGTAAGTAGCGTACTTTCGTTTTTTAATATATAATGATCCGCCGGATCCCGGCGGAACTCGAGGAGGTTGTGTTTGTGTTACCCCGCCGAACGGCCTAAGTGCCATTCCAGACGTGGACATGGAGAATATCCCAAATAAGCGTCCCAGAGCACAATTTTCCGACGCAAAATGGCAATAACGCAGCTTCCCCACAAAACGACAAATTTTCCTACGCAAAAACTAAATTTCTGAACAAGCTTAAATATTCCTTGACTGATTCCTTACCATTTATTGTACATGTGTCCAAAACAGACTAATAATAGTATAATCCGTCCTATAGAATTGGGCCGTTTTCTCTTTCAGAATAACGTTACTTCAGTTTCCCTCGGTGGCGTAAAACGTAAAACGTAAAAATAGGTAGGAACCGAGTATCTGTTGAATTTAAGAATGCAGACAACGCGACGGTAACACCTTTTTGGATTCTTCAATACTTGTTAATGCAAGTTTCGCCGCTTCCATCCCGTCATATAATGTGTCGGGAATGGGAATAGTAAGAAACGTAGCTTTAGACATTGGAATGGAGGAGTTTGCTCTTCATTGCGTAGTTCCTATTGGATATGGTGAAGTTATAAAGGCACGTCATATGTGCCGTAAGTCAACAGAAGCTAATGGAAATGTAACATGGATACCCACCCAAACAGTCGTTGTAACTTTTAATGGTCAAAAACTACCTCCTCATACCTTTTTATACATCTCTACCTGTAGACTTGTATAAACTTCATATCATCCAGTGCAACCGGTGTTGTAGGTTTGGACACGACAATCTGTAAGGCGGACCCTAGGTGACAAGTGTTCACAACCACATGAGGGTGACAATTGTAATACTCAAGTGGCTACTCGTCTCTTTTGCTCTGGATCTCATCTGGCTAACATCCCTAGTTGCCCCAAATTTATTAGACAGAAGGAAATTAAGGCTGTTATGTCGGAACAAAATATTTCATATGCAGAAGCTTCGGCTGGGTTCCCTAGTGTGCGCAGAGCATTCACTGGCGTTGTAGCTACTCCCTCACGTTCCCGCCAATTCACTCCTTCTCCTCCTCGTACTGTCTCTTACAGAAAAACTGTTTTCACCCCTCGTCGTACAATACCTACTCCCCAACCTGGTTATGACCGTTTTGCCCATCAGGCCCAATGGCCTGATGGCAAAACGGTCATTATTCTGAAAGAGAAAACGGGCAATAGGGTCTTGGACAATTCCAAGACCCTATTTTGGAAACACATAATAATGGTGTCGCTTTTTCAAATAACAATTCCTTGTCCGTTATGATAGTTTTCCTGAAATTCTTTCCTCCCTTTTACTTAATCTTATATCCCGTTTCAGCGACTCTGGGATGGGTATATCCAACACTCTTCGTAGTAACTTAACTCAGCTGATAAACATAACAAATACATATTTTAATAACAATGGATCAGAGGACTATATAATAGTTCAGTGGAACTGTTGTAGCGTTAGAAACAAAACTATATATTTTATATAATAAATTTAATCCCCTTATTTTCGCCATTCAGGAGTCTTGGTTGAGGCCAGGGTATATGGGATATATTGAGATATAGGACTCTATATCTCAATATAGAGTCTCGGGTCTCAGGGATGACAGAAGTGATGGTAGAGCTGGTGCAGCTATTTTAGTTTCTACTTCTGTCACTTTTAGTTTTATACTTGTTCCTCCACACAGTGATTTTAATATCGTGGCTGTCCGTGTTTCTTTTCTGTCTATATACTTACCCGATTCTAACTCTGTCGTCCTTTCTCAACTTTTTTCCAATAATTCTTCTGGTTGACTTTAACCTACAACACACCTCTTGGGGCTCTCATCAATCTGATTCACACACATTTCTAATATCTTCCTTGATTTCGTAGATGATTTAAATCTGGTTATTTTAAACAATGGGACTCCGACTCGAAGAGTGACTCCACCCCAGAGTCCTAGATCTGTTGTAATTTATCCATTTGTTCCCCTTCCCTTTCTTCCAGAATTTCCTGGTCCATTCTTCCAAATTCATATGGTAGTAACCACTTGCCTATCCTTATAACACTACAATTATCCTCCATTCCTACTATAATTAGAAATTTAAAACATCAGAAGCTAATTTGCCACAATTTGCATCGCTGGCTAAGGAAAAAATTGCTTCTTTATACTACTACTACTACGAGTACGTCTACAGGAGACGCCTATAATGTTTTTGCACTATACCCCCTTTTAACACAAGCGCTTCTTGATAGTGCATCTGCTACTGTTATGTATTAATTAGTGGGTACATTTGTTTAACTTTTTAGCATAAAAGATAAATCAAGTGGGTGGAAAAAACATAACATAAAATGTCACTTGTAATTTTGCTACCTAGCACAATAAAGTAATTTCTATAAACCGGGTATTATTTAAACATAATAGTGGCGACGAAGTGTAAATTTGGAGAAAATGGATCATAAATCAGTGAAATTCAGTGAATTTAATCCAAAAACAGACATATGGGTCAATTATATAGATAGGTTAAAATTTTGTTTCGAAGCAAATGGATGGAAAGGATACTTTTGGATGGTGCAAAAAGGGCAAACTTCTTTACTGTATGTGGAGCAGAAGTTTTCGAGACATTCTTGGAATTAATTACGCCAAGAAAAGCGAGTGAAGTAACCTTTATGGAAATTGAGGAAATTTTGGCATAACATTATAGCCCAAAACTAAATGAAATTTCTATGTCATATAAATTCTATACTCGTAATCAGAATACAAATGAGACAGTAACCGAGTACATTGCACAGTTGCGTAAAATCTGTTCTTCATTTAAGTTTAAAGAACTGGAGCGCATGTTGCGTGACAGACTTATATGTGGTATGAAAGATCAACGCTTGCAGTATGAACTTTTAAAACGGGATAATTTGAGTTATCAGGATGTTATTGATGCTATGTTGTCATCTGAGAGTGCTGGAAAAGACTGTCGAATGATACAGTCATTCATGGGCGATGAAATTAGATCAAATTTGAACCGGTCAATGGATGACAAAGTACAAGATAGACCTGAAGCCTATGGATGTTAATGCTGTACAACCAAAGTTAAACAAGCGTTTTCGCTACCGGTGTGGAGATGGGGTAGAATGTCGTTTCATTAATGCTAAATGTAGATATTGCAAGAAAACTGGTCATATTGAAAAGGTCTGTATACTGAAGAAAAAATCTATGAGGAAGAATATTAACTTTACAGAAGATGAAAACGATTTTCATTTAAATGGTATATACAATTTAAAAAATGAAGGAAAAACACCACCATTTGTAGTTCATCTTTTACTCGAAGGTATTCCGGTGGAGTTCCAGTTAGACACCGGAGCAAGTTTTTCATTGATTAATGAACATACATGGAGAATAATACAATCTCATCGTCAGCATCTTGTACTCAACTCATCATCATTGCCTTTACGGACTTGGACAGATACACCTGTAATATTGTTAGGTCAAGCAATAATTAATGTGCAATATGGAGACATAACACAAAATTCAAGCATAATCATAGCTAAAGGACGGGGACCTAACCTCTTGGGACGTGACTGGTTACGGCCATTACAAATTACAATGAATATTAATAATATTTATATGGGTAAACTGATACAAATAGAGAATATTATATCAAAATATGGGGATGTTTTTCAATATGGACTTGGTACTTTTCGTGGTGAACCAGTGAATATACATTTGATGTCCAATGCTTCACCTAGGTTTTTAAAAGCCCATCCTGTTCCATATGCAATTAAAGCTGATGTAGAAAAAGAAATTGGCCGTCTGGTTGTTTCAGAAGGAGTTCTTAAACCAGTCTCGTATTCTGAATGGGCAACACCTGTGGTGCTTATTCGAAACAAATCAGGAGAAATCCAACTGTGTGGAGACTATCGCAGTACAGTTAATCAAACTACTGAATCTGACACCTATCCAATGCCGACCGCCAATGAGGTATTTGCTACGGTAGCAGGTGCACAATTTTTTACAACATTGGATCTGGATCGCGCATACACGCAAGTGAAAGTTAGTGAATCAACGGCCAAATTGTTAACCTTAAATACTTGCAAGGGACTGTATACAGTTCACCGACTACCATTTGGGGTAAAAGCTTGTCGTGGCATATTCCAGAGATTAATGAGTTCCTTACTGGCTGGAGTATCAGGAGTAGCAGTGCACATTGATGACATTATTATTAGCAGTTGTACAATGCTGGTTATGCAGCCGCGTCTTGAGGAAGTACTATATCGAATACAAAAAGCCGGATTGCGTCTTAATAAAAACAAGTGTAAGTTTGCCCAAGAACAGGTTGAGCTTTTAGGATTTGTCATCAATAAAGATGGTATTCATCCAGCTCCAAGTAAGATTGATGCTATCGTTAAAGCACCAGAGCCAAAAAATGTACAAGAGCTACAGGCTTTCTTGGGATTATATAATTTCTACGAGAGGTTTATACCTCACAAGGCAACAGTACTTCAACCTTTGCATAGATTGCTAGACAAATCATAAGTGGAAATGGACTAAAAGTGAACAAGATTCTTTTGATACTGCAAAACGTTTGTTGACATTTGACACCACCTTGATCCATTATGACCTGAACAGACCATTGATTCTGGTAAGTGATAGTTCTGAATATGGTGTTGGAGCAGTATTGTCTCACATAATGGATGATGGACAGGAGAGACCAGTTGCAATGAGTTCCAGAACATTACATACTCATGGACGTAGGTACTCACAGTTGGACAAGGAAGCTACAGCAATTATGTTTGGAATACAAAAATTTCACAATTATTTAGCGGGAAGATATTTCAGAGTAGTAACTGATTACAAACCTTTGCTTGGAATTTTTAATCCAAAAAAGGCTATGCCAGTAATTTTGTCACCAAGGTTAATTCGCATTGCTATAGCGTTGACATCACATGATTATGACATAGTATATCGGCCAGGTACACAGATTGGTAATGCAGACAGTTTAAGTCGTTGGCCTCTACCTGTCTCAGATCAAGAAGAACAGCCGATGTACGAGATACTGTTAATGGCAGATAAAACAGAGGTTTTCCTTATACTGCAAAAGAAATTGCTATGGAAACTGAGAAGGATCAAATACTTTCACGTTTTGTTCGCTATCTTAAATATGGATGGCCAAATAAAGTCACTGATACGAATTTGCATACATATTGGCTACATAGATGCTAAGCTGTCTCTACAGGATGGTTGCATATTACTAGACTGTCGAGTCTTGATACCGTCTTCTTTAAGGCAAGCCATCTTAAACATGTTGCATACTACACATAATGGGATTGTTCATACCAAATCATTAGCTAGAAGTTATGTCTGGTGACATTTAGATAATGACATAACTAATTTTGTCAGTAATTGTAGGAAGTGCCCTGAAAATTGGCAGATGCCTGCTAAATCAAATCATGAATGGTTATTACCTTCAAGGCCATGGTCCAGAATTCACATGGATTTTGCTGGGCCATTTTTAAACAAAACCTTCTTAATTGTTGTTGATGCTTATTCAAGATGGACGGAAGTATTTATAGTAAATAACACAACATCGAGCACAGTCATTCGTCATTTAAGAATGTTATTCGCTACACATGGCCTGTGTGAGACAATTGTTTCTGATAATGGAACTGCATTTGTGTCCAATGAAATGGAAATATTTTTGAATGCTAATAAGATAAGACATGTCACAACGGCACCATACCACCCTGCTACAAATAGGCTAGCGGAACGTATGGTGCAAACTGTTAAAAATAAATTAAAGAAAATTGAAGGATCATCTTGGGATGTAAAGATTCCAAATATGTTGCTTGGCCTAAGGGTTACACCATGCACTAGCACAAACAAAAGCCCAGCCGAATTACTGTTAAATAGACGTCTTCGTACTGTTATTGACAATCTGCATCCGGATTATTTACAACACAAGAAAATGGAAAGTCAAATAGTTAATATGGGTCAAAGGAAAAATAGGGAAACTAATATAGGAGAAAAGGTGATGTATAGAAACTATAATCAAAATGGATGTAAGTGGTTACCAGGTAAAATTATCAACAAGGAAGGTCCATCTAACTATAGAGTACAAACTGATGACGGAGCTATAGTTAGGCGTCATATTGATCAGATTGTAAAGTTAAAAAATAATGGCCGTATAGATGAGAGTGAAGTAAATGCTAGAAATATACAGAATGACGTCACAGAGGAATTAGAAAATGAAGCAATAGAACCAGCTGAGATAAGTAATGGAGAACACACAGAATATGATGATATTATTGAAATTCCAAGTGCAAAATGTTGGGAACAGATGTTAAGAATACCAAGGTCAAATGAAATAACCATGGCAGGAGGAAAGATCAGGAATAAGATAAATGTACATTCCAAAGCTCCATATTTCAGACCTACGCCTTCCAGACAAGATACTAATTACATGTTTTAGAGTGTGCATGTTTTCTTGATTACATAATTTTTTAATTTTAATTAATTATTTGAACTGTTAATAAGAAATTCAGTTTGAATTGTTAATAAGAGGGGGGAAAGGTATGTTATGTATTAATTAGTGGGTACATTTGTTCAACTTTTTAACATTAAATGTCACTTGTAATTTTGCTACCTAGCACAATAAAGTAATTTCTATAAACGGGTATTATTTAAACATAATAGCTACCATACCTACTCGGTGCTCATATTATTCGGATAGTGTCTCCTCTCCCCCTTGGTGGGATGCAGAAAATTCTCTGGCATGCAAAAAACGCAAGGAGGCAGAGACGACATTCTCTGCCGATATGACTCTCGATAATTATAACAACTGTAAGAGGATAGCAGCAGAAACCAAAAGGATGCTTTCTCACAAGAAGCACATAGGATCATATCATACTCGATTTTCTAAATTGTATTTTTCATTCTGGACATCCTCCTGAGGAGTGGAAGTGTCAGACCATCCTCTCTATTATAAAGCCAGTTAAACCTGAAAGCAACCCGACCAGCTACCGTCCCATTGCACTCTCTTCCGAAGATATTATTATTATTATTATATTATATTATATTATTATTCTTATCGAAAATACTTGAGCATCTTATTAAAAACAGGCTTGAGTTGTTTCTGGAAAGTAGAGGTATTCTTTTGAGAAGTCAGTTTGGTTTCGTAAAGGTTTTAGTCCCATGGATAGTCTGTGTACATTAGTCTCCGATATTCGAGTTGCCTTATCGAAACAAGAGACTCTGGTGGGGGTGTTTCTGGATTTGTCCGCATATGACAATGTACTACCTCCAGTCTTTAGGTAGTTTATGCTAGAGATGATTATACCTGAGAAGATAATCAATTACATCTGTAATTCCATTTAATGCCGTACCATCCTTGTTTCCCATAATAATTCACATCCCATTCACTGACGAGTGTGGAAAGGCCTACCTCAAGGCAATGTCCTTTCCCGCTCCTTTACAGCATATATACACATAAATTTGACCCGTTCCCGATCCGTTACCTCCTTTTGCAACATTATTCAATATGCGGACGTTATAACCTTATATTATGCCTCTTCCAAATAGGTATCTAATGGATCTGCTCGCCTTAATTCTGCTCTTTACTATCTTAGTGAGTGGATGAATGATCACTGACTGAGCATTTTGATAGTAAAGAGTAGAACAGTGGTTTTTTCTAGACGTAGGTCTGTACCCGACATTCATATATCCCTGATAATCAAAATTTCCCGATCACAGATTTAGTTAAGTTTCTGGGTGTTTACCTTGATTCAAAGATGACAGGTGCTGAACAGATAATCATATCACTAAAAATATGAAAAGAACATAAACATAATTCGATGCCTTTCTGGAGTCTGGTGGGGCTCTCAGCCCTACACACAAAAACTTATATATAATGCCCTAATTCAAAGCCACTTGGATTATGGATCCTTTATTTTTGAGCCCTGTCATAAGTCTGCATTTCAAGAATTGGACAAAATCCAATCCAAGTGTCTCCGTTTAGTAATAGGTGCTATGAAGTCCACCGGCAACAAGCCCTCCAAATAGAGTGTGCAGAACCGCCTTTACATTTTCGACGTCAGCTTCTCTCCGACAGATTTCTTTTTAAAGCCTTGCAACTTTCAAATCATACTCTCATTCCGAAATTACATATTCTTTCCCAATTAGTCTATTCTTTTTACCCCAATTGAAGATAATTCTACGAGTTAATATCACCTCTACATCACTACATAATCTTTTATGGATTTTACTATCGCCTGCAACATACATAATCGTTGGTAAAATAGAAGCGGAATTCAGGGAAACTTAAAACTTATTTCACTTGCCGACCGTCGTACGCGACACTCAGGTTATAGATTTGTCTGACACGGCGTTAAACATTATTTCGGTGTCAACATTAGCCTTACTTCAACATTGCTGACATACGCCTGTGCTCGAGCTGTCATTTGTAGAGAGTGTCGCCCCTGTGCCTGTAGGGCCAATTTGACATTTGAGGTACGGAGTGAAACTAAGATGGCTGACATTTGGGGTATGGTGACATCGAGATGGCGTAACTTTTTCTTGTATGACGATTTGCTCTGTCAAATGTACGGCATAAGGTATTAGCCCATCCTAAGGCTGGGAGCCTAGCCTAGGTCAGCCTAGCCTTATATGCACCGTAATCCGGAACGCCGGTGAAAATTCAATCCACTGAAAATAGAACTCTGCGCCAATACAATATATCGTGTGTCCGATTTTCATCTCTATTGTATTGATCCAGAGTTCTATTTTCAATGCTGCGAATTTTCTCCGGTCGGAGAGATTCCGGTAATAAAGTCCCAGCTTTAATTTTAAAACCTTGGTTGTGCCTATTTACTAAAGACAAAATGCATTGTTTTTAATATGTAGTATATGTAGTAATAGATGTATTATATTAAAAAGAGGTAGATATGGTATGAGCGCGCAAAAAGTGAAGACTCGAAACTGCCCGACTTCGGTCCCAGTTTGTGGTTAGTATCTTAGTAGTAGACAGTACTTATCATCTATGGTTAGTATGCGACGAGCCGGTCGACAAGTAGTACGTACTACGCGTCCCGTGCACCTTGCACAAAATGCCATCGTGTATAAAAAAGCTGTAAAACGATGACATACAAGTCAAGGAATGTTCAAAAAGGTTACATTCCACATGTAACTTTACAACATTTATTATTAACAGTCAAGTATTTTTTTTAAAGTATATTTTTGAACAATAAATAATTGCAAGAAAATACTCGATAGTTTATGACGTAAGAAAAAAGGAAAGCAATGTCAATATATACTTTTTTGTGAATCTATTATTTATGGATGCATGCATTTCTGTCATAGAGTAATAGTACCTACAGAAGCGAATGTCGTTAGTTGTACAGAATTATAGACTGTTCACTTATTTCATTTTATATCTAGCTTTATTAGATATTATTGTGATAAGATTGACGAAAATAATTTAATTATATCGTTCAATCAGTTAAATAAATAATAGGTCTTTACCTATGAAATTGCCGTTCTGCAGTACTGGCCATTTCAAATCAAAATAATTTTTTTTGGCTAAGAATTCTAATTTCAAATTAATTTTATTTTGAAAACATGGAATTCTTTTTCAAAAAGTAGTCATTTGTTTATTGATTAGTGTTACATTTTCATCGCATTTCAATCTTTTTCGTCATCATGGATACGTTAAAAATTCGAGTAATTATGGAATATGAGTACCGTCGTGACAGCAACGCGGCACAAGCGGCACGCAACATCAACGACGTTTACGGAGATAACACTACAAACCAACGCACCACCTGTTATTGGTTTGCTTGCTTCCGTTCTGGAAATTTCGACCTGAAAAATGAACCTCGCGGTCGTCCGAAGACTTTGGTCGATAATGACGAATTAAAGGCGATTGTGGAAGCTGATGATACACAATCTACGGCTGAATTAGCAGCAGCTTTCGACGTTAGCGTCAAAACAATATTGGACCATTTGCGTCAAATTGGCAAGGTAAAAAAGCTTGACAAATGGGTGCCCCACGAACTCAATGATCGCCAGCGCGAAGTACGCGTCGAGACGTGCCTTGCACTGCTCAACAGACACACAAATGAAGGTATTTTGAACCGCATTGTTACCTGCGATGAAAAATGGATTCTGTTTGATAACCGCAAGCGCTCGGTAAGTTGGTTGGATCCTGGTTCAGCACCTCAACAATGCCCTAAATGAAAACTTACCCCTAGAAAAGTGATGGTCACTGTTTGGTGGTCTAGCGCCGGTGTAATTCGTCACAGCTTCTTACCAAATGGGGTGAGCATTACTGCAGATGTGTGCTGTGAAGAACTGAACACAATGATGGAGAAGCTGGCACATCTCCAACCAGCATTGGTCAATCGCTCGTCTCCGCTGTTCCTGCACGACAACGCGCGACCTCATACTGCACAGCAGACGGTCTCCAAGTTGCAAGAACTGGGGTTGGAAGCTCTCCGTCATCCGCCCTACTCACCAGACCTTGCGCCTACAGACTACTACTTTTTCCAGAATTTGGATAACTTCTTGGCGGGAAAAAAATTCAATACCCGAGAGGCAGTACAAAATGCCTTTGAATAATTTGTTGCCTTCCGTCCAGCTGATTTCTTTAAGAAGGACATCAATAAATTGCCACTGCGTTGGCAAAGATGCATTGATTGCATGGGTTATTACTTCGATTAATACAAATAAAAAATACATGAAAAAAATTCGTTTCATACAAAACGGCAATTTCATAGGTAAAAACCTAATATAAAGTTCTTAAAATTGTTAAACTACACAAAGTGAGTTGTGAGATGTTAAATAACTTAGAACGAGCTGAGGGCCTTTATCAATTTTAATTTTTTTAAGGTTTCCAAAACACACACACAAACTTGAGGCTTTATATTAATATTAGTGCGATATTCAAAGTGAAAGAGGACATATAGTAATAATAAAAACTTATTTTATTATTATTTTCTAAAGTGTTACCGTTTATTTAATATTCTCTGTTTTATTTAAATATTTTGATTGTTAAAATTCCTACGCACCTAGATTTTAAAGCCTGTTATTAAGAATTTGTGAATTTTCATGTAAATCGCTAATGTCTTTTTACAATACTAAATAATAGAAAAAAA
The DNA here is from genome assembly GCA_037179445.1 of Phengaris alcon alcon. Lineage (NCBI taxonomy): Eukaryota > Metazoa > Arthropoda > Insecta > Lepidoptera > Lycaenidae > Phengaris > Phengaris alcon. The sequence continues at coordinate 494,345 of JAYRCH010000710.1, forward strand.
AACTATATTTAAATTATAATCACTGTTTTTTCTCACAAAATTAAATATAACAAATATTTAATTTTGTGAGAAAAAACAGTGATTATAATTTAAATATAGTTTTTTTTTCTATTATTCAAAAAGTGCCCATAAAAAATCGAATATTCGAATATTTGCAAGCCCTACTTCTTACTCTTTACATAAAAAGAGATTGATAGTAAGTTTACCTAAAGAGGAACAAAATCTGGAAAATAAGCTAACTTTTAACAAACCTACATTTTTCACGTTATATTTACACAAAGCTTGGTTTAAAAGGAGTATTTTGTTAAAAATAATTTTATATATGTGTGCCGTCCTTTAAAACTTTGCGGAATTTGTGCCACAACATCAATACTATCAAAAAGTGCAATAATACAATGTGTTTTTAAATACCAGGTTTCAATTCGTGTTTGGGACATACATAAAAAAAAAATATGTCGTTTTATCTAAATAATAGTAGGCATTCACGCCATTATTATCTAGATTAATCTTACATAAAATGGTTCTCAAACTACCGATTGCACAAAAAAATTAAATTCTAAGCATATCGTCAAAAGTAATGAAAAAAAAACGAAATATAATTTATACGCATTCTGTTCCTTCTGTGTAATTGTATGACAGAGATTTAAAACTCGTGAAAAAAAAATTATTTCGATAAAAAAAAACGTGGAGGCGTGTGTTGGCTAGGTGAGGCTAGGTGAATATTTTCTATAATATATTCAAATATATTTTTTATTACATAAATATTTTCAAAGGTGCAGCGATTTGTATACAAAATTTCACAAGTCTCCTGAAAACACTCCATACTAAAGTCGTACCTAGCTGTGACGTCACGCCTAGGTTAAAGTATAATGCTGCAGGAACATATTTGTAAATATCTCCGATATTTGTGCGTTTAAGTTCATACTTACCATAATTAATGTTTTTGTATATGATTTAAGTAAACTAATGCTGTAGGTTTTGTTTACTAATTTAGCAAGAAAAAATTAAACTTTTTTGTACATTTTCGATGTATGTAATTATAAAAAATACTAAACTAAACTACAAACTAAACTACACATAAATATATTTTTTTACATTTACCAAGTAGTAATGCCTTCATATTTCTGACTACATTAATGAAACTTAATATTTTAGATGTAGTCATCATCCCTATAGGTAGTGACAAACACTAGTCATCTTTTTCTTTGCTATTGAAATAAGAATGCCATTCCTTTCATGAAATTTTGCTGTATGAGTTAAATGTAACAATAATGAAAAATGTCAACGTGTGTCGCACACACAAATATTGTCAGTTTTGTAAGGATATAACGTATCTATGTAATAACTAATCAGTTTGTGTTAAAAAAAATTACATGCTCTTGAGAATAATTATATTGTTTTTAATTTATTATTATTTATGAGGCACATAAGAAACACAAAATGTCTTATGTTATATTATGTTTTTTCAAAAATTCTCTAATGACTTTATTAGCTATATCAGGATTCTCTTGCTGTACAAAATGTCGGCATCCTTTCATTATCTGCGTTTCGATTGTCTTGTAATTCTTCTTCATAACATTCAACAGGTCTGGGTTTAAATACTTGTCGTTCTCAGCAAGAGCTATAAGGAAAGGCACATTCTCGTCGTGGTATTTATGTTCACAATCGTATAAAAAATTAGCTCGATAATAATTGACTGGTGATGTGAACGCCACTGAAACAAAAACCAGACGTTAAAAATATAAAGTGTTGTCAGTTGGGGCAAGATGGGCTATTATTAAATCTACGTTTCCACGAGAGATTTTTGTGGTCGCGACAGAAAAAACAGCGCTGTAAACAAAACTGTACTAGAGCAATAGAGCTGAAAATGAAAGTGAAAAGTGTCGAATGACAGATTTGACAACTCTACATTATTTTTAGATCTATTGTATTAGCGCACAGTTCTATTTACAGTGCTGTTTCTTCTGTCGCGAGTCGCGACCACTAAAACACCCGTGGGAACGTAGCCTAAAGATGCCATGCCATAAATAAAAAGTAAGTTCCTCTTGACGTTGCTGTTTAAATGCTCTAAGCTCTTGACCCACAAACAATGACTAGTGGCAAAATACTTATTATAATTATTTAACCTACTGAAAGCAAAATTTTGCAATATAGACTGGGCTAATGCTCTGAGAACCCAGACCCACCAGACTACCCTTATATTGTTACTGACAACACCTATTAGTGAGTACAATGGACATACCCGCCAGTTTGTGCCGTTGGGCCCGTGGGCCAATTAATAGGTACAAGGCGCTAAACTTGCGGAAAATTGTACTCAATTACATTCTGATAAAGTAACAATCTTATTATTTTTTTAGAATAACGTTAGGGGCAAAACTTATTAGTCATTTTTCCATAGACGTATTGCACTTTTCTCTAAACTTAGTATGAACAGAGATCAAGGACGAAAGAAAATTAGCCAAGCCACTACTGCAACTTCTGTGGCTACCTACAGGCTAGGTAAATTTTTTATAAAAAATATATTGGCGTATATTTAATTATGTATTATGTAGAATGTAGATATGTTATTTCTTACTGTATCTATTTAGTTAACAATTAATGTAACTTACAAGTTTTTCCGAACCAATATTTGAAGCATTCGATGTCCTCTTGGTCGATACCATCAGCTCGCATGGTGGTGTCGAATATCGCAAGATTATTAATCTGTAGCACGAGTTCAGGTACGTAGGGGCAGCGGAACCCGAACACATATCTGGAAATAACCATACAATATCACGAACAAATGCCATCAGGCACAGATAATGGGCACGCGCTGGGACAGTCTTGGGGTTGACCACGCCTCGTCAAAGTAGAAAGACACGACACTCGGTACCCACGGAGTCAACTAGGGCAGTAGGCAGGGAGATGACTGTGTATCAGGGTCCGAAGCAGGGCCGTCTTTAAACTATTAGAGGCCCTGGGGCCGTATTATGATATTTTATAAAACCAGCTTGTTTCCAGGCAATTCAATATACGGCCCTAGTTCTTTTTCGTATTACAGCGACATTTCATTCTGACTGGATTCATCCTTGTTTGGTTGTCGCTGACTGGTTTAGACGAGCATGAAGGTGACGTACGGAAACGTCAAATTCCACCTAATTACAGTACGTTTTTGTTATGGCACGCCCTTAGTAGGTACAGAGTTAATTACGAACGGAAAACTTGTACTGTAAGATTGACTTGTACTATATAAAAAATGCGATATTTGGATGATGCAATAATGCGTGGGGCGATATTTGGAACGGCATTTTAAAAGTAATATATTTTTAACTATTAATAGAATATGTACAGTTATAATAATAGTTATAAAAAGAAAATTTTAAAGGCTACCAAAAAAAGAATGGTCTATGTTAATAAAATAGCTGTCGTTTTTGCCAATTTAACTACTTTATAGCTAGATTCTGGCCAGCGAATGATGAATCTTAAAAATGGCGGCAAATTTAAAAAATCCGGTGTTGTAACACTAATCTGACCGGACTGTAGATTATTTGAAAAGTGCAAATTCTTTTATAAATTACAGATTACTAGCTGTTGCTGGGCTCCGCCCGCGTAAATATAGTATCCCTCGGGAATACCTACTGTACTTTTTCATGATAAAAAATAGCCTATGTTTTAATCCAGAGCCTAAACTACTACCATACCAAATTTCATCGAAATTAGTTGAGTAGTTTTTGCGTGAAAGAGTAACAAACATCCATCCATCCATACATCCATCCTCACAAACTTTCACATTTATAATATTAGTAGGATGATCTTAATAATTATTGTTGATTGAAATTATTAGGAATGGTGAATTGCTTGGTGATTTTGATGCTTCTCGTGTGAAGCATTATTTTTAGAAATTCAAATATTTCTAACTCGTCAGTCGTCACACATGTTTATTTTCTATGAACCTATGAATAAAACCTACGTCTTAAAAATAAATCAATATTCGCAATTAATTTAGCCATATTTAACGTTACTAAAATACACATAAAAATATTAAAAGGGAACGCAAAACAAGTCAATAAAAGCTAATGAATTGTGGCGTAATCTGAATGGATTAGTAAAGACAGTTTTGACGTAAAAACAAGCCAGCTAACGTCAAATGTTTTGTCATAATACGAAAATACCACGCAAGTTTCAATGCAGAAGTATGTCAAGTGTCACATGACTGCTGACTGGCAGGCAATAAGTGATCGTAATACGAAAATGCAAGCCAGTTTTTTTTCATGTCGTAAACTGACTGGAATTAAGAGCTTGTAATACGCCCCCTGGGCACACTAGAAGAACGGGCCCTATGACCCTATGACATATATAGACATCTGATATTGCAATTGACATGAAAATATTATATAGGGGCAGTGGCGTATTTACTATAGGGACATGGCCCGGGGCGCCATGCCTGGTGCCTTATTTGTACCATTGTTTGGTTTTAGGTCATAGATGGCGAACCTTTATGTTTTAACGTGCCATTTTTGTAAAGAAATGTTTCATAAGGTCATGGACGTGTCATCAAAACTTTTCTTTCATTTTTATTTGTGATTTAGAGGCGTATTTTTATAGGTTTTGCTTTTTTATTTTAGCTCTTCTAAATATTCACCCCGAGAATTTTTAACGGCACTGGTCTTTTGGCATCGCTATCAGGTCTGTTGCAATGTTTATAGAATGATTTTTGATGTTTAAGCAACAAAACATTGGCTGCAACCAACTGTGAGAACAATTAGGTACTTCAAAAAGCCTACGAAATACACTTGCTAAATTTCTAACCACATAAAATTATTATAATTTAGTACGGGACACTTGATTCTTAAGGGAACTTAGTACACTCAATTTACAGAGCCCGTTTGGGCAATACCTACTTTTGCAGTGGCTAAGTCGATTTACTTGGTAGTATACAACACAAGCACAGATTACGTAAATTCTTAAAATCGTACAGATTCAATTTTGAATAACTTTCTTAAAAATGCAGCACTGCGACGCGTCGCGTCTTGTCGTGTTGTGAACTGGCCCTTAGGTCAGCTCACACCGAAACGAGACGATAAGACTGCGGCGTTGCATTCAAAATAAACGATTAAAATTGAACTTTATTCACTGCACAAGACGATTCACATTTAATTACAAAAGTTCAAATTTCGAGCTGGACCGAGCTGCGTAGCGCGGCCACTTTTGCAGTGAAACGTGTATCTTCTTAAATAATTAATAAAATTAAATTTTGAATAGCTATCTTAAAAATGCAGTGGCGCGTCGCGTCTCGATGTGAGCTGACCCTTGGGTACGTTCCTAACATATAACACGTAACATCTATATTATGTAAATATCGAAGTCATAGGTTAGTAATTAGTATATATTTATCTTAACAATAAAAATTATAACCTATACGGTATTACAATACGGTTGTTTGTCTGAACATTGTTTATGTTTGTTCTTTGCCCTTAATCTAATGGACTGAGATCCCAGACCCGCCAGACTACCCTTAAATTCTTACTGATAAAATGTATATCATATTGTAGTACTAGAGTGTAAAATGTACGTATGCATAATTTTTAGGTACAAGGCGCTAAAGTTGCGGAAAATTATACTCACATTCTGATAAAGTATCAATCTTTTCTTTTTGTTTTGGAATAACGTAAGAAACAAAACTTATTAGTCATTGTTCAAGTCAAGTTAAGAACTTAGTATGAATAGAGATATTATGAAGGTTAGAAGTTTAATGATTCTTATTTTAACGTCGATGATTTTTCTTCTTTTTCATGAAAACTACAGCATAAAAATCAATAATCGGTGTAAATTTCACTTGATAATATTTAATTGTCATTATTCTACTATACCATACGTTACAATAATTTCAAAGACTGTAAGGAAAGTTAGTACGATTTTTTTGCACCTTCGGCGCCCTGTACCTGAGAATTGGTCCAACGCACAAACTAGCGGGTATGCATAGGTACATTGTACACAATAATATACAATATGACACACATTTTATCCGTAAGAATATAATGGTAGTCTGACGGGTCTGGAATCTCAGTCCATAATATTCTAGATAGATATACTTAGGTTTTAAGCACTAACTCTATTTGATCACTTCAACAGAAAATATAGTGATCAAAGCAATCATTACACATAGTGTAGCTACGGCGAATCTGTTACACAGTGGCTTAATTACTATTAACCCCCCAAAAAACTTGCTATAGGGGCGAGGGGCGATGAAGCCAGCGTGATTTCCTTGGCCGCCGCTAATATTGTCTAGTTTATTTTAATTGTCGTTAAAAATCATCGAACGCTTCAAACCCATTCATGTTAAACTCGTTTTTCAAGTTTTTTCAAGTCTTCAGACTTTTAGACTCGATTGAGAAAATTTTAGCTGCGAATAATTCTCAATAAAGGTCCTTATAATAATATTATAATATTATTTAATATCGACGTTCTGTTTTAGGCTGTTGATTTTATTTTTATTTTTTTTCTCGCAGAAATCAACCTTTTATATAAAGTATAATCAGATTTTGTTTTGACCTGTAAAATAAAATATATTTTTGCTCGCTCGCATTATTAATAAAAACCCACCACTGCTTAATGGGGTGGCAAGTTAATTGGCCGGGTGACCAAATCTTTAAATACCCCTCTGGTATTACCTACATACTTATTATTATTATTATAAGATTGTATGTATCCATCTTTTGATTATAATTTAGGTACGTTTTTACATTCACTCTAACAAAGTAATATTACCAAATGTTGCTTATAACATTTATTTCTCTCACAAAAACTAGTTTAGCTACAAGTTATCGCTATTTTAAGATAAAACACTGATTAGAAATCATTATTAAAATATAGAACTAATGTAATAAATACTAATATAATATAAAATAAACTTATCAAAATATAGAAATAGTTTAAAAAAACACTTACCCAGACTTGTGTCTTTGATCTTCCGAATTCCATATTTGATAGTTGAAGGCTTCCATCGAGGCGCTGGAAAGCATGATCAGGGCGGTGGTGACTTCTGGGTAGGTATCCCTGAATCGACATGCTATCAGACCGCCCCAGTCATGTGAAACCAGAATACACTTCTCAACACCTGAAATCGATATTTGAAATACTTGTTATACCTACAGTTTCATTTTAAGTGGCAAGGATTTTTGATTTACGGCTAGCGCGCACGGGTGATTTTTGTCACAGTGACAGTTTCGCCACTGACATCAAAGCAAAGGGCATACATAATGTATGATATGAAGATTGAGTAGAGAAATAGTTAAAAATTTAGGTGAATTTAAAAGAGGAATTTTATTTACAAAGTAAGAATTTTTTCATACTTATTGGTGCATTTTTAATTTGGAAGTCGGTTTTAATTTTGAAATAGGAAATGTATTCTCGTTCGCGCCAGTATAGGCCCCGATTTCGCGAAAAAGTGCGATCCCCTATCTCTCGGAGTGTATCGAAGATATGATATTCAAAAAAGACTCAAATAACGGGTATTCACGAGAGCTGTGAGGTGCAAAAATAATAATTCGAAAATCAAAAACGAAAAAAGTTATGACCGAAATAGTGAGAAAAAAACAGTTTTTCCGAATTTTTTATTTTGATGCTCGATATTTTGGAAACTAAGACGAAAATCAAACATTTGAGAAAAATTCCTCTGGACAATTTAGTTAGCTACAATTTTAACCTAAAACAATGTCGATCAGGTTAAGGGTTTGCCCTGTACCCTAACCTTTTTGAAAATAAAATGAAATATCTTATACTTTAAACGAGACAATCTTGTTTATATATTATAATCGAAATCTCGGCAACGGCTACAATGAAACAATGAAATTTAGTATGCAGGGAGATTTGGAGGAGAAAAATCGATCTAGCTAGGCCTTAGAAACTGTGCATATTTAAGCAATATATGTTTTTTTCTATCGTCGTGCAACTATATATCAAAAATATCGACTCTCTTACGTCAGTCTGATTGGCAGCTTTGTTTGGAAATTTGGAATGTGGTGGGGTTGAATCCCGGTCAGAAAAATATTTTATTGATTCTTATTATTAGGTTATAAGAATCAATATTTTTTTTACGTATAAAATTAGCGTTTTTGTCGTAAGGGCCACTTTGATCTCAAATATATCTTCTTTGGTTAGGAATTCCATTTTCAAATTTCTACCGCTGTTTACTCATGCATTTGTGTTTCGAAAAAAGTAATTCATTTGTTTTTTCCACTTTTGTTTTTTTCTTTGCGTCATTCTGTTTACAAAATGGAAAACTTTAAATATCGTATTATTTTCAAGTACGATTTCCACCGTGGCACCAGTGCTGCAGAAACGGTTCGAAGGATTAATGATGTGTATGGCGGCGGTATTGCAAAAGAAAACACAGTGCGTTTTTGGTTTCAACGTTTTAGTTCTGGAAATTTCGCCCGGCAGAACAAGCCTCGTGGACGGCCGGAGGCCAAAGTTGATAATGAAGAATTGAAGGCTATTGTGGAAGCGGATTCATCGCAAACCACGTCCGAGTTAACTGCAGGCTGCGGTGTTAGTGATAAAACTGTTTTAATCCACTTGAAGCAAATTGGGAAGGTGAAAAAGCTTGAAAGGTACCTCATGAATTGAGTGCAGCAAACCGACAAACGCGCGTCGACTGCAGCGTTACATTACTCAACCGGCACAATAATGAAGGGATTTTAAATCGAATCATTACCTGTGATGAAAAGTGGATCCTGTACAATAATCGGAAACGCTCATCACAATATGCTCATGGAATTTCAGGTTTGTATCTATGATAATTCTCAAGTATTTTGTGGACACCAGAATGTTACAATTTTCATTCAACAATTTTCCGCAACCGCTTTGTACATAAAAATTGGCCCACGGCACAAACTAGCGGATATAAATATTATGTTCATTGTACACACTTATATTATCAATATGATATACATTTTATCAGTAAGAATATAAGGGTATTCTGTCGGGCCTGGGATCTCAGTCCATAATGAGAAATCTAAATAAAACACCTACCTAATTGACGAATAAAATCTCTAATGTCTTCAATGAGAATGTCAAGTTTGTATGAAGAAACACCCTCCGGACGCTCCGAGTCACCATACCCTCTCATGTCCAAAGCGACGCATCTAAAAACAAATAATAAATAATTATAAAATCAACACAAACATTAATAAATGTTTGTGTTGAAAGTTACCTAAGGTGCATTGGAAACCTAGGTCCTTTACAGGTCCTATTTCACTTATCTACTTAATATGCCTTAATTGAAGTAAAAATTGACCTTTAGTCTTAAGGTCAATTAATACTCAGCGCAGAGTCGAAGAGCAGCACATTAAAGCTGCAGCAAACCGTAGGTAACTCTATATACTTCTTCGTATTTAGTGTAGACGGCAGGTACCTATCTATTTAATTAAAAATACAGACTTTAAAACTATGTGATGCTATTAATTATAATGTAAACTAGTATTTTAATAGTCTTTTCATACACAACTAGCTTTTGCGCGCGACTTCGTCCGCGTGCATTTCCATTGCACCCCCGTGGAGTATGGATTTAGAAAAATCCTTTTTTAATTGATTTCTACGTCGTAATAACTATCTGAGTGCCAAAATTCACCCAATCCGTCCAGCTGTTGATAGATATTTCACTACACAAAACCCAATTACCCTTTTTCAAAAAACTATAGTGTACATACGGTAGGTAAATAAGTAATTACTCAATAATTTGTTTTATTTTTATTTTAATTTAAAATTAATTTAAAATAATTACCTTCGATATTAAATTTCATAAAAAACGGAGCACTTTTTAAATATTTTCCATACAAACTTTCAACCCTCAGAGGTTGTAGGTATTCTAATAAACCTCAATAATTCTCGTAGGTATTCTAATAAACCTCAAAATTCTAATAAACACGTATATTTTAAGAGGTTGTGCGCTCCATAAATTGGAGATTTATACAGAGGCATATTGAATGCCATTTCTCAATTTGACGGTTTCTTTTCGATAGATTATAACATCCTACTAATCCTACTAATATTATAAATGTGAAAGTTTGTGAGGATGGATGGATGTTTGTTACTCCTTCACGCAAAAAGTACTGAACAGATTTCGATGAAATTTGGTAGGGTGGTAGTTTAGGATGGATTTATGGATTAAAACATAGGCTAAATTATAAGTACCATGACTACCATGTTTCGTTTCACAATATTTCGACATCTTATAATCTCGCTACTTATGTTATCAATTATAATTATAACTTATAATCTTACAGCTACAATATTTACAATTTTACGGTGACAAAAACAAACAATAGGTACGAATTATTATTCTTATAAGTATGTAAATTTTTACATGTTATGTACATATTATTAAAATTCATTAATTAGTTATAAAGGACGCAAAACGCTAAACTAAAAATAATAATATAGAAACCGACTTCTATACCTACTACAAATATACATACTACTAACAATACATACAAATAATATTTTAAAGAACTCACGTTCAAATTGGCTGGTACCTACCGACTACAAAATAAAAAGATTGTTTAGAAAAATAGTAACATTTTAGCAGAATTTTTAAAAGGTAAACTATTTCGACAATAAGAATTATTTCATACTTTTTAGTGATTTTAAGAATGTTAATGCTTTTGCTTTGGAAGCCGGTTTCTATATATTTTTTCAATTTTTTTCCTTTCAGTGATATTATAATATTATTATCTTGTACCTGGGAGAACGAGCTTTGTTCGGAGTTTTAGTAGGACGATAAAATATTTAAAAATATAAGAGAAAGGCAACAAAAAGAATCAAATATTTATCTGACCGGTTTTCGAACCGAAGACCAATTCGTGAACACACAAATTACCATTCAACCATCCAGCTGAAGCTACATTTTATCGCGGCGAAATGTACGGTTCCCGCGAGGTCTCCTTTTGCGCGCGCGAAATCGCGAGCAACGTCTACTATAGTATAATCATGTGTTTTCAATGTCGATTTTAAGCACTTGTGCACAAAACACCTCCATGAAGTTAGTTGGAGCAAGAGGTCCCACACTCACGATTTCTAAAATGAAATCTACTCAAAACGCCTAATGTTGAATCGGCCGGCGCCATGTCTCAGATTAGTTCATAGTTAGTGATCATCTTCCATATTTAAAAAAAATCCCCTTTTCTCTTGGTCATTCATTGCATGATCTTCTGGACCATTTTTCATAAATCTTTTTGTGGTGTTGTGTTGACAGAAAAAGTGGCGGGGAATTTAAAAATGTGTAAGAAAACTTAACGATGATTAACTTTAATAATAAGAGTTTCCTCGATTCCTCATGGATCCCAGCATCATCGTTATTAGGGTTTACAGGCTTGGCACAACATTTAACTTTTTGGTGGCTGTGAATGTTCAAATAAATCAAAAAAAATACTTTACACTGATATAGTGTAAAGTACGATGACAAATACCTAGATATCAACGTAATATCATGGTGTATGGTGTGATTATGGTGATGATGATGATTATTTAATAGTGACATTTGCCTGCACTTTTATAACCAATGCTGAAATTTCCAAACGTGTATCTTCAAAGGCTGAGGATTTCCGTTCAGTGCTTTTGTATCCAGGGTATTCTAACCAAACATATATAACGTATAATGTACCAAACATTTCACAAACATTTCTCGAGTTACTTCAAAAGAAGTCAAAATCACTATCGGTGTCCCTATAAATTTTGAGGACTTCTCTCGATTTCTCATGGATCCCATCAGCAGGTCTACCATTTGGTGACAATGGGACCAATTCAGGACTCAACTCTTTACAATAAAAAATAATTTTAAAAATCGGTCCACAAACGGTGGAGTAAACGCGTAACATACACACAAAAAAAACATACACACGAATTGATAACCTCCTCCTGTGTTTTGGAAGTCGGTTGAAAAAACCATAATTATACAATTTGTTTAAATATGAAATCATTCAAGTACCTACCTGTAATCCTTATTAAAATGCACTAATTGATGTCTCCAAGAGTACCAAAATTCAGGGAATCCATGGAGAAACAGCATCAGAGGTTTACTGGGGTCGCCGCTTTCCACATAGTGCAGTTTAATACCCTGAAATAAGAACACATCTGTGTGTAGGTAATGGCATAATTCGCATTAATTGCGCATAGGTTTACATTTTTGTATTCGAGGTTTAAGATTTAGAAATCGCATTGTTATCTTATGAGGCCAAAAATGTTCATTAATTACTGACTACGCTGAGGTTTAGATTACTGAAAAGTTACTTCGTAATGTGAATGTAAGTAATGATCTACACGTAAAACCTGAAAGCTCTTAGCGCCGTTTGGCCTAAAATCATAGACGTATCCTAAAATTCTATTGTGTAAACTCTATTCATCCCGAGTTTTAGGGAGGTCAGAAATAGTATGAATTTATAACATCCAAATAGGAGAATTAATTGCCTGCAATGATGTTGGACATTGATAATTACTAATGATTTATTGTTATAAGTCGTTAGTCATAGAGCCTATACTAATAATTCTTACAACTATGACACCTTAATGGTCAGCTCACACCGCGCCGCGACGATAGATACATTTTTAAAATAGGTATTGAAAATTGAGCTTTATTCACTACACAAAAAGATACACGTTTCATAAGACATCAGTCATAGGTACATGGATACACGACACATGCGCTGTGCAGCGCGTCGCAACCTGACAATCGAACTCTTACAATAAAATATGTAACTTCATAAATGTGTCATGAATGAATATTTTTTTTTAACAGCTATCTTAAAAATGCAGCGTTATGTCGGGTTTCTTATTTGATCTGAGGTCGAGTATAGTTTCGTTTTGGAGTAAATTGACCTACATTAATTTTTACACAGACATTCAATTAGATAGGTACTGTTAGTGATTAGTCGATATAATTATTAAATGGCAATATCAATTAAATAAACTACCAGTATTGCCACCATTTTAAGTAATTACATATTATTACTATGATTTTTATAAAACTGCTCTTATAACCAGGTAATTATGGACCCCGGGCTATTATTACGAATCTATTGACATCTCATTAATTTAAATGGGATCAGTAATTTATATATGTATAATATAAGCATACATACATACATAGACTGCCAAAATAATTACCCTTTCTTTTGACTTCGCCGTAGTCGGGTAAAAATATTAATTAAATCCGCGGATAACGAAACAAGGGCGGGGACAATAATAATCGGATCATGTACCAGGATAGCAGAAGTGTGTGGGATGTCAGGCGTACTCTACATATGTTACAACTCGCTCTCGCGTAAATCGCGTGCGCACTCGCTTGTACACGGAGCAGTGTAAAACGCGTCATTGATAGCATCAACTCTGGGTTTTAGCTCTCTCCAAGAAAATCACTAGTGAGAATCGCCGCACCGTTCCGCTTTCGTGATAAGGTTCACCGTATACGAGCCCAAATAGAATTTAATTAATATCAATGTATATTAATATTAATGTGACTTAAAGATATTTATATTATACGCATATGAATGCTACATTACCATCTCAGAGCATCCAACCAAATTAGCACGAACGGTCTAAATGTATATCTATGACAGATGTGTGCTTAAAATACGGTCCGGTCTGCCTTCAGTTCGGCCTGAACGGATGGATTGTATCGTCTGTCTGCAATTTCGAGATCGCATCAGTCGGCCGGATGGACTGAAGCGATTCGTTCCAGTGTTGCCAACATTATTTATTGAATTTTATTATAATTTTCTTACCGTTAAATACATAAAATATATGTACTAGGAAAAATTTACGTATATAGTAATTAAAAGGGTAGTTTTAAGCAAATTACGGACGAATGCTACGATGTATTATTATGATAACGTAGCCTAAGTGCTTATTTGTTCTACATACCGGGGGGGGGGGGGGGGGGGGGGGGTATTACTTTAACATTACTTTTGAATTTCATATAAGCAAACATGATCTCTATTTATATAGACAAAAATATATTTTTAATACCCATCCTGGGCTAGCAGTCGCGCGTGTGCTATCCGACAACAATGCTAAAAAGTGTAAAAATAATACTTTCAGCCAAAACTTTTCTACTTTTTTACTACTTTCCAAAAAAGCATTGGGATAATATTAAATTTCCGATAATTATTTATAATATAATCTTTATTATCTTAATGCGTTTCTAGCCAAATTTGTCTTTAAACTTGATTGAAATGTTATTTATCGTAAATATCGAAATGTAATAGGCGTCCGCTTAGGACGCAGTGTCCCTTTTCTTCCCGAGAAGTTGATCGTGTGTACAAGTGAATACGAGATATATATATATATATATATATATATATATATATATATATATATATATATATATATATATATATATATATATATATGGACATTATAGCAGGCGTTCGTCACTCGGTCAAGCACACGCGTTATTTGCCGTACTCTCGACGTACCTTATAATGTACAATCGGCAAACGGCTGTCGCACGCCGCACGCCGATGCGCCGGTATAATTTACCCTGCCACATACTTCGGCGTAACTTTTTCACCACATTCTCGCCGGGTTATATAAGTATTGCCAATTTTAAAATTGCAATACCTACTTATTTATGTTACCTACCTGTTTTCCTTATTATTATATGTATACCTAGCTATTTAAATTATTTAAGCGATTAAGGATATTTTCAACTATAAAATTTAATAATCGAGAATTCAATGAAGGTAAAATAAAATTATAAATTATTTTCTAACTGACAAATAAATTACAATAATCCTCATATTATGTACAACCCTGGCGCATTCGTGAGCCGTCTCGTCACTCGTGTAACTGACGTGTAACGTGAGTCGCGCGGCCGGCAACACAATCTCGACTCTTTGTGCGCGTACCTTATGGTACCTACTTTTTTTCTCGCTGCGAAAAGCACATATTATTACTAAGATTTTGTAGGCAATTATAGCGTAGGTATTTTCTATATTGTATTGGAGTGATGAATTCACGTAGTAACTATTTATTAATCTGTGATTATAGTGTAAGAATTAATGTCCTACGATTATTGCAATACAAATAACGTTAGTGAAACATTTTTACGACATAAGCTTTGTTTACGCGAAATAAAGCTGTATTAGTGAGCAGTAAGGTTGATTTCAATAACCTTAAATTTAGTAGTGGGGCTATTTGTTGTCTGGGTCCCGGATTCTCAAAGTGGGTTCCGCGGAAGCGGAACACAGGGTTCCGTATGGTAAATGTTCCGAATGTTATATCTTTACCCCCTTACTAGTAAAAATAGTTATACAATGGTTTGTCCTTGTCTGTCAAGTGACTTTTCCGACGTATGAGACAAGGACAAAACATTGTATAGCTTATACACTGTATAAATATTTTTATTAGTAATGGGGTTAGTATTTAAGATCTTTGGCGTTAGTAAATAATTAAATATAGGGTGGTCAACATAGCCGAACCGCAAACAAGAAAGCATTTCGCAAGTGAAGCGGAAGAAAGTGTCAACATCTGTGACGTAAAAACTTTCAAAATTGTCCCCCAATATTAAGTACTAACAACTAGCCATGAATGACATAACCGTTAACCACTGATAAGCACTTAGCTGTGACAAAGCCGTCGGAATGGGTTTGCTTCGAGATACCACGCCCTTACAGAAACCCGGGGTCAAATAACGCAATTTTACGTACACAATTTCCGTTGGGTTACGCCGAGTAGTCTCAGTCAGGGGAGCCCAAAGAGATTAGGGGTCCGTTTCAAAATCTACTGATAAGCGTCAGATAGCTTATTAATTAATTTATAGAAATTATTGCATGTACAGTACAGCAACGTATACAGCGACAAAACTTCCGGATTCCGGAAGCTCTATTGTATTAGCGCAGAGTTCTATTTCTAGTACTCTGAATTTTCCCCGGCCTCACAGATTCCGGATCATAATTATAGTCCCAGCCTGCAGGCGGTTTCGGTAGATATATCGAAGGTGTTTATAAAATAGCTAAATAACCAATAACGACAGTAAAGAAAGAAGAAAAGCCTCTGAAATATCCTCAGAAAGAGCAAGTTCAAAGACCCGCGTGACAATTCGTATTTTTTTTAATATGACCTAATTAATGGTTAAAGCTGTTAACATCGCCCGTTGCGTCGTCCGGAATATCGGCAACAATAAAGAAGTAACAAGTGTATTCCCTTTTCCCAGGATTTAAGACACTAGGGCCTGATTCACAATCGCCGAGTAAGTGAATAGCTTATACGGATTTTCTGTCGCTGCTTACTGTATACTGAGCGACAGAGACAAAACTTGCCAGTAAGCTATCTAACGCTTATCAGTAGATTGTGAAACAGGTCCTAAGTCTTCTAATTTAGGTAAAATTGTACTACATAGAATATACTCGTATACTCGAAGGTTGTATTACAAAATAATCAAAATCAAATCAAAATCAAATTTTTTTTATTCAAAATTGGTATTTTTAAATACTCTTTTTGAACGTCGATACTACGTGATGCCTACCACCGGTTCGGGAACTAACCCAGCGAGAAGAGCCGGCAAGAAACTCGTCTGGGGCCATCTTTTACCAAAAAGATGGAAAATTATTCTTTTAAAATCAAAATTATTACAATGTTTACTTATGTCTATGTAACAAATAATAAGATAAGATAACGGCACACCTTATTTCCAAGGTGTGCCGTCTTGAATTCAAAAGTCATTAATTTTATAATACGCTTTAATAATTTTCTAATACTGCTATTTATAACTTATAGGCACCGCAAAACCCGTTAGCACTCCATACGAACTAGAAAGGTCACTAACTTTTTAAATATGTGAAAAAAATCTAAAAAAAACTACCGACCTAACTCGTTCTCGACAAGAAAAGAGTTTGATACCATTGCCTTTAGATTTATTAATTCAATTCAATAGGCTACTTGACCTTGTTTTTATTTATGTCCTAAACGTTTCATAATTGTTTCATTACATACAGAAAAATAATATAATATTATTTTGAAACCTAAAAGCCTACAAAAAAATATTTTAAAAATACACTTTTTAAAAACCGCCGATTCGCCATGTTGGTTGATAGATTATCTGTGCTGTGACGTCACACTAGTACTATTTGTAATCTGTGCTATAGTCCGTAGTAGTAAAATGGCGGTGTTACGTTCCGTTTGACGTTTTGACATAAATAACTTTTTAAGATGTCATGAACAATTTATTTACAGAAACGTTCCGTTTCACTACTACATATGTGTTTAGTATGTTTGTGTCGTCACATCCTTGCTAGAAGTTACTTCGAGGTCTTTTCATCAGTAGAAATTAAAAAACAAAAATGTATATATTTAAATCAACTTTACTTATCAATCTTAAATATGAGTTGTATTATATGAGTATGAGTAAATTAAATATGAGTCAAGTAGCCCATTGTTTCGAATTTAGTGGACAAGATTTGATAGCTATAAATACCTAATGATTATAAAAATAAATTACAATCGTAATGATAAGTTAGAGGTTTTTAGGAGGTAGTTTAAATTAGACTTGGCTACTATGAGGTATCATATTTTTATGTATTCATTATTATTTTTGGGTCGTCTGATGGTCGATGTCCACAGTCGCTAGTCGTTCAGTGTCGTTCGGGGACACCCGCAAGCCGTTTTTATTTAAGGTATGTCTCAGTCCAGCTGGTCCGGTTGTACCGAAACATGACATTTCCCATGGCAAATTTAGCTAAAGAATTTATTAAAAAAATAATTTAAGCACCCGAATTGTCAAACAGTGTGCGAGTCGATGATGATGAATCATAGCTAAGAATACTCTCGATTATGTCAGCTTTCAAACAAAAACCTAGATCAAAATCGGTTCATCCGTTTGGGGGCTACGATGCCACGGACACACAGACGTACACGCGCACACACCCGCGCATACACACGCAGACATACAGACACACACAGCATACAGACACACAGACACGTCAAACTTATAACACCCCTCTGTTTTCGTCGGGGGTTATAAAGACCTGGGGCCTTACTCCCGAAACTGATACGATACTGAAGATTTCGATTTACGAGTCGATTCCGATGTCGATTTTGATTGTTTCGATCCTGATAATGAGTACTCCTGAACAAAATCGAGTCGAAATTAATCGCGTTGAGATCGTGTCTTATCAGCGTCGTAAGCTGTATCCGGTTGCTGACGTCACGTCCACAGAGTAAACAGCTGCGTGCCTTAGTCTATGGCGAACATTAATAAAAATATGGAAAAATTATATATTTTCCACTTTAAAAAACATTTTGTGTACGTTTATTCAAATGATTCAGCCTCAATCTCATGCAATAGTAGGTTTTTAAAGGTTATTTTTCTAAAAAAAACTGTGACTGTAAAAAGTTTCGAAATTCCTGTTTAAAATCTTTGACATTCTGTCAAATGTCAAAATCATATTTTGATTTGTTTTATCAGCAAAACTCAAGTGTTGTGCACAAAACATATTCAATAACTACAATAACTGGCTATAAATAGGTAATTGGTAGTATTGTAAAAAGGTAGTTAATTGTTAATTTTGGTGAAAATATAAGTGGTATATTTAATGTAAATGATACAATAACAAATTCGTGTTTAGTGTTTACATTTAGAAAACCCGAGCATAGTAACAATATCAACATACGACTTTTTATAACTATTTATTGACTTTGTTTATTCAAAGACAGATTTAGACAAACGAAGTCTTCATATGGTACTTTAATATAGATCATATTATGTAGACTTCATTTGTCCATCAGTCTTAAGTGAAAATATAATACATGAATTAGCGGCGAAATGTGTAAACAAATGCGTAAAAGTTTTAAATAACTTTACACATAACGGTGATATAATTTCAGTGAGTCGGTTTCTTCATATGATTACATAAAGCTGCGACTCATTCGTCAAATAAATCATTTTTAAGACGATAATTGTATCGCAATTCCTCACAATCGATGTCCAATGCGTTGAAGTTGGTGAATGTTTGTAAATTTTGCATTTCCCGATTGCGTATTCAATAACATTAAATAATGCTGCAATACTAAAATAAAAATCACGTAATTTAATTAAAATACACTAAAACGAGCAAACTCGATACTGTAAATGAGACCTCTTTAGCTATCGTGTAATTTGACGTTTGTTTTCGATCCTGCCATTCGATTCTCAGTCGATTGATTTCGTCGGGAGTACCAAAAGTTACGATCTAACGAACTTCTCGATCCAGTTTAGTTACAAATTGAGCCACCGCACGACCGTGCGCTAGTGTAGGTGTCGGGAGTATCAAAAGCTATTGAGATCGAATTGATTCGATTCTCGATTGTGTCGGGAGTAAGGGGGCTGACTACAGACTGTTCAAAGTAATTTTCCAAGTTAAAATAAATCTGAACGGACTGTAATGCTTTTGTGCGGCATAGTTAAGTTTTTTAAATAAGCGTGTAGTCGTGTAATTGTACTAAAAAATATTTTATTCAGAATATCATCTTTTATGTTCATTGAATACCTATTTTGAATCTCTAAATGTAATAAATTCAACAAATGGCTTATAACTTACAAGCATTTCCCCGCGGCTTCGCCAACGTGAAATTGGTTTTTAAACGATATCCTTATAATAATTTTAAAAAAACTTTCATATATAACCCTCTTAGGGGTTGAATATTAGAAAATGGTGAAATACGTAAACTCATTATTTTTCCGTACTCAATTCAAACGAAATTTCATGCAAATGTTATGGTCCAAGGAATAAAAAGATTTTTTTCAAACTTTTCCCCTATTTCACCACCTTGGGGGTTTAATTTTGAAAAATCCTACCTTAGTGGATGCCTTCGTCATATGAGGGATACGTGTGCGAAATTTCAACTTTCTAGCATTAAGAATTTGGCCTGTGCGTTGATACATCAGCTAATCATCTTTACCATATCAACAAGGTCTCCAAAATAGTACGCTTGGTCACCGGGTGGGGGTTTAGGTTTTTGTCACGTAGTCAACATCTAGGGAAATCTTCTGGCGCGAGGGCAAAAGGAGTATGACGCGGTGACATGGCCAGCAGGAACAATTTTTTTTTTCTATTTCATCATCTCTTATCTTTGATAGATTGGAATTATATATTATATTTATTAATTTTTCCAGTGTAATAAGGGTAAAAGATGACACAGCCATACTCTTTGCTAAGCTGTACTACAGATGTCACCGTGGGGCTAAAAAAATGGGTCAAAAGTGGTCACGTAGTGTGGGTACGTTCCCTAACCACATGCCCTAGATAAGGAAGGATGAGTTTACTATAAAATTATTTCAAAAACTTTACACAATTATCCGTTTTGGTGGGTACACCGAATAATGTAAGTAAACATTTTAATAATTTTAAAAGCATCCGAATTTCGACATTAATCATTATAAAAATACTTACGTTTGCTTTAATATACTTGTGAGTTCCGTATTTTGGGTCCGTAAGACGAGCCGGTGGTATCAAATTCAGCTTCGAATCCCAGGGACTTTTGAAAGGATTTTTCAGGTAGGAAACCGCGATGTAGACCACCGCTAGGGCCGTACGAACTGTAGTCAAAAAGTTCGCTATTATAAACCGTTTTGCGATCGTCACAAAATTTACCATTTTCGACTTTTTGTACGCACAACCACTCATGTCGGAGATCAACGGCTGACTGTCTGTGTGTCTGACAATTTAATGAATACTTCGAGTTACGATTTACGACATCTCTCGATCTCACATAATATGTAATATATAAATATATATACAATTATATATTGTATTATTTTAGTTAATATTTAATTAATACATGTGTATTATGTACCTTGTCCTAATGACATGAAATAAGTAATTATAACGGTAAACGTTACAGAAATTTCCCACGTTCATCGCGTGGAATTTTACTAAATAATTTGAACACGGTACTCTCAGATTAAATGAATATAGCGTACTACTACGTACTAAACGTACTATATATTGTACATATTATGTAATTATATAGCGTGTTCAAGAAAAGGTACTTAATTCCTACGGCGCGGCGTCCCCGTCCAATATTAGGCCTCTCCATATTGTGTGTATTCACGAAAAGTGAACACCGCAATAGTTACTTATCTATTTGAAATTTTAAAAAAATATAACTTAATTTTTTATTACTATTATACTAAGCGTTTACTGATTTTTATTTAATAGTTTTTATCTTAGTTAGGGGTGGAGTTTCATTAATTGAGTAAAACTTAATTTCAGTAAGCGGTTTTTCATTAAGAATGTTATAATTTTTTGTTTCATGAAACAGAGAATTGTAGAATATTATTTTAGAAAGTAACACCTTAACTGTTCTGCCTCTACAGAAAATAGAAAGTGAATTTTCGACTTTTCTCGAGCTTGACATAGGCAATGAGTTAGCTGGTAAATAAATGTTTAGTAACTTTAGATAGGTAGGTATGTAAATTATCTTTGAAATATTGTGTGGAATTCGTGATATTCCTCCACTTATTAATCTAAAATCGTATTTCCCCCTTTTGTTAAAGCTTAATAGACGCAGTAATCCAAATAACGACTGTTTTTTTAATTGCATAAATGTATAGTAAGTACTCTTAAATATGAACTTCTTCTCAGAAGAAACAGTACAGGTACTAAAAATACAGGTACTAAAAATCTATATTTTGAATTTTCATTGGTTACGATTTGTTTACGAAATTTCACATGTCTCGTGAAAAGTCGTACCAAACTGTGACGTCACTATTCGGTAAAAGTGTACGATATATAAGGCCGCAGGAAGATATTTGTAAATATCTCCGAAATTTGTGTGTTTAAGTTCATACTGACTACTTATGATGAATGTTTTTGTATATTATGTAGGTTTTTTTAATAATTTAGTAAAAAACCGGTTGTCTGTAAAGTCGGTTTACTGACGATAGTTGAACGTCATAAGAAAATACTGATGGATCGCTCACTCTCTAGGAGAGAGACATTCTGAGATAAGAGTCTTGCATATATTAGTTGGGACTCGGGACTCGGAATCTACCTTTTCGATAAGGTGGCACGGGCCATTATTTTGACCGCCATTGAGATATAACGTATAGGTGTAATGAGTATTATGTACTGGCTGGCTTAGAATTTTTAAATGACATTAACCAGAAAACGAGCAGACGGATCGCCTGATGGTAAGCGATCACCGCCGCCCATGGACACTCGCAACACCGGATTTACATTTGTAACTCCACTGGAGTTGCGCACTTGCGTTTCACGCCGGTTTTCTGTAAGGCTGTGGTATTTATCCGGTCGAATGGGCCGGCATTCTTACCGAAGCATGGCTCTCCCCCACAGTTACGAGAAATAGAATGTCGTAAAAATATTATTGTCATGTGACAGTCAAAATTAATCGAACGTTACAACATGTCTATGTATTATCTATGTACAAAATTTTAGGCATAAGGCGAGTTAGGCCATATAATATTTAGATGTACCGTGTACAGCGAAGCAGTTCTTAAACGAATTAGGCACAACGCGAGATTTCAGGTATTTAAAGTATCACATAAAATATTGTGTGCAGCGTTTTGCATGCGACATTTTGTTTATACACATGATAAATCCAATTTGTAGGTTATTTTATTAACAACGGCGTATACCTACTGGCAATTATCTAATGACCACGTTTTTATGCTTCACTGATAAGAATATTTATTACGATGTTCATATTAGGTACACTACACTATATTATGAGTTCTGCGCGTAACAGCTATTAGTAAAAAAAATTACTAGCTCTATTCGCTCTTGTCCGGTTTTTGAAAGTGTCAAGACTGGGACTGTATGATCCGGAATCTGGCGGCCCCGGGAAAATTCAGAGCACTGAAAATAGAACTGCGCTAATACAATAAAGCTGAACATCGAAGTGTCGACTGTCGAGTGTCGAGCTGTCGTATCCCTATGACATTGACATTTGACTCGACACTTGGGTGTTCGATTTTCAGCTCTATTGTATTTCCGGATTCCGGACAATATGGAGTATATTAACACCTTCAAAAACCGGCCTTAACACTTTCAAAAACCGGACAAGAGCGAGTCCACTTTTAGCATTTCATCCGCATTTGACAGCGGCGTAAATGTGATGTTATCGAATGGTAGGTATTAGGTAATTGTATGAAAAACTGTCAAATTCATAACAGCGCCCATACAAGTTTTCATTCAAGACCCACTGTCAAATGTTCTTGCTAGGACCCCAGGAATCGAGTCTCGCAGTTTTTGTCGAGCCTGAAAATAACAGAGATGTTTGTATGGAGAAGCTATTATTTTAACATAAATATAATTTTGAATAAAGAATTAAGGGTCGTAATAAAATATAATATGTTTTGGATAGCTTGATTATATTGTATGTATTTATAGTGTATGTATATTTGTTTATTACGTAACTAAAGTTGATACTGTACTTTGTTGGCTGATCCCATCAATTATCCAGGAAACCTTCGGTAATATATACTAGCCACTAGATTTTGCACACGCTTACCTAATTTTGATTATCTTACAGGGCGTCAACTTCTAATTTTTGAGCTCCTTTTCAACAATTTTGAGAGAGAAAGTTCGTAGTTCGTGCCGCTAGCTAGCTGAAGTACCGGTGAAGTTAGAAATTTGAACTTTGGACTCCATACAATGTGATAATAAAGTAAGATAAAAAAAAAAACAAAGATTAAATTATTCTAATTGTATAAAAATTATTGTTATCTATTATGATACATGATATTACTACGTAGATTAACCTACCGACACCACACGTAGTAATCTTTTATCAGCAAATCTGAGCCGCAGCAAATCTGAGACGTATAATATGTACATTGTACAGTAATACAGACTTAAAATAACCCCCGATTGTCGAGCAGTGAACAAGCTGATAATGATGAATTATAGCTAAGAAACATCTCGATTACGTCTGCTTTCAAACAAAAAAATCGCATCTAAATCGGACCTTTCGCTTAGGATCTACGATGCCTCGGACACACACACACACACACTACACAGACAGACACGTCAAACTTATAACAACCCTCCTTTTGTGTCCGGGGTTAATAAATAAAACTTTATTCCCATTTCATAAAAAAAATATTATGTCATAGAAGATACAAATTACAACTTATGTTGCATCAAAAATTCTTTGATAATATCGTTTACTTTATCTGGGTCTTCCTGCTGCATGAAATGTCCGCAGTCCTCCACCACAGCAAACTCTATGTGTTTGTATGACCTCTTCATTGCCCCGTGAAGACTCAGACTGAGAGCGGGATCCTTAGCCGCGGCGGCGACGAGAAATGGCACGCTCTCGTCGTGCCAAGCCTCCGGCAAACCGTAGTTGAAGTTGGCACGGTAGTAATTCAACGGCGGGGTGAAGGCATCTGAAAAATGTTACAAGTGTAGCACTAGAAAATTTACATATTATGTACCACAGTCAACTTAGGGTCAATTAACAGCCACCGTGGTCCAGTGATTTAGAGCTTGGCTCTCGACTCGGAGTTCGTGGGTTCGATTCCCGCATTGGAACTACAAAAAATGGTGTTTCCAAGTTTGGTTAGGACAATGCAGGCCTATCAGCTGATTGTCTGACAAGAAAGATGATCCATGCGTCGGATGGGCATGTAAAAAGTCGGACCTGCGCCTGATCTCTCGCCCGTCGTGTCGGTTATCCGATCAACATTCATTCAACATCCATTGATTTGAACATTACAACCTTTTGCTGACTCGGTTGGATTCGAACCCGCCACTTCCGGCTTGAGCACCAACGCCCGTTGGTACAAAATATCCTCGTGAAATAAATGAAAAACAAATTGCATTAGTCGTTTACAGACGCCCATCATCCAGAAGGAATATGTATGAATATGTGACTTACGTAGTTGAGTTAAGAGTCAGAGAGATATCGCTATGTAAAATTTTTGAATTTCGCTAGTATGAATTGACGTTCAGTGTAACGAGTTATTGAAATAAAACCGAATAGGTAATAAAATTATCCTATGGTGAAAATATACATCAAACTACTGATATTTTATCACTAAACATTATGTAAAACCAATTTAACCAACAATAAACTTAATAAAATATGTATGATTTTATAAAATATAAAAAATTAAATAATCAATTCATTTTAAAATAGTCAAAGTACCAAAGTTAACAACAAGCATTGTAGGATTTGACATGTTTAGTGTGATTTGATAGTTGACAGGTGACAGGTGATAAGAATGTGACGTCATGACAACACAATTTAGCGTTTTGGCGGCTTTATTAATTACTTAAAATTTTTTGCTGATTTGCAAGGAAAAGAAAGAAATTCACAAGGAATATTGCAAATCAATATAATCAAATAATCCAGATTGCAAATGTATATTTATTTTTATAAATAAAATATATAGGTACATATTATACATATATTTATATGTTATTTTGTACAATGTGACGTATTTTTCAAAATCTTTCCAAATACCCTATTATGGTATGATATCGGTAATATAAACAATGTAAATAATAGCGAGTACCTAGTTGATATTGGTCTCAGTTCTTTACATTTATTATACGTATATAAATTAGTAGTTAACAGGAGGTACACAGTACTACTACACACACAGAACATGATTGCTTATCGCAAAAAATAGTAGACACGTAAAAACTCGCATACCTACAGATTATGTGATATCCGTCAAGGCTGCGTTGATGTCATAGCAGGTATGGTTCAGACTTTAGTCTTGTACTATTATGTATTCTGTGCTTTAGTCACGACTCACGAGACTTAAATAAGCCGTACACGCTGCGGTCAACCGGGGAGTTTTCCTGCGCATGTCAGCCGAAAGTCGGTAGCGTGTATGAGGACGTTCCGGTGGAATGGTGCGGACGGTTTTTGCGATGGTATCGAGTTAACACGATGACGTTTTTAAGCCGTTTTTGTCCAACAACTCACTCGAAATTGATTTTCGATGCGCAGTCGCCTGCGCAGATTCAAAAAACTGCGCAGCAGGGCAACCGCGCTATTGTTTACCGTTAGGACCGTGTAGACATTAGGGATGTGAACCTAGTATTTGTGTAAATATAAATAATTTTAGCATTTATTCGACCATCGATTTTGCTTGTGCGCTCGCACTAGTTGCTTTGACGTTTGTGGTATATGGGTATGTCTTTGATCACCAAGCCCACCATAATTATTAAAAGAAGTAAGTCGACATACTTCGAAGTTTGCTAATGTGGCTTGAACGCAAGGTTGGTGGCATGAGGGGTGCCACTTCTTTATTTAAGGTTCTTGATAATGCATTTGAAAGACGATACCATTTAATGAACATGCGATTGGATAACAGAAAGGCATTTCTTTTTATGCGATCGCTTAAATTTTCGCGTCAGGATACAGTTCGAGCATTTGACGTATCAAATTCGTTAGTAATATCTAACAATGCTATATGAATTAATTTTTATCATTCTCAACAATTTAACACACCAAAACAAGAAACGTTTCAGAAACGTGCGAGAAAAGTACCATCGTATCAGCTTTATGTTTTGACAGCGTTTGCGCTTGGGCTGCGGTGCGGCTGCGTTCCAATTATCTGTCAAAACGTTAGCGCGATACCGAATCATTCAAAAAGTCGAGTAGCGTTCACGTTTCGTTTGCGGTTAAACTGAAAAAACTTAGCGCGATTGTCCTGGTCTATTCTCACACACGTTGCGCGGTGCGGTCTATAGTCTACCTGTGCAGGCATGCCTGCTAATTATTATAAATTCAAAAATGTATATATATATTCAAATCATACATTCCAAATAATTACTAATCATTTATTACCTAGTAATTATTCGGAAAATCTTAAAAAATCATTCGATATTCGTCTTCTAGATAAATAAGCCAAACTATTCATCCTTTGCAATATTAAGGATAAATAGTTTGGTTTATTTATTTTTAACCTTAGGAGAGCTTACGACTGTAAAAATTTCACTCGTACATAGTATTTCACACATACAAGAATTTCTCTTACCCTTTTTACTGTAGTAGTATAGAAAGCAGTCGATATCTTCCATTTCCACCCCTTTCTTGTCTCTAAACATCATGATGTCTGTGAAAAATCTTAAGTCGCCCATCTTCAGAATGGCCTCAGGCACCCATGGGACTCGAAACATGAAGACATACCTAAGAAATTAAAATTGATAATAACTATATTTTTTTCCTTTTGGCTTCGCCGTAGTCGGGTAAAAAGGGAATGGAATATACCTACAGAATAAAATATTTTTTTAGCTGCATGTGAAAATAATTGAATTGAAATTAATCCTAATGAGAAATTTTATTAGCCAATCAAACTTTACTTAGTGGTCAACACTCAAGACGAAGAACCAATCGAAATTGTATCCGTGGCGCAAATTTTACTTGTAATAAATAAATGTTCGCAAGTTTTGATGATCTACGTACAGAGACATCCAAAACTGCTCCGATGAGTTCCATATTCTGTCGAACCAAGCTTCTATAGAGGCACTTGCGAAAATAATCACGGCGTCACACACTTCGGGGTGCGTGTCTCTAAACCTGCTGGCGACTAAACCGCCCCAATCGTGCGCTACGATAGTACACTTCTTCACACCTGAAATAGTACATAATATTATACAAGGTAAAAAAACTCATGAAAGACTGCTAGGTTTAGTGTCTTCCTGGTCTTTTATGTGGTCTATAATGAAGAATATTATTATCTATCAAAGCGAAGCTGGGAGAAAAAGCGGGAAAAAAACAAATCCGATTTACATAAACCACCATCACCATAAGATTTATTTACTCTAAAACTAAGAGTTTAAGGCCTCTGTTTAAATGAGACGCTCACTTACGAGTAGTTACTTCAAAAGTTTTATTATAACAATCTGAATTGTTTTGAACTAGATGTTTGCCGTGACTTCGTGCGCGCTAAAAGGAAATTGGCGGGAAACGAATATTTTCCGCGATAAAAAGTAGCCTATTTCCTTCCCCGTGTTCTAATCTGTGTCAAATAACAAATTTCATCAAAATCGGTCCAGTACTTTTGGAGCCTTTTCAATGCGAACATACAAACAAACCATTCCTCTTTATAATATTAGTATAGACTAGTATTATAATAGGAGAAGAGTGTAATTCTCGACATACCCAATTGACGAATGAAGTCTCTTACGTCCTCAACCAAGATCTCCATTTTATAGGAAGATAAACCTTCAGGTTTTTCTGACTCTCCATAGCCCCTCATGTCGACAGCAATGCATCTAATAAATGTACTATTTTTTTCGGAACGTTTTAAGTTAAGATCCTTAAGATAAGACACACAATTTTTTTTTGAGAAATGTGACGATACATTTTGTTATGTCATATATGTTATAGTATGTGTGTTAATTCAGAGCTTATGAGGTAGTAGACCATACCGAATTTCATAAAAATCCGTGCAGTAGTTTTTACATGAAAGAGTAAAAAAAGATCCATCCTACCCGATGGTAGGATGGTAGGACCTCACAAACTTTCACATTTATAATAGTAGTAGGATTAAAATCGGTCTCGCCTTAGCATTTTTCTCTATTCCTTATAGTTTCGGATTTCGTCTAACAAGCAACATGGCCGCTTGAAAATTTTTATATTCAATATCCGTAATAATTTCTGTCGCACCTAAGTATCATTATAATTTTATTTCCTGGTACAAAACGTTTTGAAGTGCAACAATGAAAGTACTATAGTAGAAAGCAGTGGGGAAGGCTGGTTCTCGATGGAGAACTTAGATTACTTAACCAAGATTAGGGCTTCCCTATGATGCATAGGGAAGCTCTAATCTGTATAATAAGTAGGGATGGAGTTATTGGAACCCCCGCCAATGGACGAAAGTAAGTAGTAGTAAGTAGTAAATTTACTAATGAAATGTTCAAGTAGCCTATGCACTGACCTACGCTAAACACTTATCTTAAAGAATACCCCCTTACTAATAAAAATATTTTCACAACGGATAACTTTAACAACGTTATCCGTTGATTAGGGGATTTGGATGACGGTCTTCAAAAGGTAAGTGGTAAGTGAAGCTGATAGGAAAGGAGTTATTGGAACCCCGCGCCACTGGAAGAAAGTAAGTAGTAGTAAGTAGTTGTACAATGAAATGTTAAAGTAGCCTATCCACTGACCTACGCTAAACACTTATCTTAAAGAATACCCCCATACTAATAAAAATATTTACACAACGGATAACTTAAGCAACGTTGCTATCTTTTTCTATCATGCGACATTTCCAGCGTATCAGACAAAGACAGCAACGTTGTTTAAGTTATCCGTTGTTTAAATAGTTTTATTAGTAAGGGGATTTGGATGAGGGTCTTCAAAAGGTAAGTGGTAAGTGAAGCTGATAGGAAAGGAGTTATTGGAACCCCGCGCCACTGGAAGAAAGTAAGTAGTAGTAAGTAGTTTTACAATGAAATGTTAAAGTAGCCTATCCACTGACCTACGCTAAACACTTATCTTAAAGAATACCCCCTTACTAATAAAAATATTTACACAACGGATAACTTAAGCAACGTTGCTATCTTTTTCTATCATGCGACATTTCCAGCGTATCAGACAAAGACAGCAACGTTGTTTAAGTTATCCGTTGTTTAAATAGTTTTATTAGTAAGGGGATTTGGATGAGGGTCTTCAAAAGGTAAGTGGTAAGTGAAGCTGATAGGAATGGAGTTATTGGAACCCCGCGCCACTGGAAGAAAGTAAGTAGTAGTAAGTAGTAAATTTACAATGAAATGTTAAAGAAGCCTATCCACTGACCTACGCTAAACACTTATCTTAAAGAATACCCCCTTACTAATAAAAATATTTACACAACGGATAACTTAAACAACGTTGCTATCTTTTTCTATCATGCGACATTTCCAACGTATCAGACAAAGACAGCAACGTTGTTAAAGTTATCAGTTGTGTAAATAGTTTTATTAGTAAGGGGATATAACAATAAATAATACCCACCTGTAATCCTCGTTGAAGTGAACGATTTGGTGCCGCCACGAGTACCACAACTCTGGGAATCCGTGGATGAACAACAGCACGGGTTGGGAAGGATTCCCGCTTTCGACATAGTGTAACTTTACGTTCTGAAAGTTTAAAAGAAAACATAAGGCCCCCACAGACAAGAGGCCGATCGTTTCAGTTAGATCTGACGTCAGTTCGGCCTGAACGGATTCGAGCACATACACGGAAAAATCGCATCCGACCGAACTGACGTCGGTTCGGCCCTTAGATTAATAACGCCTAGTCTTCAAACAACCGCATCGTACAAAGTGAACCAAGAAACAGATAGATGTAGGCGTAAGCATTACATACCGACACGCACACAAACAAAACTTTAAAGTTGTGGAGTGTACACAGTTTGAAGGGACAATTGGTGCTCTTAAAATTGGAATTATTGTACATATTTGTTTATATCTTGGTATCGTGAGATGTTAAAATATAACTTACTAGCTGTTGCTCGCGGCTCCGCCCGCGTAAGTATAGTATCCCTCGGGAACACTACTTTTTCGGGATAAAAAGTAGCCTATGTTTTAATCCAGAGTCTAAACTACTACCATACCGAATTTCATCGAAATACGTTCAGTAGTTTTTGCGTGAAAGCGTAACAAATATCCACGCTTTCACATTTATAATATTAGTAAGGATATTTCATTTTAAACCATCTAAACACGATTTGTGAACATGATTTATATTAAACTGGTATTGAGGAATATAGTAAGGATTATCTTAGTACTGGCAATAATTTAAATTGATAGTTAAAAAAATCAGAAAATATTTAAAAAGTTGCAACTATTACTTAGCCATGAAAATTTTGAAATAAATTTATTATTACTAGTAACACTTTCACAATTCACAATAGGGCAGCAAGATGGCGACATAATATGATTTTATTTTAAAATATATTAATTATTTGACTTTTATATTTTAATATTAAATATACAAGCCAAATTGTTCGGACATAACATGTCATATGTAAGTATGAAATGTTATGTCCGAGCTTGACCTTAGTATTAGCTAGACCTTGAGTATTAGCTCTTGACCTGACGGGTCATTCCAACAAACTGAGCCGATATGGCTCGGTATGATTTGCTTCACTTTTCATGCGCGTACCCGGTTTCTAGGTGTTTTAATCTAAGGTTCGGCCTGAACGGATTCGAGCACATACACGAAAAATTGCCGCGAGCTTCGGTCATGTTTTTAGGGTTCCGTAATACTTAAGGAACCCTTATAGTTTCGCTCTGCCCGTTCGTCTGTCTGTCTGTCCGCCGCTCTCCTAGCTGCTGTAATAACTTTATGACAATAACTTTTGAAGTAATTCAAAGAAAACATATTGCGCGTTGATAGTTACGGAACCCTCCTTAGACATGTCATGACATGCTCTTGGTTAGTGTAGGCTATTATTTTATTTATTTATTTTATTTTGCTGCAACTGTAGTCACGCTATTGACGAAACCGAATTATTATGTCATACATTTTTCCAGTAATATGTTATAGAAGTCATATCTCATTTTTATAGTAATATAGTCTTTAGATTTTATCAACCATAGTGGCTCTAATGTTTTAAATACTTCAATGGACTTAAATAAATATTCTTTGGACCACCATTTTTAGGGTTCCGTACGCAAAGGGTAAAAACGGAACCATATTACTGAGACTTTGATGTTCGTCCCTCTGTCGCCAGGCTGTATCTTCTTATACCGTGACAGCTCGACAGTTGAAATTTTCACAAATGATGTAGTTAGGTATTTCTATTGCCGTTATAACAACAAATACTAAAAACAGAACAAAATAAAAATTTGAGGCTCACTACAACAAACGTGCCCTGCAACCAAACCCCTCTTGCCGACTCGCACTTGACCGGTTTTATTTTACACTCGAATTTTATTACCGTTCAGTCCAATTTTATTACTGTTCAGCCCATCCGTTCAGGTCAGAATTAATGTTGCCAACTTAGATCTTGTACAAAGTTTTACTACTAAATTTAGTATTTTATTCCCTCTTTAGTAGGAATTTAGTTGTTTGTAGTAAATAGTTAGACAGTAATCATAATACAGGGTGGGCCAAGACTTCGTTAACATTTTAACCTAACATCCCGCGCTAATAAAAGCCGCGCGGGGAGCGGGGAGGGAACTTACCACTAGCTCGCTTCTCGGAAATTTAGTCGCAATGGATCGCTTCACGGGGCCGCAGCGCGCTTATTGTGTGAAACAATTTTATCTAAACAACAGTTCGCTCATTACTGTGAGACGCTTATTTCGCGTTGAATACGATTTACACGATTTAAATAAGTGTCCGAGTGCTCCATTAATAAAGAAATGGGTTAAGAAGTTCGACGAGACGGGATCTACACTAAACGTGAAGCAAACCGGCGGCCCACGGACTTCTCGGAGCGAAGAGAACGTGCAGCGAGTTTCCGCATCAGTTCGACGTGATCCACATTTATCGACGCGCAAACGTTCGGCTGAATTAGGATTATCCCGTACATCATTGCGCCGTATTTTGAAATTAGATTGTCATTAGATAGCCATTTGTCACACATCTAACGAGTCCCTGCCGGTGGTCAAAGAAATGTTTCCGGAAAAGCTGATTTCCAGACGAGGCGACATCCCATGGCCACCCAGGAGTCCAGATTTAACCCCAGCAGACTTCTTTTTATGGGGTTATTTGAAGAGTCGTGTTTACATCCATAAACCAAAAACACTAGGTGAATTAAAGGAAAAAATTAGCGAAGAAATGTCGGCGATCTCGCGGTCTCTTTGTCGACGAGTATTCGAAAATTTCGGTGCTCGCTTAGAAGAGTGCAAAAATCGAAACGGCGGTCATTTAGATGATGTTATTTTTAAAAAATAAATTCCAAATCATTAACTTTCTTATCAATAAACAATTTTAAAAATATGTCAAATGGTTTTTTTTATATGATTTTTTAAATTGTTAACTAATTCATGGCCCACCCTGATTATGCAAAATGGCCTGCTACTATGTGCTATTACGACACCTTATCATAATAGCACATAGTAGCACGCGTCCGTAAGTCGCTTAAAACTACCGATTTAATTTTTATACACGTAATATTTCCTACTATATTTTTTTATTTAACTGTTAAATTATCATATTTTCAATTTAATATTAAAACTGAAAATGCAGTGGTTTTTTGTGTTCACACATTTGACAATAGTGTGGATTCGTGCGTTCTAGCTCTGCGATCTATTCTTGATCCCCCACCCTGCCTTGCCCTCTCCCACGTGCTCTATCAACGTTCCAGCGGTTACGCCGGCTAAAAAAAAGAAGTTTGGTGTCAAAATGGGGGTTTTCGACCATGCCCGATCGATTGCTCTAATCCGTTTTTCAATATCTCTAACGGTTACAAAGATAGACTTTTGCAATTACTAGACTCATTAGGCTATATTCATTACTAATTACCTCATGCAGTGGTAGATAATTGACGGTGATAAGCTAAGGGTCATTAGTGGTTCAGTGAAACAACAATGGTATTATAAGTGAGTCATTTTATTGATAAAATAACATAATTTCAAATCGTTGTTTTGTTTACGTTTACTAAAAGCTACTAAAAGAGATAGAGACAGATAACTATATACTTAGGAATCCCTAGTAGTGTGGATTCATGCGTTCTGGCTCACTATTCTGGATCCCCCGCCCTCTCCCCTTGCCCTCTCCCACGTGCTCTATCAACGGTTCGAGCGGTGACGCCGGCTAAAAAAAAGTGCTAATCCGTTTTTCAATATCTCTAACGGTTACATAGATAGCCTTTTGCATTTACTTGACTCTTTAGGCTATATTCATTACTAATTACCTCATGCAGTGGTAGATAATTGACGGTGATGAGCTAAGGGTCATTAGTGGTTCAGTAAAACAAAAATGGTATTATAAGTGAGTCATTCTATTGATAAAATAACACAATTTCAAATCATTGTTTTGTTATGAAACGAACCAGGAAACGAGCAGATGGATCGTCTAATGTTAAGCGATTTCCGTCGCTCATGGACACTCGCAACACCCTACTCTGGTGTTGTAACCTGCGTTCCCAGTCATAAAAATCCCCAACCCCTCTTGGACCTACGGTAAATCCGCACTCACACAGCGATACACAACGCAAGCGTTATTTCATACCGGTTTTCTGTGTGGCCGTGGTATTTACCCGATCGAGCCGGCCCATTCATGCTGAAGCGTAATCCATGACCAGGAACAACGAAAAACTTTTTGTTCCTTCGGCGGGATTCGAACCCGCGGCCCCCGGCTTGGGCACCAACACGATCAATCAACTGAGCCACAGATGTCGTCATTACACTTTTGTTTATACACCTGTACCCTAAAGTGTATCTACCTAGATAACAATGAAAATGTTTAGAAAATGAAAAACGGCTTAATGTAGAAAGTTGCCAATACTTTTATTGTTTTTCGAAGTAATCTCCGTTCCTCTCTACACATCGTCGCATTCGATGGAACCACTGAAAAAAGCAGTGGTCCCATTCTTCCTTAGGGGTCTCTTCTATGGCATTTTCGTACGTTTTCACCGCATCTTCAGGGCTCTTAAAGCGAATACCTCGAATTTTATCTTTAGTTCTTGGGAATAAATGAAAGTCGCAGGGTGCCAGGTCAGGACTGTATAGTGGATGCCTAATTATCTCGACCCCCGGCATAGTCAAATATTCAACAGTCCGTTTTGCGGAGTGCGCTGAAGCATCGTCGTGGTGAGGGAGGATCCTGCTTCGAGGGCGCTGCTGTCGAATTTTTTTCAAGACAACAGGCAAACAGCGATTGACATACCAGTCTGCAGTAACTGTAAATAGTGGCACGAGATGAGGCTTCATTAAGAAATGCTAATCGCAGCCTATCATAGCTTTGTTGTTGAGTAAGCCCACAACGAAAGTCATAATAAATCATTGACCGAAAATTTTCTCGCGTTAGGTTCATTTTCACGTATAATGGAGTTTTAGTTTGCCAACAATTCATAAAAACAAATGACAAATGACAAATGAATGAAATATACTACATTAGGTTATCAAAGAGTTCTAAAATTGAAATTCAAAATAGTTTTCATTAGCAATGTTTCTAACTGGCCAGTTCTAAACATTTTCAGTGTTACCCACGTATTAGGAAGCACTACACTGGTTTTTAAAAAGTGGATCTATAAGGAATAAAGGTGAACTTTTTTCAAAGTGTATCTAAGAGGAAAGTGTACCTACGAGGAATAATTCTTTAGCAGAATCTCATAAAATATCCAGTTTTAGAAGAAAATGAAATAGAAAATTTTTATATTTTAAAGCAAACCTCATGTATATTTGACGACCTCTGTAGCTCAATGGTCAATAGTTGCAAAGCGGAGGTCGTGGTTTGGATCCCGCCAAGGGAACATAAAAGTTTTCTATGTTCTTGGGTCGTGGATATGTATTCAATACTAGTATTAATTGCCCGAGACTTCGCCCGTGTGAAATTAGGTTTTAAACTTTCATCACCTATTTTACTCACCTAGGGACTGAATTTTAGAAAACGCTGAAATACCTAAGCTATGTAACTAATCGATGTGTAGGTCCTTACTGGCCCTACAGATACAAATGTATTATTATCGATAGGATTTTGTTGCCGAAATAATTTCTCATACGTATGGTGGTTTAATTACAAACGTCTGTGTGTAGTCTTTGGTTGCAATTGAAAATTCTTTTACGATAAATTTATTTTTGATATCTTTAAATCCTTGAAGGTCAACGATAACTGTATCGCTATTCATGATGTCTTATTTACAATATTGTTCAAATGCTTATATTCAAATATACAGTTGTTCAGTATGAGAAAATATGCAGCTGTCTGATTCGGAATCTCTTGGTCCCTTTCGATTTCAACTCCCACGACGATATCCTTTAACATTTCATGTTTTTACAACAGTCTGTAACATATATTTCTAAATTATTTAGTACTCATCACCGGCTTCGCTCGGTGACCGTGAATAAACTGTTGAAATCTTGAGAGTACAAAATGAATATAGTTACCGTGGTTAGTGGAGAATACTATTTATAACAACAAAACTTAGAGAATGTTAATTGTATTTCATCACGACTATTATCATTAGATTAATAGGGACACCAATTCCATTTCTAACTATCACTAGAAATTATTTCGGCAACAACATCCTATCGATAATAATACATTTGTATCTGTAGGGCCAGTAAGGACCTGCACATCGAAAAGTTTAATAAAGAAAAGTTCATTGACTGATGTATCAATGCACAAGCCAAACCTTTAAGACTAGAAATTTGAAATTTTGCACACGTATTTCTCGTATGGCGTAGGCAACCACTAAGGAAGGATTTTTCTAAATTAAACACTCAAGGGGGTAAAAATTTTATACCTGTATAAATCTTCTTATTCCTTGGACATATTTACATGATATTTCATATGAATTGAGAACGAAAAAAATAATTAGTTACGTATTTCAGCGTTTTCTAAAATTCAGTCCCTAGGTGAGTAAAATAGGTGATGAAAGATTAAAACCTAATTTCACACGGGCAAAATCTCGGGCAATTAATACTAGTATTGAATACATATCCACGACCCAAGAACATAGAAAACTTTTATGACGACCTCCGCTTTGCAACTATTGGCCACTGAGCTACAGAGGTCGTCAAATATACATGAGGTTTGCTTTAAAATATATACATTTTCTATTTCATTTTCTTCTAAAACTGGAGATTTTATGCGGTTCTGCTAAAGAATTATTCCTCGTAGGTACACTTTCCTCGTAGATACACTTTGAAAAAAAGTTCACCTTTATTCCTTTTAGATCCACTTTTTAAAAACCAGTGTAGTGCTTCCTAATACGTGGGTAACACTGAAAATGTTTAGAACTGGCCAGTTAGAAACATTGCTAATGAAAACTTTTTTTGAATTTCAATTTTAGAACTCTTTGGTAACCTAATGTAGTATATTGCATTCATTTGTCATTTGTCATTTGTTTTTATGAATTGGTGGCAAACCTAAAACTCTTGTTATACGTGAAAATGAACCTAATGCGAGAAAATTTTCGGTTAATGATTTATTATGACTTTCGTTGTGGGCTTACTCAACAACAAAGCTATGATAGGCTGCGATTAGCATTTCTTAATGAAGCCTCATCTCGTGATTACAGTTACTGCAGACTGGTATGTCAATCGCTGTTTGCCTGTTGTCTTGAAAAAATTCGACAGCAGCGCCCTCGAAGCAGGATCCTCCCTCACCACGACGATGCTTCAGCGCACTCCGCAAAACGGACTGTTGAATATTTGACTATGGCAGTTGTCGAGATAATGAGTCATCCACTATACAGTCCTGACCTGGCACCCTGCGACTTTCATTTATTCCCAAGAACTAAAGATAAAATTCGAGGTATTCGCTTTACGAGCCCTGAAGATGCGGTGAAAGCGTACGAAAATGCCATAGAAGAGACCCCTAAGGAAGAATGGGCCCACTGCTTTTTTCAGTGGTTCCATCGAATGCGACGATGTGTAGAGAGGAACGGAGATTACTTCGAAAAACAATAAAAGTATTGGCAACTTTCTACATTAAGCCGTTTTTCATTTTCTAAACATTTTCAGTGTTTCCTAGGTAGATACACTTTAGGGTACAGGTGTGTAAACAAAAGTGTAATGACGACCTCTGTGGCTCAGTTGATTGAGCATGTTGGTGCCCAAGCCGAGGGTCACGGGTTCGAATCCCACCGAAGGAATAAAAAGTTTTTCTGTGTTCCTGGTCATGGATTACGCTTCAGCATGAATAGGCCGGCTCGATCGGGTAAATACCACGGCCACACAGAAAACCGGTATGAAATAACGCTTACGTTGTGTATCGCTGTGTGAGTGCGGATTTACCGTAGGTCCAAGAGGGGTTGGGGATTTTTATGACTGGGAACGCAGGTTACAACACCAGAGTAGGGTGTTGCGAGTGTCCATGAGCGACGGAAATCGCTTAACATTAGACGATCCATCTGCTCGTTTCCTGGTTCGTTTCATAACAAAACAATGATTTGAAATTGTGTTATTTTATCAATAGAATGACTCACTTATAATACCATTTTTGTTTTACTGAACCACTAATGACCCTTAGCTTATCACCGTCAATTATCTACCACTGCATGAGGTAATTAGTAATGAATATAGCCTAAAGAGTCAAGTAAATGCAAAAGGCTATCTATGTAACCGTTAGAGATATTGAAAAACGGATTAGCACTTTTTTTTTTAGCCGGCGTCACCGCTCGAACCGTTAATAGAGCACGTGGGAGAGGGCAAGGGGAGAGGGCGGGGGATCCAGAATAGTGAGCCAGAACGCATGAATCCACACTACTAGGGATTCCTAAGTATATAGTTATCTGTCTCTATCTCTTTTAGTAGCTTTTAGTAGAAAATGACGCGAGTTTAGTAGTTTCGCAAAAACAGAGTTGGCAGCACCGGAACGAATCGCTTCAGTCTATATACGGCCGACTGATGCGATCTCGAAATTGCACACAGACGATACGATTTTGCATCCGTTCAGGCCGAACTGAAGGAAAACTGGACCGTGTATGGAACCCTTTAGAATAGAAGCGTTAAAACAAGCACTAGCCTGATTATTTCTAGTCACTCTCAATACCAAATATATTTAGTATTAAGGTAGAATTTGTTGTAAACTGAACAATAAAGAGGAAAGGTTTGTTTGTTTGTTTGCAACGAATAGGCTCCGAAACTATTGGACCAATATTGATGAAATTTGACACAGACTAGATCACGGGGAAGGAAATAGGCTACTTTTTATCGCGAAAAAATGTACGTTACCCGCCAATTTCCTTTAAGCGCGCACGAAGTCACGGCAAACATCTAGATTCTAGTGCAAAACAATTTAGATTGTTCTAATTAAACTTTTGAAGTAACTACTCGTGTGTGTCTCATTTAAACAGAGGCCTTAAACTCTTATCTTTACTACTACTTTTTACCGCGACAAAATGTAAGGTTGCCGCAGGATTGACTCTTGCGCGCACGAAGTCACGGCCCGCGGGCAACACCTAGCTGGAAACTAAATGGGTAGTTGGGTACATACTTACATTAGCTTTAATATATTTATGCGTTCCATATTTAGGTTCTTGCAGCCGACACGGTGGTTTCCTTTCGCTCAATTGGAAAGGATTTTTAAACGGATTCTTTATAAGGTTCCTCAAAAGAGATACTATGAAAAACACACAAGCAAATACCACTGTTAATATATTTGCTAAAATAAAACGTTTTATATACATTTTGTTGTTTTTAACCCAATAAAATGTATGCCGCAAATAATGTCAACTTATCAACTGATACTCGCGAGCGAACTCGAGCCGTCGAAGTCCTAGACGGTGGACCTACTAAAGATAAGACTCATGAATAAAATATCGTTATCATGAGTCTATCGAGCATAATATCTTTTATTTATCTATCTAGATTCTAGATAATTCGTAGATCAATAAAACGATGTAGCGCTGTTGCTACTTCATTACTTATCTATATTTGAAGTCTAAAATAAAATTATACTTATACATAACTAGCTTTTGCCTGCGGCTCCGCCCGCGTAAATACAGTATGCCGCGGGAACTGTACTTTTTTGGGATAATAAGTAGCCTGTCTTAATCCAAACCTTAAACTATTACCATACCGAATTTCATCGATATCAGTTCCGTAGTTTTTGCGTGCAAGAGTAATAAACATCCATCCATCCGTCCTCACAAACTTTCACATCTATAATAGTAGTAGGATAGTAGTTTGGCAGGAAAATCAAACCGACTAAAATAAATATTAAGGCTTCCATACAAAAAACGTTACTTTTGCCGTTTTGACGGAACCCCTCGTGCGCGAGTCCGACTCGCACGTGGCCGGTTTTCAAGATAGCTGCGCTAGCGGGCAAGTTACAAGGTGGTATAGTTGAAATTCGAAAAGAGGACATAAAAATCTATTAAACTAAAAATTTTCAATACTCCCAAAAAACTTTCCAAGATTTGGTCGATAAAAAGGGGGTTACCTCTTTTCACCCGATTACGGCGAAGCCAAAAGGAAGGGTAATGATTTTGGCAGTCTGTGTATGTATGTATGTATGTTTGTTCCACCGTAGCGCCTAAACTACTAATCTGATTTTGATAAATAAGGTGTCGATAGATTCATAATACTAGCCCGGGTTACATATTTACGTAGTCGGATTATAATTAAAAAAAAGTTATTGACATAAAATTTATTACTCACAATTATCTTACATAATACAAAAATAAATTGTAATATTAAACTATCGATCGGTATTATGCCCAAAAGTTTTAACAATACGTACGTATTACGTTCGATACGTTAGAACTCTTTCAAGTTTTAACAACATTTTATCAACCGATTTCCAAAAAAAGTAGGCGGTTAACAATTCGGCTGTATATA
This sequence comes from Phengaris alcon alcon, assembly GCA_037179445.1. Classification (NCBI taxonomy): domain Eukaryota; kingdom Metazoa; phylum Arthropoda; class Insecta; order Lepidoptera; family Lycaenidae; genus Phengaris; species Phengaris alcon. The sequence continues at coordinate 534,730 of JAYRCH010000710.1, forward strand.
TACAGGTTGTCCGGTAATTAATGGATAACCCTAAAATGTCTTATAGTTGAACTTATGGCCGTTCAAATCGCCGTATGGCCGTATCAAAGTTTTGTGCATCGATATCAATGTCTTTGCAATTTTGCCATTGCTAAAATTATATTCGTGATATAATGCTTACTGCTACATTTTTTCCGCCGACTATTACAATAGATAATAATAATTATTTAATAATATTGTATCAATATTATCACTGGTGATTGTTTAATAGGTTCACAAATCGGTAATGCTTATTTGGGGAAATACCACGGCCTCTCAGAAAACTGGCATAAAAGAACGCTTGAGTTTGTTTTGCCGAGAGAGTGAGAATAGTGGAGGCTTTTTTGTATTTATAACTTTCTTAAAATGTGTTAATAATAATAATTTAATAAATATAACTAAAAAGATAAAAAATATTATTTTTAAACAAAAGTTTTAAACAATTAAAACCGACTTCCAAAGTAAAAATGCACAAAAAGTATGAAATAAAACTTATTTCCTAAATAATTCCCCTTTTAAATTCGGCTAAAATTTTAACCATTCCTCTATTCAATCTTCATAATTTTGAAGGTGGTACCAGCCAACTTGAACGTGAGTTCTATCAAATATTGTCTTATCAGGATGTTGTTCGGGCTGGTACCGACTTCAAAATTATGAAGATTGAGTAGAGAAATGGTTAAAATTTTAGCCGAATTTAAAAGGGGAATTATTTAGGAAATATGTTTTAATTCATTCTTTTTTATGTATTTTTACTTTGGAAGTCGGTTTTAATTTTTTGTTTAAAAATAGTAGTTTCGTTAAAACATTTTGAATCCTTTCTTGCATGTATTATACTCATTACAGATAGAGCGTACCTAAATAATGTCATACGGCCGCACGCGGAGACATTTAATGCTTACATAAGGAGCTATTTAGTATAGATTTTGACAGAAACTGTATGGACTTTATGTCAAAGTAGTACTAAAATCTCTGATTGCGGCCGTTAGAACTTAGATACCTTACTTATAATATTTTACTCCAACGAAAAGATTAGGTATAATAAAGAGGTAGACAAAGCAATCATGATAATCTTCCTTATAATTTATCACCATCATCATCATCATCATAATCACTCGCATACGATGTTCCACGAAACAACTCGTCGTCGCTGTTCGGTAAATTAGTATTATCCAAATTAATCTGCTTCCACACTTCAAATTCATTCATGGCTGTCGTGAATAACGCGTAAGGACTGGACATTGTTTTGCTAGGGACGTGATTCTCGTTTCTATCTATCCTCTTCGATGTCTCCCTTTCAATCTGTTCCAAACGCTCAATAGCTATCAGCGGATCCAGGCTTTTGGGTCGCTCGTTGAAATCTATATCGATTTCGATTCTGCAATTAAAAACAATCGCGATGCTTACTCTAATCTGTTTCTTAATATAATGAATAAGATGTTGCCTGCGGCTTCGTGCGCGCTAAAGTTAATCTCGCGCAAACCGTACATTTTTCCGCGATAAAAGTAGCCATGTCCTTCCCCGTAGTCTACTCTATATCTGTGCCAAATTTCATCAAAATCGGTTCAGTAGTTTAGGAGCCTATTCATTGCAAACAAACAATTTTTTTTTTCTATATTTATGTATAATAATTTGTTTAGTAAAGCCAAAAAAACAAAAGTAATCTAAGCTGCCTATTATGGAATAATCAAGCTGTTAGTTTTCCATTATGATTTAATAAAAATCTGAAAAGGAAATCAGAAGCAAAGATACCATAGTATTCTCGCCAATATTTCTACGTGAGCCGTTAAAATAGATAGATAGGATTAAGAGAGATAGGTAGGATAGGATCAAATAAGTGTGTCAGTATCAGCTAACACCTGAAATTACTTTAAAAGGTTGTTCATTAATTACAATAAATTCAATCTACTGAGCAGTAGCTTATGTCAAGACGTTTACGTAGAAAAATAACTAAATGTATCAAAAAATACTCATACTGAATAAAATTACATTACGCTCTTAACTGCGCTGTAAAGGTCATTGAACTCACACAGCTGACGTATTGATGTTTACTGATTGTATTGATGTTTATGATACGCAAAGTTTTTGCTTCTTTAAATCATCTGTTTCTGTGAGGCTAATAACCTCAGCGCCCTAGAGTGCGCAATGAAAGGACACTATGGTTAATCCTGCCTGATTTTCCATCAAGAGCGACCAAGTTTCGAACATATTATGTGGTTTTATAGTACTTAAAAATACTATAAAACCACATAGTATGTTCGTTTGACGACCTCTGTGGCTCAGTGGTTCAGAGCGTTGGTGCTCAAGCCGGGGGTCGCAGGTTCGAATCCCGCCAAAGAAACAAAAAGTTTTTCTGTGTTCCTGGGTCATGGATGTGTATTAAATATGTGTATGATAATATAGAATAGAATAGAATAGAAAACTCTTTATTTGCAAATAAAATACACACACATAACAATAATTAAAAAAAGGAACTGTACAAAAAGGCGGTATTAATGCTTATAGCATTTCCTGCCAGACAACCTAACAAATAAATTATGTAAAATGAAAAATAAAAAACTATATACGATGAAAATACGACATATACGTTACGTATATGTATAATAAATTTAAAATAAATATTAATTATTTTATACAAACTAGTTACGTAAACATTACACAAATATAATATTTGATAATAGGTACATTAATAGTAAATTATTGAGACAGATGAAGATAATATTCCATAACACGCTTTTTAAATATATCAAATGATTTTGATTTTTTAATAGATTTAGGTAAATCATTCCATAGTCGTATAGCAGAAATAGTGAAAGAGGAGTCATATTAGGCAGTTTTGTTTGAAGGAAGAGCAAGAGTTAGTTTTTTTGAGGAACGAAGAATAGGATCTTTTTGACCAAGAAAGGGAAAATAGTCTTTTAGATATTGAGGGATTTCGGGATTAAAAATAATGTTATAAAGTAGATGAAGTATGTGAGTATTCCGACGCATTTTGATAGGAAGACATTTTAGTTTGGTCCGGTAGTCCGATATATGATCGTATTTCCGAATTTCAAATATGAACCGGATACATAAGTTCTGCAGACGTTCTACAGAGGATAGAAGTTGTTCACTAAGGTCACAGTAGCTTAAGTCAGCATAGTCTAAAATTGGAAGTAATAATGTTTGTGCAAGTGTAATTTTAGTTGGGATAGGAAGGAAATTACTAAGACGTCTTAGGGAAGCAGTGGCGGCTGGCGGCAAGCACCCCGAGTTTGATGTATAATATTATTGTTTTTTTTTTGTTACTATGCTCATAAACTACAACTTACAATAAATATATTACGTAGCCACGTATTTTAATTACCAAGCAGCATATATATGGCGACTTGCCGATCTCCTGTATTCAGTATAGGTAATTGTTATTATTTTCGAAATTTATTATCATTTTTCGGCCTAAGCTTGTTTACGTAAGCACTATCATCATCATCATATGCCCTAAATATCCGTAATTGATTTTGAACAACCTTTTTTCAAATGATTTTCCGTAAGATTAAAATTTCTATCCATTTTCGAAATGAAAACTGACGATAGGTATTTAAATGTTTAAGATCGACTATCCGGATAGTCGATCTTAAACATTTAAATACAACGTCGATCGAGCGATAGGGAACAATCCAAGGATTGAATTTGATATTGTACTGAAGTTACGTTATATATTTAGACCGTAACTCGTAAATAAACTTATTTATTTTAAAGTGCTAAGACTTTGTACACAGACGACCACGAACTCTATGTTTTTGAGATATCGTTGTTTTCTTGTTTTCTGTACATCGTCTTTCATTTCCATTTCCACTTTTCATTTCCAACGATGAAAAACGATGTTTACCGATGGACATTGGCAGTGTGGTTTCACTGTACTATAATGTAATACTTATAATACAAAGTATAATGTAGGAAACATTATAATTTATATTATAGGCATTTTGCCGCGATAAAGTAGCCTATGTCCTTCTCAGTGGCCTACCTTATATCTGTGCCAAATTTCACGATGATCGGTTAAGTAGATTTTACGAAAAAGAGAAACAACGAAACAAACAAACTCACTTTCAGATATTTTATAATATTAGTAAGGATTATGAATGACACAGACCCGGTTTGTTCCCTGAAGTTGGCCCACTCCTCCGCATTAGGCACGCGCGGTATCTCGCTAGCCAGCGCCCGACCCGCCTCCTCGACTTGTCTCTCGATTACTTCGAGCTCTGATTCCACTGAAATTTCAATGAAAAACTATAGCTCAAATCTGCCCACGTAGAATTAGATAAGGCGGGCGTCTCTCGAATCTTTAAAACTGAAAGAATCTCTCTAGAATTAGGTAACTGTCTGCGTATAAAGAGTCTGGATACGCAGATAGTTACCTAATATCTATTATTGGCTATTATTCATTCATTTTGACGGCTTCGGGGGCTCAAGCCGGAGGTCGCGGGCTCGAATCCCGTCGAGGGAACAAAAAGTTTTGAGTTTATTCCTGGGTCATGCGATGTGATGTGTATTAAATATGTTTATAATATAATAAAAATCTTTAATATACGTATAGTACTAAAGTATTAAACATACTTCCCTTTGTATGGTCACGCACCGTAACACAAGTTCTCCGGATACTTATCACGGGGCCAGATTGACGTGGTGTATAAACGGCAATAGATATACAGGGTGACCTGAAATTCGATACATTCCTTTGAAAGACAGAAAGTAGACCTCATTTACAGTAATATTTTTCATGGCATCCCCTATCCGAAAGTTGATATTTACAAAGTTATTGAAATTTCAAAAATTTTTTCTTTATTTTCGACTTTTTGACTTTGACATGACGTATTTTTAAAAATGTTTGTCTTTTTAGTGATTTTTTTATGTATTTTAACCGTCAATGAGTCAAATATTATTTTTAAGGAATAAATAGGGACAAACTAATTTTTCATTATGAGACATGAAACAGAATTTTATTTTAAGAAAAATGCACATTTTTCTTAAAAACCGGTGATTTTCTTAAAAAAATGTATGATACAATGCGTACAAATATTTTAAATAACTTCCTTATCTCATTAGCCTTCCAAAAAGGTGCAAATGTCTACATAAAAATATGACGTTGTAGTAAACATATTAGAAGTAAAATGAAATAAAATATGAAGTAAAATGAAATAAAATATGAAGTAAAATGAATAAAATGAAATGTCTAAATAGATTTATTTGCGATAAGGTTAAAATAAAAGGAAAAACTTGAATTTAATTACGTTTATTGTGTTTAAAAAACATCAATGTTTAATTAAATTTAATAATAAATATTCTACTTTAGGTCTTGTTCAAAATGTGAACCTCTGTTTCTGATACAGGCCCGTAGTCTTCTCCGTACCTCTGTTTTGATTATTCTGGTAGTAAGACTAGTTTTGATTTCTTCTGCTGCATTTCTTATGCGGCTTCTGAGCTCCTCTACAGTAGTTATGGGTGTAGTATACACCAAAGCCTTCATATGACCCCAAAGATAAAAATCACACGGGGTCAAATCGGGACACCGTGCTGGCCAAGGAATTGGCCCGCCTTGACCTATCCAGCGATGTGGGTAAGTTTGGTCTAGCCACTGGCGTACGCCGAGGCGGAAGTGGGCCGGGTAACCATCATGCTGGACAATCATATTACGACGAGTTCCTATTGGCACATCTTCCATTAAACCAGTAATCTCCTCTCTTAGGAAATGTTCGTACATTTCACCATTTAAATTTTGAGGCAAAAAATGAGGTCCAACTAAATTATTATTAATTATACCCATCCAGACATTTAGACTGAATCTGGTTTGATGGCTCTTTCTTTTTCATCCTGGGGTTTTCTCCTTTTGGTGCCCAGTAATGTGTGTTGTGGAAATTGTTTATCCCGTCACGGTCAAATTTCGATTCATCCGTCCACAATATTCCTGAGAAGAAATTGCGATCCTCCATGTCTGCATTTATCATAAAACGGCAGAATTCCATTCTTCTATCCGGGTCTCCCTCTTCCAACGCTTGGACAGGTGTGTAGTGAAATGTCTTGAAATCCAAGTCTTCTAGCTGCCGCTCTTGTAGAAATAGAAGGATAATTTTGAAAAAGTGTTAAAATTTCTTCTTCTTCTTCTGGAGCATACAAACGAGGTCTGCCTGAATCGCCACGTCTTCTATCAACACGGCCGCTTTCCCGAATTCGTCGAAATGTTGTTGAAAACACTCTAACGTTTGGCACTCGTCGATTCGGAAAACGTTCAACGTATGTTCTTCGTGCAGCAGCAGCATTACCATTACAAAGTCCGTAACAAAACAAGATGTCAGCGTATTCATCGTACTCAAAAGCAGCCATCGCGATACAAAAAAATCACAAGTAGAAGTAAGGGTGTAGTTTAAAGCAACAATACGTCCGTACACGGCAATAGTTGACTTAAAACTAATATTAGCTACTAAATTTGCTCTCTAAGCCAGTCGGCAACTCATTGACAAAGGGCCGCGACGACAGTAGCCGAAACATCCCGAAGTTTGAACAAAGGAAACAATTGAAAAAAAAGGTCGCCTCAGATAGAGTAATTCTTGAGATAACGTTACCTGATGATTGTTTTGTCTTTGTTTATTACATGTTCATTTTTTTATGTACATATTTGTACCTTTTTTGGAAGCTTATGAGGTAAGAAAGTTATTTAAGGTATTTGTACGCATTGTATCATACATTTTTTTACGAAAATCACCTGTTTTTAAGAAAAATGTGCATTTTTCTTAAAAGAAAATTCTGTTTCATGTCTCATAATTGAAAAATTCTCGCTTAGTTTGTCCCTATTTATTACTTAAAAATAATATTTGACTCATTGACGGTTAAAATACATAAAAAAATCACTAAAAAGACAAACATTTTTAAAAATACGTCATGTCAAAGTCAAAAAGTCGAAAATAAAGAAAAAATTTTTGAAATTTCAATAACTTTGTAAATATCAACTTTCGGATAGGGGATGCCATGAAAAATATTACTGTAAATGAGGTCTACTTTCTGTCTTTTAAAGGAATGTATCGAATTTCAGGTCACCCTGTATTATAGTTAATATATTATTAAAGATTTTAAAAATTTGCCACCTAAGGTGGTCCAAAGTTTGGATGAAGGAACAGTGTCTAAGTTTTGATGGAGAAGCCTAACTTACGCGGGACAAGCCGTTGGCAAAAGTTATAGTCTTGTCTTACATAAAAATTCGGTATATTTTCGCAATTTGTTACAGAAGAAATATTGTCACTAATTTATATATTATATTACATAACAGTTAATACTAAATCGAAAATACGGTATCTTATGGAATGGATTGACTGCCTCATAACACGTGTTGCTGGTAGGCTATTAATCCAAAACTTTCTAAACAAATATTCAGCAACGATGAACAATGACAAGTTACATACGAGCCCAAATATTGAAACTAAGTATTGACGCCCGCAAAAAGATAAACAGAAAGAGAAATCTTTATGTCACATCTCCCATGTTGTGTCCAAGTCGTAAAAGATTTTTAGAAACTTAAAAGGCTATTGTATAAGTGTGTAATGGGTATGTTCTTGAACAATTACTAAGTACCTGGGTAACCAAGCTTTGCTCGGAATTGTGATAAATAAAATAAAAAAAAGAATCAGAAAAGTATTTTAAGTGTTATTTTATTTTAAGGATTCGAAACCACCACATTTGAATTTTCGAACAATAAATTCCTTTGGTATTTAATACAAACCGCTAATCGGACTGACATATTAGAGACTAAATTATTGATATATTGTTGCACGCCGAAAGAAAAAACGTAAATCGTTGGAATGATGCTTCTTTACGTTAGTAATGTCATCATTCCTCCATGGTAATATAGATATGTTCTTTGCTATGGGTAAATAAGGTATTATACATTACCCCCATATATCGCGCCGCACTCACAAACGATCTTATTATGTTTATTTCAGCTTGTATGTATCCTTAGATTGATTGTAGTAAGACATTAGACAATTACATACATGAAGGAGTTTTGTTCCTGCACAGTGCTTGCGCCAAGTTGCCACATAAAGGTGCATGAGACGTCAGCTTACTCCCGGCAGAGTGCCACTCATCATCTGCACAAATATTGGCTTATTTTAGGTTACAAAAATTAAATGCCATGATCAAACTCCCACTTGAACATTTAGGTTATGTAGGTACCAATTGCCTACAATAGTAGATACTCCTCAGTTTGAGGAAAAACTTTGTTGATTCTGAACCGTCGATTATGATGAATCTCGTATTTAGACGTTACTCGCTCTCTATGTCTCGCTCGTAATTTAGACCACGTAATTTAGACGAATAACCTCTTGGCACGGGTAAAAAGGTTTTAAGACCGGTATGGGTCAGATGCCCCGTCTCACTTATAGGTAACTGATGACTCTGTGGTGTGTGTGAGTTTTTGTCACTACTCGCCGTGAAGAAGAAGTAGAATATTAGGTCCTTACATATGATATTGGCGTTTTGTCGTACTGGCCACTTTGATCTCTAATATATCTTCTTTGATTAGGAATTCCAATTTCAAATTTATACCGCAATTTACTCATGCATTTGTGTTTCGAAAACCGTAATTTATTCGTTTTTTCCTCTTTTGGTTTTTTCTTTGCGTCACTCTGTTTACAAAATGTAAAACTTGAAATATCGTATTATTTTCGAGTACGAGTTCCACCGTGGCACCAGTGCTGCATAAACGGCTCGAAGGATTAATGATGTGTATGGCGGCGGTGTCGCAAAAGAAAACGCAGTGCGTTTTTGGTTCCAACGTTCTCGTTCTGGAAATTTCGACCTGCAGAACAAGCCCCGTGGACGGCCGGAGATCAAAGTTGATAATGAATAATTGAAGGCTATTGTGGAAGCGGATCCATCGCAAACCACGTTCGAGTTAGCTACAGGCTGCGATGTTAGTGATATAATTATTTTAATCCACTTGAAGCAAATTGGGAAGGTGAAACAGCTGAAAAGGTGGGTACCTAATGAATTGAGTGCAGCAAACCGACAAACGCGCGTCGACTGCTGCGTTACATTACTCAGCCGGCACAATAATGAAGGGATTTTAAATCGAATTATTACCTGTGATGAAAAGTGGACCCTGTACGATAATCGGAAACGCTCATCGCAATGGCTGAACCCTGGCGAACCAGCAAAAGCCTGCCCCAAGCGAAAATTGACTCAAAAAAGTTACTCGTGAGCGTTTGGTGGACTAGTGCCGGTGTCGTTCACGACAGCTTTATTAAATCTGGCCAGACGATTACAGCAGATCTCTATTGCCAGCAACTGCAAATCATGATGGAAAAGCTAGCTGCTAAACAACAGAGGTTGGTCATTCGCTCTATAGTCTAGTCAACAAGTTCAAAAACGTGTTAAATAGAAATAAAGCTCCTAAAAATATGTGCGATAGCTCATTCGATTCGGAATGACGTCTAGAAAAATGTATTTTAAGGGTATATTAGCACATAAAAAATTGCAATTGTTATTAACAAAATACGATAAAAAAAAGGTATTTAATTTTTCGTTAATAACTTTTAAAATAATGATATTTAAGTAATTTTGAAAAAAGATCCAGAAAGAGGAGGAGATTTCGAATAAAAAAGTCCTAACTCCCGGAACTCTATCTATATTATTTATAAATTTTTTTTAACGCCGGAAATAGGGGTGATTATATACCATATTTATTATTATAAAAATTACGTTATTATTATCATATTTCGTATCGGTATCCTCCTCGAGGGTGTTACGGCACAGGCGCGCCGTCTAAAAAGCCGGTATATCACCTAAAATATTTTTTTTTAATATTAAATATCAATTTAAAAAATTGAATAAATTATGGTAATGGTAACTAAAACTATTTTTTTTCCAATCTCTGATTTTATAAATTACGGCATAAAAGTTTAAATAATTGGTCTATAAATTTTTCGCTTCGTGGAGCTCTTTTTATTTAGGTACTTAATAAAGTTATGCAAAAAAATAAATTAATGTTTATTATTTTAATAATTATATTTTTTTTTAAATTAACTAAAAATGAAATTTCTAAAAAATGTTATCAAAAACATTTTTTTTGGTAATATCTTATTATTGCTGTTTTCGCATCTAATATAGGTATTAATTAACATTGGAAGAAAAAAAATTACGTCATTTTTTATGAAATTGTTTATAAACAAATCGACTATTTTGGGATTTAAAACAATTTTCTTAAATAATTTTTTTATTGTTTATAATCGTTTTTTATATTCCAATTGTTTAAATAATTGGTTAAGAAATTATTTTATTCTTAAAAATCATCATTGACCCTTTTCAATGGAATAACAGAGAAATATTTTTATTTTGTAAATAATTTAATTGTTTATTAACTAAACAATTTGTTATAAACAAATAATATTAACCGTTATATTTTTTTTCGAAAGCTTCAAAAATTTTTTTGTAAAACTACCATATACATGATGTCCCGTAAATTGACGTCAAGCCGTAAACCCGTGATAGGCCAAGTTACAATACTTATCAGAAAAATTTAAAAAAAAATCCAAGTAATGTGACTCAAAAAATACAAAGCTTTTAAAAAAAATCGAAAAATCGACATCTTGTGGTGGTTTTTTAGTTCCCGGCACTACAAATTTCTACTTTTTTTGTAATTTTTATTTTGTATGTAATCCTGCATAATGCTTTGGTAAACTGGTGCCTAAAATTTAAATCAAACGACTCCGACTTGAAAAGAAATGAGGCTTTTTGCCCAAAACAATGATTCGAATTTAATAGTTTGCTCGACTTTAACTGACTGTACAGGAAAAAAATGTACTACGCTTGTTTGGCAGGTAATTTTAAAAGTAGGCGCAGTTAATAAGGATTCCAAAATGGTATGACACTTGCTAGATTGTTTCTTAAATTTTGGACAATATTGATTTTTGTAAAGGAAGTCAGTTTTCGACAATTTTTTCCTACTTACTTAAAAGGATTCAAGTGTACCCAAGACTTTCTTCTAAGTGATATTCTGATTTAAAGATTGTGTAAGAGAGACAAAATCCAAGAAGTAAAAGAATATCACGGGCCACGAGGGCCATAGTGTCTCATTACTTTTAACTTTAGGAAAGGTGTTTTTTAGGAAGCTTTTAATTGAAACAAATTTTTGGAGTCTACAATATTTTATTACATTATAACAAATGTTCAAACTGCCTCCCACCAGCATAAATGCAAGCTCGACATCTTTTTTTAAAAAAGACCGCTTTATCAGACGGGCAAATCTGCCGTTATTAACTAATTCAGCTGCTTGCGTTAATTGTCGTCGTAGTTCAACTACATTTTCAATTGGCTTTGTATACACTTTTTCTTTCACAGCTCCCCAGTAAAAAAAATCTAGCGGATTTAAATCAGGTGAACGGGCTGGCCACGAAATAGTACCAGACCGCCCTATCCACCTTTCTGGATATTCATTATATCTAAATAATCTCGCACTGAAAGGGCATAGTGCGCCGGGCAGCCGTCTTGCTGGAACCACATGTCTCTGTAAAAGTGCAGAGGTACGTCTTCCAATAAATTTGGTAAATGATTTCTTAAAAAGTCCAAATAAATGTCGCCATTCAAGGTATCTGGCAGTTCAAAAGGTCCGATGATTCTCCCGTTTAGAATCCCGGTCCACATGTTTATTTTGAATCGATACTGGGATCTATCCTCTCTCATCAAATGTGGATTATATCTACATGCCACTCGTGTAAGTTGTGTAGATTTATGTACCCATCTTTTTAAAAATGGACTCATCGGACCATAAAATTTTGTCTATGAATCGTGGATCTTCCCGGTGTCTTTGTAACATCGTTTCACAAAACCTAACTCTTGGGAGATAGCCCCGGGGTAATAAAGTTTGTACTCGCGTGACGAGGTATGGGTGGAGCTCATGACTTTTCATGATTCGATGGGCTACACTTTTGGGCACTCCTGTGCTTTCTTCGATTTGTCGTACTGAAGCACTTGGATCTTCTGCGACTGCTTGTATTACGATGTCATCGTAAGGCAAGCGACTTCTTCCTTCACTGTGTACTTGGCATGGGAATCGTCCCTCTGATAGTGAACGGTGCACATTCACAAAAACTCGATGATCGGGATGACGAGCAGCGTTTGGGTATCTTTGGCGGTAAAGCCTAGCTGCAGCACTAGCATTGCATCGGCATTCACCATAAATGAGATGGATGTTGGCATATTCCTGTGCGGTGTACACCGACATGGTGGTACTACACAATCACACGATCAACGATAGTCCAGGAGAAAGCAAAGGTCGTTGAAAGAGAAACTAAACAGTCCAAATCCAAATCACAAGCAATCGAGTCCAATAAACAAAGCAAAAAGTGGTATGTACGAAATCAAGAAGAACGAATACGATGTGCGCAGTAAACGAAGTAGAGTAACGTACTGATCTATTGTATTTTGTGTGCTGTACGTCGGGAACATGGACAATAGCGACATTGTCTCACTCACACTAGTAGCATTGTGTCTACCCGTCTCGCGTACTTGTGGCGTCAATATCTGTCTCTCTTACACTCATTGAATGTTTCTCTCCGTCTCATCCAAATCAGAATATCACTTAGAAGAAAGTCCTGGGGACACTTGAATCATTTTAAGTAAGTAAGAAAAAATTGTCGAAAACTGACTTTCTTTACAAAACTCGTAAGAAACAATCTAGCAAGTGTCATACCATTTTGGAATCCTTATTAACTGCGCCAACTTTTAAAATTACCTGCCAAACAAGCGTAGTACATTTTTTTTCCAGTACAGTCAGTTAAAGTCGAGCAAACTATTAAATTCGAATCATTGTTTTGGGCAAAAAGCCTCATTTCCTTTCAAGTCGGAGTCGTTTGATTTAAATCTTAGGCACCAGTTTACTAAAGCATTATTTTTACAGGATTTTAGCAGGACTACATTAAAAAAAAATTCAAAAAAAGTAGAAATTTGTAGTGCCGGGAACTAAAAAACCACCACAAGATGTCGATTTTTCGATTTTTTTTAAAAGCTTTGTATATTTTGAGACACATTACTTGGATTTTATTTTTAATTTTTCTGATAACTATTGTAACTTGGCCTATCACGGGCTTACGGCTTGACGTCGATTTACGGGACATCCTGTATAACAGTTTAGAAATATATTTTTTTTGTATTTTTACAGCACTTTAATTAACTAAAATCTATTTAAAATATTTATAAATTATAAAAATAGGTAAGTACTAAAAAAAATAATAACTACTCCAAAACTTAAAATGCTACAAATCAAAGAAATCTCCCAGGTCGTCCCCACCAGGCAGAGTACCTAGAAGGCTCAAAGAGTTTCCTCGCTGGATTGCGATACTCATTCTCTGGGCCAGGTAGGTGCCGGCTCTGGGGTCTCGGGTGGCCTCAATGAGTTTTTTGGAGATTTCTCTGAAAAGTTTGTGCGCACCCAGACCCCATGTACCTAGGGTTTCAACCCCAAACGGTTCAAATATGAGATCCCCACCAATGTTCTCATATTTGCGCCGCTTGAGGTTTTCCGCCTGATTGGCGGCCGCACCTGCAGAACTCGAGGTGCCCTGGACATGGGACGGAGCAAGTGTATCGATGCAAGTAGCGTCCCATACAAGAGCCCGTCCCACTCTCCAAGGGACCAGGCTCATACCGTCTGGTCTCTTGCCATCGTCGCGCGCCAAGCCAGCACAGCTGGCACTCCGGCGGTGACAAGAGCCCGACGGATGAGATCGTTCAGGCAGTGATGTCGGGAGATGCGGCCGGCGCTTCGTTGACAGGACAGCCCGTGGTGTCCGAGGCTGTCCACGTTTGCACCACAAACACAGCGATGGGGGACGACGTGGGGGGTGCCAAGACGCAGGGAAGTGGCTAACCGGAAAGCTGTTGTGAAAGCAGAAATGTGCCCGTATTGGGTGACGGTAATGCTTGTAGCTAAAGGCCCGACTCCCACTTCTCCACAGCTAAGAGGCGAGCCTGCCCCACAGGACTGGAGGAGCAGGAAACATCACTTACAGCACTTTTAAATATTATATAATAATGAAATTACAGCCGTTACATGTTATAACTTTTAAACTATTAGAGATACGGTAAAGAACATTCAGGTCATTTTTGTAAAGGATTTATTTATCTTTAAAATGAATTCAAAATCGATTCTGTAACTATTATTTATCAGTTGTTATAAGCATTTATTTATAAAAATTTTAGATTTTATAAATAAATACAAAAAAAATTCTCAACTGTTATATATGGTTGTTTATGTAATTTTTTTAAGTTTCCGAAATAAAATATAACGGTTAATATTATTTGCTTATAACAAATTGTTAAGTTAATAAACAATTAAATTATTTACAAAAAAAAATTATTTCTCTGTTATTCCATTGAAAAGGGTCAATGATGATTTTTAAGGATAAAATAATTTCTTAACTAATTATTTAAACAATTGAAATAGAAAAAAAACGATTATAAACAATAAATTTTTTTTTTTTAATCCTATGCAGTAAGATTGTAAAAAAAAAATTTTTAAATTTCAAAATAGTCAATTTGTTTATAAACAATTTCTTAACAAATGACGTAAAAAATTTTTTTCCAATTTTAATTAATACCTATTATAGATGCGAAAACAGCAATAATAAGATATTACCTAAAACATGTTTTTGATAACATTTTTTAGAAATTTCATTTTACTTAATTTAAAAAAAAATATAATTAACAAAATAATAAACTAATTATTTTTTTTGCATAACTTTATTAAGTACCTAAATAAAAAGAGCTCCACGAAGCGAAAAATTTATAGACCAATTATTTAAACTTTTATGCCGTGATTTATAAAAACAGAGATTGGAAAAAAATTAGTTAATTAACAATGTTGTAACTTTTTGAAAAATCGAAAAAAAAAAATATTTTTCACCGAGGTTTTTTTCGTTCAAGTGTCTCGATTACACCATAATTTATTCAATTTTTTTTATTGTTATTTAATATTTTAAAAATATATTTTAGGTGATATACCGGCTTTTCAGACGGCGCGCCTATGTCGTAACGCCCTCAAGGAACCCTATTTCCAGTGTTAAAAAAAAAAAAGTTAGAGTTCCGGGAGTTAGGACTTTTTTATTGGAAATTTCCTCCTCTTTCAGGATCTTTTTTCAAAATTCCTTAAATATCATTATTTTAAAAGTTATTAACGAAAAACTAAATACCTTTTTTTATCTTATTTTGTTAATACTCGTAACAATCGCAATGTTTTATGTGCTAATACACCCTTAAAAAACATATATCTAGACGTCATTCAAAATCGAATGAGCTATCGGACATATTTTTAGGAGCTTTATTTCTTTTTAACACGTTTTTGAACTTTTTGACTAGACTACTAAGCCACTGCTGCTTCAGGACAACGCTAGACCATACACTGCACAACATACGGCTACCAAATTGGAGGGGATTCAATAATTGTAATGTCTGAGACATCCACCGTACTCCCCGGACCTTGCTCCAACAAATTACCATTTTTTTTCGAAATTTGGATAACTTCTTGCAAGGGAAAAATTTCAACTCCGATGGGGCAGCCTTCAAAGATTTTATTGATTCCTGTCCGAATGGTTTTTTAGTAAAGGAATCAATTAACTACCGTACCTATGAGATAGCCAAAGTGCATAGACAGCAAAGGTTAACTTTTATTAAATAAATATATTATCTATTAAGAAAATCGACTTTAAGTTCCTCCTTTACAAAACGCCAATTTCATATGTAATGACCTAATATTTTGTATGGGATCGAATTAGTTACCATTGTTTGCTACACGGGTGTTGTTTTGATGCCATTCAAATTGTTGTTGACAAAAACTCGCACAGAGCACACCGTATGTCGCAAACGCAAGTCACGAGCGTGTCCATGGGTAGATTTCAAACGCTTACTATGTAGGCTTTTTTTACCACCGACAAAATATTTATAAGTTTGACGTATCTGTGTATGTGTGTATGAGTATGTATGTCTGTGGTATCGACTATCGTAGCTCCAAAACAGATGAACCGATTTTGATCTAGCTTTTTAAGGTTCCGTAATACACAAGCTACCCTTATAGTTTCGCTCTGTCTGTCTGTCCGCGCTTCTAGCTTCTGTAATTATGAATATAAATGTATGAAATTTGGTATAGTTATAGATTGTGTATAGATCTCGGTTTTGGCATCATAAAATAATAATAATTTTATATTTTAGGGGTGGCTCTCCATACAATATGTGAAGTGGGGATGAAAAATATTTTTTCATTCTAACACATCGTGTGGGGTATCGTTGAATAGGTATTTTAATATAAAGGTAATGTTTCATACATGACTTTTTTACAAAGTCGACCTTTTTTGAGTAATCGGCCTCCAAAGTGCTTTGTAAGTTGGTCCCCCCCTAGTATTTCCAACTATTAGAGATAGAAACTTGTAAGTTTCCATGCTGATAGATCATGCTAAAAACTCTTGAGAAAAAATATTTTGAATGAAATCGGACAGTAACGTTTGAAGTAAGTACCTAATTAAAAAAAACCTATAACGCGTTTATAGTTACGGAACCCTCCTTAGACACGTCCTGCCATGCTCTTGGTTAGGTTATTTTTGTTTAAAAGGTGACTTAATTGAAAGTGTTCTTAGCTTTAATACATCAACATCAGCACGCTTCCTGCTTGTCAATTTGTTATTTTATTAGACAACCTGTGTAAGTGTAACACCATTCGTATTTTCTGTGGCGTGGAGTGGCGTGACGGGTGTAGCGTGTAGCGTCGCATTTCAGCGAGGTGCAGAGATATTGCGACCGAGCAGCAGTACCTATTAGATACACAAGTCATATACCTACCCATCAGAGTGCTAAGTATCTGCAGTCTGGTCGGCCGATCGGTATAATGTTCTAGAGCGGTGCTGGGTCGCGGGCGCAAGGGCGGCGGCGCGGGTCGGCGCCCGCCACACTCCGTAGTGCTGGGCCGCTGACGAATATGATCCTTACGTACCAACAATATGCACAAGCGTAGCTACTAGCTAGCATACGTGGCAACCGGTGCGGAATGCGGATATTGTTGGTGTCATCCCAAAAATCATTCAAACAGTTAAAATAAAAAATTACTAAACTCGTGAAAGCACTCAGGTGACAAAAAATACAAAAATCGGCAAATAAAAAGTGGCAAAATTTAATCCAAATCCGACATTTATAAGTTGGCGACTTAATTTCCGAGTTTGTGACTATTATACGATGTGAGCAGTTATAAAACTAGATTGGGTTGATAAATTAATGGTTGCTAAAAATTCAATTTGCAGGCTACGAAAAACCGTATTTTTGGATACTGTAGGAGTTTGTTTTCCTTTGGCATGGATGTCTTTTTCAAGGTTTTTGGGGGTGCAGAATAATATGAAAATTAAATCCATTTTGAAATTACAAATTCAGATTCTATTTTTTTCATTAAAATTAATATGGGTGTCCTTTTTCAGGTTTTTGGGGGTGCCGATTATAAAATTGTCTTTCAATTTCAATTTCCAAAATGGAGAATTTTCAGTCTTCGTAAAAACGACATGAGTACTAATTTAAAAGTTGTTCCGGATGCTGATTAGGATTGATGATTATTAACACAGTATATTATGTAGTACCAGCTATGTAAGCTATAGAATTTTTTGGAATTTCAGGATTTTCAAAAAAGAACTCTTATAAAGATTAAACGTGGTTACGGGGTTACTTGGGGGGGAGGAAATTTTCATTATTTTTTCAGTAGGATTACCTGTTCTCGAGATAGAAGCGATTATAGAAAAAAATATAGCAATGCTCTACTTTGAGATACGAACGATGTATAAAGCTATAGAAATGTAGGAAAAATCAGAATTTTCAAATATCTTTTTCTCCCATCATGAAGAAGTGATTGCGGAGTTACAAAGGGGGAGGAAATTTTAATTATTTTTTCAGTAGGATGCACCGTTTCCGAGATAGTAGCGATTGTAGAAAAAAATATGGCAATGCCTACTTTGAGATACGAGCGATATATAAAGCTATAGAAATGTTGGAAAGTTCAGGATTTGCAATTTTCTTTTTCTCCCATCATGAAGAAAATATGTGGGTGCGGGGTTACTAATGGATGGAAATTTTCATTACTTTTTCAGTAGGATGTACCGTTTCCGAGATAAAAGCGATTATAGAAATAAATATGGCAATGCCTATTTTGAGATACGAGCGATGTGATGTATAAAGATATAGAAAGGTTGGAAAATTCAGGATTTTCAAATTTCTTTTTCTCCTTTAAAAAATAAATGTCCGCTATCTTTGAAATTCAAAATGGATATCATTTTTGTATTCAGCTACCCCAGAAACCTACTAAAGGACACCCATATTCATTATTGTAAAATGAAGTATGTCCGCCATCTTAAATAATATCTGTCTGCCAGTTTGGAATATTCAGTGAAAAAAACTGGTATTAATTAGTCACCAGATTTGAAATGTTTTGTTCCTTATATTCTTTCACCAACTTGGTAATTTAGTATTCAATATTCGGTTTTTTCACACCCAGAATTTGATTATTTTGTCGCAAGTTTAAATACATGCCATAAGAATTTACTTGGTGTACGTCGTCCCCTTTTAGGAGAGTGTAATGTGGCGTCTGAAGTTCGTAATATAATATCAAATCCACTTTCGACGTCCCGGGCTGTGGTTCCTTTGGCGTTGGTAAGCTATTTTCCTTTGTGTTCCTGTCCTCATCTCCTTCATCCTCCGAAGCCGACGACACTTCAAATTCGATGTCATCTAACTCTATTTCTGAAAAAACAGTATTGAAGACAAAAAACCATTGGCGTACTTACCAAACAACTACACAATAAGGAATAGAAAATACATAGTAACGTCGCTTTAAAATCTAAACAAGCGCACTTAGTTGGTGTGGGAAATTTTCAAAAAGTCTATCAGATGCTCGTAAAATTAAAGCCGGATATGAGATAGATAATTAGACAATCGTGTGCAACAAAAAAGGGCATAAGAAATAGGCCAATATGCATTCTGTACCTGTAAGTCTTTAGACTCGGACTATATGCTCCGGAATCCGGAACACCGGTGAAAATTCAGAGCACTATTATATTAGCACAGAGTTCTATTTACAATGCTCAGAATTTTCACCGGCGTTCCGGATTCCGGAGAATATAGTCCCAGCCTTACACTAGTCTACAGTAACGATTTAGTTCAGTGTTCATTCACATACCTTCATCACCCACTTGAAGCGGTATATCGTCAAGGTACGCCAACATCGGAAGAGTCGCGGCGACGGACGAGCGATAGTTCAGAGTATCGGCGATGGGAGTACCGATCAGCGTGAGCCGCTTGAGCGCTCCGCACACACCCAGTGTCCACAGGTGGTTGGATTCCTCTATCGGATTACTGCATGAGGTAAGAAATAATATGACTTAGAGACAAACGTGCAGTTCACACACGATACAAGTAAATCCATCTAAAATAGGTATATTGTGTTCCGTGAAATGATGCTGAGCGCTAGTAGGTTCTCGCCATCTTTTGTCCTACTGTTAGGCTGGCACTATATTGTCCCGAATCCGGTGGTCCCGTGAAAATTTAGAGCGCTGAAAATAGAACTCTGCCTAAATACAATAAAGTTGAAAATCGAAGTGTCGAGTGTCGAACTGTCATATATATGACATTGACATAAGACTCGAAACTTATGTGTCCAATTTTCAGCTCTCTAATACTTGCGCAGAGTTCTATTTTTAATGCTCTGAATTTTCCCCGGCCTTCCAGATTCCGTATCATATAGTTGCAGCCAGAGATGGGTAAACACGCGATAAATTCCTGCACGTTGGCATTTATTTGGGCATAAATGTTTTTAGAGTTATTATAATTATAGTTGAATGTTAGAAAGTAAACTGAATAATTTGATATTTTGTTTCCTAAGCTGGCCCAAACTAATAAATTAAGTTATTTTTTTGCTTCAAAATATTTTTTAATCAAAGCGTACACGATTTTCCGTAAAAACAGAAATATTTCAGTAAAAAATCTCGTGGGAACGTAGCCTTTTCTTCATAAGAGAGCCTCTTGCAAACTACCCTACATTAGCTTAACTTTACCTTACCCTAGATTAACTTACTTAGACAGATTGAGTGTATGTAACTTTTGCAACGCCGCTAAAGCATAAAGATCCCGCAAACGGTTGCGGGCAGCGTGAAGTTCTCTTAGTTTCCCCAAACTCCAAACACCATCTAAAGACGTAAGGCCGCAGCGGTTTACGCTCAAAGTCTGAAATAAAACGTACCCTGGGTATGAAATGAAAATCTGAGGGTTTGATCAATTTCGATTGAAATTTTTAAGCCCCACCAGGAAATTAAAAAACTTGAGGGCTTAACCAATATGCCATCGCGAATTACGATGACGAAGTTAGAAAACAAAAATGTATGGTATTCACACGGTATTGACGTATCGCGCGGTATGTCACTTATTTAACGTTATGTGATATGTCAATCCCAATTCCCATATAGTTTGATTTTCTTAATAAATTCAGTAATTGTAAACAGCGATAGCATATTAGTAAAAGCCCAGCATTGAGGGCTCTTCCATTTTTATCGCAGTAGCCAGCAACTCAGTACCGGATTAGCCATATAGGCGAAGGCAACAAGAGCTACGGGCCCCGCGCTTTAGGGCGCTCCAACGTCTGTCCGGCCAATAGAACTCCGCGCTAATGCCTAATACAATAATGCTGAATATTTAACACACGACAGCAATTAAAAATCTTGACGCTTGTAAGTTCGATTTTCAGTTCTAGTATTGTATTACCTAATAGAACTGAAAATAGTTCTGAATACAAAAAGTATCTAACTAGCTTTTTAACGTTCCATATTAGCACAGGCGGTGTGGACGACCGCTCACGGCCTGGCAGTCCAAGCCTCAGGCAAGCCTCTAAGCAGGCCTCGCGCCTAACAGCCGTAATTTTTTTTTTAAAGTATGATATATTTAAAAGTACATGCCACGAGGTTTTTCTTATAGTGAAAACATAAGAATTAATTCTCAACTTATAGATATTTCTCGAAGTCATAGATCGTGAAGAATATAAAATTAAAACTTTCAATAATCCTGTGTACAAATAAGGTTTGGTAAAATCAATTACGGACATTTTGGTAATTTGATCTACTGCATAAGTAGCAGCAGTATAGTAGACGTTTAGGCAGAAAAATATTTAAAATTTCTAAATAATAATATAGAAATTACATTACGTTCGGAGTACGGAGTTCTTTAAACCAGTAACTAGCTTAAGAAAAAAATTACATAATCACCATATTATATTATTTTAAACTGACGTTCTGTTTTAAGCTATTAATTTGATTGTATTTGCCCAAGTGCAGTCTTTCAGGGAATAAAGTTTAAATAGATTTTAATTGGTCATATAGAAATAATATTTAGGCTATTGATTTAAATGTATTTTCTAAAAGTAGTAAAGGGTACAAAGTTTAGTTCAGGTAGTAAAATAGAAAAAAATTTGCTCGCTCGCTACGGTTGCTCGCATTTCATTTATGAGCATATTAAGATCGCTAGCTTTTCTCTCGGAAGCTCCGCGGCAGAATTTGCTACGGCCCTGCGCTGGCTTAATCCGGCACTGCAGCAACTCTGCGAAAAACTGGGATTTGATTGGGTAAATCTCTAAGATTTTATATTGATGACACTTAAATTTAGTTTTATGAACTTTCCGCAACATGCAATGAGAGATTTTCTATATTCCTGGTTAGTCTATAGGTACCTTTAGATGGACCAAGCCAATGCCTAGATCTCGCAGTGACGAAATCCCGCTCCCATCTAAGTCCAGAGTGCGCAAGTGAGGCGCCAGAACGTGTAGACGCCGTAACCCCACTCGCTCGGCGATCACGCGCAACTTCGCTTCGCGTATCCTAAGAACCTCTTCGTCGGTTTCTACGCCACTGGATTGTTTCTACAAAATAACAGAACTAGGTACCTAGCACGCGGGCTACGAAAATAAACGAGCAGAAAGATGGTAATCCATTCCAAAATCCAATGTCTTTATGTTAGAGTATATATATATATCTATGATTATGGAGGGCCTTAGGACCCATATCCTGGGATATGGGTATATATTATGATATATAATAATATTATGAAGCCATTACATACCAAAAGATCAATAAGTGTTAATTCTCTAGGTATGACGATACGCCTGTAGCCGGGTAAGCGACGCTCCAACTCCTCTTGACCAGCTGGCTGTTCCGGATCCGGCGGGCGAATTGTTAATGCCCTGATGCCCAATTCGCATAACTATTTGTACCATTAATACTGTTTCGGTCCGCGCGGTGTCGCATTTGCACACGCGTCTATCGCTTGTGAGCGAGTCAGACAGCGCGCGCAGACCAAAAGAGTATTATGATTACAAATTGTTACGAGAATTGGTATTCTGTTACTTTATGAAAAATATAAAATACTCTATATTATGGATACTTAGACAGAAAAATTTAAGTCCAGTCCAGTTTCAGTAAATACATTAAAGGGTTACCTAAAAAGTGGTGTAGCCTGTACGTTTTGTGGTTCAGAACTCGCACTTGATATTTCAGATGGCGAAGGTGATATTATGCTGGGTGTCTGAGGCCCAGAACCCAGCTCCAGATTTGGTGCTTGTAATATTGGCATATTTTTATACTTATTTTAGTGCTTCGAGTACTAAAATATAACCAAATTCAAAGACAAAAATTAATAACAATTGTGACACATAAAAGTGTTAATTTTGTTTATGATCCACCAATAAGTTGCTATTGACAACGGTAAGAGTTTAGGGTTTAGCCTTGAGCCTGCAAATCCAGCAGCCAGTCAAACAGCTGTGTCAAATTGAAGCGGAGTAATAGTTAAGTAGGAGTTAAGGGTCACACTCATGGTCCAGTCTACAAATTCAGCACCGGTACTAATGGTCGTTGAACGCGACGTTCAAAACATCTGATTTAAAAATGTGATTCTGATTTTTGTTAATGGTCATACTATTTCTGACGGTCGAGCTTACAAATCCAGACACTGATGACGGCCATTACCGGTGCAAGATTTGCAGGCTGGAAAGTGGAACGTCTGTAATACCCTTTAAAACGTCCAGCCTGCAAATGCAGTGCAGTCAGCGCCATACTCACGACCCATCCAGCAAATCCAGCACCGGTACTAATAGCCGTCATTAGTGTCAATCATTTATAATTTTTGCCTAATTTTTTTTTATTTTATTATTTATTTAAGGCATTAGTTACAAACTATGAGCCACGAGGCAGTTATAATATACTTATCTAACTTTTAACACAAGATTGCTAACTACAATGTAATATTTTTTTTTTTTTTTTTTTTTGCCTAATAATTTTTCAAGTCCGCGGCCTTGGGCTTGCAGGCTGGATGGTAAGTATGGCCCTTGAAGGATGGTAAGTTTATAAAAAATTGTAAAATTAGTGTGTATTTGTTATTTTTTTATTTTTGAACGATACACACACAACTTATTTATAATTAGAGCCTTTTTAACTTGACATTGGCAATAGCAATTTATGCTATACTAGCTTTGAAAAAAAAATATTGACATTGACTTCAAACAAATTTGGCGCCAAAAGTTTGTTCAGCTTCAGAAATCACAATTCCGATCAAAATTCTTGTATTCTAAAAGAAGCTAAGATTAGACTAGTTTTATTAAAATGTCTGTAACAAACGGTTTTACTACAAAACATGAAGAATATCAATATTTAAATCTAGTAAAACAAATTATCGAGACAGGTAATGGCACTTAAATCTATCTTGTTTTCATTCCTTTTAGTAAAATAATTACTAAATATTTATAACGTTTTAGGTAGCAAGCGAGGTGATAGAACGGGCGTTGGAACTTTATCTATATTCGGTGCTATGCAGAGATATTCCTTAAGAGACAGTGTTTTACCATTATTGACCACAAAGAGAGTTTTTACCAGGGGTGTTATAGAAGAGTTACTATGGATAATATCTGGTTCTACAGATAGCAAAGCCCTCGCTAGTAAAAATGTACATATCTGGGATGCTAATGGATCTAGAGTGTTTTTAGACAATCTAGGTTTTACTGAAAGAACAGAAGGTAAGTGTATTTTCTTCATAGTAATTAAAACACATTTAAAAACAACTAGCAACTATATTATTTTCTAGGAGATCTTGGTCCGGTTTATGGTTTTCAATGGAGACACTGTGGTACTGAATATAAAGATGAAAAAACTGATTATTCAGGACAAGGAATTGACCAACTTCAAAATGTAATAAATACTATAAAGTAAGTGTTATTGTGCATCCTGAACTTAACAATATGATTTTTTGATGTACTGTAGGCACCGGAATACTGCAAATGGTTAAGCAGTTAGAGGTCCAATTGACTTTTGTTTGTCCAAGTGACGACCAAGTGTATGAACTGAATGTATACAATGGGGCTGGTGACTAAGAGTCTCTGTAGTCTGCAAACTTGGGGCTTAACATATAGCAAAAAGTATGAAAAATATGTATGCAAATCATAATAAGTATAACAGCTAATATGCTTAAACTTTGCACATGTGGAATGAAAATATTTAACAGGATTCCAATTCAAGGTTTTTTAGTTTGCAGTCTGTACCAGTAATTGTATTATTATTAACATTAGAATCTATCCTTTTTAGAAATAACCCAGATGACCGCAGGATGCTGATTTGTGCCTGGAATCCACCAGATTTACCCAAAATGGCATTGCCTCCTTGCCACTGTCTTGTGCAGTTCTATGTATCAAATGGAGAATTGTCTTGTCTTATGTTTCAAAGAAGTGCAGACATGGGTTTAGGTGTACCATTCAATATAGCAAGCTATTCTCTGCTGACACATATGATTGCACACATTACTAATTTAAAGGTATGTTTGATTGAGAGCCTGTTTCTTAATCTTCAAGTATTGCTGCTTACTTTACATCGAGAGACGGAAAACTTGCAAACATGCTATCTGACACTTATCTGTTGATTGTGAAACAGCCCCTGAACTTTTTTATTAGGAAAACTTTTAAGTCTTGAGTAATGAACATAAGTTGACAGCTTTCCATGTTTAAGATATATAAAAAATAACAATTTAATTAAGAATATGCAAAGGATGAAACATTTCAAGCAATATCAACACATCAAATTGCCCAATACATGATAGTATATATAGTTTTTCAACAGGTTTAAAAATATTTTTTTTTATTATTCCAGCCTGGTGAGTTTATCCACACTACAGGTGACACTCATGTTTATCTAAATCATGTAGAACCATTGAAGCAACAACTGGAAAGAAAACCTCGTTCCTTCCCTACATTGAAGTTTGCCCGTGAAATAAAATCAATTGATGACTTTAAATTTGAGGATTTCATAATTGAAAACTATAAACCTCATCCAAAAATCGATATGGAAATGGCAGTGTAGGGCTATAAATACAGATAAAGATTATTTTACTAACATGCATTTACAGCATTCATTTTAAAATATACTGTCAACCAAAAAGGGGTCTGCTTTAAAAGAAAAAATAGTATAAAACTTTATTATAAGTAAATAAATTCATTACATAAAAATAATTTCCCATCATCATGGCAAATCTGTTTTAAAAGTGTTACTAATATAAATGTAAAGAAAATATTTTTCTATACATCTCACATTTTAACAATAATTAACAGTTTTATTATTACTTCCAACTTCCAATATTATTATAATCCTACCCTTATACCATATTTGTACATTGTACCAAGAGTTGTATGATGAATAAGGCCTTGGATGATTATGATGAAAAATTTACCTTTTAGTCGACTTAGGTCATATCTTGATAGGTGTAAAACTAGATATAAAAAAAAGTTATTTTTAACATATTTTGATTTAAATATGCCTGCACTGAACATTATTGTACTTATACAGATGTAAAATTGCGCAAATAAAATATTCGTATTCTTAAATTATTTCATAAAATAATTATATTGAAAAAAAAACAAAGAAGAATCATGTCCATTTTGGGCCTTCCATCTGAAAAAGCTATGAGATTAATCAAAACGATAAAAATCTAAAGTTCTAGAAACATACATTCTCCTATATGTATGATTATGAAAAATATAGCAAACTATTTTTCTTCATAACATATAGGTAACATATTTTGCAAAAGGCTTTATTCATCATTGCTCTGTTAAATTCTGTCTCAGTTTCTTTTTTAATATTTTTTTATACAATGATTGTTAAAATACATAAAAACGTGTAGTAAATGTCTAATGTTTCTTTTGTTTTGCTGAATTCATAGAAGTATATAGTGAAATAATTCATACAAATATAGTACCTAAACAAAAAGAAATGCTTTGCACTTTCAAGTATTTTTCTGCAAGGAAAAGATAATAAGAGTGCAAAAGCTTGATCCTGTTTTAGTTTCAAATTTGGAATTTTAAGTCTGTGCCACGAGAATTATTTATTATTCTTCCAAAATGTCAACACATCTGATCATCTTGGGATGGCATCTGAAAAAAAAAAAATAACATTACTTAAATTTCAAAGAATAATGGAAGCTGAAAATCAAGAATATAAAGTTGAAAATTTCTGCACAAGTCATTGTCGAGACAAAAGAAAAATATAAAAACTTACCTGTGATACTGAATCTTCCAAAGGGCTACTGGGCACTGGCAAAGCAGCAAGTTGCTGTGCAAGAGCCATAGTTTCCTCAGATTCCACATTTATTTCTACCCATAGTGGATCTGAAATATACAACATTACATTTTATGGTTATATGGTACATATTATTACAGTAATACAGGGTCCATCCACATATTACGTCACAGCACAAGGGGGATGGGGGGGTGGGGGGTTAATACTAAATGTGACAGTACATGTTAAGTACAGGTACAGGGATATTAAAAAAGCGTGACAGATGGGGTTAAAACAGTCAACATTTTTCATGATGTAATATGTGGACGGCCACATAGTTACTAAACTCTTAAATTAAATTAAAATATCTTAATACAATTCTAATTATAGAAAGTTAAGAAGCTTCAATTTATTTCTATATACCTCCAACTTGTTCTCCTTTATCTGTCACTAAATGAAAGAAGCCTCTGTGTGTCCCAGGTGTACTGGGTGACCGAAGATTCATGGTCACATTGGTTGTATGCCCTGGTGGTAATGGAGGCACATATATAGGGGTAGCATCAAATGATTCCCCACCAGTTTGGACTATCCTACAACTACCAGGCCAAGCATCAGTCCCTGTATTGGCTATACTCCAGTGCTGTTGAAAACTGTAAAGTATTTTTTTTTATTTGGATATATACATAGATATCATTATTTTGGTTACAATAATATGTACAATTGTACATGTATGAGTTTTTAAGTAAAATGAACAAAATTCTTACCATGTTAATGGACCTATTGCTGATTCTAGGCTTTGAGCAGCTTTCAGTGACATAGAAGGAAGTTTAGGTGGTAAACTATAATCTAAATAACAACAAATCGCAGCTTGCAAATTCCTGAAATAATACATAATTCTAAAACTGTAATACACTACTAATTGGCTATTCAATGTTGCCGACTTTGTATGATACATTGGAAAAGTCACTTGACAGCCAAAGACAGCAACATTAAACGCTAATCAATTACTGTGTAAATATTTCATTAGTAGGTACAAGCTTGGTATAAGTATGACGGAAACTGAAATTGAAATAAAATATTGAAAATACAAAAATATTTACCAATTACTCATATCTAAGAAGAAACTTGCAGTGTTATGGTTTAAGCTAGGTCCTAGCAGTCTTTGCATTTGGCTTACAAGCTCATCTCTATCAGTAGTGTTCATACAACTAAATTGTAAGAGAAGACTTTGATCTATGTCGCCTGCGCTAGGTACTACTACTGGTATATCTTCGTCGTCCATTGTGATTATAATATATAAATAGTAAATAAAGGCACTCAAACTCCCTATTCTTATATTATTGACATTCCCTTTGTTTATATGCGTCAGCTGACTTTTTAGACATAAGTATTGGCGAAATTAAAAAAGTTTATTAAAATCTTTGATTATTCGCCTATTTATGTTCTCAGTAAATGCATAACTTAAATATATTTTAAGTAATAAAGAAAAATTTCACAATAATCACAAAGTCGATGTTTACGATTAATTTTTGGCTTTACGACTACAATTGTCAAAACTGAAATGAAATGTCAGACAGTCAGACATTTTGTTTTTAATATATGGCATCGGATTATAAAAATTTGCCAGTGTCAAGTTAAAAAGCCAGGAAATATAATTTTCGTTTGAATTTTCAACACCGTAAAGTCAAATCAAGTCTTAAAGTCTAGTCAAAGTCCAAATAAATAGTCAGTGCAGTCCATGAGTCATGTCAGTCGATTCAGTGAAGTGGTAGAAGCTTTACTAAAAGTACCTAGGGAGTTTTGGAGGATACACAAAATAGCACGTTTTTTGAAGTTGTACCACTTGCCCACACTTGTACACGTTAACGAATATTTAATGATGAATATTCTACCAATATTACACATTAAGAACCGAATTAACACAATTTTATGAAATAAATACAAAAATCACGTAAAAAATTGAATTCCCTGGCAAAAATTCCAGTCAGACATTACTGATCGTTCAAAGGGTATCTTAGTCATCTTCTTTTGGTTTATATAAATCCAACGCTGGCGGCCACATAAGATTTGCAGGCTGGACCATGGAAGTTAGAGTAAAAGAGAACGATCGCTGCAGAAAATAGTATCCCAAAAATATGGACAAAATAGGTAAGGCGCTGCGATCGCTAAGTTGTTTCAATAGAAGCGGGTGTGTGAAAAATGTATTAAAAATTCTACTTTGACTAATGCTTTAGCATGTAGCGATCGTTCTCCTTTTCTCTAACCTACATGGGCTGGACAAGGAGTACTTAAGGCACTTTGGAGTGCTTTCACATCTTGTTAAAAGTTTGTATGAAAATCTTAAAATTTGCACCGATTTTGTTGAAAATTAAGATTCATGCTATTGAATAGGTATATTTTAATAAAACGTGTATCAACTTTCAGGCCTTTTTAGAATTCATCATCTTCATAAAATAAGGTTGAAAGATTTTTTTAAACTTTTGTATGAAAATTTTCATACAAAAGTTTAAAAAATGACGTTCTTTTGCAGACTCGGCCAAGACTTCTCCCTCAGAATTTCCACTTTGAACACTAGATCACAAACGAAATCTCCTGTCACAACATCGTATCGAAAAACAGTGTATACCTCCCGCCGTCCTATTACCCCTATGACCCCTGGCTATGATCACCAGGCACACAGGAACATCATTGAGGAACCCGCCTCTCAATTTCCGAATGGGAGTGGATTCCCCCAGAGTACATATATCTCCCCCAATGACAACTTTATTGACTCCCTCATCAACACCCTCATCCAATTAGTCTCCCGGTTTAGTGACTCCGGGCTACCAAACAAAACTCGTGCTAACCTAACTCAGCTTCTCAATACTGTACTCAACACTGGATCAGTTCTCAATGATCCAGTGGAACTGTCGTAGCATAAGAAATAAAAAGCAGGACATTAGCAACATAGTTAATTGTTTTAGGCCATCAATTATTGCCGTCCAGGAGACGTGGTTAAAGCCCGGTTCTCGGTTTCGTGTCCCGGGCTACTCATGTTTCCGGGATGACAGAGTTGATGGTAAGGTTGGAGTAGCCATTTTGGTCTCCAGTCAATGTACATATTCTTTATACCCTCTTCCTGTACATAGTAGTTTGATTATTATTGTTGCTGTCCATGTTTTAAATACTGTGTATATGTCTGTATATATCCCCAATCCTAATCCTTCCATCCTTTCCGAACTTTCATCTTTCATTTCCTCCATTTCTCTTCCCCGGGTAGTATTGGGTGATTTTAATACTCACCACACAACCTGGGGCTCCTTTTTCAATGACTCCAACTCGTCACTATTCATGGACATTTTAGATGATAATAACCTGGTTGTGCTTAATGATGGATGTCCCACTAGTAGAGTCTCGCCTTTGCAAAACCCGAGGAGTGTGGTAGATCTCTTATTGTGCTCGCCGTTGATTTCTTCTTTATGTTCATGGTCTGTCCTTTCCAGCTCCTATGGTAGTGATCATTTCCCTATTCATATAACGATAACTTACTCGACTAGACAGACAATAGCCCCTAATCCACCAAGACAAAAATATAAGCTCGTAAAGGCGAATTGGGCCGAATTCGCAATAGCTAAAGACTCTGAAGCTAGTCTTGTTTCTGATAATACATACATAAATGATCCTCACACTCAGTATCAAAATTTAAAGAACATCCTTCTGCAAGCTGCGGATAGGTCGATCCCCGTTAAGAACACAGGAGATCGTAGATTATCCCCTCCTTGGTGGGATGACGAATGTACTTCAGCCTGTAAGCGTCGTAAGGATGCTGAAAAACTTTACGCAAGGGCACATTTTGACAATGGCTAATTTTCTAAATTACAAAAATTTTTCGGCTGAGGTTTCAAAATTATTTTCGGAAAAAAAGAGAGAAGGATGGCGACAGTTCTGTTTAAGTCTGTCGCCTTCGTCTAAACCCTCGATCGTTTGGAATAATATTAAAAAATTTCGTGGTTTCTTATCGTCAAGCGATTACCGTTTGTCCAATGATCCTACTGAATGGATTGACGCATTTTCGCAAAGGTTGGCACCTCCGACGGCTCCAACCCTCGACGAACTTTGCGTTGTCACTTCTGTAGGATCCTCTTCAAATTATTTAGACTCCCCATTTTCTCTGGAGGAATTTCATCTGGTTTTAGGGTAATTAAAGGATACCGCTCCTGGTGCAGATGGAATTCCATACTCCTTCATTGTCAACAGTGGTTCAGACACACAACTTCTATGTCTGAGAGTTTTAAATGACGTCTTCCAGTCGGAGGTTCCTCCGGAGGAGTGGCGTTCTCAAATTATTTTACCTATCCTTGAAGCGGGAAAACCTGCTAATAACCCATCTAGCTATAAGCCCATTGCTCTTTCGGCTACACTAGGAAAAATTCTAGAACACCTGATCAAAAACAGGTTGAAATGGCTAATGGAGAGTCGGGGTGTGTTATCTAAAACACAGTTCGGTTTTCGAAAAGGCTTTTGCACTACGGAAAATATAGGAACCCTGGTAACCGATATTAGCATAGCTTTTTCGAAAATGGTACATGTGGTAGCGGTGTTCCTGGATTGATTTTTGCCTGATGGTACTCAGGCAAAAACTGCAACAGTTGAGTGTCCCAGCGAGGATGACAAACTATATCCCTCAAGGTAATGTCCTCAGTCCACTCCTCTACAATATATATTTATACCTCTGATCTTGATCTTACTGTCAATAGCTTTTGTGAGGTCCTCCGCAGACGATTTAGCCATGTAATGTACATGGCTTCAAAAGATATAGCGGAATGCTCTGCTGTTGTTTTCACTCGTTCCAAAATTATACCAACCATCACCATTCAATCCAATCAACAGGTTTTCCCGGTTAAAGATAAGGTGAAGTTTCTAAGTGTTTATTTGGATTCCAGACTAACTGGCGTCCATCACATAAACCATGTGGCGAAGAAATGTGAGAAAAATATTAACATTCTCCGATCACTCTCTGGTGTCTGGTGGGGTTCACATCCTTACACGCAGAAGCTGCTGTACTGTAGTCACCTTGATTACGGCTCTTTTCTTTTGGAACCCTGCAATAAATTATCACTGAAGACTCTGGACAAAATTCAGTCAAAGTCCTTGAGAATTACTATTGGGGCCATGAGATCGTCACCAATTAATGCGCTCCAAGTTGAGTGTGGGGATCCACCACTTAACATCAGGAGGCAGTATTTGTCTGATAGGTTTATGTTTAAATTGTTTCAAAATTCCTCCCATCCATCTAGCTATCATCATCATCATCTAGCTCTTGAAGCTGCTGGTTACACAAGGAACTGCCTTGTCTGTTGATCAGCTACCATACAATTACCCGTCTTCCTTGCCCTATTTTACAGTGTAGACTCAGTCCTCTTTTTTCCACTTCCTATAATGCACTTACCTTCTTTCAAAAAGTGCTTCTAAATTTTGCAATTGATAAGGGCTCTGCTGGGGCTAACACTCAGTTTCAACATATCATTAATCAACATTTTAAGGATTTGGTTGCGTTTATTTTTATTGATGCCTCTAAACTTTTGGAGAGTAGCTGTGTTGGAGTGGCCGTATGGATTCCGAAAGTTAATGTGATTTTAACCTGCAAATTACCTCCAGATTCATCAGTATTTACAGGGGAAACTCTGGGTATCTTGGAGGCACTTACCTTGGTTGAGTCCCATCACCTCAACAAATCCATCATACTTTCGGACTCCAGAAGTGCCCTGGAAGCCATTAACTCTAATCAGTTCCGCTTCAAATGTAAATTTCCCTTAATCCTGAAAATATGACAGCTTCTCTTTGAGTGTCACACAAAAAATATCCAAGTAGTTTTGGCTTGGATACCAAGACATAGTAGAATCACTGGCAACGAGAATGAGGATGCCCATGATAAAGACGCTATATCATCAGGTGTGACTAGTCAATATAAGGTATATTGCCAGGATTTCATTCCCCTAGCTAAGAATCACATGAATATCAGGTGGCACAATGAGTGGGCCAAAACTAGTACAAACAAGGGAAAACACTATTTTGATATTCAAAATGGTAACTCTGTTAGACCATGTTTTTTTTAAATTTAAACAAGCAAGTAAAGCAGTGTGTTCAACTATTTGCCGAATGAGACTGGGACATTGCTGCTCACCTGTTTTTCTTGCTAAGATTAGGGTAAGGGATAGCTCTTTGTGCGAGTGTGGCCTAGATGAGGGCACTCTAGACCATATCTTCTTCTCTTGTCCAAATAACCAAACGTCACTGTATGATAACCTCCCTCCTACATTTCCCCGTCCTATCAATTTTAAATCTGCTCTATGTTTTGTAAATACTCCTTTTATTGAAAATATGTGCACATATATTGTTACTAACAAAATAAAATTGTAAGGTATGTGGTACTAACCCTAAATGTTTGTGCTTGTTCTAGGTTAGAGATCTTTCAACAGACTTCCTTCAGTTCACCGTAACCGGTTTTTTATAAAACCTACTCTTAAGGCAGAGTTTCCGCCAACACACTCTGACGTTAGCGATTCCTTAAGGAGCCATTTTTAAAAGAAGAAGAAGAAGAAGCATTTATTTAAATAAAAAAATAAAAAAGCTTTTGCTCCTGCACCTGTACTTTCAGTAGTAGTTAATACCATAGATGATTACGTAGTATCCCTTAGTAGCTGTGTAGATGATAAGGAATACTACTGAAGGTTAATGCTTTGTGTGTAATAGATAAAGATTAAATTACAGTCTAGCTTATCAGAATTTTGTAGAAGATAACAATAACATAATATGAAATGGTGCTTAAATTCAGGTTTAAAGTACATAATTAATTAAACTAAAACTTAATTAGAAAATGCAGTCTACACAAAAAAAATATGTTTGTCCCTTTCAAGGGTGCACTTCTGCTTTTAACAGACCATATAGATTAGCCCAGCATCGGTTTGCTCATATAAACATAGTAAGTATTAAAATATAAACATAAAATTTATGACAATAATAAACCTAAATAAAGTAGAAGTTTTCAAAAAATAGTAAATAATTTGTAATGGTGCCTCAGAGTTTTCAACCTTCTTCTGAAGAAGCTGGTATGCCCATATGCACTTTCACATGGAGGACAATACTGCCAGACATAGGTCCTACAGTCCCACAGTCATTACAAATGTGATCTGAAAAATAGTTTGTTTTGAATGAGTAAGAAAGACTGGGTTAAAAGGTACTAAAAAGGAGTTAAAATATTTTAACCTGAAAAAGTCAATATACTAAGAGTCTCATCAAAAATTTAGCACACATTGACAAAGATGTTTTATTTCTTACAATAAGTATTTTTAATATACCTGACCACAGTTGTCATTCATATACCTGACCACAGTTGCAGTGGCGTGGGGTTCCTATATCTCCATTCCTTTCGGCTTCAATTACTACTTGCCTTTAGAAGACACTTATCTAAATACCTACCTATTATACAAGCTAGGGCTTCCCTATAAAGGAGAACTAGCCTTCGCCACTGCACAGTTGTCATTCATATACCTGACCAGAGTGTCATTTATATACTTGACCACAGTTGTCATTCATATTCTGAAAGTTTAGTTCTGATTGCTTACTAATTATTGCAACTGCCCTTGTTTTGTTTCAGAAACCATTTTCATGTCGGGAAGAGAACTGCACAAAAGAATATACAAATAAGAGTCATTTGGATCGACACATCAATAGCGTCCACAGAAAAACAGAACTTGATATACTATTTTGGTATGTGTTAAAACATAGAATAATTGGTCTTAATTTCTATTGAATTCTTTTAAATTAATATTTTTGTCAATAGTAGTCATACTATAACTGTCTTACCAATTACCATTGTTATGACGGTTCTTTTAAGTATGAAAAGTAGAATAGGTAAAATACATACTAATAATTGTTACAATTTTAGCTGTCAGTTTTGCATGAAAAACTATTCAAATCGCCAAAACTTAAAAAGGCACATAGAAAGAAGCCATAAAGATAATAGAAAAACTTATCAATGTGATTACTGCTCAAAGTTATTTAAGAAAAAAACTGATATTAGTATACATATGTACAAACATACTGGAGTAAAGGCATTCAGGTTTGTGAGTTCTGTTTTGTAATTTCTTGTTTACATTAATTGATCACATATAACCTTACATTCAAGTACTTACATGCATATTTGTTGCTCTAAACTTAAATTCTTGATTCATTTTTTAAGACTAAATGTCTGAAAAAGTTACTTTATGTCGTCAAGCTTACTATGTTGACCACTGCGTAATGGATGTCTTGCAGATGTACAGTCTGTCACAAAGAATTTATTAAGAACTCACACAAAAATCAACACATGAAAAAACACAAAGAATATCCATGTTCGGACTGTGATAGCAAGTTTTACAAATGGAGTGATCTATTATCACATAAGAGAAATAAACATCTATGGGCAGGTATATAAAAATACTTTTTGTTAGAAATGAAATATATTACTTAATTAATTTGTCAATTTTTGATGAGCCTTATGATAATATTATTGACTTTTTCCAGTTAAAATATTTTAACTACTTTTTAGTACCTTTTAATCTGGTCCTTCTTACTCATTCGAAACAAACTATTTTTCAGAGCACATTTGTAATGACTGTGGGAAGAAATTCAAGGACAGGTCTGGTATTGTACGCCATGTGAAAGTGCACATGGGCATACCGGCTACTTCTGTATTTTTCTGTCCTTACAAAGACTGCAAAAAGTAAGAGAAAGTCTATTATTTAGAATACAAATTATAAAGCTACAGTACCTTGCATGCAGCATAATTTATAGCCAACATTGTGTTAATAAAAAGTAAACATTTTTTACAGTTACTACTCCAGGAATAGTAATCTAAATCAACACATTCTAGTAATACATAAGGATCAAAAGTTTGACTGTCCCCTGTGTCCCATGAGGTTGTCCACTAAGGTAAATTAATTACAACAGTCTACATCAAAATTGCCTTTATCATGAAAGTGTACTATAGTATTATATCCCTCTCTCCCGGAATATACAATTTAAAACTCAAAGTTTGCGATTTAACTATTAATGAGTTATGGCTTGCGCCTCAGCAGGAGCTCATGATTAAAGGGGGTAACATACAATTTACACATTTTACATACAAATTATTTTTTAGTTTTAAAGAGCTAAGTTGAGAAAAAATCCGTATTCAATAAAACCTTTACCTATAGCATCCAACTTATATGTTAAAGTCTGACCAGGAAATAAAAAACTGCAAAAAAAAACAGTGCAGCATTTTTTTTATTGCAGCAACACTACAATAATTCATATAAAACGAGGATGATGATCTTCGAGATTTGTTAAAATCTTCGAGATTTGACAGCAATAAAATTTCAATTTATTTTTCTGAATTTTCTGCAATATGTCGTGTTGGTGACCATATGGTCAAACTATAAATATTTTTATAAACTGAGGCCTGAGACCTCCCTTATGGTCCCACTCACACATTTGCGCGCTTGTGACAGCCGCCTTGTCTGACATAAATGGTTGCAAAAGATTGCAAACGCTTTATTTTATTCGTTTCGTTTATTTTACCTCTGACAGGACCTTCATGACGACGACCAGCCGCGGATCCAGGATTTGGTTCAGGAGGGTGTACAAATATTTGGTGTTGCGTTCTACGTCAAAACGTAGGCAGTATAATCAGAAATTTTGTTAATTAATAAAATTTTAGGATTGATTAAAAAAAAATTATAAATTATGAAAAAAAAATTTTTTTGAGCTTCAAATATATTTTTTAGATTATTTTCTAATAAAGTTATAAAATGAATTATTCCTTAATTTAAAAAAATATTATTAGGTATAAAATGAAACCCTTTGTTGTTTGTAGGTCAAAATCAAAATTATTTAATTAGTTTTATTCAATGTAAGGTAGTAATCAAAACATCACTTTGATGTTCAGATTACTTGTAGCTCGGGAGGGTGAGAGTTGCGGCCCACAAATGAGGGGTATTTTGTTCAAATATAAAATCTCTTAGCCTCGAGACGACACATGCTGTATAATAATATAATAATATCTAATAGTTGCATATTGAAAATGTTTACACAATAATCATTTCTGTTTTTTCTCAGGCCAGATTAGATGACCACATGAAAAGGCATGGGCAACCAGTCAAGGGACAAATGAGAAATCCAAAGACAATAGAAACTGGCCGCCAAATAAGAAAAGATGTAAACAGTTTAAAATTTTCTTCAGCTATGAAGTTGGCGGGAATAAACGATAAAGATAAGGACACAATCGAACAAAAGAATATCATCAATGGCAATCAAACAACATATCATTCTGTATTTCAAAATAATCTATGGTATGATTGCAACAAACCTTAGAATTTTTTAAGTAACAGTTGCAACTTTTCAAGTACCTACCTACTTAAATAATCATTCAATAGAGTTGTGTTATAGATTGTGTATTCATGCAATTTAAGCGTTAAGTGTCATGTTATAATTCTTGTTACTGATCGTTTTGTTTATTTTTAATATAAAAATATAACCACATTCTGGTTGTTATTAGTTGGTGAAAGGATGATATCTTCGTTATGAAGAAATGCGATCGAAATTCTTATAGTTACATATTATTTACTAAGTGCACGTCGATCTTGGCAGTAGCGCCATTAACATTTACAAAGCCTAAAAGTACTTGGTGTGCCACTCTAAGAAGAGAGGTGATAAACTTTAATTATCTTGTTAAAGTTAGCCAAATCTTTTATTGTGACATAAATATTAATTATTCTTGCAGCTCACAACAATAATGAGGATCTATTTCGATGGTCAAATATGTTATGTGAGCACTTTACTGTACTTCAACCGCCCACACTCAGACCAAATAAAAATGTGAAGAGTTCTGCGAACTATACAGTGAGGCCGGTCTAAACTACGCCTTACTTTGTAAGCCGAGCTCTAGCGGTGTGTGGTTTTTTAACATGTTGTGCGCAGCTTTTGCACTACCTACATAAGTAGGTACTATCAGTGTACAGGATATATAATATAATATGTATAATTCCACAGGGTTTCAACCGCCGGCTCAGATTAGTCTCGAAGATAGCAAGGTTACACACACCGATTTGGGCAGAGCCGGGGCGATAATAAAACACTTATATTGAGAACGATATTCACTTTTTTCGTCTCGCTTAACTGGCTCATGGCAATGCCGTATAGAGAGCCGCGCCCGTACGCCTCTTTCGGGCCGATTTGCTATCTCACTTTTGCCTCTCTATACGGCTATTTTCCATAATTTTCCCTATTTTCCATGAGCCAGGTGAAGTAAAACGCGTTGTGTGAAATTATTTATTGTTATTCCCAATTACATAAATCCTTATATACTAATAATCTTATTCCATATAAAAGATATTCATAACCTAAGGTACACCATGTATGAAATCTTATGAATTTTTACCATTTTTTGTCTAATAACTCCGTATCTATTTATTATACACACACCGGCATATTTATATCTATTAGATATATATCACTATCATATAAGGTTGCTGGCTGGTTTATACGTCATTTAATTTAAAAAGAAATATTTTCAAATTAAGAAAACAACTGAACATCACATTTTATGCAATTGTTTTAATTTTATTCAAATACAACTTATCTAGAGCGAACATAATATCTAATAGGAAAAATAATAGTTTGGATTATAAACACACATATTTAGCGGAACACAAAAAAAAGGTCCATAATTAAAAAAAATATGGTTTTATTTTAAAATCTACTTACTATACTTCTTTTGTTGTGTCAAGTTTCATTTGTTTTACTTAAAATGAGATCACATTAAGAACAGATTTTGCGAGTAAAGGCTATTTGTGAAAAATGGTACATTTTTGAACTTTTCATGTAACCGGGAAAAGTGAAAATTAATATTAAAATAACAATTAATTAAATTAGAAAAATGGTGATTAATATCGCGTATTTCCTCCACGTGCTCTTATTAAAGTTTCTACCCGTCTAGGCATACTGAGAATGATGTTATCGATGGTCTCCTGGAATAGTCTCCGCCATTCCATAACTACGGCGATTCGCAGTTCACCCACGTTGGCAGGAGCTGGAATACTGGACTTAATTTTTCTTTTCAGCAAGTCCCAAACGTGCTCTATTGGGTTCGGTATATCCGGTGATCTCGCCGGCCACTCCATAACAGTGATATTCATATCATTAAGATAAGCTTGAGTTACCCGAGCGGTATGCGGCCGAGCATTATCCTGCATAAAAACAAAATCGTCACCGATATATGGGGCAAACAGTACTACATTTTCTTCTAAAACTTCTCTGATATAGCGGTCTGCAGTCAGACTCCCTCTGTCAATCACTACCAAGTCTGTGCGAGCTCCCAAACAAATGCCCGCCCAAACCATTATTGATCCACCACCGTATGCAACTGTAGTTTCAAAATTTGTCTGAATGTATCGTTCTCCTTTGAGTCTGTATATTCTTTGCCTGCCGTCAATTTGATTTAAGAGAATTCTGCACTCATCACTAAGCAATACCTTACTCCATTGGTCCGCGTTCCAAAGTCGATGTTCCTGAGCAAAAGTTAACCTGTTTCTACGATGATTTACCTCGAGCCTTGGAGCCTTGGCGGGCACAAATGAACCCAAACCAGCTTCTTCGAACCTTCTTCGTACCGTACGCTCACTTACGGTTACACCCCGCACTGCTTCTAACTCATGTCGGGCTTGGACGGCCGTCAAACGGGGGTTCCTACGTACACGAAGTCGAATGAAACGATCATCCCTACTCGAAGTGCGTCTTTTTCTGCCTTGTCCTGCTCTTCTCACATAAGTACCGGTCTCCCTGAACCGTTGGATACTGCGATGGATCGTTGAAACTGGTCGACGAAGATCTCTGGATATCACTCTGTAGGTTTGAACATTTCTTCGCATTTCAAGTGCCCTGGCAATCTCCGTTGGGGCTAAGTCAGGCATAATTCAGTCCTCAACTCCAAAAAGATACGCGATTAAAAAAAACTAACAAAAAACAGTATTAAAATCAAAACTGGCAACACAGAAAGTCTTTCAGGGGATTTTCCGTAACTAATACGGTGCTATACCGGTCTCTTTTCCACATACAATGATAGTATAGGAGGAAATCGATCTGTCATTCAATTATTCTGTATTGGTCATTTCTTAGTCGGTGTTTTTATTGTTTCAACTTTCAAGTATTTGTGAAGGTATTTGTGAAGGTTGAATCTTCAAATAAGTGAAATAATGAAAAGAAAATACGAACAGCAGCATGGTGTTGAATGGGAGGAAAACCCATCGTTTTCAGCATGGCTGTGTAAATGTCGTGACGACAACTACAGTGCTTTTTGCAAAGCCTGTAACACTAAAATTTTACCACGAATGGCATCTATCAAAGAGCACAGTAATACAGCCAAACAATAAAAATATGGTTGGATTTTCTGGATCTTCTCAGGTAAGCGTTTCTTTTAATTTATTAACGCCTCTAGTCCACCGACGCTGCGAACTGCGAAACAGCGGCGAACCGATTTACTGTCTCATCCGCCCAGTGTTGCCACCTTGCCCAATGAAAAAGTTGCTAAGCATACGGTAAAAAGTGGCTAGTTTCGAAAAAAATGACTATGTTAGAAGTTGCTAAAAGTGGCCAAAAAAAAAACAATGTGGGTAAAAAGTCTTTAATTTTAAGTATAATATTTTTTTTTTATTATTCTTTATAGAAAAATGTCCTCAAAATCGATGTCGACGTCTTGTGATTCTTGTGATGTTGAAGGTTCGGCTTCGTCATTTAGTACGGGTTTCTTCGTTTTTCCTATTTCTTGAAGTATATTATCAGGAATTACGTAGGTAGCGCACGCTCCGAACATTTTTTCAAAAAATCTCTGATTTGCAGAATTGAATTTAAAGTCAGCAAACCCATTCTGTTCCTATGTTTGGTTTTGATAATGCTCATGACGGAGAAAAGCCTTTCTACTTCGGCGTTGGAGTGCGGTAAAGATAATGCTGTCATTGCCAACTCAGAAAGATCTTTGTACGCACTGTCTCCGCTGGCAGTTTTAAAATTTTTCACCTCGACCCAAAATTGAACCACATCACTTGAATCCCATTTCTCAAAATGAATAATGCTCCATTGTTGCATAATTTTGTCGATTTTATCATCCAAAAATACGAAAACCTTTGCTAATTCTGAAATAGAGAAATCTTTTTCAGGTTTGCAAGCTTCCTCTGGGCTTAGTAAAGACATTTTTTCCAGCTGTTTATAGTTGGTAGGAAGACGTTGCTGTAATTGCTGAATCAGTTTAACCAAAAAGTCTGAACAGCGTCTCTTTAACAAAAGTTTTGATTCTGGCTGCAGCTGGGAACTTCGCAATGGAGTTTCGAAAGCATAGCCCAAATAAGCTGTAGGATTAACATCCCTTTCGTGAATTGGGTTCTCTAAATAATGCTGTTGCGCCTGGGCGGATGGAGACAAAATCCTTGTGCAGATAGATCTCAAGAGTGTTGCCAAGGTATTCAACAACCTCAACGGGTTTGTATTTTCACCTTCAAAACTTTTAATAGCAATTTGGACATCATTTAGAACGCCGCGTAAAAAGAGCAAATATAATTTAGTAACCTCGTCATTCAGCATGCTGCTTAGGAGTTCGGCTGTATAACAATTATCTTTTGATCTCACTATGTTAAAGTGTAACTTGAGCTCTTCCCACTGAGCTAAAATTTTTACTATAGCTGGTTCGATCGACAACCAACGTGTTTCGCAAACCTTCAAGAGTTTCATAGGTTCTTCATTACAGTTTATAAGTTGGTATATTTTTTTGTATTCCTCTTCGTTTTGGCGAGATTGAAAACCATGAATAAATTTCGCGCACAAAAAACTCGATGTTTCTTGGTATGGTATTTTCAGATGCGTGCGAGACAGCCAATTGTAACGAATGACATATGCATTTGACTAGTATAAGGTTTTCTAGGCCATAGTCACGTTTTAAGATAGCATGGACGCCGTTATTGATTCCCACCATGACAGATGCATTGTCGGTACCTATTCCCACAAGGTTTTTTAGTTGCAGGTTATATTCTTGTAAGCAAGCTACCAAGCCATTACCTTTCGCATCACAAGTTTCTAATTTGACTAATGCCAAGAAAGAACTTACTATTCGGTTCTGTTTGTCGCTGAAGTATCGTATTACAATCCCCAGATACTTATAAATACTTACGTCAGTCGACTCGTCAATTAAAAGGCTGTATTTTTGATCACCTATATCTTCAAGCAGAAGAGTGCGAAAATGTGGAGCTAAAACGTAATTTATTATCTGTGTAC
Organism: Phengaris alcon alcon; assembly: GCA_037179445.1. NCBI lineage: Eukaryota > Metazoa > Arthropoda > Insecta > Lepidoptera > Lycaenidae > Phengaris > Phengaris alcon. Next base: position 576,681 of record JAYRCH010000710.1, read on the forward strand.
ATTTTGTTCGGTGCAGTTTCAACTCGTTGCAGCTGGTGAATCCTTAAAAACTTTCTTGCATGCATCCGTTAAGTGGTCAACACTACGGATTGAAGAATGTTCAGCAATGTATAAGGATCCTGCAGCTTGATCAGCTGGTTGCACTGTAGTTATGGGAAATGTTTTAAAGGACAATGGTTTGTTACCTGAAATAAAAGAAAAAATTAACGTGTAGTTAAGTTAGTAACGCTAGTATATGTTTGTTCAGTGTAGTAACACTGAACAAACATATACTAGCGATCCGCCCGCGGCTTCGCTCACGTTGAAGCCGTATTTATCCTATATCCTTTCTAACACCTCTAAGAATATGTGCACAAAGTTTCATGATAATCGACGGTAATGAAAGACGGTCAAACAAACACACTTTCATATTTATTACATTGTGGCAGCTCCTGAAAATTAAAAGTTAGAAACTCTATTTCTAACTTAACATCATATTTATATCATAATCTATTAGTATAATATCATAAAATATGTAATTTAATTAAATAGTAAAAAAAATCATATAAAAATAAATAATACATTAGTGTGTAGACTAGTCATATTTTATCATAGACTACGTCGGCAATTTATTTTGCCCAGTTTTTCGTGCAGTTTTCTAAACTTATTAAATAGAGTTAATACTTAATATAGACAATATTGTAATAGTGAAACAAATAGTGTAAAAGTGAGTGAATAAACTGAGTGTTTTCGGACTTCGAATTTTTAATTGTGGACCTATTCGTAAGTTGTGCATAAACTATTAATAACTGATAATAATATTATAGTGTTCGTTCCTACGAGCACTAAAACATTAATGTATAGGCTGTCAAAAAAGTGAAGAAATTAAAAAGTGGCAACATCGTAGTGTCATCCCTTTTTTCTTAGATTGATTTGAAAGGGAGGACACTACGATGTTGCCACTTTTTAATTTCTTTACTTTTTTGACAGACTATAGTATAGTATAGAAAAGATTAATTAACTCACCAGTTTTCAATTCAGTTTTTTGCTTATGTTTTTTAGAATCAGCGTGCTTTTTAATGTCCCACATTTTAGCGTTTAATTCAGTAGTACAAAAAATGCACATTGCTTTTGTTGTATCACCTGCAACCGGTCTCAACCATCCTTTAAATTCTTCCTGGGATTCCCATTCCGCACGATACTTCTAATAATATAGTTTCTTTTTTAAAGGTATTTCCATGATGGAAACAAAATTCACAACGTAAATAATGTAAATATCAACTACGCAATCGAAAGTCGAAATGCACACAACGCAAGTGGTAACTGGTAATGCACCGAACAATTCACTACTCACACTGATTCACATGCAGGGTATTCCCCGGTGAAAAGGAAATTAAAGACCGCGGCAGGATTACTTAGACCATAGACATATTTAGGGTTGCCATCTCATAATTTAAAAACTTACCAAAACAGTTGTTGCATTAATTCGCGCCTAAAGTACATTTTACGTAACAAATTGAAATTGATTGAACCAATACCTAGTGGTAACTTATTTAATTAGTAACAGTGATGAAAGTAGCTATAAGTGTGGCTAAAAAATGTAGCTACTATATTTTTAAAAATGTAGCTAACTATTCCGTTTAATGTGGCTAGATCTAGCTAAAAAGTGGCTAAAGTGGCATCACTGCATCCGCCACACGACAATGCGTTATATATTGCATCTCGCTCTATTCCTGTTTCGCATTGGTTTCGCAGATATTTTGCAGTTCGCAGCGTCGGTGGACTAGAGGCGTAAGTGCGCGCATTAAGGGTAAGCGTACACTGTGGTGCGTATTTTATTTGCACCGCATGCGAATTTTGCCGCATAGTGCGTGTGATCTGATAGATCTGATAGATAGTAAGTACAAACGCATCGCACTCGCACCCTCATTGGCAAATTACACCGCATTCGTATTTTCCCCGCAGTGCGTGAAGTGAAGGCGCATTAGTTCTCTTATTCCACAGATTGTGCGAATAAAATCCGCACCGCAGTGCACGCTTACCCTTACTATCGAAAGGAAACCTACACTATGTACTTACTTAATTAATTATATTTTTACAGATCGATAAATTCTTTAAAAATACATCTCTTAAAGATGAAGTCAAAAAGGCAGAAATGATGATTGTTGCCTACCTTGTAGAGCATAACGTACCATTTCGTATAATGGACCACATGAGCGAAATAATTAATCGGGCATTTCATGATTCGGAAATAGCTAAAAAATTTGCTTGCAAAAGAACAAAATCTGGCGGTGTGGCTTATAAAGTTATAATGCATTAGGCGATCAATATGAAGAAAAAATGATTGTCGATTTAAAATCCGGGTCGTGTAAATTTTCAATAATTATTGATGAAAGCACTGACGTCAGCACAACAAAATTTCTTGCGATCGCAATTAAATATTATTCAGATGATGATCTCAAAGTAAAAACAAGATTGCTAAGTATAATAGATATAGAAGGAGAAACAGCGCAAGACTTACTGAATGCTCTCAAGGGTGTATTTGAAGAACGTGATTTAAAATAGAGTGATATGATTGGATTTGCGGCAGATACGACAAATGTTATTTTCGGTGAGCGATCAGGAATAGTTGCTAAGTTAAAAGAATTGAACCCATCCTGCTTATTCGTTAAATGCGTTTGTCATTCAATGGCGTTAGCTGTGAGCCATGCATGCAAGGTACTGCTGCGAAAATTAGAGCAGTTCGTTAAGGAAATATATAATTACTTTTCACAAAGCTATAAGCGTCAGCGCGAATTTGTAGACTTCCAAAATTTTACAGAGAAGGAGCACTGTAAGCTTTTGAAACATTATGATATACGATGGCTTTCCTTGTATGGTTGTGTCAACCGGATTTTGGAATAATGGTCAGCTTTGAAATTATATTTTCAAGGACAATATTTAGGAGAGAGAAACTAATGCATCTGCAGAATTTCTGTACAATGCTTTGAATGACGAGCAGTTGAAACTGTATTTATTTTTTGCAGATTACATAACACAATTAACTAATAAGTTCAGTACGATTTACCAAGCAGATTATCCTGTTATTCATCGGCTGTACAATGATATGCGAAGCATGTTCATCAGTATTTTAAGCTGCTACATGAAAAGCCAATACATAAAAACTACGTCATTGGAAAATATTGATCCCAACTCTTCAGTAAATTTTTTACCGTTGAATAATTTATATTTAGGAGTTAATTTTGCCAAGCATTTAGAATCACAAAAAAATAGAATACCTCAGCCAAATATACAAGATGTTTTTAAGCGATGTCAAAACTTTATGAGAACTTTATGCGTGCAACTAAAAGCACGATTGCCAATAGAAGACAATATTTTCCAAATGTTAAGCTTCTTGGATCCTCAAACTGCAGTGCATGGCGAATTCGCAAGTTTGATCAATGTTGCGTCTAAATTTCCAAACATTGTTCGAGAAAATGATGTTCAATTAATTGCTAATGAATTTAGGGAACTGAAACTTGAAACCACTGTCGCCGAATCATTGTGCTCTACTGGCAGCTCAAATGCTGTTACCGACGTAGAAGAGTTCTCGGCTGCAGTCGGAAAGATATGTGACGCCGACAAGAAACCCAAATTTGAAAACTTAAGCAATTTTGCTAAGCAAATGCTTTGCCTTCCTGTATCGAACGCAAAATATGAACGGATTTTTTCAGCTATTAACAGAATCAAGACCAAAGATCGTAACAGATTTTGTAATAAAAATGTACGTGCAATCTTACACGCTAAAGAAGGTATAAATAATGATGGGAATTGTACACGTTTTAAACCGGAAGCCTCCATGTTACAAATTATGAAAAACGATAAAGAATTGTATAAAAATGTTAAAAAAGATGATGATGATGATGAGAATAAATAAAAATTGCTAAATTTTGTAAAAAAAAAGTTTTATTTTACATATTAACCACTTAGAAAAATTTATTTGTAGTAGTAGATTTTAAGTAGAATTTAAAACAGGGTTTGGTAGATTTTGGTAGAATTCACAGATATTTTTGGTAGATCGTGTGAAAAAAAAGTGGTCACACTGTGTGACATTTTTAGGTACCTAATTTATCTATCGATTTTACTAAGTCTGTTTATCAAATCTAACATAAAGCCGAAATAAAAATAGTTATTGTTTTATTTGTCACAAGTCAACTTTGTTCAAGTCCCCGGATTCACTATGGATTTTACACTTAACTTGTTTACATTGAATTGCTGGTAAGTAACAAGTTTAATCCCATCGAGCATTGGGGATTGGTTTTATTTTATTCATTACATTGATACGCTATTTATGTAAGATAAGTAGTCACATAGAATAACCATGTGTCTTATTTTACAGGGGCATTCCTTTTGTTTCTAAAAATCACAAGGAAAGGATTAAAGCGATAGCTAAATATTTACTAAAAGCATCACACAATATTGTGTGCCTGCAAGAAATTTGGAGTGAAGCAGATTTTTTATTCTTGCAAGAAGAATTAAGGACCTGTTTACCATATTCTCATTATTTCTATAGGTACAAATTGGTTTTTCGGTTTAAATTAAGTATTTTAGTTTTCCAATGCCACCACAACAAAAAAACATTAAACATTCTTAAATCAGGGATTAAGATAAAACAGACAATGACTGTATGTCTATGAATTTTATATATATTTTAGTGGTGTACTTGGATCAGGGCTATGTGTGTTCTCAAAGTGGACAATTCAAGATGTATTCTTTCATCAATGGCCACTAAATGGTTACATTCATAAGATACATCATGGTGACTGGTTCGGTGGCAAAGGTGTGGGACTTTGCAGAATAAAAACAAACGACAATCTTATTAATGTTTACTGTACACATGTAAGTACCAAATAAACAATCTCAAAATAATATGATTTGCCATCTTTGCCTTTGCAATGCCTTTTGTTTTTGATACTCCTTCCTTATTAATCAATAAAAGTTACTAGTAAAATGTTATGCTAGAATGTTATTTTAATTTTTATATATGCAAGAATGTATAAGCAAAGCTTACTTCCTTTTTGTAACCAAATAAAATAAATTTTTTGCTTATTTATGTATATCATGATGTCATATATGTAGGGGAATATAATTCTGTTGCAGCTTCATGCAGAGTATCATGAGGACGATATGTATTTAGCGCACCGAGTGCTGCAGGCGTATTCAACAGCTGAGTTTGTAAATCTGACAAAGTATCCTGCAGATATTTCTATTTTGGCTGGTGATCTTAACACTGCTCCAGGAGACTTGTCATTCAGGTAATAAACTAAAACATAGTTTGTCCGTTTTTGTAATTTCTTTATTTTGTTAATTTTTTTTTTATATATTATATTATATTTAATTTTTTTAACCTCGCCTAGAAAATAGTTGAAAATGTTTGATTCATAGAAATTAAAAAATATATATGTGAGTATTAGGGACAAGCAAGGGCCACTTTTGTACGGAGCCCATGCTCACCCTTGTAGCACTACAACACATACTCAAATAAAAGTGGTTGAAAAGTGTATGATTTTATTTCGTATTGTACGACGAAAAATGTCTCAACCATGGACGAAAAAAGTTAATGAGGATTAAAACTTAAACATGTTGTGCCTACTTCACTTACGAACTACTACACTGAACACCTATGGCCTTAAATTTTGTACATAGATAAGAATGTTGTAATGTTTAACCACATTTAACTATCACATGACAATGATACTTTTACGATATTCTATTTTATCATTACTGTGGGAGAGACATGCTTCACCATGCTCGAGCATGGCATATTCAGTTGACCGAATATACCACGACGTTACAGAAAACACGTAACGAAAATAACGCTTGCTTTGTCTGTACCACCTTATTGAAACATTCTGAGTCCTAACTGATAGGAAGGTTTGTAAAAAGTCACTCTAGCTGTAAGACTCAATCTCAGTATGTCTAATTTATCTTTGTGTCTATCTTGCGGGTGACCTTCATGGTTAATAAGGCTAACTTTCGTGATTTGATTTAGACATAACGCAAGTTAGTCGTTTTCTAATTTAGGTAAGCCAAGAGAAAAAAAATTATCCTGTGTTACTGCACTATTTGTAAGTGTTGTAATGGTATAATACAGCAAACTGAAGGAAAGTGTTGTAAGTTAATAAACTGCCTCATATTTTGAAGAAATGTATGGGAAAATAATAAAATGTTAAAAAAAAGCTCTTTTCTCAATTTTTAGTCATACAATAACTTTCCTGAAATTGTTTCTTACTAGCAACTCTATCTAAGGTATCCCCGGTATTTGGTATCGTAAGGCTCTTATGATAAAATACTTTTTTATGATGAATACTGGTATTTTACCCGTACTATAATGCATAAATTATATTTAATTATTAATTTTTTTAATATTACTGTTTTTGTGGACTTCTTGATGTACCTAACTTCGTGATAAAATTCACTCTGCTCGTTCGTTCGTTTAGTTCGTGAGTTTTTGGCCGCTATTTCGTGTTAGTGTTTTATAGTAAGTTACAAAAATTTATAACGAAAGAATTCACTATTTATTATGAAATAATTTAATAATAAATAGAGGATAAGATGTATATTAGATAAATACCAGTAAGTAGTAACATATTATACCCACTTGTGTATTATTTAAAATGTCCGTTAGCGTTTGGTATAACACTACAGACCTTTAAAGCTTTATATGCCGTTATTTCACCACTTTCAATTGATGCCAAAGCTTGGTCTAAATTTTCTGTACTGGGTATACTTTTTGTACGGCATTTTATACAGTTGCCGACAAACCGATGTACTAATTTGGAATCTTATTACTATAATAATAAGGTCGAAAAATGGTTCACTGACTTGTCGGTGATCGACCATTTACTACCCTATATATACCATAATGGATACACATTATGGTATATATCAATAATCCAAATAAAAAAAAACACCTAAATTGAATACAAAAAGTAAACTATGTTGGTTGTCTATACCAGTGTTTCCCAAACACCGTTCCGCCATGGTCCGGTAATTTTCACACTGTCCCTTCGTGGCCTACTTAATACTTTTATACATAATGACAAAGCAAATATTACAAGATTAATAGTAAAAATGTTTTATTAAATACTACATATTTTGGTATCGCCTTACCGCTTACAAATATTTAAGATGCGTCGATTGATAGTAAGTATTGTTTTCAAAACAAGGCGGGAATGTTGCGACCCGGTATTTTATTTTGATGGCCCGGTACCCGGTCGCGACCTGGCAGTTGAGAAACACTGGTCTGTACAAAGAAACTTAATGTTTATACTTATTTTATTCACATTTAAATATTTTTAATTATTATACAAATACACAAGCGACGAAAATAGTAACACAAACTAAGAGACCACCAAAAAATGAATTGAACGCTATTTCGCGAGTTGAATAATTTTATTCAAATCAACTCTTCTTTTCCTTTCTTTGAGCTTAATAAGCATGAGCGCTAACCTTACGGTGAATAAGAATATTACTCACTCACCGCACTGCTTTTTGCGGCCACTGAGATTTTTGAGCATCATATAGCTGTTATTTTACGCTTAAAACTGTTGGTTTTTAAATTTTTCGATAGTGTAAATAATAAAGATTTTATATTGATGTAGTATATATTATTATTATTATGCTAGCATGTTGTCCCGCTGGGCAAAGGCCTACCCTCTTTTCCTCCATAAATCGCGATCCTTCGCTATGGTCGGCCAGTCCTTATCAAAGGCATCTAATTCATCGCGGCATCTTTTTTGGGTCTGCCTCTTTTCCGCCGACCAGTCGGTAGCCACTCCGAAATAAGATGTGCCCATCTATCTGGGTGCATGCGAGACACGACGACGATAAATAAATAATATTTGAATTTCAAATTTTTTTTCAACTAAAAGAAACTTGAAGCAAAACTCACGAAATAACGTACCAACACGAAGTAATAGACTTTTACCTTAATTGTGCAATTATTTACATACATGATGTTTTTTTTTTAACTTTTAACTATCATTTACATTTTTATCCCGTGGTTTAGAGACTTTTCGTCATACAATAAAAGATACGCTTTTCAAACCCTATTATTTTAAACAAACATAATAAATGTGTGGTAGTACTACATTTCGCCGCATCGTTTAAAAACTTTAAAATTGGCATAATTTTGCCATAATATTATAATAACCATGTTGCTTGCTCTAAATTACAGACTGATTACTGAATTGCCTGAACTAAGGGACCCATTTTGTGATAGTCATGGAGACAATGATTCTTTAGGAACGTGTGACAATATTAACAACAGCTATTCAGATCCAAAACTGGTCAAAGTAAGTCCCGGAGGGAAGAGAATTGATCATATCTTGTATCATACAAGTCCATCATGGGAGGTATGAATTTTTTGTTATTCATGTCATGTCATTACATATTTTTATCCTTTTGTAAATTGTTATAAGACTGTTACAACTACAATAATTGTTGTCATTTAACATACAAAATTCTCGTGTCACAAGAGACACTCTTACAGAACTCCTCCGAAACTGCTATTATGCAATTTAGCATGTAATATTTAGTTGTAAGCTATTTTTCATACCCCTAAGCATTAAGGGTGACATAATTTTTTTTTTTTTTTTTCATAAATTCTATTAAATTTTTTTTTTATAATTTTTAGTTGTTGGTGTAGAAATTTGTAGTTGTTGTTATTTATTTATGCCAGTTCATGATTAAGACAGAACAGCGTCTCTCGGGATCATCTAGTAATGAAGCAAAATAGACCTTATTAATATAGAATCACCCTTATAGTATTTTATTTTTTTGTTTTTAGCCAGAAGTAATCAATTTTGGAAATTCACTAGAAAGCAGAGTACCCGGAGAGGATTATTCTTATTCTGATCACAATTCAGTTTACTTGGAAATTAAAATGAAGCCTACCAATTTAAAATTAAAACAAAGTCAGAGTGTAGATATTCGTTGCCAGGAAACTATAAATGCAACCATTAAAGTATGGAAAGAGTCGAAAGTTACTATAAATAAATCAAAAAAAATGTTTCTTACTACTGGAGGATTGATATTTATGTTCCTCCTTGGATCAGTAGGTTTTTGGCCAAACAGTATACTGGCCGATGTGATCAAGATTATTATGACCGGTATATGCTTTTACTATATTATGATGGGTACAATATGGAATAGGATTGAAATGAATAGTATAAAAGCTGGTTTATCCGCTTTAGAAAATTTAAGCAAAAGTAGAGATATCAAAAAGTTTTAAATTATCAAGAAAAAAAGTATTTTCAAAAAGTAATCTTAATTATTAGAATATTTTATAACAATATTCTACATAACATATCAAATTCATATATTTTGTATAACATGTAATGAATGAAAGTACAGTAAAACCACATAGCTAATGATTGCCGAAATCATCGTTTTCGATGGAAATGACAGACAACGTGAAAAAACGACTATTTCCGAAAGCCATTTAGTTCGTGGTCGTACTGAACACCAGTGTTCCGCAAAGTGTGTACCGCAGCGCACCGGTGTACCGTGGACATTAGTTGGTGTGCGTCGGGCAAATACGGTTATCTTAAAAACTTATTTTTAGTAAGTGTAAGGAAAAGTACTTTATTTAAACTGATTTTTTAATTTGTGGTGTACCTCCAAAATTTTCGTTTTCCTAGATGTACCTTGAACCCAAAAAGTTTGCGGAACACTGCTGTACATAATATTATGCTATATGTATACATATAAGTTGACTATCTAGATTGTTTTTTTTACTTTTTATGCATTTATTATTTCATTAATTGACAATTTCATTTTAATAAGTATAATCTTTATTATTGTATATTATGTACTTCAACAATGTTTATTTATACATAGTACTTACTCAATGTCATATATCAGTATTAAAATAACATTCTATTAATATATTACAAATTCTTTCATTGATTTTATACACTATTTTCAATCCTGAAAATAATTTTGTTAAAAATATGTTCAAAATAATAAGAATAAGACAATTGATAACTAGCCTTTTTCTTAAAACCTTAAGCATAATTTTATCATTAATAACATTTTTCAGCTATAATTTTATCATGGCTCTAAGATTATATCCAATGCAAACTTTCTGTTAGATTCAGAAAATAGTAGTCACTGCATATTGTATAAGTATCTCCTTTAACATACAAAGCATTTTGACCTGCTTCCCGTGTCTAAACTCGAATTTATATTTTATATAATATGATACATAAAATAAAATACTTTGTTATAAATTGAGAAATTTATTTTGTTTGCGAAACTTAACAATAATCTGTACTGGTATGCGATAGAGAAGTGGAGACAACAGATTTATAGTTATATGTTTTTGTCAATCACATTTATTAATAATTATTTACAAATAAGTCTTATACATGAATGGTATAATATTATATATTAATATACATCTCATAAATTACATTATCATCTGATTTCAATCAAAATCATTACATTAATTAGTTAAAATATTTTAAATTAAACATACAATAAATACATTTTATTACATAATGTGTGATGAAATTATTTATTCTAAATTATGCTAGCAATGATCAAACGTATCTATCTGTGTACGTTGTTCGTAATAACTCATGACAAAGTAGGTACTAGGCAGAATGGCCGGACAAAAATGACATCCAGGTATTTACACCTACCCGTTCGTATGCGTCGGTGAAACTACGAAAAAATCAAGTAGTATGGCAGAATTTCGCATATTATGCTATGTATCTTTCTAGCACTAATCTACATTAAATGGTTGCGTCGTTGTCGTACGTACGTACGTTTCACAGATGTTTAGCTACTTCGATTCGCCGCCGCATAAAAACGCGTAGGTGTATTTAGGGCGTGACCCAAGAACAAAGACTATAATACTAGCACAGTAATAATAAAAAATAATTAAAATAGTGTGCCGATGTGAGATCACAAACTGATAGGGATACACGGAAGATCAGGCCCTCGGCACTTCCGTGGTCGATGCCTGAGTGAACATGCGGAGTGGGGGTTGATTCTGTTTTTTTTTTAATTTTTTTAGATGTTTTTGTCCCTTGTGAACACACAAGGATATAAAAATAAAGATATTTTTATTTATTTATTTATAATATGTTTTAAGCACATTTTGGAAAGATCTGGTCTGATCCAATAAGTATTTAATACAACAATAAATGCATGCATGTAATGTAAATGTATCAAATCTATCATATTAAATGATATAACATTAATACTTGTATGATAAATGAGAATATGTAATTCTCTTCTACATAATATAACTACGCAATATTCTTTGTTAACAAATATTATCTGATAGTATATACTAATTTTAGACTTTTTTTATTAAAAAAATGCAGTCTGTATACATCTACCCGTGAAAATATAAGAAGTAGGCATTAGCTTCATTTTAAATTTGGCTATTGGAGATTTTAACGGGAGCACTATTATTATAGTGGCTTGTGTAATAGTAATTATTTCTCCAAAACAAATAATAACCTAATTTTATAAAATAAAAGAACACATACATAAATTTACTTGCATTCAGTGTATTTGTAATTACGATCATATTATTATAGGCATAATTATTCATACAATGCTACAGCTAAATCAATAAGCAACATTAGAAATATTATTTCATAGTATAATACTATACATTAATATATATATACTATACATTAATATACTTTTCATTACTAAGTAATATGAGTGCATGTATTTACTAATATCACAAATTGTTTGCACTTTATAAAAGTATGATTCTGTAGGCGGCGACTTATATTAACTTCTAAAATCAAGGAATAATATAAATAGTCTTGAATATATTCTAACTCGATAGATTGAAATATTTGTTTTGCTTGTTTATCGCTTGGGGCGCCCGAGAGGTTATACATGGTTATAGGGTTATTTTATCCAGTTGTCACATACAGAACCACAAATCAACTTATATTGTTTGATAAATCGACTTATACTGTTTGATCGTGTTTATCGTTAGGTATGAGAGGTTCATTTTCGGAGTTCATTGAACCTGTCACCGTGTAGTCGATTGAGCCGTACGCAGTGGGTCGCACCTCCACTGATGGCTCCGTCGCTTCTTCTGTCAAGTTTGGAGCTGAACTTGAAGGGGCCGTCTCATTCACCAACCTCGAACTCTCATCGTAACCCCTAGCCATGTGATACATGGATTTTCCTCTTAATCGTCTGCTGAAAGAACTTCCTGCAATGAAAATGAATGGTTTCGTAAAAATTACTTCACACCTATCTTGAAGTTTTGAAACTTTAGTAGTACAGTTTCATATTACTCAATTTGTTTAAAAATATGAAAAAAGCTCTCAAAATACCTTTGTAATGAAATTGCACATATTCAAACAAATTAAGTCAGGAAATGTACTAGTTTATGATCATTACAAACACTACCAAGTACACGTATAAATATTTGACAGTCAAGTGACACCTCAGTGAATAGTTAGTATAGGAATCACTACAGAGCCATCTATAAAAAAGAAAAACGACCTCTGTGGCTCAGTGGTTGAGCGTGTTGGTGCTCAAGCCGGGGTTCGCGGGTTCAAATCCCGCCGAAGGAACAAAAAGTTTTTTCGTATTCCTGGGTCATGGATGTGTATTAAATATGTGTATAATATAATTAAAAATCTTAAATTTGTGTATAATATCAAAATATTAAATATATTTCCGTTGTCTGGTACCCGTAACACAAGTTCTTCGAGAACGTACCACAGGATCAGATTGACGTGGTGTGAAGTGTCCATAGATATTATTATTATAAAAAAGAAGAAGTATAGTTAGTATGGGAAAATTCAACCGTCGGTTTAGTTACATTTCTCGCCATTTAAACCTTCCCTAACTTCCACAATTATTTCAAAACCAGAATTAGCCAAACTGGTCCAGCCGTTCTCGAGTTTTAGCGAGACATTGGATTTGCAATCAATTTTATATAAAAGAGAAGATTCGAGGCTTCTGTTTAGTTAAGTACTTTATCCTTATCGAAAACTATTATTCTTGCACTTGTTTATTTATACATGACTATATTTATTACCCCCATATTTATATATTTAATTTACCTGTCTTGCCCTACTGAAAGAGATTGCTTATAGCCATAAGGCCGCACCAGCCCACATTTAGTTTGAGTTTTGCTTTTATTACTCAATTTAATTGTACCTACTTTAATGTGAGCAATAAAGTGTTTATCTTTCTATCTATCATTAAATTAAATATAATATGACATACCAACAACTCCAAGATGTTCAGATATATCGCGTTTCACGTCAGACACATCCCACATAGCTAGGAAGGAACCCATGCACGACGGTGAAGGATTGAGCGGCGAAACAAATGGCTTGTACGAGAAACTGTAGTGATGAGCTATAGCTGCTATAAACATCTCTATACATATGAGGAAGTCCTGTAATAAAGTTATAAAGATGTCAAACATAAGGGCAAAAGGTGAAAGCAAAGCTAAATTTAAATTAAAAATTCATTTGTATTTTGTATTAACTACACCGCAGCTACAAATTGCAGTAGCAACCGCTCATTATATTTTGACAGCAATATTCTTATTATATATATTAAATACTTAAACTAGACCATGCATATGGCCCCATACACAAAGTGCAGTCAACAAATCCATTGCAACGGCCTTGAAGCAGAGTAGTAGGCAAAAATTAAAAATGATTGACACAAATGTTATGGACAGCCATAATTACTGTATTGGATCTGCAGGCTGGACCGTGAGTATAAAGGCCGATCGTTTCAGTTAGAACTGACGTCAGTTCGGCCTGAACGGATTCGAGCACAAACACGGAGAAAATCGCATCCAAACGAACTGACGTCAGTTCGGCCCTTAGATTAATAACGCTAGATAGAACTAGATAGTCTTCAAACAAACGCATCGTACAAAGTGAAGCAAGCAATAGATAGATGTAGGCGTAAGCATTACATACCGACACGCACACAAACAAAACTTTAAAGTTGTGGAGTGTGTACTCTTAAAGATGTTAAGATTAAGGATTATCTTAATACGGGCAATACTTAAAGTATTGCCCGTATTAAGATTTTTATTGATAATTAAAAAAATCTGAAAATATTATAAAACTTTGTCTTAGTTGCAAATGTTAGCCATGAAAATTTTGAAATAAATTTATTATTATTAGTAACACTTTCACAATTCACAATAGGGCAGCAAGATGGCGACTTAATATGATTTTATTTTAAAATGTTATAAATAATTGACATAATACAATTCAAATTGTTCGGACATAACATTTTATACTTACATATGAAATGTTATGTCCGAAGCTTTTTTAATTCTTTTCCGATGCATTGTCACACGTAATAACGACACAAACTGTCATATGTTTTAATAGTCGCAGATGTATGCACTAGCGCTTGATCTTGACAACTGACGGGTCGTTCGAACAAACTGAGCCAATATGGCTCAGTATGATTTACTTCACTTTTCATGCGCGATTCTGTCTGTCTGTCGGACAGACAGACAGAGCTTCTGTAATAACTTTTGTAGTAATTCAAAGAAAACCTATTGCGCGTTGATAGTTACGGAACCCTCCTTAGACATGTCGTGACATGCTCTTGGTCAGTTTAGGATCTTATTTTATATAATTAATTGTATTTTGCTACAATTGTGTCATTTTTTGTGACATTTTTCCAGTTTATATGTTTATATGTTATAGAAATCACTTCTCTTTGTTTTATAGTAAAAGTCTTTAGATTTTATCAACCATAGTGGCTCTAAAGTTTTAAATACTTCAATGAACTTTAATAAGTTTCTTTAGACCACGTGCCATTTTTAGGGTTCCGGACCCAAAGGGTAAAAACGGAACACTATTACTGAGACTTAGCTATTCGTCCTATATAGTTAACCTTCTTATATTTATATAGTTCGATAGCTCGACGGTTAAAATTTTCACACATGTATGGTGTAGGTTATTTCCGTTATAACAACAAATTATAAGAATAAAATAAAAATTAGAGGCTCACATACAACAAACGTGATTTTTTCCGTTTTGTACGGAACCCCTCTTGACGACTCGCACTTGACCGGTTTTATTTTACACTCGAATTTTATTACCGTTCAGTCCAATTTTATTGCCGTTCAGTCCATCGGTACAGGTCAGAATTAATGTTGCCAACTTAGTTTTTTTACAAAGTTTTACTACTAAATTTAGTTTAGTATTTTATTACCTCCTTAGTAGAAATTTAGTTGTTAGTAGTGGTTTTGTAGAAAATAGCTAGACAGTAATCATAATATGTAAAGTGGCCTGCTTCTATGTGCTTATCATGACACCTTATCATAATAGCACATAGTAGCATGCATCCGTAAGTCGCTTAAAACTACCGATTTACGTAATATTTCCTACAATTTTTTTTTTTAATGGTTAAATATTAAAACTGAAAATGTATGTATGTTTGTAAACACAAAATCCCTAAAAAAACTGTTAGGAATTCCTAAGTTTAGTAGCTTTTTTATAGTTATCGGTACTCTTTTAGCAGTTTTTGGTAGAAATAGACGCGAGTTTAGTAGTTTCGCAATAACAGAGTTGGAAATACTGGAACGAATCGCTTCAATCCATACGCCCGACTGATGCAATCTTGAAATTGCACACAGATGATACGATTTTGCATCCGTTTAGACCGAACTGATGGAAAACCAGACCGTGTATGGGGCCACTAACACTTAAAATGCTAGTAACAAATTAAGGACATTTAAAATAATATGAATTAAATAATAATAGAAAATATGTGGCTGCTTGTTTCTAATATAAAATATAAAAATGATGTCAGACATACCTGCAGTTTGGAAGATATAATCTTTATTTTATTTGTATCAGTTATATCAAAAATTGTTGAGATAACACCACAATATACCAAAATATTGATAATCACTCCTTGGCTGTAAAATAAAATCATTTTTTTAATGAGACAACAGATTTATATTGATAAGATCTATAGCAATCATTGACAATTTCTACTAACTCATTGGTAGAAGTTGCTTAAAGAGAAGTCACTTATTAATGATGATGAAATTTTACTTACAAAAATGAGAAGAAAACCACAGCTTTAATACACAAAAATTTTCCAATAGGCTTCATAGGTTTAAGTTCAGTTTTATTTGCTCTATAGAAAAGAACTAAACAATACATTGCCACAAACTGTGATAAATTGTTGATTGCTATCATATAGGGAAATGCTACGTTAGGGCTAAAGTCACTCTCTCCGTAGACACCAGATAAATCACAAATCATAGATATTACTGTTGTGATTGGTCTCACTAGTGTATATTGTAAGATACCATGCTTGCAGTTGTGAACAAATTCACTGAAAACAAAAAGGTATTGGTATTAGCTAAGGTAAAGGATGAAAAAGAACAATATATTCAAACATTTTGTAAATAATTTACTTTAATTTTTAAGCATCTGTTTTGCAATAAATTAATAGGTTTAGTATTTATTATGTAATTAGTTTACATTACATTAAATACAAAAATATTTACTATGGTGAGTATGAACATAAACGTGCAAACTTCGGAGATATCAGATATTTTGTGCATATGACGCGTCGCATAGTGCTCTGAAAAATAGGGCAGATAAAGAAAATTAGATTGTTTACAAACAGAATAATGTACTAAAAATTAAATATTTCAAAGAAACTGTGGATTCTTTGAAGCCCTTTTGTGAGTCATGTGAAAACGTGCCATACAAAAGCTGTACAAGTAGTCACAACCTTGTAAGTTGCTATGAATTGTCCATACATTTCTTTGAAAAGTTTATTTTTAGTACATTATTCTTTTTGTAAACAATCTAATTTTCTTTATCTGTCGTATTTTTCAGAGCACTATTCATTTATGTAATAAAAAAGTTACAAGAAAATACAGTATTATAATACTGATATTGCTTTGTGCTATTATCTCTATCATAAATGTTAGTTATTATTCTTTATAGACATTGTAAATCATTAAGGGAAATTATTACTTACTGGTAAATAAAGATATTATGCATACTACTTTATCTATGTGTTACAAAAAAGGTTTTTTGTGTTATTACTTACCTCCCCATCTCCCAAGGGGTCAAACAACACAAAGGAAAGATATGCTTCACTTGAGGCTTTGTCTCCAAAACTGATTCCAGGTCTTGTCCCTCATTCAAATAGTTTAATAGATACTTCATGAAATTATAAATCACATATGCCTCATAGCATTCTCTCAAGGAGTCCATATAGATTGACTGCTCTGGAAACTCCAAGCCCAACCAAGCATTGAGTGCATAAATTGGCACCATCCACAAAATTCTAGAAAAAACAATTACTTTATATTTTTCAGAGTGAAAGGAAAATACTTTTCTGTTATACTTCCTGCAACTAAATTGTACCTATAATATGTACCTATAATATACCTACCTTATAATATGTTTCTGCAATGAAGGCTTGGTATAATGAACAACATGTTGAGTTATTTGCCATATTGATATTGGCAGAGCCAACAGGACAAACCCTCCAGCCACTAAACTACCTTGGTCGGACTTAGTAAAACCGTTTTTTATAGAGTGGGCTATAAGCACTGGCACCAAAATAATGACAAGCAACACATAACTTGTTATAAAAAACGGACGAATCCAAAGCCTCCATTGGCTAAAAAAGTTCCAAAAAGATCTAATACACATTTCTTCGATAATATAGTCCGAGCGTTTTAACTAAGGAAAATAGATATTGAAATACGACACTTATTTACACAATCCGAAACAAATGATTCATTTGGAATCTCCGTAAGAATAACAACGCATAATTATCACAAAATGTTTATGTAGCCTGCGTTATTGTATTATTTTTGGATGAATCCATGTTTAATGTTTGTAAAGCGATAAACGAGATCTTTAGGTTATTTTTTAACATAAACTGTCTTCTGACTAATTATTTATGGTTACAACTATCAAAAACTTGATCAACAAGAAATTCGTTTCAAAAATATGCGATTGTACTATTTGAAACTGGTATTTTTTATTTTTGTAAATTTTTGACAAGTGTACTGTGTTATGTCAAATCCATGTCAAATGTCAGACGTCATTCGTTTTTTTTATAAATATATGGCATCGGCTTATAACTATTTGCCAGTGTCAAGTTAAAAAGGCGGCAATAGAATTTTCGTTTCAATTTTCAACACCGTATTCCTAAATCGTCAAGTCTAAAGTCTAGTCAAAGTCCAAATAAATAGTTAGTGAAGTCTATGGGTCGTCTTTCAGTAAAATGGTAGAAGCTTTACTGAAAGTTCCTAGGCAGTTTTGGAAGGGAACTCAAAATAGTACGATTTTAGAAGTTGTACCACTTGCCCACACTTGTGCATGTTAACGAATATTTAATGGTCATTATTCTACCAATATTACACATTAAGAACCGAAATAACACAAATTTATGAAGGAAATGCAAAATCCACAACGTCACCCATTGCATTCCCGGCAAAACTCCCCTTCATTCGTCAGATGTCCCTTTTTTCTTTTAATTTTAGAAGGTAAACATTTTTAAGGTAAAGTGGCACATTTTCATTTGTCTTCGTTGTGAATATAGAGTGTTTTCCGTAGACTCCCTCTGTGTTTGACACTGTGTCGCTCTGTGTCAATTTATTTTGTAAATGCAACACGAAGTACATAACTAACACATTATTATTAATTTAATCGTTGATTTTTTTTTAATTTAAATATATGGTAATCAGTAATTCCCAAAGTGGTTCAGGTGGACCTCCAGGGGTCCACGGAGACTCAACGGGGGTCTACGTTGGACGTGACAAAAAATGGGGGTCTACAATCGTAAGCAGGGGTGCATGAAAATTAATTTGGTTTCGATAGTGAAGAACTAAAATGTTGGCTTGTTATTTTAAATAATATGATACCTAAATTAAACCTTCTCAATAAGACAATTTATAAATAAATTGAGAAAAAAATGGATAGTTCCGAACTGGGAGTCGAACCCAGACCATGTCGGTATCGAGTAATACGACTTGTGATGTACGTACTTGCAATCTTGTATGAACGTGTTTAATTCTTCACCAATATAAATACGAATGTCAAGGATAAATATTACTCATTTGTTTCCGAAATTTCATAAAGAAAAGTGAAACGATATTAGTGATTACCAGTGTCGGAAAAGTAAGTACCTACCTGCCTATTTGTATACCTACCTACCTGCCTATTTATTACAATATCGTGTGCCTAATGCTAAAAGGGCGCACTTTTCAACATTTTGTATTAAAACTTGATTTTTTTTATTTATTATTTACAGGTAGGTAATTGATACGAAACATGACCGAATCTAAGAAGAGGTGTCGTCAGTATAGTGTTGAATATTTAAAATTTGGTTTTCTTCCATCACAGGCAGATAAACGATTGCCCACATGCCTTTTATGCAACAAAGTTTTGACCAATGACTCTATGAAACCATCAAAGCTGGAAGACCACCTAAGAAGGTGTCATTCTGATAAAATAGGTAAAGGTTTAAAATATTTTCAAACATTAAAGGAAAAATATGAAAAGAGACATACTCAAAAGAATTCCTTTGAGTAACAACACTGTACAAAGACGTATTGATGAAATGAGATCTGATGTTGGAAGTTTATTGTGTGATTATCTGCAAACAACTCATTTTTCTATTTAACTGGACGAGTCATCTTTACCTGGCAATGAAGCATTATTATTGGCATATGTTCGATTTGTTATGGGCGAAGAAATTCATGAAGAGCTACTATTCGCGAAAACTTTGAAGACGGATACTAAAGGTGAATCATTATTTAATGTTCTGAATATTTTTTTTAAATAAAAATCGATTCCATTTACAAACGTTATTTCGGTGGCAACAGATGGAACTCCTGCCATGGTCGAGCGATATCGTGGGTTTATAGGCCATCTTAAAAGAATTATACCAGAGATAACTGCAATTCACTGTGTTATCCACCGACAACGTATGCGACATGTACGACACGTAGCGAAAAATTTGAGTGATAGATCAATTGATCAGTCAATGAAAACTTCCAACGATTGCTGTTACATACCGAAGTACGCTGGTTGTCGTAAGGTACATGTTTATCAAGATTTTATTCACTTTTTGACCCTGATTTTAAAAAAAACCTAATCAATTTTAAAGCAGACATCGCGTATTTGACAGATTTGTTCAAAAAATTTAATGACCTCAACTTAAAACTACAAGGGGACAGCCTTAATTTAATATAAACAAAGAGTGTAATTTCAGCTTCTATTGGTAAATTGAAATTTGTGAAGGAAAATATTGGGCGGCGCGAATTTTCACAGTTTTCAAACTTATCGCAGGTAGAATGCCTTGATGAAGATATTCAGACATACGTTCAACATTTGATTGCCCTGCATGATGATTTTAGATTAGATGATTTTAGATAGATCAGATTTGAAGACATTCTGTCGATGGAAATACCACCATGGATCATAAATCCATTTCATGAAACGGAAGTGGAGAATGTAATATTAGAAGAGGAGCTACTCGAGCTTAGCACTAATGAGGAGCTGAAAGTGACATTTAAAAGAGGGTAGGTATCAAAAATTTTGGCTGCAGGCAGAAATACCTGAAAAATATCCTGGACTGTGGGGAATCGCGCAAAAGCTTCTGATAGCGTTTCCCGCGTCATATCTCGTCGAAGAAAGTTTAAGTGCCGTTACAAACTTACAATCAAAAAAAAGGAACAGATTGAATATCACAGAACGGGGAGATTTGCGGTTATTCCTTACAAAACTCAAGCCAAATATTGATAATTTGCTGTCAATCCATCAAGTACATCCATCTCATTAAATTTTTTAAATTACCATTGTAGAAGTTACATTACGTTATAAACAAGTGTTTAATTTTGATTATATTACGACAGTTAAAACAATAATAATTATTAGTGTAATAATGTATATATTTGAATATATAATATATATACCTACAACACAAGGAAATATACTATATTTCTTTTTACCACTCCGAATGGGACGTTTTCTAAGTAAAATTTTTGAGAATTGGTTGGTCCTTGTGCTGTTCACTGTAGATTTCAAAAAAATAAAGTTCGATGGAGTCACTTTTTCGATTGGCCAACTTTGCTTTTTTGACATCCACTCACAACACACTGAATTAAAATTTAAATGAAAATTTGTTTAGTCTACCTACTTTAGTATCAAATAATTATATCAAGCAATCAATTCTAACCTTTTTTTTCGAAAACTGTTAATTTATCGTTGAAACTCAGCCACAACATAAGTTTCCATAGATAGATAGATCTAATCTTCACTTTTTTCGAGATTTAGAAATTGATAGTAATGTAGAATGTAGATGCAGGGGGTCCACCGGATTCAGCAAAATTTTGAAAGTGGGCTATGAAACAAAAGAGTATGGGAACAGTGGTTGCCAGTGGCAAGTTAAAAAGGCGGGAAATATAATTTTTGTGTGATAGAATTAACAACACGTAAGTCAGTCATATACACTTTTAATACGAATTTTAACCAAAACAGACTTATATCATTATTAAAAACATCATAATTAAAGTGTAAGAATATCTACAATATCGAAATATTAGGTTGTTTTTTACAGTTTTAACGTTTTTCTTACCTTTTTCCTATTAATTGCCTGTATCAAGTGGCCGTTGGGTCAATACCATAGAACTAAACTGACTTACGTACTGTTTCCGAGCGATTACGACTGATTGGTGGTGTTTCTATTGGACGATGATTATTTCTGATTGGCTGAAACAACGCGCCTTCCGATCCCCTAGTGAATGGCATCAAAGAGACAAAACAATCATAAAATTACTTACGTGGTGTTATATCTTATGCGACGATATAAACCTTCCTCTTGGGTGATTACCCTATCTATTAAAAGAACCCGCATCAAAATCCGTTGCGTAGTTTTAAAGATCGAGCATATCTACCACTTTACTGAATCGAATGACATGACTCATGGACTGCACTGACTATTTATTTGGACTTTGACTAGACTTTAGACTTGATGATTTAGGAATACGGTGTTAAAAATGGAAACGAAAGTACTATTTCCCGCCTTTTTAACTTGCCACTGGCAAATGGTTATAAGCTGATGCCTGCTTGCCTGCATCAGATGCCTGCTCAGATGCTGAAGTTAAAAAGGCGGGAAATAGTACTTTCGTTTCAATTTTTAACACTTTAACTTCAGCATCTGAGCAGGCATCTGATGCAGGCAAGCAGGCATCAGCTTATAACCATTTGCCAGTGGCAAGTTAAAAAGGCGGGAAATAGTACTTTCGTTTCAATTTTTAACACCGTATTCCTAAATCATCAAGTCTAAAGTCTAGTCAAAGTCCAAATAAATAGTCAGTGCAGTCCATGAGTCATGTCATTCGATTCAGTAAAGTGGTAGATATGCTCGATCTTTAAAACTACGCAACGGATTTTGATGCGGGTTCTTTTAATAGATAGGGTAATCACCCAAGAGGAAGGTTTATTTCGTCGCATAAGATCTAACACCACGTAAGTAATTTATGATGGTTTTGAATCTTTGATGCCATTCACTTTTTTTCACACATTCACACACAGGAAATAGAACTTTCGTTTCAATTTTCAACACCGTATTCCTAAATCGTCAAGTCTAAAGTCTAGTCAAAGTCTAGTCAAAGTCTAAATAAATAGTCAGTGCAGTCCATGAGTCATGTCAGTCGATTCAGTAAAGTGGTAGAAGCATGGAGAATATAGGTAAGGAGTACCATCTCCATACATGAAAAGTGTCCGTAAAATAGCGTTAATTAGGGGGCGCTACAGACGAAAGGGTGTAAAGCGGCAAAACGGATAATTAAATCTTAGGATCTTCTTCGGTTTTATATATAAAAATATTTTCGACTATACAAGTAATTAGAATATTCATGATTTACTGAATTAACTACTAAAAACTAGTCATAGTCATCAAAAATTCTATCTTCATAGCACACACCCTTGCCACTCTAGCGCCATTATGGCCAGTTTTGGGAACTATTATTTAATTACTTTTGTCGGACACTTTTTAGCTTTTCTGCCTTAGAGAGATGGTACTCCTTACCTCTATTCCCATGGGTAGAAGCTTTACTGAAAGTTCCTAGGGAGTTTTGGAGGGAAACTCAAAATAGCACGTTTTTAGAAGTTGTACCACTTGCCCACACTTGTGACGTTAACTAATATTTAATGGTTAATATTCTACCAATATTACAAATTAAGAACCGAAATAACACAAATTTATGAAAGCAATGCAAAATTCACACTGCACTGTAAATAGAACTCTGCGTTTAATACTATAGAGTTGAAAATCGTGTACTGCAATTGCTAAATGTAGAGTTCTCTTTACAGTGCACCAGCACACCACAACAACAAAAACCATTTGTGGGAATGTAGCCTTAGGTATCATAATATATAAAATTACACTTTAATTTCCCTATAATTTAAATACGGCAGGTATACATTGACGATAATAATTATTATAGTATATAGTATTAGTATTACTTTAAATGTGATTTTTAGGAGAGTGTGTAGATATCTTTAATTAAAAAAGTTGCTAATCAACGTGAGACGGAGTGGAGGCAACTTTACTGTGGCAACTGGAATTGGAAAACCGTCATAGATGACCGTAGTGTAGATTACAAGAATGGATTTAGGTTTAATAAAATGTCAGTGATTTCCTTTTAGAAACTTCTTCTTGTGATAACATAATAAGTGATAAATTTATTTACGTGCCCAATAACCATAGGTAATGGTGGGGACCCACTTATTTGTGCATTTACAGTTATTCTCGTAACACGTATTTTGTGCATAGAGTTCAAGCGTTGAATTAGGCCACATAGCGATCTCTCCCTAAAATACCGCTGTTCTGGTTGTCGACGTATCAAGACAAGCTATCGTGAGTGTGTTGATTTTATAATTGTTTTATAAACTTGGTGTTTCTTGTTTTAAACATTTTGAGTGTCGCGGGATGTGTTCAGGATACAATAGATAACGTCTATAAATAGTCTAATCGCAAGTCGATAATTCGTGTTTTTGTAAATAGGTCACCTCGCCATTCTTTCGTCAAAGTTGATATCGTGTGAATACTTTTAAATCTGCGATTTGTAAAGACGATTTCTGGATTGTTAAAGATTTCATTATGTTCCTAATACCTGTGTTCTAGTCGTGTGAGGCGGGAAAGTGATGATCATTAAAGCCGCGATCTAATGTGATGTCATCAAAAGGGGAAACAGAGGCCGATTCTGGCACCGTGTCACCAAATTTACCCGCTGTCAAAAATGAACCGGTAAGTATATCTGAATTAGACTATGGTGTAATTAATGTCTTAAGACGCAAAAAAATATTACTGGTATCTGCTGATCCCAAACTCCACATTACTGTTAAGTGTTGAGATTTAATATAGTCTAGGATTTATTTCATTCAACCATAACATTTGTAAACAAATGTTTCTGAGTAGCCAATCAGCTGTCCTATTGTTATCATACAACTTAAAACATTGTACATACAACATACATGAAAAAAGTGTTTTTTTAGATATCTGAAGTACTTGTCTAGTGTCTGAGAAAGTACTCACTTTTATTCATGTTACTTGAATCATATTTTCATAGTTGGGTTATCACATATAATAATAATAAAGCCATTTATTCCATAAAAAAGTTAACATTATGATTTGTTAAGTGTTAGTTTTTTCGCCACCACCAATTGACAATAATTGACCCTAAAAGGGACCATCCCTTTTAGGGTCAAGGCCTCCTCCAATGCCTTCCACTTCTTTCTTTCTGTAGCTAAGGTTTTTCAATTAGTCCCTGCTGTGGCTTTCATGTCATCCTCCCATCATTATTTCAGGTGTTCTACATTCCTCTTTCTGACTGGGCCTTTTCACTTCATATTTAGGATTGTTCACCTATCATCTCGTGAGTCTAGCAACATGTCCTGCCCAAGGTCACTTAACCAATATTAAATATTATGGGGATAGAATAACAATATAAATAGAACAGTCAAACAATATATTATTATGATGTTATCATAATATATCTTTTTCATAAATAACATTATTTTGATTAAATAATTTTTAATTGAAATATTGTTTACAAAATTATTAACACAATATAAAATAATTGATAAGAACTTAAGCCAAATGCTCATGAAGCTATAAATATAATACAATAAGTACTTTTGGAATAATTTTGCATTAAGACATTTTGTAATAACTTTGTATAATGACATTTTGTAATAAGGATTTTTATAATTAATATTAATAAGCAATTTTGATTATCTGTATTTTCAGGTGCCAGCAGCGAGCAAAGAGACTCCTAAGCGAGGGGGTGGTACGTTATTGAAATGTACCACATGCAATAGCTTTAGCACACTAAGTAGCAGAGCATTAACAACTCACATGGCGCAGTGTTCACCGGACAACAACAACGTGGCCACCGCACAAAACAACACAGATGCGAGGCCACATAGAAAACTATTTGAGTGTGATGTCTGCAATATGAAATTTTCAAATGGTGCTAACATGCGTCGTCACAAAATGCGTCACACTGGCGTGAAACCGTACGAGTGTCGCGTATGCCAGAAAAGATTCTTCAGGAAAGATCACTTAGCAGAGCATTTTACAACACACACCAAAAGCTTGCCATATCATTGCCCTATTTGTAATAGAGGATTCCAGAGACAGATCGCCATGCGTGCACACTTTCAAAATGAGCATGTTGGCCAACATGACCTTGTTAAAACTTGCCCACTGTGTAGCTATCGTGCACAAACTATGAAAAGCCTTCGAGTGCACTTCTTCAACAGGTGATTATGATAAATTCATATTTAATTTTGTAGATGGTGTTATGAAAGCTGTTTTCCAAAACTGGCAAAGCTTAGTTATTTATCCATTTTATGTTTCTTACAGACATGGTATAGATCTAGATAATCCTGGTCCGGGCAACAACTCTGTTTCCCTACTCGCCGCAGGCATTGCCAATGCTGCATATGCTGACGGCATGGACGCAAGTGCTATTAGCGCTTTGGGTGCACTAGGCTCAGGTCTGTCTGTGTCCGTGGCTGCTGCATATTCAGATAGCGGTGACAGCAATGGAGAACGATCAGTGGACAATGCTACACCACCAATGCACTACCTTACCCCACATGTCGAGATATCTATGGCTGACAACAACGAAACATTCTCACCAGGACAAAACAATCACACTGGTAATTTCTGTTTATGTAAATTTTCATATATATTTTTAAGTGTTAAACTATATATCATGTTTTATTTTGCCTAAATTGTCAGAAAAAAATCATTTTTGATTAAACAATTATGAAATATATTTCTTATAATATAACACAAAAACCAAAGCCAGCAATATTTAAGAAGGTATTGATGACATATAATTTAGTTTTAGATTGTCTTAAATTTTCAACTGATATAAAAAAGTAACAATATTTTTCTCTCTCTTTCCACAGAGCCGCAAATGAACGGCGAAGGCTCTAATTCCCCTCCATCGGGTGACAGCGCAATACCCAGCAGTTCTCTGTCCACCGGCCTGCCAACCAACATCACACCCTCTATAACACTCATTCCCATCAAACAGGTACCTACTTACTTTTTACTGAAGTGATAACGTCTTATAAATCGATGAGCCAGCAATGCACGAAAAATTGTCACGTTCCGCCTGAGCCGAGCGTGCAAACGAGAGCGCAGAACAAGCGATAGCGATCGGCCTAAGCTATCAGCTTGTGATGACGTTATCACGTGAAATTATCGCCCATAAACCGAATTTACAGACTTTTTTTTCCGTACAAAATTAGGTCACGTCTGCTAGGAGAAGCAAAAATTTTATAATTATATCAACATAATATGTATCGGTAATGTGGATTCACAAGTTTATCTTCGATCAAAAATCGTTCAACATCAAAAGTCAACATGCTAAATAGATTTTCTAATGCGTTCTAATTATAAAACATTCATTCCTGCTTGACCATGTAATGTTTGAAATGTATGGCAAAAGTGATTTGACGAATTTCACAAAAGTCCTCAAAATAATATTTCAGCTAATATAAACACATTTTGATACATTCAGGGCATATTTTATAATCTTCTGATAATTAGTGTCGGATAGCATTGAGCACGTTTTTAGTCTCAGTCAGTGAATTAGCTACTCGATACAGATTTCGAATGCGAAGCTGATTGTGAAATATTTCATTTATATTTTTGTTTGTTTTATTTTATTCGTTCATTGCCTAAATACAGGTTTATAATAATGATGATGTATCATAAATTGTATAATATTTTCGTAAATTTTTTGGTTCGTAAAAGCTAAATTGTTTATAAATATAAATGTGAACAAGCTAAATTTATTTTGCTTGTTCACACTTATATAACATGTACTTATATAGTTTCATATTCGAGTTTTATAATTTTAGTTTGAGAAGTAGTTATTTTCAGGCAAGCCTTTGTTCAAGAACTTGAGATACAGACTTGAATAAATATAATAAATAATAATAATAAATACTTTATGGGCAAATAATTTACATTAGATATTAAACCTGCCAAACTGCGTAGCACTAGTGATGGTAACTTTGTAAAATTTGTCTTATAGACATGTTAACGAAAAGTTGTTTGACAGGTTCCCGAGTATGGAATGTCATTTCTTCAGAAAGTTTTGTAACATAAATCCAGACAGTGACCAAATAAAATAAACTTTATTGCCACGCATTAAGGACGCGTTTACAATTTTAAATAAATTGTCTGTTTTTGCGGTACTTTTTGCAACCAAATGAAACCAAATCCAAATTTTCCAGAACCTGTACACTTAAAGTTTACAGAAAATTTTCGTGTTTAGGATCATTTTTCTTCTCTTATGTTGCTCATTTTGTTTGTTCAAAAATACCCATTGATAATCACCTTAAATTCGATTGTAAAATAATCCAACCATTAAAATTTGATTTGAACAAACATCCAAATGTGTATTAAGGTGTTTTGCTATTATGCATGAATTCATTTCAATTTTTAAATTCAAACAGAGTTTAGTCAATGTCTGGATTTATTACACAAAATATTTCTAATTTGCTCTTCATACTCGGGAAGTCAAAAAACTTCGTAAACGCGTCTATAAGATCCATGCATAATAGCAAAACACATAAAAATTTTGAGGAGACTTTTATACTTTTCAAATTAAAGTTTTAATATTGTTGAATTATTTTTTACCGAATTAAAGGTGATTATATAGTATATACGCTATCTATAGATATTTTTGAACAAACGAAATAAGCTACATAAGTTTCATTCAACTACAGTGACGTCATTCATGTCGATATAATTGTATGGGGCGTCTTCACTCTCTTCCAAGAATTTCGTTTTGTAATGAATGCATATCGTCAACGGTTGATTGTAGATATATTATATGAGTGCAAGAACATTATAAACTATGCATGTTTTGTACTGTGGGTCTAGTAGGAACATTTGACAGCGGCGTAAATGTAACGGTAACGAATGAGAATTGTATGAAAATCTGTCAAAATCTTGACAGCTCTTCATAAAAATGTCATTCGATAACGTTACGTTTGCGCCGCCGTCAGATGTTCCTGCTAGGCCCCCTGGACACAAGGCATATTATGATAGTTTTTTCCAAAATCAAATGACCCAAATTGTTTAGGAACCGAACGCACAAGAGGAGTCGGGCGCGGATAGGGACGAGAACGGTGACAAGCGCGACGTGAGCTCGAGCTTGTCGTCGCTCATCAAAGTGTCGCCGCTCAAGAGCCTGTTGCGGGAAGATCTGCGCCGGCGCATATCGGCGCGCGGACGCAACCGCGGGGCAAATGTAAGTTTGGCGTGTCCATGTTAATAAAGACATTAAATGTTTGGCGCGTTCATGTTAATATCGTCATTAAAGGTTTAGTGGGTCCATGTTCATATCGACATTAAAAACAACAACGACGTCTTTTTTTGCGGCTACTGAAATCAGCTGCGCTAGAGCCTTACGGCACAGAGTAAAATATATACTAATGTACAGAGGAACAGCTTTCATAGAATGATCCAAATTTTGTCAGGGCTGCCACAGAAGATGGGGGTAAATTAAACTAAGTCTAGCGTCAGTATACGGTTATTGAGAAAGTCTACTACAGGGGGTCTATTCACTAGGTCATAGACGCTATTATAAAGCAAGACATCTCCTGGAAAATTAAAATATTTGCTTACCTAATATTATCCTTGGGATAGGTAAAATAAGAGATATTTTTATTTATTCTATTATTTTTCATACACAAAGTACAAATACATAATAGTACTACTTTAATAATAATACAGTAGCTACTTTTTTATTTATTAGATATTATAAAGCTTAACCATTCATTGGACACAGAAATACTATTTCAAAAAAAATTGTTATTTGTCGTCATGACAACCAACAACACCACAATTCTCAATCTCACATGACATCAAAATTCACACGAAATTTGCAAATTTAGACGTCCCTTCGACGGCACACGTCCTTAATCGGGGTTTCCACTATTGCCGTGTGCGCGATAGGAGAATTGGGTTTTTGATTTAAATTTTTTTGAGATAAATGGAAAGATCATAACCATATAAGTTTTATAACAAAAATATTCTTTATTTTAGGCAATAATTCAAAAGCTATATAAAAATAATTTAATTCTTTAAAAAAATAATTAATATTTTTTTTTCAAGTTTTTCGCATTAAATATCAATATTATTAATAATAAAGTTTTAAAATACATAAAAAAATATTTTTTTTGTTTTTCAAAATCCCAATTGTGGACGCACCGTATGCTGGTACTCTGTATTTAATCTGTGCTTGCGGCGCAGATGCTCGGAGAGAGAGGATAGGTCGAGTAGGTCGGGGAAATGCTGCCTATACGGAGTATACGGTCGTTAATAAAATAAGCTATAAACATACATAAAGTAAGGCCAACCAGACGAGATAAAGAATGTAAACAAATTTTCAGGGGTTCAAATCATTTTTATTTGAATAAATTATTATAAAGTTCGAATTTTAATCGCTGTCGTCTGTACTAGACAAAGATGATTCGTCGGAAGAGTCCGAGTCAGCTGTGTTTATGATAAAACTATCTATTGTATTATCAATCATGTTGTCAATAAAATACGTCCGCTGTAAATAAAAAAATGTGAGGAATGGTAAATTTTAGTCTATTTTCTTATTATTATATAAAAAGAATCTTTTTTGGTATGGAACCATAAAAATCAAAATTATGGTAATGGTTCAAGTGCAAATGAATTAATAAATTAACTTACCTTTTGACGCTTTTTGCGTGGTGAATTGATTTCTTTCAAAGGTTGTCTAGAGCCGCCAGGCTGTGATTCCATAATTAAAATCAACAACTAAGCACTCACAATAACAGCAAAAATCAAATATAAAACTAACCGAAACGGAATAGTAACAACAAAAAACCAAGTAAATACGGAGACGAAAAAATATGTATCACTTCGAACGCAATCCAAACAGGAATGAACTTGTTCACAATTGTTTGGCGGACCAAATGTTGACAACTGCGGCACTGGCCGCTTTCCTGTATCACGAAACACGCTACGACAGCTGTCGTCGACCAACTGACGTCATTATTGCATACGAGTGATAAGGACAGATATAATATTAACTCACTTTCATAATGCAACTCAGTAGCGGTCCGTTTATTTACGCTTTTTATCTCGTCTCGTTGGCCTTACTTTAGGTAAGAGTAGAAAATTATCCTAAACATGACCTCTTTTTGTAAACTCAGGGTGAAGAGATCCTGGAAAATTGCTTTTATTATACTAAATCATAATATTTATAATTGATTTTTAGATAAACAAGTACTCTATTTGTGACAATTGTTACTTTTGAAGGATTTGAATTCATTTGGTCGCAGAATGTACAGAAAAACAGCCAATATATGTAAGATTTGTAAACGCGCCTTTAATGTCTTTTGGAGAAGCTTTTTTCATTCATCGTCAGTCATTGGCACTGAAAAACTGTAATTGCCGAGGGACATTAAATAGTTGTTTTTATTTATTTCTCCAAAACTTAAAATCTATCATATGACATGACCTTAACCTAATTCGACAGACAATACGACAGACATAACATAACTAATATTTAATATTAATTAGCACTATTTAAATCATAAATCTGTACCGTAATTATATAGAAGGATATGCTTGATTTTGTGTTTCTTCTTTATATATTTTGTGCTATTTCGGTTCTTAATGTGTAATATTAGTAGAGTATTACCATTAAATATTCGTTAATGTGCACAAGTCTGGACAAGTGCTACAACTTCATAAAGCTTGCTATTTTGTGTTCCCTCCAAAACTCCTCTAAGG
Source organism: Phengaris alcon alcon (assembly GCA_037179445.1). Taxonomy (NCBI): domain Eukaryota; kingdom Metazoa; phylum Arthropoda; class Insecta; order Lepidoptera; family Lycaenidae; genus Phengaris; species Phengaris alcon. The sequence continues at coordinate 608,034 of JAYRCH010000710.1, forward strand.
AACTTTCAGTAAAGCTTCTACCACTTGACTGAATCGACTGACTTGACTCATTGACTGCACTGACTATTTATTTCAACTTGCTGATTTAGAAATACGGTGTTGAAAACATAAGCGAAAATTATATTTTCCTGCCTTTTTAACTTGACACTGACAAATGGTTTTAAGCCGTAACGCCTTAAATATTTAAAAAAAGGTGGCTCTTTTAAGACTCTGTGCACAGGTTATATAACATACGCTCGGAAATATCATCCCTTCTTTTTAAAAAAGCTAAACATATTTACAGGCGCGCGCTTCGCCGTCCGAGGGCGGCGCCATCACGTCCACCGGAGGCGTTGGCGGGGGCGAAGCCCTTCTGTGCTCGTTCTGCTGCATATCGTTTCCCGACACGACACTGTACTTCCTGCACAAGGGCTGCCACTGCGACGCGGACCCGTGGCGGTGCAACATCTGCGGCGAGCAGTGCTGCAACGTGTACGACTTCAACACGCACCTGCTCAGCAAGAGCCACCAATGACTGGCCGCCGGGGGGCCGTTCCGGTAACGCGTGTAGCACACAGATACACTAGTGATGTGAAACTATTTTTACCTTACCTTTAGCCCTCGGCTCCGCTCTCTTAAATACACTATCCAACAGGAACATTGTACTCAGAATAAAAATTAGCCTTTGTGTTATTCCAGAGCTTAAACTACTACCATATCAAATTTCATCAAAACCAGTTCATTAGTTTTTACGTTAAAGAGTAACAAACATCCATCCTTCCTCACAAACTTTCACATTTGTAATAGGAGTAGGATTAGTGTGGCCTTTCGATATCCAACCTTTGAGAAGGGTTGAGGATTTTCAAGTGTAGGTATGCTATCTGACAGCTGTTTAGACCTGACGCGTGAGGGGCGCCGTCTGGTTGCGGAGGATGTAATAAACCTTCAATGTGGGTTTCAGATTTTTGGTGCTGCGTGTTCATCGGGTCTAAAAGGCTGTCAGATAGTACACCCTCATTGTACATAAAAGAAAGCTTAAAGAGTCACGAGTTGTGAAAACCAATGGAGGTCTCACTAGTAACTATTTTATAATAGCAACACTGACCTTATGTGGATAAGAGCGGGACAGTGTTGCCGTTTGTAAAATTGATTTGGACTATCAAGTAGTGGAGGTAATGTAAAAATGAGACTGTTTCGCGTCACTCGTCCTTTACACGATTTACTTTTGTTTGTGCGTATGTTTTTTGGACTTGATTACATAAGACGACCGCAATACATTCTCCTTCGATACAATCATGAATTTTATTATTTCTTATGTATATCGAAACCAAAATGATATGAACACAAGTAAATCGTTCTAAAGATGTTTTCTTATGATTTTTAAAACTCGACACATTCCTTTTCTGAATATGATTTTCTCAACGGCACAGATATGGAAGTGCTTCGAATTGCTATACGCTGAACGCCCCCCGAAGCTATATTGTAAAAGTGCAAATAGTTTGATGGTTATTTAGTAGTAATTTTAGTTTATGAGATATTCGTATTGATATTTAGGTTTATTTACTCGAGTGCTAGGATTAGGCCTCGGCGAAAGAACTTTCCAAATTGTAAGGGACGATAGATTTGTTCACATTCCAATATGAAATGTATACATTCCATATAAAGAGATTTTATAGGTAGAGTTAGACGCTTTGGAGGGGAGGGAGGTGGTGATCGTTATCTTAAAATATATTTTTATTTATTGATTATGTCTGTACTTAAATGTACGCGTGTTATTCGAAACGATATTTACAAAGTATTTTGGTGCGATAGTTGAATTATACAAATGTTTTATTATATTATCTTATCGTAAAGAGTGTACAAATTAATATATTTTTACATTTGCTGTTAAATAATAGTATGCGCAGGCGAAGCCTCAGTTTTCGGTTATTATACTTAATTGTGATCGACTAATAGAACGGAATTTTGAATTCTACATTCCACGGAGATTTCTATTTAAAGCATGTAATGCGAGTCCACGACTAGTACATAATGTACAGGTTATATTTTTTGTTGTTATTGTTTATCTCCTAAATTATGATGTGGTAACATCGTGCGGTACTTAAATTGTTCCATAGTGACATGTGGACAACATACACTTGCTCAATCACTCGCTGGCTCAATGAGATGACTCATCTGTAGATTAGATTCGCACAAAAATATACGAATTCGTATATACAAAATTATCAACATTCCAAATCTAAGAGGTTCATATATTATTTATTGACATTATATATGCAGAATTTACTACTGTTATAGTTGTTCCTTTCGAACTTCAGCCGCGTTAACAAAGACGTGTGTTGTCAACGTCGCTCGACCTTACGTCCAATTAGAATGAAAGAAAAATTGAAAGCTATCTAATTAGGTTAAACAACACAATATTTTTTCACGCGACCTTATCCCTGGAGCACCTGATGTTGTAAATTCTAATTACTAGGACTATGTATACAAAAATATTTTAACATCCGAGTTGAATTAATAATCAAATTGATAACTTTATTTCTTTTTTATTAATGATCTCCAGAATGAATTCTTAAGTTTCATTGAAATTCTTTTGTATTTAGCTTTATTTCTTTAATAATTTTCGGAATGACAACATATTGTATTTTTTTATGATAAAATGGTCAGAGAATGTAAGAATGTATGGTATGCGTACAATTTTGAGATATTAGCAAGAAGGTACGAATTCATAGGTTTCGTAGCCAATAATTGCAGTAAATATATTGAGTTATTGTTAATTGAATATTTATATTTATTATTTTTAAATGTTACAGATAAGTATAGTATTTATTTGTATAATAAGGAGATGTAGTGAAAGAAAGATTGTATAACAAGTTACGATAGCATTGGGTTCATCAGAAGTAGGTTGCATCTGGTCCAATATTGCGGCATTTAGTCAAATTTAAGTAATTCCACACGGTTAACGTAAGTCTTTTACAGCGAATAAAATGTATCTCTGAAACATATCCTTATACATAAAAAATATAAAATAGAAATATAAAATGTTTCTTTAGAAATTACAATCAATAGAATAATATTTTAACGTGGCGACTTATTTTGCTTTAAGCCACCTATATCAAATGGTTTACTTGAAAAATGAACCAATAATTACATCATGATGATGGCTCGGTGCTTTCGATGGCATCCAAACAATGCTTTCGTAATTTCCTACCGCTAATGGTGCAAGTACTTACGTGCGGCATTTTGGACATCCGGAGCTGTTACTTACAATCGGTTGTGGTCTTGCCTGCTAAGTTTACGAGATGGAGTTATGTGGTCGGTGGAACTGTAATTGTTTACCAACGAAGTTATATATTGTTTTGTTACTTGTGTTTAGGTTAGCCGGTGCGCGGTAGTCCGTCCGTACCTAGAGGACCTTAGTGAGTTACCTGAAATGCGACACATATTTATTTATAGATATTCTTTATTATACTATTGTTGGTTTTGTTGGTCGGTCTGGGCTAGATTAAGTAAAATGGTAAATCGTTCGTTAATCGCAACCTTAGCAACGGTTAGTTGTTTTTAGTGACTATCGCAGGTCGCGATTTTACGTTGGTATCTACCGTAGCTACCGTAGCTACCGTAGCGCCGTGAACTAGCGTTAAGTATGGAGTAATATAAAAGCTATTAATGTAATTAATCGGTAACCCCGTTGGGCGCCTTTAAACAATCCGTCCATATCTAACTATAGATATTGCCTTTAATATTTAATAGAGATAATATATTTATAGAGTGTAGTAGATAGGTATAAATTAAGAAAAGATCTTAAGATTATAATATTTACATATATTTACAGACGTAGACAAATTTTTATCTCCTATTCGATTTGCGATCGATATAGATTTAAATATTTAGATATTTCTTCTTAAAAACAACGAGAAATATAATAATTAATAATCACTAATCGTCATTTTGAAATTAGAAAAGTACTTACGACGCAACGATGTCAATTGATTAGTGACGAGATTTTATTATAGACCTTTATTGAATCTATTGTTTTAAATGTATGAGTAAATATATAAAACTTAATACTTGGATGGTGCGTGTAAGTTGTTATTTTAATTCACTGGAATAAGTTTTTCATAAGATGTTTGCTGAAATATTTAAATTACAGTTGAGTGTGATTAGAGTCTGTAATCTGTAGTCACTGAGTATAATAATAATTATCACAAATATCTGTAACAAGAAGCGACACCTATTATTGCAGTGAATTAAAAACGCCGACGATAGAGTTGGTTCCGCACCGTTGTAAAGTTTGTCGCAGCCTTCAGAGTTCACAGGGCAAGTGGCATTCAACACTAGTAGTAGCAATCCTCACCTTAATACCAAAACACTGCTTACCAACATTATAATTTTGTGTTAGTTGTTACGTGTGTAATATAAGATAGGTAATCGTTTTTAATGAAATTATTTGTAACGGTAAACAGGTTTCAGATCGTTGATATTTGCTGTTAAATTTATCATGTTATTAATATAAGGGTAACATATTTACTAATATATAGATGCGAGTGATGTAGAAGAAAGATATCGTGATGTATATCATAGCATGTCGTGCCTTAGATCAGTTTCGTTTACGAGATTACGCGATGTAAATCAAAATAGATGTGTGCATATTACCCTATAACTCTATCACTTTTAATGTTATATCAATCAAAAGTATTAAGATATTGGAAAAAAGTTATTTATTTATATCGAGAAAATATTTGCAATATGGCTGTTTACTTGTTTTTATGGTAAAGTTTATTTGCAGTTAAAATAATAAATATGTAATGTATTTATATTAAAATATATGTCTACATTGTCGCGCTCAAGCGCTTTTATGAAAGATTGGTACTTATTACCGGGTACGTTATTTTATTTATTTTAATATAATAATTTGGTAAAGGGTCTATTAAACTAATAATAAATTATGAAACAAAAAAAATGTTTTATTTGTCCCTGTTTATGCTAAAATAACCTACTCTAAGGCCTGTGTGAATGACTCGTGACGCTGACTTACCGCGGCCACACAGAAAACCGAGTTACCAAAAAGGTATATATTGACACTTGGCAGTCAATTAGAAATCAAGCCTTATTCGGCGAAACACCGCGTCATTTCGAAAATAATAATATATATAAAACTCGTGTCACACGTATTTGTTAGAGAACTCCTCTGAAATGGCTTTACCGATTTTTATGAAATTTGCTGGGGTATTCGTTATATGTATAAGAATAGGTTGTAAGCTATTTTTCACACCGACTAAACCGACTTCCAAAATAAAAATGCACAAAAAAGTATGAAATAAAACTTATTTTCTTAATAATTCCCCTTTTAAATTTGGCTAAAATTTTAACTATTTCTCTCCTCAAAATCCAAAATTTTGAAGTCGGTACCAGCCTGATAAAACAATATTTAAAATAGAACTCACGTTGGCTTTCAAGTTTTTTGTTTAAAAATAATAATCATTTTTCTCTTTTTAGTGATATTTGTTAAATAGGTATTGTATACAGGGTCTGCCGTAAATAACCGTAAACTGGAGTTGGTCCGGATGTGAAACTGTAAGAAAATCGTATTTTCTTGCCAGGGTTTCTAACCATATGAAAATGGCGTAGCATTTTATACTTTTTTATCGCTACTTTTTTCGTTCATTCCGTTGCCATTTCATCAAATTTAGGTATTTCTGTGTAATTTTTTTAGTATTATACTCCTGATTGTAGAGTGTACACATCTCAGTGTGACTGACTATCGCATGTGCTCTTGTTTAACAATTTAAGCTGTGTTAAACAATTCAACTGTAAGTTACTTAATGCCATATGCTTTTGCAGTTCTTTAAACAATGTTGAAATTTCCAAACGCGTATATTTAAAGGCTGAGGAGTTCTGTAATTAAGTACTTTTGTATCCAGGGTATATCTTGGTGTAAAATATTACTTTTTGGTAGCATATGCTTGGGCTACTTCAGAAAAAGTCGAAATCACCAGGTCACCACTTGTGAAAACGGGACCAAATTCAAAATATACCCTTTACATCAAAAAAAGAATTTTCAAAATCGGCAAACAGACGGCGGAGTTATCGTTGAACATACAAAAAAAACATACAGCGTGAACGTGTAACCGCCTCCTTTTTTGGAAGTCGTTTAAAAATTGAGGGTATGTTATATTATGTAATATGTAGTTTTAACTACTTATTACATTATGACCCTCAATTTTTACCCGTCTGACACCAACCCTCAGGGCCTCAGTGGTAGATAACTAGCGTTCGAATCCCAATTCCCACCGCGGGAACAAAAGTTTTCTGTGTGTTTGGGACATGGATGTGTATCAAATATGTGTTATACAATAAAAAATCTTAAATGTACTGTAAGAACCCCTGTCTTTATGTAACATATAGATTAATAACTTATTACCTATGTATAAAAGGAGATGTTCGCAATGACTGACTGACTAATCTAATATAGACTCTTGCGCAGCCGTTACCGCTAATGATCGACACGTCGTGTAATTTGGACAGTAGTTTTAATTTACAATGTAGCCGTACTTACACTTAGAAGGGACTTAGAAAAAAATATTCAACGCGATCTAGCGATATTAATGCTTATCGGACAGGAAACGCTCATAAGTCGTCGACTTATTACCTAGTGTGTTTTCCTATTAACCAATCCGATATCGGATATCCGCCGATTAGAACAAAGCCAGGTATCTACATAGGTAATATATTTATGTTTCATTAAAACACATGTAGAGAAAGTAAAATTCTTAAGTCTTCTCATGTCTTTGATTGTTATCGGCGCGATAAGCGATATCGTATCGATCTGAAAACACTCTTAGGCTGTGGTATCTCTTTTCGAGCCAACCTAATCTGCTCTCCCACTGTAATTTAGTCATTATTCTGAGTTTTATTTAATACTTACCAACGTACCGGTGCCCAGTGGCAGGGTACTACTGAGACAACGGAATAATAAACACTGAGACTGACAGACAAAACGACGTTTGAATGACCGTTTATTCTACACCTATAATTTTTGACACTTGACAGCATCAAAGCAGTATGGTGACTGATCTTTGCATTATCGAAGATTAAAAATTGTCAAAGTTTTGTTGACTTGGTTTTGCGAGAAAACTTTCTACATTCTTTTTATTATTTTATTATTTAAAACCTACGTATATAACCGCATAATAAAACCAACTAGTGATACTGTATACATTAGCAAACTGTAATGGGTAAAACTAATCAAGTTGATGGAGACAATAATCCAACTTCTGACTCTGATCCTGCAAAACTACTGGAGGCGGCTTTGCTACAGATGGATGGAATTATAGCCGGTAAGTTACAAGTTCTGATATACCTAGGTTATTGGAAATCGAGGAATTAATACAATGAGACGTGCATTTTGCTTTGAATGTGAATTATTATAATACCTACATACTTTAAGTATACCTTTCAATACCTACCAAATTTTTTATGTTTTGCTTTTACTATATTCTTGATTTTAACTTTAATTAACTTGCTTTATTAATTTAAAAAGTTAGACTTATATACTTCAGCGCCCTATCAGGACTAAAATATGTGTCAAATTGCAAAAAACCAACTTGTAAACATTCATGTAATAAGCATAAATTTTTAAAATTTTGAAACTGTTGCAGTATGTATAAAATTAGTTGTATCATTATAGAAAGTACAGTTAACTAAATTAACCATTTTGTAGACCAGAATTCATAGTCTAATCTCAACTCAGTCATACTTTTAATGTAAAGTAAATATGAAAATTTACCTTCTGACCATCTGCTGGTAAGTATTAGATTTAAACTAAATCTCTCTCATAATATTGTAAAATTATTATGAGAGAGATTTGTTTTAAATCGTTTTTTTTTAAAGGAAGTTACTGCAATTGGATAATATTGTATGTAATATTATATTCTATGTAAAATTCAGCCATTGATTAATTTAATAAAGTTAGTCTAAAAAGCTCCATAGAAACTAAAATGAAGCATCATGTGACATTACCATATCAATCTAGACACGCGGTAGGTAGCATGTCAAATCAAGTTCAAGTTCACAGAAATAGCAGGCAGCACCATATTGTGTAATATTATACAAACCATTTGAGGCCTTTTGATCCTCTCATAACTCAAAAACTGTTTTACAAAAACATGTCAAATTTGGCTTAATTTATGACCTTTTTAAGATTTTCTAACTTACGAATACTTGAGCTTTGACACTAATGGTTTTGTATATATAATATATTCAATTTTTAATACAAAACATGCCCAGTTTCTCTTGAAACGGATAAAAAATCACCCATTATATTGAGACTTGGGAGATACATATTATTATATGTGCTTTAAATTCCATTAACACACTTTAAATGGTTAGGTATTTAGATATTCACATCCAAAGATCATCGTTTTTATCTCTGACTGACCTATACAATGTGTGTAGTCTCGAGGTTAAGAGATTTTAAAAGCAGATAATAGGTTTAATTATATCGAAAAAACACCCCCTTTTTTAGGGTCGCAACCCTTCAATTGCTTGTAGCTTGGGGGGTCCCAAACTACAAGCAATTGAAAATTTTATGTGTTGGTTACTACCTTACTTTGAATAAAACTAAGTAATGATTTTTATTTATTACCTATATTAGGAAATAAAATGTGTTGCCAAAATCCACTTGACACAACCGAAAAAAATATATATTTTCTGAATCGTGATTTGATACCAGTGCAAGTGTGCTCCCAGCTTTACTGGAGGGTGCAAACTGTTGAACAGGGGGTGGCGCCGCCAGTCGGCCGCTGTTCTTCGCCCGCTCGCACGTCCCGACGACGCGCGAAACACGCGGTGCAACCCTCCAACAATCGCGGCCTTCCGCGAATTTTCTTTTTTTTCACCACATTTACATACGTGTAAATTTTGTGATTTGTTAAATATTTTGAAAATCGTGTTGGTATTTTCTTGTGCAATGTGTTTTCAGTTTTTTATTGATACTTTAAAGCGACGCACTTTATGTTCTCCATAAGATTTTTAATGACGTTATTGTTTGAACAAAGCCTTGATTACCCTATATGACGTGTCGAGATAATTCTTTCACGGTTTCCTACTATACGTATACGACGTTATCGTCAATGCTATAAAAATGCGAAATATTTTGTTTCATAATTTTTGTAGCTGATACTTTACATATGATGTTAGGTTCATAATTAGAATCTTATGTACATAAACTATCTGTGTCCCGCGACTTCGTACTCGTGGAATTTAACATTTTTTTGTGGAATCTTAATTTTTTTTAAACATGAGTGACAGTGGCGTGGGGTTCCTATAACTCCATTCCTATCGGCTTCACTTACCACTTACCTTTTTAAGGTCCAAATCCCTACGTAATACCTATTATACAGGTAGGGCTTTCCTATAAATGGGAACCAGCCTTCGCCACTGATGTGTGAGTTATATGGCAGTGAAAGGATTGTCAAAATCGGTGCAGCCGCTTCATTAGCTTCCAGCTAGCAGCATTTGAAGTTACAAACACGTTGCATTTTCTTTTATTTGTAAATATTTATTCTTTCCGATAAATATTGTAAAAGAGTCGTTTTTCGATAATACGTAAATATACGTTTAAAGAAAATCAAGTAGACAACTGACATGAAAATAAACTTAGAAACGGCATTCATAAAACCCACACTGTACAGATAAAGTTAAAATACACATAATATATATAAATATAATATGTATCTAATTAATTTTATGAATAATATTTCCTACTAATAACCTAGTTATGAATAAAATAACTTTTTTCGCTAGGCAACGCTAGGTGTTTTTAGATCCTTGATTTTGGATTAATAGGTTCAAAAGTTATTCATAATTTTGACATTTATAAGTAATATTTTAATTATACCTATTATTATCTTTCTACAACTCGTTACCCGTTTGCCGTAGAATGGTACGCACACAAATTAACGCCTCGAACCCTCGAGCACAGTGAATATCTAATACCTAAAGTGCACAGACTTTCAGAAGGATTTTCTTAAATTTTAACTGCTTCATAAAGAAAACGTTTTCTCGCTTCCTCCGCTCATTTGTTGTTTGAACCGAACCATTAAACCGAATGTCTTACTTATAATGTACAATGTGCACATTCTTAAAGTTTAACTGATTTTAACCCATAAAATAGGGGAAAAAAAAATTAGCTCGCTCGGTCCGCTCACGCATGAAAACTTATAATATTACTATGTACGGATGTTTTGGTTTAGGCTGTTTATTTCATAGTATATTTCCGAACAGGAGGTTGAAAGGTAATTCAGATTTGAAGCTGCAAAATAGAAAAAAAATTTGCTCGCTCGCGTTTAACATATAAAGTACCTATTCGATATTTATTTTATTTAGTATCAACGTTTTCTTTGACTGTACTTTCTTTATTGGAAAGGGTTACACTACCCTAAGTAGTTCTCTCATGGGTTTAGACCAGTGGTTCCCAGACTCTTGTTTCATAGATTACTTTCAAAATTTTGCTGGATCCGGTGGACCGGTAGTAATGTAGAATGTAGATGCAGGGATCTACATTACTACCAATTTCTAAATCTCGAAAAAAAAGTGAAGATTAAATCTATCTATCTATGGAAACTTGCGTTGTGGCTGAGTTTCAACGACGAATTAACAGTTTTCGAGAAAAAAAAAGGTTCGAATTGATTGCTTGATAGGGGTTAATTATTTGATAATAATGTAGGTAGACTAAAAAAATTTCAATTAAATTTTAATTCATTGCGTTGTGAGTGGATGTCAAAAAAGCAAAGTTGCCATCGAAAAAGTGACTCCATCCAACTTTACTTTTTTGAAATCTACAGTGACTCAGCACAAGGACCAATCAATTCTCACAAATTTTATTTAGAAAACGTCCCATTCGGAGTGGTAAAAGAAATATAGTATATTTCCTTATGTTGTAGGTATATATATTATATATTCAAATATATAAATTATTACACTAATAATTATTATTGTTTTAACAGTCGTAATATCTAATCGTAACCGCAAATCTCTCCGTTCTGTGATATTTAATCTGTTCCTTTTTTTTGTTAATAAGTTTGTAACGGCACTAAAACTTTTCGACGAGATATGACGAGGGAAACGCTATCAGAAGCTTTGCGCGATTCCCCACAATCCAGAATATTTTTCAGGTATAGAAGCCTGCAGCCAAAATTTTTGATACCCTCTTTTAAATGTCACTTTCAGCTCCTAATTAGTGCTAAGCTCGAGTATCTCCTCTTCTAATATTACATTCTCCACTTCCGTTTCATCAAATGGATTTATGATCCATGGTGGTATTTCATCGACAGAATGTCTTCAAATCTGATTTTAAAATTATCATGCAGGGCAATCCAATGTTGAACGTATGTCTGAATATCGTCATCAAGGCATTCTACCTGCGATAAGTTTGAAAACTGTGTTTTCAATTTTATGAAGGAAAAATATTCATAAATTGAATCTTCATAAATTTCAATTTACCAATAAAAGCTGAAATTACACTCTTTGTTTTTATTAAATTAAGGCTGTCCCCTTGTAATTTTAAGTTGAGGTCATTAAATTTTTGAACAAATCTGTCAAATAGATACGCGATGTCTGCTTTAAAATTGATTAGGTTTTTTTAAATCAGGATCTTTACTTTCCAGAAATTCTAAAACTGAGTCAAAAAGTAAATAAAATCTTGATAAACATGCACCTTTCGATAACCAGCGTACTTCGGTATGTAACAGCAATCGTTGGAAGTTTTCATCACTTTCATCGCACAATTGTGCAAATAAGCGCGTATTCAATGCATTGCTTTTAATTTTGTTAACTGCATTAATCACAAATTGAAGCGATTGGTGCAATCTATCACTCAAATTTTTCGCTAGGTACTAGATGTTGTCGGTGGATAACACAGTGAATTGCAGTTACCTCTGGTATAATTCTTTTAAGATGGCCTATAAACCCACGATATCGCCCGACCATGGCATGAGCTCCATGTGTAGCCACCGAAATAACGTTTGTAAATGGAATCGATTTTTCTTTAAAAAAATCACTCAGGACATTAAATATTAATTCAACTTTAGTGTCCGTCTTCAAAGTTTTCGCGAATAGTAGCTCTTCATGAATTTCTTCGCCCATAACAAATCGAACATATGCCAATAATAATGCTTTATTGCCAGGTAAAGTTGACTCGTCCAGTTGAATAGAAAAATGAGTTGATGATCACACAAGAAACTTTCAAGATCAGAGCTCATTTCATCAATACGTCTTTGTACAGTGTTGTTACTCAAAGGAATTCTTTTGAATATTTCAAATGAAGATTTGTGCAGAACAGTTTTTAAAACCTCTTCAACAGCAGGTAAAGTTAACTGTTCTCCAATGGTGTGCGGTTTTCCAGATTTTGCTATAAGTAATGAGATATTGTAAATGCAAGATGCAAGCATCATCGTTGCTTTCAGACTTTGAAGCGAACATACTGTGCACGGTGGGTCTCTTTTCATATTTTTTCTTTAATATTTGAAAATGTTTTAAATCTACCTATTTTATTAGGATGACACCTTCTTAGGTGGTCTTCCAGCTTTGATGGTTTCATAGAGTCATTGCTCAAAATTTTGTTGCATAAAAGGCATGAGGGTAATCGTTTATCTGCCTGTGATGGAAGAAAACCAAATTTTAAATATTCAACACTATACTGACGACACTTCTTCTTAGATTCGGTCATCTTTCGTATCAATTACCTACCTGTAAATAATAAATAAAAAAAATCAAGTTTTAACACAAAATGTTGAAAAATGCGCCCTTTTAGCATTAGGCACGCGATATTATATTATATAGGCAGGTAGGTAGGTATACAAATAGGCAGGTAGGTACTTACTTTTCCGACACTGGTAATCACTAATATCGAATCACTTTTCCTTATGAAATTTCGGAAACAAATGAGTAACGTTTATCCTTGACATTCGTATTTATATTGGCGAAGAATTAAACACGTTCATACAAGATTGCAAGTACATACACCACAAGTCGTATAATTTGCACGTTTGAACACGCATTGCGGACGGACGGCGGCGGCCGGCGCGGCAACAAGTCTCGACGCGTTGTACTGAATATGGAATATGCAAGTTTTTACAAGTAACAGTCGCTGAGCTTCTTAAAATATTATCTGCCTATATTGATAGGAGATAATTGTCTTATTGAGAAGGTTTAATGTATGTATCATATTGTTTGTGTTGTTGTATTACCGTATGATGGACGGTGTGGCTCAATAAGTTATAAATGAAATTGAAAAAGGAAAGTGGCATAGGGCCGGATAGCTCAACTGGTAGAGCACTCGGCGCGATACCGACATGGTCTGGGTTCGACTCCCAGTTCGGAACTATCAATTTATTTATAATTTGTCTTATTGAGAAGGTTTAATTTAGGTATCATACTCGTATTATTTAAAACAACAAGCCAACATTTTAGTTCTTTACTATCGAAACCAATTAATTTCATGCACCCCTGCTTACGATTATAGACCCCCATTTTTGTCACGTTCAACGTAGACCCCCGTGAGTCTCCCGTGGACACCTGGGGGTCCACCTGGACCACTTTGGGAATTACTGGTTTAGACCAATGAGTCCTCCATGGGCCATGACAAATCTTAAAGTAGATAATAATTATTAATATATTAAATGCTATCTTGATAATATACAATGATCAAACCGTCCAAAACCAAAAAGCGCCACTCCGCTACTACTACGCTACTACTACGCTACAAAGAAAACGGTATATTAATAACATGGTAATCGTTCTAGTAAAATATAATATACGAAATGAAAATGTGTAGGTATGTTTCATTAAAATATCGTCTAAAAACAATATTTCATTTGAAAAGTTGCGTTCAACTGTAAACGAGTTCAAGTATAACATTTATAGGACTTCGTATTTTATTTTGTACGGCGAACGCTGGCTTCATGAACTTTTTTAATTGTGACGGGCTCAGGTGGCCGCCTAGGGGGACGGTTTTTATATGACTAATTTACTTGCAGCGTAATCAACTGTGAATGAGATAAATGAAGTTATTGAATTAATAGTAGTAACTAGAGTATGTTATTATTCGACAAATTTTACTATTCGAATAATTCGAATATTGGTAATATACTATATATAAAAGTAATATAATGAATTAATATGACCAGCATATTTAATAATATTAAAATGAGATGTGATTCACTGTTAACTCACAAAAAATCAAAGTATTTTTAATCAAAAATCTTCTTTTAACATAACTTAAGATACTGACCTGCAAACCTAACTTTCAAAAGCTAAAAGCTCCCTAAAAGTAGCGAAAAAAATCCTCTAGAGTAGAGGATTTTTAGAGTTATTTTAAGAGGTTTGTATTTTCTTGATTTTAATTGAATTAAGCTATTGATCGATATAATATCGACAAGCTATTTGAAAAGTCAACCTGTGGATAATAAACTTTTGGAAGTATATTTTAATGTAAAATGTTGTATTACAGAGCTCATTATTTATTATTTATATATAAGTTTATTTAAGTTTGGGGAGAAATAGTTTTGAGAGTTGGAATACTGCACAAGAATCGGAATGCACTATAAATAGTTCTCTGTTCTAATGCAATAGAGCTGAAAATCAAACACACGAGTATCGCGTTGTCATAATGGTCCGGTCCAGATCTCCGCTCCAAATCGGTACATGTGTAAGCAACAGAAGTAAACAAGATAAACCGTCAAAATAATAGTTGGTTAGTGTTTTTTATTTTGTCAGTTTGTTACCACATTCTTTAAAAAAATGTGTAGAAAATCTTTAAAATCACAAATAACCTTTTTCGAATTTCTACATAAAATCATATTTTTTGTATCTCTTTATGTTTTCTTGATCGATGAGTCGAGCTAAGTTAGACAACAGCAGATTTAAAAATTGTATCAGGTCAAAGGGCTATATAATTCATAGCCCTTTGACCTGAAGAAGTTTCTGATAATTTTTCTGGAACTAGGCATCAGTATGCGTCGTACTGCAAGAATTGAGTGTGTGATGTTACGAACCGTTCAGAAGATGAAACGAAGGCACGAAGAGACTGAAAAACATCTGACAAGACCTTGTAATGGCAGACCCAGGTGTACTAGCAGCCGAGAATATGGTTAGATTGTTTGCACTTGTTGAAAATCGACAATTAAACGCAGTTAAGTTCAACAACAACTTATTCAGAACCGAAGGAACTATATTACTAACAGTACAGTGAGAAGAAGACTTACTTAAGCAAATCTGTAACCCCAAACACCAGCCAGTGGTCACAACTCTTAAACTCGAGTGCTCTTGTATCGAGTTGCTACACTGTGATACGCCCGTCAACACATACAGTGGGATGAACGAGAAAGGTCAAATATTTTGTTCCCAGATGAGTCGATTTACTCACTTTAACTTCAGAAGCTGAACCGAACTTCTGAAAGGAGGCTAAGTACGGGTGACTTGGTAGTCGATATCTTCAAGCTTACTTTTCAGAAAGAGTCCATTCCAGTATGTTGGGGCAGTGTACATGTAAAATGGGCTGGCATATATTCAGGAAGCCGCACAGAGTATATTGTGCCAATGTGGCAATCGCAATTGACACTCTAAGTGGAGAAAGATATGCTCAAGAGATTCTCAAAGAGTATGCAAGGCCGATTATTAGAAAATATGGGTAATGGAACGATCCTAATGCATTTTAATGTGTAGATCTCAACTCAATTAAGCATACCCTGACATGAGCTTGGAAGGCTAGTCAGAGCCCGCAGACTGTCAACTAGCACCCTCAAAACACTAAAACACGCCCGATAGAAGTATGGGAGAATATTGCATAAATCGGCTCCAAAACCTCGTTTTCAGTATGACAAACCCACTCCAAGCTGTTGTTAAACAGTTATGAAAAAACCCGCGGAGTTATTGAAAACTGCAATAATATGTAAAAGTGCTTATAAAAATGTAAATTCAGTCTTTAAGACTAAGATTAAAATGGTTATTTTTTGTATTGGTTATTAGATAAAAATAATTAATTTACTAGTTTCAATGAAAGCTAATAAAATTGTTATAATAGTTTACAAAAGTTTGAAATTTTTAAAGATTTGTACTTAGTTTTGCAGGCCAATGTAATACCGTACTCTATTGTATTAATCAACTCAACTAGTATATTTCTCTTAATATTTTATTTAGTTTTTAGAATTTCGTAATACTCAAGGAACCTTTATTATAGTTTCGCTCTGTCAGTCCCCTCTTCTAGCTTCTGTAATTATTAATATAAATTGATGAACTTTGACATAAACAAACAAAGTCAAACATTTTCAAATAATCCGCCTTCAAAGTGCTTCCTGGCATTTCGAAACTATGAGACTTAGAAACTTACAATTTTCAATGCTGGTAGATCATGCTAAATACTCTTTAGAAAAATTATTTTGAACGTAATCGGAGGAACTTTTTAAAAAAATTGAAAATAAAAAACGTATTACGCGTTTATAGTTGCGGAACCCTCCTTAGATATGTCCTGACATGCCATTGGTTAGGTTACATAATATTTTAACATTGCGCGTGAGCGTGGCGTCCTTTCGCTGTTGTCTGTAGGAAGTATGCACCTTAATTTTTTATTTTATTTAAAAACAGATTTATATTCTTTCATAAACAGTGTAGTAAAATCAGTTTTCAGATATCATTGATGACAATATTAATAAATAATAATAATAATGTATTAGGCATATGCCTTAAATTTTATAATAACGTAAGTTTTTTTACTATTATTAACATATTATTGAAAAATAAATAAAAATATTCGAATTATTCGAATACTGACATATTCTTATAATAAAATTGACGACTATTCGAATAATTAGTAGTAACAAATTGAGCTAAAAAAACTGTCATGCGAAAAGAGAGCTTCATTTGCCCGCTTTTAGGTGGACAACACTAAGAGAGAGGAAATTTTCATTATTTTTTCAGTAGGACGCAGCATTTTTGAGATAGAAGAATTTTAAGATATTAAAATATAATAATATACCTATATATATTAAAATATTATAATAATATATAGTAATCAGTTTGGTTTTACTAAAGGTCGGTCCACAACAGATGCAGGCATCAGTCTTCTGTGCAGTATATTTGAAGCTTGGAAGAGGTCACAGGATGCACTTAGTATATTCTGTGATTTATCCAAAGCATTTGACTGTGTGGAGCATGATACGCTGTTCAGGAAATTATACCATTATGGTGTAAGGGGCACGGCACTAAAGCTTCTAAGCTCTTATCTAATAAATAGAACACAGACTGTAGAAGTTAATTCCAAAAGGTCTAATGGTACTAAAATTAAACTAGGAGTACCACAGGGGTCTATTTTGGGCCCTTTTCTATTTCTCATCTATATAAATGATCTACCTTATCTAGTTAATGATAAGCATGAGATAGTACTTTTTGCTGATGACACTTCACTAATTTTTAATGTGAAGCGATGACAATCTAACAATGACGAGGTAAATAGTGCTCTCTCAAAAATAGTACATTGGTTTAATGCTAATAATTTACTGTTGAATTCTAATAAAACAAAATGTTTAAAGTTCAGCTTGCCAAATGTTACGCAGGCACAAACCAATATACTATTAAATAATGAGAAAATGAAATTAGTAGACACCACTGTATTTCTAGGTATAACATTAGATAGTAAGTTACAGTGGGGACCACATATTGCTAAATTGGCAGATAAGCTGAGTTCTGCAGCATACGCTGTTAAAAAAATTAGAGAAATTACCGACATAGAGACCGCGCGATTAGTTTACTTTAGCTATTTTCATAGCATAATGTCGTACGGCATCCTCTTGTGGGGAAACGCTGCGGACATTAATACAATATTTGTGCTGCAGAAACGTGCTATACGTTCTATTTATAAGATGTCGACTTTTAAATCTCTAAGGGAAAAGTTTAAAGAAATAAAAGTTCTGACCGTCGCATCTCAATACATTTTGGAAAATGTGTTATATGTAAGAAAGAATCTAAACAACTTCAAAAAGAAATGTGATAATCATTGTGTAAACACTAGAAATAAGAACAAGTTAGATATGCCAGTGTTCAGACTAAGCAAAGTTAGTAAATCCTTTAAAGGCCAATGTATACGCTTATACAATATAATCCCAGAAAAGGTTCAAAACTTTCCCATTAATAAGTTTAAAAAAGTAGTTAAAGAACGTTTGTGTGCCAAAGCGTATTATAAAATTAATGACTTTATTCAAGACGGCACACCTTGGGAATAAGGTGGCTCCTTATCTTATCTTATTATTTGTTACATAGACATAAGTAAACATTGTAATAATTTTGATTTTAAAAGAATAATTTTCCATCTTTTTGGTAAAAGATGGCCCCAGACGAGTTTCTTGCCGGCTCTTCTCGCTGGGTTAGTTCTCGAACCGGTGGTAGGCATCACGTAGTATCGACGTTCAAAAAGAGTATTAAAAAATACCAAATTTGAATAAAAATTTTTTTATTTTGATTTTGATTTTTGATACCTAGATTCATTTTATTAAAAATAAATGTCCGCTATATTTGAAATTCAAAATGGATATCATTTTTGTATTCAGCACCCCTAAAAACATCGAAGTCACGACACCCGAATACATTTTACAGAAAAATAAATATTCGCCATTTTGAAATTTCAAATCGAATGAATTTTTGTAATCCAAAAAAGGACACCTATATACCCAGACTGTCAGAATTTTTTTTTTTTTTTTTGAGTAAATACATGTAAAGTTTCTTTGATAGAAAAAAAAAATCTCCTAAAATTGGACCTTGATATCTCAAAAATTGAGCTGGCGCATGGGGCCCTTTCCCATTTAAAATGCATTAAAAAAAGAAATTAAAATTTTCAATGTAAATCATCGAAAAAAAATTTTTTTAATTTCCGTTTCCATTATCTTATAGGAAATTAAATTCTCTACAAAAAAGTTCTCTTACAATTTTTTGCTCAGCCTCATAGAAAAAAAGTTACAGTGTTAAAAAAGTGAAAAAAAAGGAAAATTACAAAAAGTTCAAAGTGATATATGTTTTTAATTTGATGTCAGAAAATTATTTTATTTTGTAAAAATAATTACTTTATTATGCCTATATTCGGTCTGTAAATCTATTTTATCTAGATTTGATTTATGGACAGATATCAATATTCAAATACCACAGTCAATAAAGCAGTTTTTTTCAATTAGTGACATCCAGTGAAGATCATATTAACTTCTAAGCAGTAATATAAAGATTGTGATGAAACGCTGATTCAATCCTTCTTCATATGAAACTTGTCTTCTCATTGGTTGATTCAAATTTCAAAAATATTGTTTAATTCTAATTGTTTATTTCTCCGAGGATTAATTATTACAGTGTTTTACAAGCACAGTTACAGTGTACCAACACTGTACAATGTTGGTAGTTTATAAATAATTTTGAGCTATCCTAACCATTTAATAATCATTTGCATCTCGATTTTAAGTTATAGAATAAATTAATTTTGATCTTAAATAAGTAACAGCTATTAGTTATAGAAATTAATACTACTTTTTTAAATTTATTTAATACGTTGTAATAATGTCAGATAAAAACAAAATTGTATATTTAATTAGTCTTTGTAGCAGTAAACTTAATTGTCGTAAGCTACCATGTAACCGACAATTTATAAGTTTTTTTTTCATAAATATTTATATTAAAAAAAGTATTCGTGAAAGTGCTATTGACGTTAGTAAAGAAGTGATTAATATTTGGAGCTCAGCTGGAATAATAATTATTCATTCTCAATTTATTATTGGCAAAATAGAAAAATTGTATTACGAATGGAAAAGTTTTTAAAAAAAGCTCTTCTAGAAAAAAATCTCCAACTCAAAAATGTTATGAAAAGAATTATTGCGAAAAACTGGAAGAATTATTTGATATACGTTCAAAAAATAGTTCTAATATATTAACAGGCAATCAGAAACGAATGTTGGAGTACAAAAAAAATCAACGTGTGCATCAAATCGGTGTATAAATGGAAAATATAAAATAAAATTACGAATAAGTAGATAAAAAATAATATTATTCAATTTAATGAAAAAAATGATACGTACTTTTTGTTTGTTTTAAATTTTCACTTTTTTAACAATTTTAATAGCTAAAACTTGGTACCTCCTAATAGGCTACAAGCAGTTCAATTCATTCATGT
The DNA here is from genome assembly GCA_037179445.1 of Phengaris alcon alcon. NCBI lineage: Eukaryota > Metazoa > Arthropoda > Insecta > Lepidoptera > Lycaenidae > Phengaris > Phengaris alcon. The sequence continues at coordinate 628,216 of JAYRCH010000710.1, forward strand.
GTTTAAAAAAAGTTTTAAACAACTTAACTAAATAATTATTTTATAAAAACTATAACCCGACTACGTAAATTATATAGCCTATTTTGTCCGGGCTATTATTCCAAATCCATTGCCATCTCACTCATTCAAATCAGATGAGTAGTTTAGGCGCTACGGTGGAACAAACATACATACATAAACTGCCAAAATCATCACCCTTCCTTTTTTACTTTGCCGTAGTCGGGTAAAAACAATGCGAGGTATTGATTGAGCCTTCAGAAAGCCTCTCATACTTATCAATGTAGTACATTCAATAACTACGAGCTAAAGCTACGAGTTGCTGTATGTAATTTAGCCGAGTAGCATCCTTGCCAAATTGCTGTAATATTTTCAGCTTTTGTTGCAACGATTCAACGGAGGATAATAAAAGGCAGCTTTTTATAGGGCAGTGTATCGTCCAGTAGAATGTTGATATTTTGAAACTATTGAATAATGCGTCTGCTTGCAGTTTAAGCCTTAGACGTAGACCGTATTGAAAACAGTTTACGGCAGTGTCAAAAATTCATAATAACCTAACCAAGAGCATGTCAGGACATGTCTAAGGAGTGTTCCGTAATTATCAACGCGCGATACGTTTTCTTTGAATTACTTAAAAAGTTATTGTCAGATTTCACTCAAAATAATTTTCCTAAACAGTTTTTAGCATGATATATGAGCACGGAAACTTACAAGTTTCTATCTCTAGATATCTCTCTATCAAAATGTATCAAACCTTGCCTTTATTTTAAAATACCTATCCAACGATACCCCACACAATGGGGTAGAATGAAAAAAAAATTTCATCCCCACTTCACATGTATGGCGAGCCACTCCTAAAATATAAAATTATTATTATTTTATGATGCCAAAACCGATATCTATAAATATATCTAAAATTAATCCATTTAGGATTTTAGGAGGAAATAAAGGAGCTAGAAGTGCGGACAGACAGAGCGAAACTATAAGGGTTCCTTTAGTACTACGGAACCCTAAAAAAGTATAGGTAATTAACAATTAAATC